>OV815487.1:3812806-4443306 GCA_929108735.1 Andrena dorsata
AAAACAAAGAAAGGGGAGTGTAACACGAAATAAGGCAAAGAGTGTGAAAAAAGGGAGAAAGACAAAAAACTTTCTAATTGTGAATATTATATCGTACACAAAGAAGGTATATAATAAATAAAAAAATGCAGTATGACGCAAATAAAGAAGTAATATGCAGAAAGCGAAAAAAATTTTATCAGCTAAATAAAGCAGTTATGTCCAAAAAGCGGAAGGTATATTATCATGAAATACGTAAAGGAGATGATTATAATAAAGTAGCAAAACGTCGTGCTGCTCTGCAAATAATAAAAAAGTTTCGTTATATTGCTGTAACAAATAACAATATAGCAACCAAAAATAACAAAGAAACTTCTATTAGAAACCTTTCAAAAATTATTAGCATGCCGTCCGGAGAAGCAAGTAGATTGGAAGCTGAACGTATAATAAAATGGTGTTTTCATATTAGGCAAAAGTACATTTTGAAAATGACGAAACTGTTGAAAGATTGTAAAGAAAAAGTGGAAGTTTCCTTAACGCGCGCAGCAGAATGTTTAGAAGTTGATGACAGGCTTAATGCTTTGTGTGGACAATCCAGACATAGGGTAAACCAACCAGTAATTGACCGCATACCAGTGAATGACCATTAGGCAAAGAAATGTCAATTATAAATTTAAAAATTACCACATGTTTATAAATGGAGTGTAGTTGCACGTTTAATATCCCATATTTTTAGTTATGCGTATTAAACAAACAGTAATAAGTACGATTCTTAATAAAAGTATGCGGTCATTTACTGGGCTTCTCATTCAACAATTCGGTCATTCACTGGTTGGTTTACCCTACATTTTCTTCAGAATCATATTTTGCGGAAAGTTCGTACCATACTTTCAGCGGTTCTGAATCAATCATAATGAATTCGCAAGGGAAAGATATAAACGTTCTACCTGTATTGCAATCGAAGAAGGCGACAAAAGCATGGCATTGTAGTTATCTTTGTAAAACAAAAGATGTTGAAATTCTGAATAATTTACAGGATTTCTTCAAACGATTGTTAGAATGCTCATTACAAAAAGTACATAAGTTGAACAACCATATCAGTAGCTGTTTTAATAAAGTGCATGCTGAAAAAGTTGGTCATTCACATGGTTGTTACATAAACCCTAAACTATGTAAGTCCAATTTTAGTCATTGAGATTTTGGCTCCTCATTTTCCGGATTTACAATATTTGAAGAGAATGATATACAAAATAGCGAGCATTTATAAAGACCAATTACATAATTTAGACATAGCCTTAAACGATAATGACCTTGAAACACTTGAACGAATAACACTGCAAGCTCGGAAAGAAGCGAAAGCGTTACAAAAAAATAATACTGACATAAGCCTGAACGAAGAAGAGATTATATCTCGATATTGTTGCGGCCGCGTAAAGCGCGCCGCGTCTCGCGTTCAAATGTGTCAACCGCTGACGAGTCAGCTGAGGGCGTTGACACATTTATGTTTACTTTAACGTCTTTTCGACGCGCTCGCCCGGCGACCGTTAGTGGCCAACGAATCCTTGTCGTGACACGCACGTACGCACGCATCTCCAAACTGTCGTTGCGCCCATTGCGCCGTTTTACTGAATTTTGCATAGCGACCCAAGTCGCCAAACGCCCACGCGTTCGCTGTATCATAGTGTGCTGTCTACGTGTATCAGTGTTTGTGACGTCCAGTGGCTGATTTGTCCACTGGATAATAAAGAGTGCCAGTCCCACAAAGGGTCGCGTCGTTTGTTTCACCTTCCCTTCGAGTTGCCCCAGCGCCGGCAATTTAACTTTCGCACCTGGCGAAAACAGATATTATTTAGCGTTTAGAGCTTTCACAAAGCGGTCTATGGACACACCACGCATTCCGTGTGTTTCCTGCGAGAAATTCTGTTTTAAAAGAGAGGTTCTTAAGTTTGATATTTCTAAAAGAACATATAAGGGAAATATAATGCAAACATTGTTAAATCATATTGGATACAAAGTTGGTGACATGCATTTTATTTGCCGATATTATCACGATAAAATTCGCAACGATTCCATACCACCAAAATGTATTTTAAATCAGCTTGATGTACGTTCAGTTCCAGAAATAGCAGTGTTGAACGATTACGAACGAATTCTCATTCAAAGAGCTAAGCCGTTTCAAACGATTGTGAGAATGGATACAGTAATGCGTAAAAATATGCCACATAAACATATGTTTCCAAAAGTAAAGGGAAGAACATTTCACCTTCCTTTGCCGTTACAAGAAAATTTAAAAAAAAATCTGTCCTTCGACTAAACCTTTAAATCAAAATCATGAATTATACATATTGGTGCGGGGCGTTCCAAAAAAATCTAAAATAGTTTGGGAAAAGTTAGTTGACTTGAAGAAAGTATGGAATGCCTTAGTATGGATGCAAGCCAATAATCCTCTATACTCAGAAATTGTTTTACCACAATCGCACGATTTATTGCTGAATGTCAAATTACCAGATACAGAATTTCAAGAAGAAGTTGTTGCCAATGATAATAATAACGAATCCATCGAGGACGTTGACGGTGAAACACTTAATATCGATGAAAATAACAAACGTGCATTATTAACGCAAATGTCACAAACTGATGCATATTATGATCAGTTTACGATTTATCCAATGTATGATGTTGAGGTGTTTGAATTTCGCGCTATGCAAAACAAGCGACGATCGCACGTCCTCACGTGAGGCCCTCGGTGGGGGGGACGTCTCTGCCTGCTAGTAGAGTATGCCATGCGGTATAGGCAACAAGTCGACGAATAAACAGTTTTGTTCAGTAATCCATAATCAAGTGAGTTTGATTTATTATAATCCTGATTCCAAACAGGTTATGGGCCCAGGTTCTTTCTGGTGCGTAAAAGCCTCTCGTATACGTGAAGTAACGAGGAGACGGATTTAATTAATACAGTGAGCAAAGACCACGTGTCCGACATAACCTTGTTTTTCCTTTGTACGAGTACAATCAAGTCGTCACACGTATTCACGTTAAGTACAGTGAAGAAAAATATGTCGGAAAGCAAAATCGACGTATCATCAATTACTAAGTTTGATGGAAAAAACTACCATCAGTGGAAATTCCAGCTATGTTGTGCACTACGTGCAAGGGGCCTTTTTGAAATTGCAAAGGGCATAGGAGTAAAGCCGGAAATGTCGGCAGTGCCGACGGCAGTAGAGGTCGCAGCAGGCAGAAAGTGGACAAAGGATGATGCGTGCGCTATGTTTTTGTTAACCTCTGCAATGGATTATTCACAGGTAACACTCATCGAAAACTGTCAATCATCCAAGGAAATTCTAGATAAGCTGGACGCAATTTACGAACAAAAGACTGAAACTAATAAGATGTTGGCGCATGAGAGGTTTTCGGGATATAGAATGGACTCGGAGGATTCTATTGCGCAGCATATTGCGAAGGTCGAGAATCTTGCACAGCAGCTAAAAGACACAGGCGAAACGGTAAGCGATATCGCAATTATAACCAAAATACTAGGAAGCTTGCCGCCGAAATTTCGAAGCTTTCGGCAAGCATGGTTGTCGCAAGATGAGACGAAGCAAACAATCCGAAATCTTACGTCACGTTTGATAGACGAAGAAAACAGTTTGACCGCGTACGAGGAGAATGAGAAAGCCCTTGTAACGTCGTCGCATGTAAACAAGATGGCTGAAAGCGACGAGCAAAAACCGCGTCCGAAATTCGACAAGTCAAAGATAACCTGTTACAAATGTCAGAAGAAAGGTCATTTCGCTAGAGAATGTCGCGGAGAAAGAAAGGTTACACCTGAAAACCAGCAGGGCACGCACGAGGGAAATTATTCCGCTTTTAGTGTATTAGAAAGTAACTCACTGATGAATTTAGACAATGAAGTCTGGATTTTCGATAGTGGCGCGACGTCGCATATGACCCATCGTCGTGATTTCTTTGCTGTTTTTCAGGAATTGAATAACAATGCGATTGTAGTTTTGGGAAATGGACAGGAATTATCGGTAAAAGGAAAAGGTGATGTAAAAATTAGGAAATTGATGAATGGCGAATGGTATGATTCGATAATCACTGAAGTCTTATATGTTCCTAATTTGAACAAAAACCTATTTTCAGAGGGTATAATCGCGAAGAAAGGGATGAAAATTGTAAAAGAAGGTGTTAATGCTATTGTTTACAACAATAAGATGCCCATCGCGACTGCTACACGCAAAGAAAGCAATTTATATCACATGGAGTTCAAAACAGTATTGGCACAGGAGGCAAATGTGGTGACAAGAGATAGTTTACGAAAATGGCACGAAAGACTAGGCCATATAAACATAAAATATATTAAAGAGATGGTGTCTAAGAACCTAATCAAAGGTGTAGAGTTGTCGGATACAGAAAATTTCTTTTGTGAGGCTTGTATGTATGGCAAGCAGCATAAACTATCTTTTGCCCCCGCAGAACGAATTAAAGCTAAACTTGGCGAGTATATACACAGTGATCTCTGCGGACCGATGTCTGTACCTTCTGTTCAGGGTGCCAGATATTTTGTCCTATTTAAGGATGACTTATCGGGGTATAGGGTAGTGTTCTTTATCAAACATAAGGATGAAACTTTGGAATGCTTCAAAGAGTTTTGTAGACTGTCGAAAAATAAATTTGAGAATTCCGTGAAGATCTTGCATGTTGACAATGGACGTGAATACTGTAATAACCAATTTAAGGTTTTTCTTTCCAAAAAAGGAATAGAATTAGAAACAACTGCTCCCTATACTCCCGAGCAGAACGGGAGAGCGGAGCGAGATATGCGAACAATCGTAGAGAGCGCGCGTTCAATGCTTTATGCGAAGGATGTCCCGTTATATTTGTGGGCCGAAGCCGTAAACACGGCTGTCTACATTCTGAACAGAACCTCGACAAGTCAGGCACCAAATTCGACACCGTTCGAAATGTGGACCGGAAAATCCGCGGTATTAGATCATATAAAAACTTTTGGATGTAACGCGTTCATGCATGTGCCTAAAGAAATAAGAAACAAGCTTGCCCCAAAGAGCGAGAAACTAATGTTAGTAGGGTATGAGGGCAATTCGACGAATTACCGTTTGTTCAACATAGACACTAAGAAAATTAAGGTTTCGCGTAATGTCACATTCGACGAAGAAGCAACGATACATGAAGCGAGAGTGAATATTCCAGCAATGCTTCCTGATGTATATTTAGACGAATCAACTCGTGAAGAACAAGAAAGTCAAGAAACTGGAGAGGCAAGGAACACAGAAAATCCGAATACTACCAGCGATGACACGGACACAAGCTCGGAAGGATATGAGCTGCGTGATCGAGACAATATAAGGAGACCAGAACGTTATGAGGCGCATGCTGTTGATATTCGCATTCCACAAACCTTCGAAGAAGCAATAAATAGTGCAGAAAAAGGAAAGTGGCGTGAGGCAATACGAGAAGAAATACAAGCACTAAAAATCAACAGAACATGGCATGTAACTTCTCTCCCAGAAGACAAAAATGCCATTGATTCAAAATGGGTCTTCAGTGTGAAGCCAGGTATTAACGGTGGAAGCAGTCCTCGTTTCAAAGCACGGCTGTGTGCTAAAGGATATACACAGAGAAAAGGTATTGATTATCGCGATACTTTCTCACCGACTGTTAGATATGATTCAATAAGAATTTTATTAGCTCTAGCTGTACAACGAAATTACAAGCTAACTCAGTTTGACGTCAAGACAGCATTCTTAAACGGTGATCTTCAGGACGATGTATATATGCTCCCACCAGAAGGCATGAAATTCAAAGAAGGTACGGTATGCAAATTGGGAAAGGCACTATATGGCCTTAAGCAGGCGTCCCGACAGTGGAATGAGCGAATTGACAGTTTCCTAAAATCCATTAAGTTCCAACAAAGTAATGCTGATAAATGCGTCTACTACAGACACTCTGATGCATCAAGGGTTCTTCTTGCTTTGTACGTCGACGATGGACTACTGATTGGGAATGATGAGAGGGAACTGCAATTAATAATCTCTCAACTCAAAGCAACTTTTGAAATCACGAGCTGCGACAATGTACGGAATTTTGTAGGAATGGAAATCTCGCACAATAAAGACGAAGGATCAATATTTATACACCAAAAAGGGTATATTGATCGCGTTATAAAAAAATTTAACATGGAGGATGCAGTGGGGGTTTCTACTCCGGCCGACACTCACACGCATTTAACTTCAGTGAAGGAAAATGAAGCACAGGTGCCTTACAGAGAAGCGGTCGGTAGCCTGATATTTGTGGCAATAGTTACCAGACCGGACATTGCTTTTGCAGTGGGAGTTGTCAGCAGATATTTGGACAAGCATGGACATTCCCATTGGAATGCCGTCAAGAGGATAATCAGATACCTGAAAATTACACGCGATCATGGAATATTGTACACAAAAACTCAGGGATCAGAGGCGATACAAGGATTCTCGGATTCAGACTTCGCAAATGATATCGACACGAGGAGATCCACTAGTGGCTACACCTTTAAACTAAGCAGCGGACCTGTGACTTGGAGTAGTCAACGCCAGCCAACAGTTTCCCTGTCAACTACAGAGGCGGAGTACATCGCAGCTTCCTGCGCAACACGAGAGGCTGTGTGGATACGTCAGCTGATGTGCGATGTGGGGGAACCAACGAAGGGACCAACACCAATCCTCATGGACAGTCAAAGCGCCATCAAATTGATACATAATCCAGAATTCCATAAAAGAACAAAGCATGTGGACATACGATATCACTATATACGCGAAAAATTGGCCGCTGGCGAGATAGACGTGCCTTATGTGCCAAGCAAAAGACAATTAGCAGACATACTAACTAAAGCGATCCCTTGTAGTCAGTTCGAAACACTGCGTAACGAATTAGGTATAATGAATGCACACTCTCTCGTATTACAACTAGGTAAGAAAGATTAAGATAAGAGTACCATATAAGACCAATGTAATATTTTTGTAAGTTCCGTTCCTACATACAAATGTAAGATGATTTGCTTTGGAAAACGCTCAATTAGTGGGAGTGTTGAGGTGTTTGAATTTCGCGCTATGCAAAACAAGCGACGATCGCACGTCCTCACGTGAGGCCCTCGGTGGGGGGGACGTCTCTGCCTGCTAGTAGAGTATGCCATGCGGTATAGGCAACAAGTCGACGAATAAACAGTTTTGTTCAGTAATCCATAATCAAGTGAGTTTGATTTATTATAATCCTGATTCCAAACATATGACAAAAGGGTTAATGAATCAACCCTTCTGCTACTGCACTCTATCAAATGCTTAAAGTTCATGACATTCCGTTGGGCCATCGTGCTGAACAATTAGATGTGAAATGTTTCCCAGATTTATATCCTTATGGGGTGAAGCATTCGCAATTTCGATTGAACATGCAATATATTTTCCATTTATTACACGATACCAATATGCGACAATTGAACGCTGGAATTTATCACAAAATGAACGTCGTAAATCCACGTGAAAAATACACAGCTGCTGGTTTCCTTGAGCAACTCTCTAAAGATCAGCTACAAACGAATTTGAACACTATATTTTCCAGATTACGTAATACAGCACAGTATTGGCGAAAACCGAGAAACGATTTGAACTATATGATACACCATTATGGACCAGCTACATGGTTCCTCACGCTTAGTCCAAGTGAGTGGCTGTGGACAGAGTTAATAGAATATCTTCGTGAAGTAAACGGCCCATCGGTGGCTAAAATGTCCCCGAACGAACTCATTGCTTCTGATCCCGTTTCAGCTGCTCGATTTATAGATAATGCATTCCACACTATGCTGGATTTCATTTGTTCGCCCGACAATCCGATTGGCAAGGTCACTCATTACTTTTGGCGCAGAGAATATCAAAGCAGGGGATCACAACATTTTCATCTTTTAATTTGGATTGAAGATGCTCCTATAATCGATAAATCTTCGAAGGAAGATGTAGCACAATTCATTAGGAAATACGTCACTTGCAGATTGCCATCACCGCATGTGTCGTCAGAATTATATAGTCGTGTAATTGCACATCAAATGCATAAATACAATAGCTATTGTCTACGCAACAAAAAAACTAAAAATTCCTTCCGTAAAGTATGTAGATTTTCATTTCCACGTCCAGTTACAGATACTTTGCTAATAAGGGATGTAGCTGTTTCTATAGGTGCTAGAAAACAATTGAAAGCAAAAGGTAGACTCTATGATCTTCTACATTCAACACAGGAGTTCCGTATCAATGATTTTAATGCTGCCGTTCCCATGGTTTGGAGACGTAACATGGATATACAATATATTGGTGAAAAGACAGGGTTGGTAACATGTTACTGTACTAAGTACGTGTCAAAGCCGGAAAAAAGTTACGCTACGGACACTATGGCAGCAATAAATTCTACTAAGTCATTGTCTAGTCTGCTGTGCAACCTTGGAATGCGCATGCTAAATCATAGAGAATGTGGAGCGCCTGAATGCGCTGATACTCTTTTAGGATTATCATTGCATGGCACTGACTCCAATACTACGATTAGATGGTTAGATGTAAATATACTGAGAAGTAGGAAATTGAAAACTCGTAAAGAGATTGAGGAGCTGGAGGGTGAATCCACAGACATATTTTGTCCATCCCTCATAGATGATCACTATCCTAATAGACCTAAGGAATTAGAATTTATGCATCTGTACGATTTTGCTATGTGGTATGACGCTACTAAAAATAAACCGTCTGAAAAAACTGAATATTATGAAATCCGTGCTTCTTTGTTTTTGAAAAAAAGGAGCAGAGGCTATCTTATCAATCATTATAAGTACAATGTTCAAATCCAACCTGAGAATTATTATTTTTCATTATTATTATTATTCAAACCTTGGAGAAAAACCGACGAATTGAAAAATGGTTTTAACACATATGCGGAGGCTTTTTTGTCGCTAGAATCACAATTAACAGAAGCAGTTCAATATCACGAACGAATAACGGATATTCAAGAAGCGCGTGATCATATAAAGGAAGAAATTGAAAAGAACGTGTTGAATACTGTAGAACAAGAAGAAAATGATCAAGGCGATCACCCAATAGACTGTGTCCCCGTTGAAACTGTTGGTACCATGAAATATTTTAAAGACGCGGGAAACAAAT
Organism: Andrena dorsata; assembly: GCA_929108735.1. NCBI lineage: Eukaryota > Metazoa > Arthropoda > Insecta > Hymenoptera > Andrenidae > Andrena > Andrena dorsata. The sequence continues at coordinate 3,821,974 of OV815487.1, forward strand.
TTGACTGCGGTGATCTTCAAGAAATGATTTCGGAATTGAACCATGATCAGAAGCGGATATTTGATGCAGTTACTAAGTCCTTGACGTCTAACGATAACATTCTCAGACTTTATGTGAGTGGAGAAGGTGGCACTGGGAAAAGTTTTTTAATAAAAACTATCAGATACTGGATCAAGCAGATTATCGGGAAAGACGCAGCAGTAACTGCTCCTACTGGAATCGCAGCTTTTAATATCGAAGGTCTTACCATACACCGATTATTTCAATTACCTGTAGAACATGGACATACAGCCCAGTATAGGCAACTTAGCGATGCTGCCCTTCAAATTGTACGGGATCAACTCAAAAATGTTGCTTTAGTAATCATCGATGAAATTTCGATGGCTTCTAACGTAACTTTCCTGTACATACATCTACGACTTACGGAAATATTTGATACTGCAGATTCTGATGATGCTTGGTTCGGAAAAAAGCCTATGCTGCTATTTGGTGACTTACTACAACTTCCTCCTGTTCACGAAGAACCTGCTTTTATACAATTATCCAATAAGAGTATACAGAAAAATGTTGGAGGGTTACGTTCTTATAATTTATGGTCTGCCTTGTTTAGCTATGACGAATTGACTATAAACATGCGACAGAAGGGTTATAATATTTACAAAGACATCTTGTCGAGAATTCGCACCGGAGTAGTGACCGATTCGGATACAAAACTTTTAGAATCGAGGAAATTAAATTCCAAAGCGACAAATTGTTGTAATGACCGATTAAACGAATTATGTGATTACATGCTTAATGTGGGATCTAATACGGTGTGTTTACTTCCCACATGCGTTTAGTGCGATTTCCATCCGAAGAAATCCATTTGATTGCTTATGATACAATGAATTGTGCACCATACTTGAAAAAAAGGTGTCAAAGGTACTAAACAATATTGACGATGATAGCTCCCGAACGGCGGGACTTGCAAGGGTCGTAATTGTTAAAGTAGGAGTGCAAATCATGATTAGAAGAAATATTGCTGTTACGCTATGTCTTGCCAACGGTACCATTGCTAAACTTGTTTCAGTTATACGAGGTGTTGATAATGACGTTGAAAAATTAAAAATTATATTACCCACGGGGCAAGAACATATAATAGAACGTGTATGTGTTAAATTTGAAGTAATGGATAGAGCGTTCGTTAATAGAAAACAATTTCCGATTTGCCTCAGTTATGGTATAACTATTCACAAAAGTCAGGGACTAAGCTTGCAGAATGCTGTCGTAGAAGCAGGTAATTCAATATTTACTTGCGGACAAATTTACGTTGCTCTTTCACGGGTGACCACATTACAAGGATTGCATCTTATCAATTATGATCCATCTTCCGTAAAGGCACAAGAATCGGCTATAATAGAGTACAATAGATTGCGAAAAAAATATAGACCTGATCTTATGACTATTTCAATTTCTAAAAAATGCATCGTCAAAGTTTGTGATGCTGTTTGGGCAGTACCTAATTATAATGTATCCGAATGTCAGAATACTAATGATCACATCGTGGATATCACTCAATACTACGTAAGAGGTCTCCCGAATTCTGATGGTGTGTCTTGTTATGCGAATGCCACAATCCAATGCATGTTATATTGTTCATCCATAAGAGAAAACTTATTAACGACTGAAAAAGCTGATCATATTATAAAAATCTTTATGGACCAATATAAATCGGATCAAAATCCAAACATAATATCATTACGGCAATTCGCAGGAGAAAAATACACTTTCAATCAGCTGCATGATGCAGCTGAGTTTATTACCTCTCTTTGTGATCATGAGATTCTTATTAAGAATGCAGTACAACACGAAATAACAACGATATTGAGATGTTTAGCGTGTAATTACACAAGTACTACTATTAGTATAGCTTGTGTGGTACATCTTTCATTGCCCAAGATGTTAAAAACAAAATCATTTGAATTTCAAGATATAATAAAACACAATTTCACAGGATGGAAAAATCTGAAAGATCCGTGCAATAATTGTGATAATGCAAATTCAAACACAATGAAGAAAGTCGATATAACTGTTTCCAAGCAAATTCTTATTGCAAAATTACATTTGTTCGATCACGATAGTAATGGAACAACGAAAGTTGAAAATTTCTACATCAAAGCAATACCTACTACTAAAATACAAATGGTAGATCACTGTTACAAACTTAAGGCAGCGATTTTCCACCACGGTAAAAGTATTTCTGATGGTCATTACACGAGTATGGTAAGTGGTAAGGGCACAACGTGGGTATCCGTTGATGATTTACGAGTAGAAAAACTAGCTCGGCCACGAAATGCTAAAAATGCATACATATTTTTCTTCGAAAGGTGTTAATTGTGGTTGTTAATACAGTTCAATGTTAAATACGTTCAGCGCCAAAGGCTGCTTTCAGCCCCATAAGCTGCTTCGCGCACCATGACTATACACAAAGTACTATACATATAATTCATATAGATCGGCAATGCAGTCCACATGGTTTCTTTTCGTAGATGTTAAACTTACGTAGAAGTTATCCTTAATAAAAAAATAAGTAAAGTAAACTCGCTGAGCTACTTTGCGCTATTCCGAGTATTCCGAGTAAGCTTTACTGGCTGCATACGCGCCTTATGTTCTAACATCACTCGATAGGCTGCAGTGCGCCGTAAACACGTGGACGTGTGACGAAGATAGATCATAATTTACCATTCATTGGGATTTCCTTACTTTTTCCTTATTTTTAGGATCCGTGACAGTGATATAATATACATAATATAATAATATAGAAGATCCCCAGTACATGTATTATATGTTTCTGAGGCAGAATTTAGCTGGCTATAAGGTACGTGAGTTATTTTATGCTTTTGTAAATGATGTTTCGGGGAGTGTTCATATGATTATTATAGTCAGACGAGAAGGGGCATGACAGGGTAATGAAAATGAGAGTTACCCATGATGCCCCTCACAAACCTAGATATAAAAATCAAAGTTTTTTATTGTTTCAAGATGGTTTGAAACTACATACGTAAGACGGACCGAGGAAAATGATACTTCTTTTCTAATAATTAGACCAAAATAATTGATTCTCGTGCCAATCACAGAGCAAAAGACTCGTATGTCCAGAAAACGTGGAAACACCGCAATTATAACATCCTCATTTCATCAGGATCACATACAGATTTTGCACAAATTAAAATTTACCTTAAGAAGTTATACCCTTTTTTGACCAAACATGGCGGAAAAATCGACGAAGAATTTATTAAATGTCCACATGTACAAATTCAACCTAACAATCGGGAGAAAGAACTTTTTCTGAAATTTTCTATTAAAACCTGTATAGAGATTAGGTTGATGCATAGTTAAACTGAAAGACTTATTACCAAAGAATGATTCAAACAAAAAAATTGATTAGTTGATTATGAAAACCTGTGTTTTATTCATCATCGAACCTTAACTACCCCATCTTGTTCCACCTTCCCCTACAAGCTCAACCTAACAGTCGGGATTGCGGAGTTGTTGCGAGTGCATTTGCTGTTTCGTTATTATTCATCAATAAATTACCAGACAAAGTAACGTACAATCATGCGTTAATGCGTCAACATTTGATCCAAATGATTCGAGCTAATCGTCTGGAAGATTTTCCATGCATTCAGGATAAATAAACAATTAACACGTGTGTATGAATATGAATTTGCAAATAATAGTACTGTGATGTGCCACTAAATTTTCCGCTTTATTATTCTAAAGTTTCCTTATAAATCCCTTTGCAATAGTCTAACAGAATCTTGAGAATCATATTGCGACGCTTATTACATGCATGATGCATAAACGTAGTCTAAATATAGACAAGTAGAAAAACCCCAAAAGCCTAACTGCGAAGAATACCTGGCGTACGTGCCGTAAACGAAGTCTAATTATAGAATATTATAGAAAAACCCCGGAAGTTCTACTACGCATAATTCGTAAATTATGTCAAGGTCCTTACCACGTACAACCCCCGCAAGGACCCCGCGTAAATCTTATAAATACGAAGGATCGAGAGGCCAGGACCTCTTTCATCAAAAATCATTCGACAAACTCTTTCATCAAAAAGCATTCGACGACAAACTCTTAAAATCTGTAAAAAAACTGTAAAATCAGTGTTCGACCGCAACTATTGTAAGCAATTATTATTATTTATATTATTATTCACATCACCACCATATTACTACTCTATTATATCATTTAATGCTTATTGCAATCATATTACTACTTTATTGAACTACGCATATATATATATACTACATATTAATATTTCTATTACCTTCATATACCTTATAGGGTAGACGCACCGTATGTGGCCACCTTAAGGATTTCAGTGGCTTTCATCGTAATTATCTTTAAAATTGTACATAAAATTAGGAAACTGTAAGCTTTATCAAATTTTACACTATCTTTAATATTAATATCTAAGTTTTCATTAACTAGAGAAATCGTTAAATAATTAATAAAGTTAAAAATATATAAGAAATACAGTTTTCACCGTTTGTGGCCACTTGCACACTAGTTTTGGCCATGTTTTGTACTAGTTTTGGCCACTTTCAAATCTTTTTAGGTTTTAGTGCATTTTTAATAAAGTCGTTTAACATAAATTTTTTTTTATATATATTTTATTTTCTACTTTGTATTGTTTATGGATTTACATTTCGCAGCTCTGACTTCTTTAGAAATATCTTTTATTTAATTTCAAATCACGATGCAACTAGCGACCCGAACGCAGCGGCTTTTTGTCGTTTTCGTAAAGCAAGCGAGTAGCTGATTTCAAGTCGTTTGGATTTGTGGTTATGGGTTATATTTATTGATGACTGGCTAATTTTCTCACCCGCTCGGGGTTAATTTTTTTTTAAAACAGAGGATCAAGGTGAATAAAATCGTTTAAAAAGCATAGTGGCAGAAATATAACAATATTTTGATAAAGTTTCCATTTCTGGCTGAGGGTGGCCAGAACTGGATACTCTATTGTATCAGTTTTGGCCACCGGATGGCCAGAAGTGGAAAAGTTATTAAAATACTATACCATCTTGCCACATAATTTTTTCGTAATAGTGAATTGAATTTGATAATTTTATACTTTCAGAATAATTTTGAAACTACATTTAACTGATATCTGCCACAATTTATATATTAACATACTTTGATTAGTAAATATGGGAATTTTATTTACCGTATATCCTTCACGATTGTTACAAGAACAGCGAACCGTTTACACACTTCTTAAAACATATAATGTTTTTTCGCGTAAGCAATAACTGTAACCATTTATTTCTGGTGGTATACTAAAAAAAATATTTACGGTGCGAAATTCTACACATAATTGTGGCTGTAAGCAATTTCAAGCTAAAAAAACCGCGATAATTATGCACATGGCCAAAAACAGTACAGTGGCCACAAACGGTGCGTCTACCCTAATTACCTTATATCTGATTTACTTTTTATTCACAAGATCGTCAATGGTCTAATTAACTGTCCACAGATATTGTGTTCCATCAATTTTCATATTCCGCCTAGGCAGTTCAGGGATGCCAGACTGTTTTACACCACTCCATATAAGTCGAATTTTGGCCACTCTGATCCAATAAATCGCATTTGTGAAGTAGCTAATAAGTATACTAACTCCTTTGATCTTTTCACCATATCTCATTCTACACTCAAACGTCATCTGATTATTCTAAATAATCTAGTGTGATATCCTTCGTCTTTTCTAAATTTTTAGCTCTGCACTTTACTAATGCGATTTGACTTCGATTACCGGAGCTTTTTCACTCAAATTATTTTATGTACCTTGCGTCACCCGTCTAAATTTCTGTTGTAACATGCACCCTCTTACTCCTGTACACTAAAGGGATCTCTTTCCCGTTTACACACAATAAATAAATAAATAAATATTATCTCGTTAACGCATATTTTGTTTAAATATCTTTGCCTTATAATCGCTTACTGCGATCATATTTCTTCATATTATTAACGATCATCATTATATTAAAAGTATTTCATTCTATGATTTATATATTGTATCTCATGTCCATACATATACCTTAAATGTCATAATTCATTATATAAATGTTATGTGCCAATGCTCAAAGTCCTACGCATTATTATAACTTAACGTTATAACAACCGCATCAACAAAGTTAAAAAACCGCTTTGTTTTAAACCAAGATTCAAATTATTTGTGGTTACCATTTGGTTACGAAACATCTAAAATCCAAACAAGCTAGTGAAACAGCTGATTCCGGATCACGAACGCGAGAGCAGCTACAGTGTTTACTAACGTTCTTTTGCACGGGCCACGTACACCCGTATGTCTAGACGAATTTCTCAGGAAGTATTACGTGTAACTTCTTATACGAATGCAACAGTAAATCCAATTAGTCAAAACCAAAACAAAGTGCTAACGGGTGTCCCCCGGATACGCCCTTCCTTTAAAAACGATTAGTGTGCTGGATTCAAGATTCGCGCCTGACGTTCCTTTAAAATCCTCAGAGTGCTGGATTAAAGATTCGCGCCTAACTCCTCTAAAACCCTCAGTGTGCTGGATTACAGATTCGCGCCTGACTCCTTGAAAACCTTCAGTGTGCTGGATTAAAGACTAGCGCCTGACTCTCTCTAAAACCCTCAGAGTGCTGGATTACAGATTCGCGCCTGAAATTTTCCTCACATGACATTGTCCCCAAAAGACCTCCACCCGGAACGTGACAGTACAATTAATCTTTGAAAAAAGAAGTGATATCTCCACAAAAAACTTCAAAAAAGTAAAAAAATTACGCCAAGTACATGAAATCAAGTAAATCACAAAACATAGATGATAATAATAATTACAAAATTAAAAAAAGATGTGAAATCAAAATGAGCTGCCAGTACATAAAGATGCTGTCCAACTACGCTTTAGAGGACACAACTACATATGCACAGCTAAAATTCCATTACTCATAACGGCTATTTATACAAAGAAAACATGTAAATCAGATAACATAGAAGATAATAATAATTGCAAAATTAAAAAAAGATGTGAAATCAAAATGAGCTGCCAGTACATAAAGATGCTTTTCAAGTGCGCTTTAGATGACACAACTACATATGCACAGCTAAAATTCCATTACTCATAATGGCTATATATACTAGGGTGGAGTGAAAAAAACTTTTTTTTGATAATCAAATTCTAATAGTGCGGAAAAGTTGTCTACTTGGCCCAATAAAACGTGTAAAAAATTTCAGGTCGATCGGATAATTTCTTCTGTGTGCACCAAAGGCCTTAACTTTCAAAATTTTAGTACAAAACTTAAGAAAGTTGAACTTTCTTCAGCTGGTGGATTCTACCTATTTTTTTTTACCCAGGACTATATTTGCTGCGTAAATGATGCAAAGAAACATCCGTGGCTGGTTTCGGAACGATAGGATTGGCCTGTCGGCACTGTAAACTATCAAAAAATACAGCCGTTCGCTATACTTTCTAAAAGTCGTCTGAGTGGTCGTAGACTACAGTGACTGCCTGGGTTGAGTACTACTCCCACCTTCACGCATTCCCCCCACCATCCTCTCACGCGCCTGCCTCTGCGGCACGGTGAAATTACAGTACTACTTGCCGCGCCTTGTCAACAGACAAGGTTGATCTTGCGTCGATAGACCCCAGAGCTTAGCGCTGTCCGAGCGTTGTTCACACGCCCTTAAGTATGGCCCAATCAAAATTCTCTCTTCGCCAGACTTTTGTCTGTCCCCTTTTTGGCAATCCAAAAGATTTAGGGCTCACTCAACTCCCCACGTATGAGGACGTACTCAGATGCTGTGCTCATGAGAGACGTAGTTTGGGTATTGATTCGGGTGGAAACAGAGAACCGTCCTTTTCAATTATTGTTGAGAGGGTAGCGAACAAGGTTATCAGTCTTTATGGAAAGGCATCTATTCCTTCTGTTTCGTATACACGCGTCGTACAACTAATCACAGAGTACCATAAAAAATACAGAAAGGTCATAAAGTACACTTACAAGGCCGGCAAAAGCTCAGCCTTACAGAAAAAAATTGATTGTTTCAAAGCAACTGCCAACTATTTATTTGACATTGCCGCTTGCAAATGCCGTGATTTCCAGTCCTGTTCTTGTCCGAAGGATCGAAAGGTTCCTCAGAAGGAACAATCTTTTCTTCTTGACCAGCGAGGGGACCGAGTCGGTCGCATCGGAGGCGTTGACATTCCTGAAACAATAAAGCTTATAAACAGAGCTAACCGTCATAAGAAAATACAAAATATATATGCGGGGGTACCTACGTCAGAAGATGAACCTTGCTCTTCCACTAGTCGACAACCTTTACTATGTTTATCTGAATCTGAAATTTCAGAAAGCGAATCGAGTGATTTTGACGACCCTTACTTAGCACCATCAAAGCCTTCTCAAATGAGAGTGAATTTGAAAGAGACGGCACTTACTAGTCAAAGGTATGGTGTCAGTGATAGAGCGACAGCGATGATAGCTACTTCAGTGCTTAAAGATGTTGGTCTAGTATCTCCAGATGCCTCCGAACTAGTTACAGATCGAAGTAAAATAAGGCGGGAAAAGTATAAGATTCGGGAACAGGTGAAATTACAAGCGCAACAACATGCTACCCCACCTAGAGGACTGTACTTTGATGGTCGAAGAGACGACACACTCATTCAGGTCAAACAAGGAGCAAAGCTTTATCGACGCACTGTAAAAGAGGAGCACATTTCAATAATATCCGAACCTGGATCAAGGTACTTAGGACACGTAGTACCGAAATCAGGGAGTGCACGGGATATTTGCGATAGCATTTACGAATTGGTCTTGAAGGAAACAGATTTAAACGAGCTTGTAGTCGTAGGGTGTGATGGCACTGTTGTGAATACGGGAGCAAGAGGTGGTGTTATTAGGTGCCTTGAAAACAAGCTTGGTCGATCGCTTCATTGGATAATATGCCTTCTTCACTTTAACAGTTGTTTCCTATAATACCATTCAATGCTCCTTACCTGATGTGGGACCTGTAGATCTGAGTAAGGACCAGAAGTACTTGCTGGACATTTCTAAGGCAATTCAAACCGGTAGTTGCCCGCCTCACCTCAGCTGTCGTAACCCAGGTATCCTTAACCACGCTCGCTGGCTGACCTGTGCAAATAGAATACTACGTTTATACATATCCACTGAAAAACCAACGATAGAGCTGAAAGATATTGTCACGTACATACTTAAGGTTTATGTCCCGATGTGGTTTGCGATAAGATGCAACAGCTCTATTAAAGACGGGCCGAAGCACCTTTTCAATACCATTCAACAGTCACGGTACTTACCAAAAAAGTACTTACGCGTGGTTGATGCCACAATTGCCCGTAATGCTTTCTTCGCATTCCCGGAAAATGTTCTCATCTCCATGATGACGGATGAAAGGCGTGAAGTCCGTCTAGATGCGTTACGCAAAATTTTGCAAGCCCGAGAATTAGATGAAAGTGATGAACAAGTACTACCTCGTGCAGTTCCGGAAATCAACTTCTCCGCAGACGACTATTATAAAATAATCGATTGGTCCTCTGTCCGAATCACGTCACCTCCAATTTTGAACAAAGTAACTAATCAGGAGCTATCAGAAAAATTGTCGAGCAACAGCTTGTTTCTAGACTGGGAATTTCTTAAGTATCCCTGCCACACCACTGCAGTCGAACGCATGGTGAAACTCGTGACCGAAGCATCCTGTCAAGTGTGCGGTAGCGATGCAAGGGATGGTTTCATTCGGTGTACATTGTTATCCCGCCAGTCAATGCCAAAATTTGAAACGAAGAATCAGTTCTCGTTATAAAGTTTGCACACCAATAACAGCTATAACAAGCGCAGTTTCTCATTCCGACAAATAAAAATATGAAAAAACATTATAAAAAGCAATAAAATTATTTAAAAAAAAAAAATATAAAATACAAAAAACAACACAAAAACAAGGAGCCCGTCGTACAGCTACCTCCACGTGGTGGGTTCTGGGTCGTATTTTCCGTTAGGAAAGTGAGCGAAGAGCTGTATTTTTTTATAGTTTACAGTGCCGACAGGCCATTCCTATCGTTCCGAAACCAGCCACGGATGTTTCTTTGCATCATTTACGCAGCAAATATAGTCCTGGGTAAAAAAAACGGTAGAATCCACCAGCTGAAGAAAGTTCAACTTTCTTAAGTTTTGTACTAAAATTTTGAAAGTTAAGGCCTTTGGTGCACACAGAAGAAATTATCCGATCGAGCTGAAATTTTTTACACGTTTTATTGGGCCAAGTAGACAACTTTTCCGCACTATTAGAATTTGATTATCGAAAAAAAGTTTTTTTCACTCCACCCTAATACATATACATGCGTGAACAATTTATTTTTTACACATTAATTCCGCTATTTATATGAACGAGTTAATAAATACATTAAATACAATGATACATATGCATGAGTGAACAAACAACAAGAGATTTATCATCGAAATATTCACTATCAAGTATAGCTTTAACAGCGCAATTGTTCTACGAATTGTCAGAATTTATTGAAGAATTATATATCTTTATTTACTAGCCCATGGATAGCAAAGAAAGATACATAATTTTTCAGTAAATTCTGGCAGTTCATACCATAATTGGATATCATGAGGCTAACAAATTTATTTTTTTACAATGGAATTTTATAACGGTATATTATAATGTCACCAGGGCAGAGTGTTGGTCGAATCGGGTACGATATGCCGCTTGTCATCGTGCGGACTTAGAGCGATTTTAGATTCTGAAATGGTGTACACTTTATGCAATTTAGACCGTATGCATGATTGTCTGCGGACCATTTCGATCTCCCTTTGCAAACACTGCGCGTAGTCGTCGAAAGTTATCGTTCTAGCTATGACGTTGGTCTTGATGCCTTTCGCCTTTTTCGTATCTTTTTTGCTCTAAGACCTACGAATTCGGTCATTATCGCACCGTTATTTTCGGCATTCATCAGCCCCGGAACCTTCTTATTTAAGTGTGGCATATTATATGGATTGTCCATAGAATAATCGCTTGTGTCGAATCTACCGATATTATCTTTCATGGACTCGTAGATATCTTCGCATCGAATATGATAAATAAGACTGTCTGTATCGGTGTATAGAATTTTACAATTTTTTCCGTGCAGTGGAAACATATACTCGTGATGAAATTCATACAAACAAATTTTTTATGTGTCTAGAATGCACATATCCACGTATATCGGTTTGTTGAATTTCACCTCGAGTTTTCGCAATTCAACAGCTATTAAATTTTCCGAAAAAACACTTCTGCTGTGGAAATTCGGTTTCGCGATCATTGCCTCCGCGCCATATCGCTCTTCCCAATGTGTTAAAAGTTTTACATCCACATGATTTCGTACATTTTCCATAGTTTTACCGAATACCGCGTTGTTCATCAATTTGTACAAATTTTTTCAAAGTCGTTTGTCGCGCCTGTTCTAAACCGTGTATTTAGTTCGATGTAATCACGGAGCCAGGGAGATTGAGCGAATTGAAGCACGCGGTGTATCTTTGTAATAAAAAGACCGTGACGCGTGCACTGCTGCAGGTTGCGATAATAGATGACGTAACGCTGCTTATCATATACCGTCGCGAGTAACTTGTCCTGCCTGCTGCCAGGTGGTTTGGCACGCGTCGAGCAGAACGGTAGATCAGCATGAGCGTCGTGCAGACATTGTTGATATTCCAGATTAACCTCGAGAATGTATCCCGTGGGTGAATCGATCGGGATCGAAGACACGTTAAAATTTTCAACATCTTCGACCCATTGAAATTTAACGTGTGGCAGGGGCTGACACATTACCCATCCATACAAATTATTCACATCAAAGTACATCAAGTACGATGACTCTTCCGATGTGTCGTATGATGGCATGTACTTGTTATTGGCATGTGCGTATCTTCCGGAACATTGACTTAAACCCCCACGTATACCGCGTTCGATAAACATGACCATATCAATGTCAGTGAGCAATTCGAACGTAATTTTGGAGTGTTTTAGCATTGCATCCCACGTGAAACCGGGTAAAGTATAATAATGCGCTGAATCTAATCCATAACTCTTGATACAACTTTCGCGAAAATTTTCAAAAATATCAGCCAATAACAAGACATCAGTTTTCAAATACAAGTCGCTGTATTCACCCAAGGTTCTAATGCCGAAACGCTACCAGACAGTCTTGGCGTGTGCGTAATCGCTCTCGGTCACGGTCTCACCCGTTAATGAACTGTAGAATGACTGGCGGGGTGCTAAGCATGGGTCCTGCAGCTTGTTCGCGCAATCATGGTATTCGTATGGAAAGACACCCTTTCGCGTCAATAAATTGAAATCTTTGGTGGATAATGTATCAAATTTGGATTTTAAAATTTTTAATTGATCTGTGCTAAGAAAAGATGCTAATTTGTCGAGACTGGTATTTAGAAATTTGTACGAATCGATGAATCGCAAGTTCATATAATGTCGCGAGTCTGATTCAGTCGTATCTTCGACATTTTTTGCGAATGAAATGTACTTTTCTTTCGTTATAGGCAATACATCAACGTGACCTTCAAAACGTGACCTTGGTGCTGGTATGCATGTAATTTATTATTGTCTATATCACCCGTTCGGTTGTCCTCTGTTTTTTCAATAATACACTCCAGATCTGCATATATCACGAAGGGAAGTCGCTCCATCCTGCGGTAGTTGTTGAAACCGAGCAAATTGTTTCCTTCGCTGGGCAACGCGATGGCACAATCATTCATCTTGCCGCAGTCCACTGCATGCGCCTCCAACTTCGCGGCGGATCCGAAATAGTGCATACACCTGTAAACCCAACAAAAATTTATTAAATTTGTTTTTTTCATGAGACATTTCAACATTTTATAAGTTTCTATACATACCGATCGCAGATGAATTTCTTTCCATTGCGCCTGCTCAGCTGCGTGCTCACCAGCCGGGACAAGTCCTTGATCCATACAAAGTTCCCTACATCGCCGTGCTCTTGATTCGGTGTGTAAAGGAGGTTGACATGTCGATCCCTCTTTTGGCTGGTGAGGCGCAGCGGAAAGACCGTCGACCCTTTCTTCATCTCCACCTCGAAGGTGTACACGTTGATGGAGAAGGTGTTTTGCCGCTCAAACTTTGCAATCTGCTCCAGAGACATTGGAAACTCAATGCCCTGGATATTTAGCACGGAAGCATAAGGCGGGTATGAACTTGGACGATCGGTATGTCTTTCAACTCGATGGAGAGCGGCGACCACTGCCCACGCGAAACACGCATTATCCTCAGGTCGCACGTTAATTGTTGCATTCTTCAGCAATAAATCACGCGGCAACTTGTGGTGGCATCCCGCGCGCAGCGGATTATACTTATTGACATTAACGGTGAGGTTGAGGATTCTCGCCAATGCCCATCCGCTGTCGCGTTCCTGGAACTCTTCCAGCGATGCTAGGGTGGGTTCGATGATGCATCGCTGGTACGACTCCTGCAGATCGGATGTGCGGAAGAGTTCACAGTTTCGGGTATTGATGCTTTTACAAGCATGCTTGTCACCCGTCACAAATTCGCCGTTGAACACCGTGTTCACTGTGAGGTTTCGATGTTTCCACAAAGCGCCTCGCACATGCTCCAGCACAATGGTCGCCGCATCTTGGAGGAAGTTGCGCGGTTCGATGTAATTCCCATTTAACACGGCACCAGTTAATACGCGGGTATCGAAAGCAGCGTCTATTTGGCGCCACAAAAGTCCTGTGGTCGATTGTCCGGCACCTTCACGCACGAAACGTCCGCGCAACGAATGTTTTAATCCTTCGAGACGCGCGATTCGAGCAACCAACGATTGTCGAACACCGATCAATAATCGAGGACGTTTTACGCGGCTCTGTTCTTCCAACGATTCGATACACTCGTTCCACCGTTCTCCCCACGCGAGGTACTCTTCCCACGAAATTAATCGTGCGGATTGATCCAATAATTGGCGTTCTACTTGCGCGAATTCTCCCATGGTCGTAAATATAGTGTGTCTTTTCCTCGCAACACGTTGAAAGGATTTGAGGCTTTGTGCACTTTGGAGCTCGCTTTTATGACTGATATCACGATTTGTTACCTCCGTCGGCGTACCTCTTCCCTCGTAAATGCGTTGCATGCAAAAAAATGGCGATCCTTTCCAACATGGTTCTCTGCAGTTTCTATCGATGCAGCATAATTCTTTCTATGATTCACGCATATGACGAATTAGCGCGCGAGATCATCCGATGCAATTTTTGCTGACACCTGTTTCTAAGATTCGATGTTTCTGCTGACACCTATTTCTAAGATTTGACGTTCCCAGAAGTATCATGTTACATTCAACACGTGTCGAGACTTTTATCCTTAAGGGTGAGACTCAAATTACATGCGATATGTTGCGACGTTAAGATTGAAAAAGATTATGGAAAAGTTGGAAATTTTAAAATAAAATGTGATGGTGAGGGAAGCAATTGCAACGATATTTAAGACGGCTCCCGAACGCTATTCCATCAATCGCTCAGTAGCCTCAATGACTTTCGACGGAACAAATAGTGCTCTGAAAAAAAATGTGCAGCACCAGTGTCGAAGCAAAAGTTGAACGCATGAATTATTACGTTCCGATCATGCGAGACGATGGTGTAGCTCAATGCGTGGAGGATGCAGTTTAATGGTAAGGCATAATTTTCACATCTCAAAACTTTTATTCCTAATACGAGCGGGCAATTTCATAGCTTCGATTGTTCTCTTAGCCCGCGCCAAGGATCGCGTATCATGGTCAGAAAATACGCATTAACATCCATGGGCCGCAAATATTTGGAAATTGGAATCCGCGTACGGCCTACGGTCGAGGTAGAAATACTTTTCGGCGACAATCGTGGGATGTATCGCACGTTATCATCGTCTACATGGGGTGCGCTATGCACCAGTCGTACAACCATCGAAGAACGTGCACGAATACCTGGATCACCTTCGATGCAGATTGAGCAATTAACAGTGGATTTTTGTGAGATCTATAATTCTCCCATTGTAAAGATGACACTACATAATAAGCCGCTGTATTTCAAACCGGATACAGTAACATTTTTATTAAATCTCGAACCATGTATAGAGTATATGTATTCGCGGCTGCATCAAAATGTAAGAGATGTACAGACGAAATATAAAACTTTTGTTAACGTGCTACAGCAGAGCGATGTTGCCTGTGAAATGTTAGATACACATCATGCTGCTAAAATAATATGTGATAGTGAATATTACTGTGAGGATTATCATGTAGATTGCGATCTGGTAACATGTGCAATCAATGATATTCTAGCTGATGCTTGTAGGAAAAAATGTTAAATTAAATCTCTAAATAAGCTAAATGTAGTTAATCCTCTGCGATGTGGCAGACACGCAAAGCACTGTGCCATGGAAAATGTATTTAAAATATTCAACTGGTGGTCTAAACACCAGAAAGAAATGCATAAATAAAATATAATCAATTTTTTAATGTATATGAAAATGTTTTTTCTTTACCCTCCTCAACCTAACCTCCTATATGCGATGTACGCTAGATTAAGACGATAGTTATAATTATTATGCAGAAATGGTTCGATTCACGTTTGATAAATGTTCAGAATGATACGTTAGACATTGAAAATGTTACGATTCACGTTTGATAGATGTTCAATACATGATGGATGTGGTACATTAGACGTTCGATTCACGTTCAGAGTGGTACGATTCACGTCCGATTCACATTCAGATTGGTACGATTCACGTTCGATTCACGTTCAGAGTGGTACGATTCACGTTAGATTCACGTTGAAAGTGGTATGGTATAGTGAAATGATGTGTCCAAACAAGAATGGAGAAACGGTTCAGACAAACGATGCATGCGAAGAAGAACAAAAACGAGAGGATGGCCAGCGAATAATTCGGAGAATATTTCACCTAATTTTAAGATTCAGCGTTCTTCGCGCCGCCGAATGATATCATCCCGCGCGGCTGCTCCAGAGGATTCAGATTCCGCATGCTATCGCGCGATACGCTGCGATGTTAAATCGGAACGCTTTAAAATACTGTTAGATTTAGAATGCATGCGATTGTACCACTATGTAATGCTGTCTCTTTCCCTCCCTATAATTTAGCTTTAAAAATGATGCTCTGTCTCTTTCCCTCCCCGAAGACGCTGTGTGTAAAAATGCCGATCTTTCCCCAGATCGTCCGAAAGAATTTCCAATAAAAAATTATTTTTTGTGTGGGCTGGAAAAAATTCTGCTGATGTTACAGATCGGTTTGAAAAAAGTTTCGGGACTGGGTCAAGGTCGTCCTCTACCTCCGGTTAGGTATGAAAAAAAAATTTCGGGGGTGGGCCAGGTCTGGAGAGGTCTCCGCGGCGACTCGGCCCGGAGTGATCCGCTCCACGATCGCGGCTTCCCCCACTCCGCGGCACGTGCGTGCGCAACCGGTCTTCTTCTCCCCACTCCCCCCCGCGCCCAAAGTTCTCTCCCCTCCACTCCGTCATCTCTGTGATCTCATCCGCCGCTCGCCGCCCGCCGCCGCCCGCCGCCGAACTCAAATTTGGATTTTCATGTGACCTTGAAACTCAAATTTGGGTTGGAACTCTCTTACTCCTACTACTCCCCTGGTAGACGGCTATTCCGTGGGAGATCTAATTCTCCCCTTTGCACGTTGCATCTTATCATCGTAAATGGAGGTGTTGTTAAAAACACCTCCATCTGAAATTCTTCCCTGGCAGCCCACATTAACAAAAATGAAATTCGCCGAAGCATCGACGACTGCCAGGAGAACAATACTAAATGTGCCTTTGTAATTAAAGTACTCACTCCCGCTGTTTTGTGATGCTTGAATCGCGACGTGCTTCCCGTCTATAGCGCCCACGCAGTGCGGGAAGTTGGTTTTTTTTTTAAAATGCTTCCGCTACTTCTAGCCACTCTACTGATGTTACTGAAAGCTGGAAGACAAAGCTCAAGTTAGTTTGGTTTAGACCGGGTAGCAATAGTGATTATTTCAGTACTGAAGGCAGTAAAGCATATAAAATAAAGTACTGTCAATTAAAATTACACTATAGTTACCTTTATCATATCTTCTAGAACACCGACCAATGCTACGCAAACTTCCGGGATTAATAGGAATATGGTCGATTTCGCTACGCGAAACGTATACATCAAGCTCTGGAATGAATCCCCCGTGGCGAGAAATGTTAGAGTAATTAATAACCGATCTGAGGCCGAAACACTTTTTCGGAAATTGGTATCCTGCCGAGCAATTTGAGGGCCAATTTGCGTTAACAATTGCTCAAAGTCATTGCGCGACACCCGCGCAAAATTGTTAAACTCAGTTGGGTCAGTTATGCTCAAATCTTCGAGGAGGGAACATCCTGTACGCTGTTTCAATAGAGCCCTCGTCCAGCATTTTCGCCTCCTCCTTTGTGGTATTCCACTATTTAAAATAACTGCAGCGCAAGCGACAATCAAATAATCGTCACTGCTAGACATGTTGACTTTTGTAATTGATACAATAGTGTATTTGGTTCAGGAGACTTCTGTGCGACACGATCGACGGTTCAAGTCAAACTGATTTTTGCATCCTGGTACGCCGCCTTTTATAGATCATAGTTTCCGAAGATGAGCACTAAACACCCCGCTGCTACCCTGGTTGCAGGGTAGAATGAGCGACCACTCAGAAGGAGAGGTTTTTTAGGTGTCCGCCTCCGATTTCTTTGAACTTTGGATATATTTTAGAGTACCGAAAAATAAGAAATACGTGTTTTTGTTTATAACAGACTGGTTTCATTTTTAGGGGGTGAAACCACCCCCCAAAGTTCATACGGGGTACAAAATTTTGTCGAGTAAAACTTGATATAAATTCAATTTGCGTCATAACTTGCTGTCTGGACAACGTTGTTGTCGTCAGTCACCGTTATTAGCGGGTAGCTATGAGGGGTGGTCCCACCCCTTGAACATGCAATTCGGCCAAAATAGAAAGACATGCATTAACTATTTTTCGGGCCTCTAAAACATATCCAAAAACCAAAGCAATCGGCGACGAACACCTCAAAAGCTTATAAATTTGGAGGATGGTTTCACCCGCTAAATATGAAAATGGGCCGCTATAAAAAACACATATATCTTATTTTTCGGTACTCTAAAACATATCCAAAGTTCAAAGCAATCGGAGGCGGACACCTGGGAACCTCTGCTTGTCAGTGGCCGAATATTAAAGAAATACATATGTATGTGCGTGTATATACATATATATGTTGCTCGTGCGAAATGTAGGTACTAGTGGGGAAAAGATAATTTTCCATGAAAAAATAACTCGAAAATATATAACAAAACTTTTCCTTTCAAACAATTAATGCTGAAAATTTGATTTCGATTATGATTTGTATTCTATTGTTACATGGGCCCTTCAGGTCCATCCAGACGTAAGAGTCTTCGGGCGTCTGCTGTAGCAGCCGCCTAGCCTACTCTAGACACACTGCGATGAGTGTCTGTTTTCCTGTTCCAATGGCGGAATCTCCTAGCCGGTGTCTGGATGTTGCGCCCTAATCCTAGATTGCTTCAGCAGCAATCGAGACGCAAATGCATTGCGCTCCATCGTCACGGTGAGACCGAATTCCAAGATTTAAATAAACAAAAGTTATGGGATTATGGTAAGAGAAAATAATAAGCAGGTAATTGTTGTTTTAATATAATTATGAAACACGCATTAGAAACATCGTTCCTTGAAGAAGAGGGGACCTTCCCCCCACGAATTCGTCGGCCAATCGACGAAGTAGAGGAGGTAAATGCCATATCTGGTTCCCAAAAACTAATCAGGGTAGTCGGCCAGTGCGTCGCGCCCGGGCCAGGGGCGCGGTTTATAATCATATTGTTCCCCGAGGCGGCGGTTAACAACGGTACTCGCGGGTCCGAAGCCATCGTATGCACCTTCCTATCCACCGGCAGAGCAATAAACGGATTAACACAGGGTAAACAAGGCTTAAAATTCTTAAAGACGGCACCTCGTTTTTGATTGCCCTTTAAGAATCTGGCAAACCGGCTCAATCTTTACCGTCTTTCAGAATTTTAGGCCTTCTTCAGCCTGTGTTAATCCGTATATTGCTCTGCCGGTAGGTAGTATATATTGTTACGTTTCGTCGTAGTCATAGAAGTAACCGAGTATATAGGAAGTATAAATGAACATGAACTAAGTTAACAGCAAATGTAATGTAATATAATTAATACAACAGTAACGATAGGCAAGGAGGAATTGTTCGGAAATACGTCTGCTCGCTATGGCGTCCGTATCTGAAGTGACAGCTTGACAGGCGATCGATCAGATCGCCTTCTTCTCGCTGTCACATGTCTTCGTCGCGAGCACCAGCGGGCCATGGATCCAATGCATAGGGTGCTCGCAACACTGCTCCCCCCTCTCGAGGAGCGGTCGTCCCGACCGTTGCAGCCGTACCCTGGTCCGGAAGGGTGGAAAGGATGCTGTGTGCTGTGTGGCCCCTTCCATCCATCGCCTCGGCATTCGCCTTCACGCCCGAGGGGAAAACCACTCCAAAAACCCTGGGCAAGACGTGGGTACGTGGGTCCCGCGTCTCTGCCCTCCACTTGCGTCTTCGTACTTGTGGACTTCTGTCTTGTGCGGCTTTCCTCTTCTACGACGGGGCATCTTCTTCTTGGGCAGAGGCGGGCGGGGAGGTCGTCTACTGGTTGGGACTCTTCAACTTTCTAGCCGTCGGGGTTCAGGTTGATGCTCCCGGAACGGCTCCTCTGTTTCCTGCCCTGTTCTGTTCTCCCTCGGTGACGGTTCTCTCGGGATTCTCGGATTTTCCACCGGGGCTTCCGGAACGTCCCTCGTTGATCCGCTGCATTTCCCCGAGCGTCCCTCGACGTCCCGCGGCGGTGTTGCAGCCTCCTCGTGGCGCGGCCGCTGCTCGAAGTCCCCATCCTTTGTAGCTTTGGAGTCTATTCCTGGGCTGCTCGGGTGACGTCGCGTTCCGGGTCCCCTTAGTGAAGAAAGTGGACAGAAATTAATTCCCTTTCTCCTTCTGCGAGAGTCCGGTGGAGCGAGACAGAACCAGGAAAACGGAAAGGCGAGACGGAGACCGAAAGCAGGGGGTTGCAGCTAGTCACAAGCTTGCTCTCGGCCCGTTCCCCGATCAATCCGCCCAGAACTGCCAGCTCGTCTTCGTTCTTCTTTCTTGTACGCCTCCAGTTTTCCAATCCGTGGCTTCCTGATGGCCCCATTCCTCTTCGTGGCCTCTGGTGCTGCTCCAGGGGACCGTCTCGGTGCGGCTCGTCAGCGGCCCCGTCTCCGCGATGTCCCCTCTGACCGATCCGTGCGACTGCGTCGCACGTCCGTCCAGTGGTTGGGGACACCATTTCCCGTCCGCTGTCCACCTCGTAGGGAGGGACCCCTCGGTAAGCACCGTACAGGGGACGCGGCCAGGATCCCAGCCAGGAGGTTAGCGGGGTGGTTCCACGTATGTCCGCACCCCGCTGTGGACTACCACGCTATTGTGGCACATTCGGGGAATTCGGGGTCGCCTTCAAGCCGCGGCAGCAGTCCCCCGACACCTTGTCCCTCGTCGTGGGGTATCGTGTTCTCTGAAACAGACTCAAGAATGGGGGGCCGGGCTACGGGGGCAGCCTCCGCAGCCCAGTCCACCTAATTAGCTTAAACTAATCTTCTTTCTTGAGTCCTCCTCTTGTTTGTGTCTCTTGATCCTTGGAAGTCTTCACTCCTCTTGGCATCGTCCTTCATATTTCGCCAGGCGTCGCACGTGCACCACCTTGCACTTCTTCCTAGGCGAGCGTTGAATCCTGTAGACGACGTCGTTGATCCTCTTCACCACCGTGTAGGGTCCTTCCCAGTCGGATTGTAGTTTTGGGCACTTTCCTTTCACTCTTCGTGGTTGGAATAACCACACTCGTTCTCCGGGCTGGAACACTACCGCGTGCACACGGTTGTCGTACTAGGACTTCATCTTCGAACTGTAGACATCCAGGCGTTGTCGAACGAATTCATGGATCCTCTTCATTTTTCCTCGGATCCATTCAGAGTATCCTTGTTGGACGTCCTCGTCTTCCTCCACTTCTGGGGGCAGTCCTCTCCATAATTGCAGGGGTAGGCGAAGTTCCTGGCCATACATGATCATCGCTGGCGTTAATTGCGTAGCCTCATGACGCGCTGATCTATAAGCGAGGAGGAACATGGGAATCCACTCGTCCCAATCCCGTTGGTGCTCCGAAACGAACATTGCGAGATATTGGAGCAATGTTCTATTCAAACGTTCCACCATTCCGTCGGATTGAGGATGCAGGGGAGTTGTTCGCGTTTTCCTGATTCCCAACAGCTTCATCAGTTCCTTGAACACGGAGGATTCGAAGTTCCTTCCTTGGTCCGTGTGTAACTCCAGCGGTACACCATGACGACAGACCACGTTGTGCAGAAGAGCCCTTGCCACTGTGACAGCTCGCTGGTCTGGCATCGCGATTACTTCCGGCCACCGGGTAAAGTAGTCCGCCACGACCAGAATAAACCTGTTGCCGGCCTGAGACCTCGGGAGCGGACCCACAACGTCCAGGGCAAGCCTCTCGAACGGAGCTCCCACGTTGTATACTCTCAGGTTCCCCGCTCCTCTCTGACGAGGTCCCTTCTTCGCCGCACAGGTGTCACACCGCCGGCACCACTCTTGAACGTCCCGTCGACACGTGGACCAGAAGAACTGCTGGCGGATCTTTGCCAAGGTCTTATTCACTCCGAAGTGTCCAGCTGTTGGCGCATCATGGAATTCCCTCAGTACCTCTGCGACCCTCTCGCGCGGCACTACCAAAAGCCATGAGGTCGTCGCACCATCGTGGGACTCCCATTTCCTGAAAAGTAAACCTTCATGAATTTCCAGCGAGTCCCAGATTGACCAGTAATATTTCATCTGTGGGGAGAAACGAGCAACGTCTTGCCAGTCGGGCTTCTCCCCTTCCCCTTTCTTTTTCAAGATGAAGCCAATCTCTTCATCTTCTTCCTGACTTCGTTTCCATTCGCTCTTCCTTTCGTCACAGAATATCCGGTGAATTCTCTTCGTGCTAAGCACTTCCTCTTCTGCCTCCTTTTTATCCAGCCGGTCGCATTTCCTGCAATCCTTTTCGTCCATAGAGATCTGCCAGTATCCGCTCTGCAAATCCACGGTTGAAAACCACGAAGATCCGGTGAGAGCGTCCAGAGTATCCTCGATGCGGGGCAGGGGGTACGAGTCCTTCTTCGTTATCTCGTTGAGGCGTCGAAAATCCACGCAGAACCTTATGGTGCCGTCCTTCTTCTTGACAAGGACGATCGGAGAGGACCACGGGCTCCGCGATTCCTCGATTACGCCCTGTGCCAACATTTTCCGAAGTAGTTCCTCTACTTCTGCTCGTCGGTGTAGCGGTAACCTCCGCGGTGCATGCTTGATGGGGCGGCTATCCCCAGTGTCGACGACATGCTTCACCCGGTCGCAATTCCCGATTTGAGTCGAGTCCTTGGCGAAAACGTCCTGAAATTCACGAAGTAAATCAGCAAAAAGTTTCTTTTGTCTTTCTGCCAAACCTGACGAACAGCGTGTGTACAGCTCTTCCAAATGCTGTGGGACGACCGTTTCCCCTTCTTCTTGTGGTGTGTCCTCCTCGGCGATCGGCTCACCAAAATGAATCTCTGGTTTTCCGGGAAGACATAGGACTCCTCGAGATAGGTCGATGCTGCAGCGGTGCTTCTTCAGGAACGCCGCTCCTAAGATGCACTTTTCCACCATGTCGACGACGTAGAAGTCCTCCACGCTCGAGAGTCCTCCAACGCTGAGATCCAAGCTCTTCTTTCCAAAAACTTTGATTTTCTCTCCAGTAGTAGAGCGAATGTCGACCTTCGTCCTATCGAGTTCGCTTGTAGGGCAGAACTCCTTCTCCAGAAGGTTGATGGAAGAACCTGTGTCTAAAATAATCGGACAGGGATTTCCATTTATTGTTCCACATACGTAGATCTCTCCAGTTGGATTCCATTGGTGCCCAGTCGCCCCCTGCATCGCCACACTCTTGACGACCGGGGGACTGTACTTTCCGGTCCGGCGTCTCCCCCTTACGCCGTCCTCTTCCCGTTTCCCTCAGATTTCCTGGTTGCCACTCTTGTCTGGCCGTTCTTGGCCTGGAAACAATCCTTCTGCATATGCCCTGTTTTTCCACAAAGCCAGCACTTCGGTTTCCTCGGCCCGTCGTCCGTTCGTTCCTCGGGTTTCCCAAATCTTGGCTGTTTCGGCGGGAACCTTTCAAAGTTGTCAAACGGTTTAGCCTTTCGTTTTTCCGTGTAACGTTCTCGCGATTCGGCCGCGGGGCGGCGAGACATTGCCTCGACGGCCTCGATCTCGAGGGCCCTGGTCACGGCGGCCCTTAGAGACGTAAAACCGCCTAGTCGCAGTTCCCGCTGCATAACAGGGTTAGCCAACGCCGTGACAAACTGAGATGCGGCTAATTTATCGCGGGTTTCCGCCGGGCAATCGTTAAAAGCGGATTGCGCCAGACGTTCAATCTTAGTGGCAAGCGAGGAGATGCTCTCATCCCTTCGCTGCCTATGGCTCTGGAAGAGTACGTAATTCAGGTTGGACAGGTTTTTCGCCCCGTAACGAAACTCTAGCGCGGAAACCAACTCTGCAAAACTTTCGCACTGAGCCGCGGAGAGCGTCGTAAGGACGCTCCTTGCCGCGCCTCCGAGGGAAGCGATCAAGGCCGTAGCCTTCTTTTGATCATCCCACCCATTCGCGCGCGCGATCGTCTCGAACTGAACTTTGTACTCTTCCCACGAATTCCTTCCGTCAAAAATTGTCGGTTTCACCGCGTACCCCAAACTAAGTACGCGCGGTTCCGAAAGAGAGGCAGCGGCGGATGCGCTAACGGGTGCGGGGATCTGCGTCGATGGAACACTATTTACAGGGGCATTTTCCCCACCCCGAAGGTTCGCGCCGCTACCAACCGAACCTGTTCCGCTTCGCAATGAAGCGGTTACGACCTGGATCCGTTCCTCCAAATTTGACATGCGCGCCTCGAAAGCCGCCTGAGTCCGCCGGTCTTCGATCTCCTTCTCCTCTCTTCGGCGATCCTCCCTCTGTCTGCGGGCTTCGTCGTCCCTCCGCTGCTCCCGCATCTGTCCCACGATACTCAACTGGAGGGAGGAGAACAGCTCCTGGATGGAAGAATCTGCCGTCGCTGCAGGAGGAGGGTCCGAAGTGACCGCGGAAGCGCGAGTGGGCATGCCATTTCGAGTGGTCATCCCACTTCTGACACCAGTGTTACGTTTCGTCGTAGTCATAGAAGTAACCGAGTATATAGGAAGTATAAATGAACATGAACTAAGTTAACAGCAAATGTAATGTAATATAATTAATACAACAGTAACGATAGGCAAGGAGGAATTGTTCGGAAATACGTCTGCTCGCTATGGCGTCCGTATCTGAAGTGACAGCTTGACAGGCGATCGATCAGATCGCCTTCTTCTCGCTGTCACATGTCTTCGTCGCGAGCACCAGCGGGCCATGGATCCAATGCATAGGGTGCTCGCAACAATATGATGCCCCAGATGTCAAACCCTAATTAACCAAATTACTTGAAAAAACCAGGATCTGGAAAACACGGGTCTTACCGGTACCCATCTTGCTCGTTTGTTTTCAATAGTAATTGCCATATGTTACAAAGAATTATCGGAACAGACACTAGGAAACAGTTTAGATAGTATTTTTAACCACGATTTATTTAGCAACGATTAAAGCGCACGGTACGATATTTTAGGCGATTAAATTAACACGACAGTTATAATTCAAATATGTACAGAGGTCAAAACACAATAAAGTAACAGTTATTAACACACACACAATTTACAATGTCTAATTAATGTCTAATTAATGTCTAATAATTAATCAAGCGTTAAAGCGTGCAAAGCACTTGCGAAGCAAAGTACTAAGCGGGATTGAATCAGATTCGAAGCAGTATCGAAAGCAAAGCGCAAGCAAGGTGCGTAAGTGAAAATTATATTACCCAAGCGTGATGACTGGAACGGAGTGGCCGATTCCCAGAAATCACGGTCGATTTCTAGGAAGCGCGAGCCTTCCCCCTCCATGGGTCGCGAGTCGATGGAGGGGACACGATTCGCGCTCCACCTGAGTGAGCAGGCCGTTGGCCGCCTACCTAATTAGCCTAAGTTGACAATAGGTGTCGGTAATAGGCCTCTTTTGCGAACAATTGTCAACCGAAATATTTTTGGGTCACTAATAACTGAAATTGTTTTCGGTTACGAATAACCATTATGGATGACCAGAATTTTTTTTTAGTTACGAAGAACCATTATCGTTCACGAGAATTTTATTTTTGTTACGGCGTAACCAATATATATTTCGGGAATTGTTTTGATTACGGTATAACCAATATATATTACGGGAATTTTTTTTCGTTTACGGTATATCTATTGAACTATAGAATACCTGCAATGAGAACTGTGGGTATTAGGAGCCGCAGCGCGCTGTTGAAAACAGATTGTTGCACCTTAGAGCATACCTATATACTCAAATTTACTACAGGATAGAAGTACTTTTACTACAGGATGGTGTATAATACAGGATAGACATCCATTCAATGCCACTGTCTCTCTTGGCCTGGCCAGTCTGGGGTTTTCCGTACCGTGTTTGCCTCACAGATATTTTATAATTCAATAGTTATACAGTAAACGAAAACAATTCCCGCAATATATATTGGTTATACCAGGCCTGGGATTTAAGTGAACGCAGCGGCCGATTTTCGGAGACAACGCCTCCTTTTTCCCGCCGCGCGTCTTGGCCCCCGCGGCGGCCTAGGAGCTTGGAGCGCCTCAGGCCCGTGCCATATGAACCGCGCGTAGCGCATTGGGGCGCCCCCCGTATCAATAGTTTTCCACATGGTACGGGCCTGAGGCGCTCGAAGCTCCTTGGCCGCCGCGGTGGGCAAGGCGCGCGGCGGGAGAAAGGAGGCGTTGCCTCCGAAAATCGGCCGCTGCGTTCACTTAAATCCCAGGCCTGGGTTATACCATAACCAAAAAAAATTCCTGCAATATATATTGGTTATACCGTAACCAAAAAAAAAATCCCGCAATATATTACGCCTTAACAAAAATAAAAATCTCGCCAACGATAACGGTTATTCGTAACCAAAAAAAATTCTGGTTATAGATAATGGTTATTCGTAACCAAAAAAAATTCTGGTTATAGATAATGGTTATTCGTAACCGAAAACAATTTCAGTTATTAGTGACCAAAAAATATTTCGGTTGACAATAATGGTTATTAGTGATCAAAAATTATTTCGGTTGATAATAATGGTTATTCGTAACCAAAATCACTTAAACAAAAATATTAATTCTTATGCCATAATTGTTCGAATCGACACGCACGTGAAATTCGATCTTCCTTTCGGGGTTGTAAAGCCCGATTCACTTTTTTTAGAACGCGTGTATCGGACGAGCGTATCACCCGCCAAACTAATATTGGATGACTGTTTTAATTTATTCGAAGAATTAGACTCTGATCCGCACGATGATCAGATATTAAAAGTCTATGTTCGTGCTTGAGGTCCGAACGGTGACCCGATCAAGCTGCTGAACTTCACTTCAGGTGAGACGAATGAATTCTGTCTTGTCTAGCTTTGCGATGTTAAAGGTAGACAAGACACCGGAATTTGGGAGGTGCCAAAATGCCTGATTGGCCCCGCTTCCCTTGAAGAGGAGGAACCTTCCCTCTTAGATTTCGGTGGAAGAGGAGGAATCGTCCCTCTGTGATGTCGGTGGTGGAGGAATCCTCTCCCTCTTGGTGACGTAGTGCGGGAAAAACCGGGCATCTGGCTAACAAACCTTCGCCAAGTTGACCGGTCGAAGAGTTTTCGCCCAGGGTCGCGGTTTACGACCGTATTGTCCCGCGAGTCAGCAGTGAGTCGAGGTTACGGTATACCCCGCTGGCGAAACAATGAACGGATTTTCTCAGAGCGAGGACGGTCGAGCTGTCCAAAAAAATGGCACGATGTCGATTGCCGCCTATTAGACATCTGGCAAGCAAATGTTTCCTGGAAGGCTTCGACGGTAAGCAATTGCCTGGCAATATCGAACTGTTAAAATTACCGCCTCGCTCTGAGCCCCTTTTCGTTCCGGTAAGACGGAACATGCTCCCCCCGTTGAGAGACTGAGTCGATCAATTACATATACCCTAACCGAATGAAATATGATACACTTAAAGCTACGATATTGATTAAACTAAAAGTCTTTGTTTATGTGACGAGTTGTCCGGCCTCGTCAGGAACTGGAAGCGGCGCCAGTTGCTTCACGTTGCGACTGTAAACACCGCGGGATGTCCGCACGGTGACAGTCCGTATGATGTCGTCTTTCCCGGGATGAACCTTCTCGATACGGCCGAGATGCCACTGTAGCGGTGGAAGCTGGTCATCCCTCATGATCACGATGGTGCCCTCCTTGATTGTATGGGAGCCCTTGGTCCATTTATGGCGCACGTTCAGATGGTGAATATACTCCTTATGCCATCTGGACCAGAAGTCCTGTTTAACCTTCTGGATGTGCTGCCAAGTTGACAACCGGTTTGTCGCTGTTGCCTTGAAATCGGTCTCCGGTAGACTCGTTAAAGAATTACCAATTAAAAAGTGACCAGGGGTTAAGGCTATAGGATCATTGGAATCACAGGAAAGGGGTGTTAAAGGACGAGAGTTTAGAATCGCTTCGACCTCAATAACGAACGTATTGAACTGTTCGAACGTAAACAGTTCTTCACCAACAACGCGTTTTACGTGGTGCTTGAATGATTTTACCGCAGCCTCCCAAAGTCCGCCAAAGTGCGGCGATAGGGCTGGTATGAAATGCCACGATATTCCCTTGTCCGCGAGGAAATGTTGCACCCTTTCATCCTTCAGGAGGTCTTCATGAATTTCTCGCAATTCATTATTTGCGCCGATGAAATTCGAACCGTTGTCTGAATACATATTACGGCATATCCCTCGACGTGCAGTTAGCCGTTTTAACGCCGCGATGAATGCTTCGGTCGTCATGTCGCTGACGACCTCGAGATGAACGGCCTTTGTTGCGAGGCATATAAAAACAGCAACGTAGACCTTGATCCGGGTGCGGTTACGGAAACGTCGCTCCTTAATATAGCGGAAGCATCTTACACATTGTCGGACAATTTTTCGCGTCATGTTTTTACCGTCGATCGGCCAGTACGTTTGACGAACGGCGTACAGAGTTGAGTTGATACCTGCATGGTGATGTTGTAAATGAGCTTCGCGAATGATAAGCTCAGTAATACGGTGACCTTTCGGTAGGAGAATCGGATGTTTCTGTTCGTACGGCAAAGTGGAGTTTTGTAATCGCCCTCCGACCCGTAATATTCCCTTATTGTCGACGAAGGGGTGTAACGGCAAAAGCTTACTCTTCGGATGAAGTCCTGCTCTGGTCTTGAGATCGTGGAGGTCTTGTGTGAAAGCAGACGATTGCACAAGTTGTACCACACGATCGTTCGCTGCGTGTAGTTCTTCTACGGTCAGAGGTCCCTTGAACTGATGAGGTAGTCTGAACCGCAGATAATATGCGATGATTCGTCGGAGGCGAGACAAACTTGAATAACGATTCAAGATCTCGTCACTATTGATCGTGGCGGCTATGAAGTAGGTAAGAGGCTTGATTTCCGGAACCTCTTCAACGATTTCAAACCTTGACTTTGGCCAAGCCGATTCGATGCTTGTGAGCCAATGCGGTCCGTGCCTCCAGTTGGAATCGCGAAGAAATTGTACCGGTGATTGTCCTCTTGAAAGTAGATCTGCCGGATTGTCGCAAGATCTAACGTGACACCATGCGGTGATGTCAGTTTTCGCTTGAATTTCGGACACTCTATTCGCGACGAATGTTTTCAGAGTGCACGGCTCTTTATGTAACCAGTTCAGCACAATGGTAGAATCGGTCCAAAAGATAGCGTTGTCGATTTCGCGTTTGATGGCCTCTCGAACAGTGGCATATAACGAAGCCAGGAGAACTGCACCGCACAGTTCTAAACGAGCGAGACTTATCGTTTTAAGCGGCGCGACACGAGATTTCGCGCACAATAGATTTGCGTTAATTTTACCGCATTTGTCGATTGAGCGTATGTACAAACATGCTCCATATGCCCGTTCACTTGCGTCACAGAACCCGTGAAGCTCGATCCTCCGAGTTGCGCGCTGAGTAACGTTTCGACCGAAGGAGACATTATGGAGATGTTTGAAGTCGTTCGCGAATGTTGTCCACTCTGTGTGGAGGCTGGCTGGCAATGATTCGTCCCAGTCCAGTTTAAGATGCCAGAGACGCTGCATCAAGATTTTCGCGACGACGGTAACAGGAGCGAGTAACCCTAACGGATCGAAAATTCTCGCGATGGTTGAAAGAATTGTCCGTTTCGTGACCTTCGTGGCAACGTGTGGGTCAACGGTGTACGTAACCGTATCGTTTCGCGCGTCCCATGATACTCCGAGCGTCTTGACCGTTGAATCGCCAAAGAATTTCGGATGGATCTGTTCTTCAGTCGACCCATCGAGAAGCCCAGGCTCGTTGGAGACCCATTGTCTGATGTTGAGTCCTCCTCGCTGAAGCAGGTTGATGACCTCGTCGCGTCGATCCTTGGTGTTACGTCTTTAGGAGGAAACAGCACTCTTTATAACAATTACTCGACATTTATTTCAGTAAACATTCCGGCTACAAACTGATTACATTTGCCAGAGAGTGTCGTCCGCAGACAAGTCGCGATGATAAAGACAACAACGCTCGCATCGAGCGTGACCGACAACAACAGATGCTAAGTCGATAATAGATCGTTCGTCGATACATGACACTTGGCTTCCGCGTATGTGTCGGCCCCGGTTAGCAAGTCGTCGACGTACATGTCCCGCTTCAAAATGGATGCCGCCTTTGGAAATGAGTCCTCTTCGTCGTCCGCGAGCTGATGGACACATCTTATGGCGAGATACGGTGCTGAAGACAGTCCGAATGTGACTGTGTTCAATTCGAAAGTCGCGATGTCGTTCCGTTCGTCTCTCCACAAGATCCGCTGATAACGACGATCCTCTGGTCGAATGAGGAATTGGCGATACATTTTTTCGATGTCCCCGGTCAGCACGTATGCGCACATGCGAAACCGCAGGAGCAAAGAAAAAATGTCATCTTGGATGGTCGGACCGGTAATTAGCGCGTCGTTTAATGATAGGCCGCTGCTCGATTTCGCGGAGCCGTCGAATACCACTCGAACCTTTGTAGTCGTGCTCGAGGGTTTTATGACCGCATGATGCGGCAGGTAGAAACTGTCCGAATCACGTGTTTCCACCTTGCTCATGTGACCAAGTGAGATATATGCTTGAATGACGGACGAATATTCTCTTTGGAACGATTTGTCACGATGAAGCTTACGTTCTAACGAGAGGAACCGATTATACGCTCGCGAACGCGAATCACCGATGGATTGCTTCTTGTGGTTAAAGGGTAGCGCGACGAGATAGCGTCC
Organism: Andrena dorsata; assembly: GCA_929108735.1. Classification (NCBI taxonomy): domain Eukaryota; kingdom Metazoa; phylum Arthropoda; class Insecta; order Hymenoptera; family Andrenidae; genus Andrena; species Andrena dorsata. Next base: position 3,852,596 of record OV815487.1, read on the forward strand.
TGTTTCTTCCCGTTGGACGTGGGCGGTGAAGTGATCTTCACAGATGCGTTCCTCGGATGACAGGTATCGCTGCTGTGGCCCTTCTTCGATGTCCCAAAATTTCGAAAGATCGAAATTGACGCTGGTTGCAAACGTCTTGCGTTGTATGCGCGACGACGTTGACAACACGCTCCCCCCGATGATCCATCCTAGCTGCGATTTTTGCAGGATGAGATCAGGCCCGTTATGAGGGGAAAGATCGATTTGCCCAACGCTAAAGCTCGCGAGCGAAGGGCCGGTGCCTATCAGCATATCGACGGATGCTGGGCGGTGGAAATTCGGGTCCGCTAATTTCAAGTTTGCCGGAATCTTGAATCTCGTGCGATCGATTTGAGTGTCCGGCAACGGTCGCGAAATTCGTGGTATTACGAAAAATGTTAGATGCCGTTGAAAATCTGATAACCGTGACCTTACGGTGGTCGAAACGAGTTTGTTCGTCACGATGTTTAGTGCATTTAACGCTTCGATGGCCACGGAAGCCTTTTTACACCGAAGATGTAATTTCGACGCGAATTCTTCGGTAACGTAATTCGCGTCAGAGCATGTGTCGACTAACGTTCGACATTCGATCGGTCTCTGCTCGTGATCTAACGCGTGAACGATCGCGGTAGGCATGATCCCGTCGGTATCTGTATTAGCGACTAAGGTGGTTGTTCGGCGGTTGCGTTTCCGAAGGTTGCGTTTGCGTGGGCTGCGTTTCCGAGGATTGCGATTTTGCGATTTTGTACGCAACGATTCCAGTCACGATTCAGTGTATGTTTCTGAATGAAGCCTAGTGTTGTGCGCTTTGTTGCACACGCGACATTTTCCTGCTTGACACTCGTCGGTTTTGTGATCCGAGCGTAAACAGTTCATACAAAGTTGTGCCTTACGTGCGGCTTCGATACGCTTTTCTATAGACAATTCGAGAAACTTTGTACATTGATATGCCCCGTGATTTTCCGCGTTACAAATCTTACACTTGGGATATCGATTCGTGGCGAATGTTTGTCGCGGCTTCTGCGAAGATGGCGGCGACTTCTGCGAACGAGTCGTTTTCGCGCGATAGGTATTCGACGTATCGTTTCGGCGTTGCGCTCCTGAATTCGTTTTGGTCGCATCCGGCAAGTCCCGACTTGTATTCTCGCGCGATGTAGAATACTCTTCGCATTGATGCGCGGCGATGTGCAAATGTTTAATCACAGTTGCGACCTTCGGAACCTCCATGTCGGACAACGTGCGTTCCCACGCCTTTCGAGATTCTTCCGCCATACTGGTGACCACGATACTCAATAAAAGATCGTTCGCGATGTCTTCCCACGATCTTCCGAGCGCTTGCAGCGACCGAATGTGCAGCTGCATGTGGTTGGCCAGATCGCGGTTCGATTCTGATGAATCGTTTGGCATCGCGGGTGTATGGACGAGAAGCGAGGCATGACGCAAAACGAGAGCGCGTTTATTGTCGTAGATTTCGAGGAGGTGATCCCATGCAGCCTCATAGTTATCGTCGGTGATGGTGTACGCCTCGATCGCGGATTCTGCTTTCCCGGACAATGAAGCGCGTAAATAATTCAGCTTTTGCATGTTGCTGAGACCGGGTATTGCATGGATTGTCGTTTTGAATCCATCCCTGAACGTGACCCATTTTTCGATGCGACCGTCAAACTTTTGTAAATCAAGTTTTGGAAGCTTCACCGAAAGAGGAAACGATGATGCGGCTGACGGCGCGGGCGAATCTCGTGATACGGTATCGATGTTCGGTCGCGGAGGATTCACGGACTCTACGGCAGGGTCGATTATGATTGCTGCTGTAGCTAATGTGTCGTGATATTGTTCTGTTACATCCTCACGATCGACTTCCGCTTGATCGAAGTCGTCAATACGAGCCAGTTCGTCTTGAATCTCGTTAAAGGTTTCGAATTGACTACGAAGCAGTCCGATGCGTTCGCGAAGCTTAACACGATTCTTTTGCGAATCTTGATACGACTCGAGATATTTGTTGAAGTACGTAATTTGCGATTTGAACGTTCGCCGTTTCAGCTTCAAACTGGTTATACGCGCGGTGTTATCCTCGTTTGCCATTTTAGTCGAAGTGGAATGGATACGATAGGAATTAACGGAAGGATAGATCACGTGTGCTTAACTGAGTGGTAATTCTTCAATAACGAGCTTACCGTAACCGAAGTCCTTGTGTTGGTGGAATCGTCTCTGGTCCGGATGATGCCGTTGACGAATGCGTTGTCCACCTCAAGGCTGGTTGCTCAGCTTCCACGGTGATTGGTTCCTTTCCGTCCCGAATGAATTCTACTGCCCGTGGTAGAATTACGGAATACACTTGTAGGAAGTTTAAAGTCTTTGCACACTGCACTTCCACGGTCGTAGACTCCGGCTCGAAGGACCAAACTTTGTTCGAATCGACACGCACGTGAAATTCGATCTTCCTTTCGGGGTTGTAAAGCCCGATTCACTTTTTTTAGAACGCGTGTATCGGACGAGCGTATCACCCGCCAAACTAATATTGGATGACTGTTTTAATTTATTCGAAGAATTAGACTCTGATCCGCACGATGATCAGATATTAAAAGTCTATGTTCGTGCTTGAGGTCCGAACGGTGACCCGATCAAGCTGCTGAACTTCACTTCAGGTGAGACGAATGAATTCTGTCTTGTCTAGCTTTACGATGTTAAAGGTAGACAAGACACCGGAATTTGGGAGGTGCCAAAATGCCTGATTGGCCCCGCTTCCCTTGAAGAGGAGGAACCTTCCCTCTTAGATTTCGGTGGAAGAGGAGGAATCGTCCCTCTGTGATGTCGGTGGTGGAGGAATCCTCTCCCTCTTGGTGACGTAGTGCGGGAAAAACCGGGCATCTGGCTAACAAACCTTCGCCAAGTTGACCGGTCGAAGAGTTTTCGCCCAGGATCGCGGTTTACGACCGTATTGTCCCGCGAGTCAGCAGTGAGTCGAGGTTACGGTATACCCCGCTGGCGAAACAATGAACGGATTTTCTCAGAGCGAGGACGGTCGAGCTGTCCAAAAAAATGGCACGATGTCGATTGCCGCCTATTAGACATCTGGCAAGCAAATGTTTCCTGGAAGGCTTCGACGGTAAGCAATTGCCTGGCAATATCGAACTGTTAAAATTACCGCCTCGCTCTGAGCCCCTTTTCGTTCCGGTAAGACGGAACAATAATTTTTCAAGTTTAGGTTATAATAGTTAGGGTCCCTGATATATTGTTAACATATTGCTTAAATATATTATTTCCTCTAATCTCTACATATATAAAGCGGAAAGTATTATTGTGTCTGCAACGGGTAAACGCGGAAAGTACTTAACCAATGCTTTTGCGGTTTTCACAGATGTGTAGAGACAACATTTGGGAAGGTTTTAGGCTATCTATCATCTCGATATTACTAAATGGGGCGGAGTAAGAAGCGAAATAATGAAGCGAGGCAGACAAATCTTACGTGGAATCCACCGCGGTGCGCACAAGAGATGCGCGTACAGTTCCCGGTACGGTGGTGGGGATCACGATTGCCAACGATTATTTCGAGAATCTATGTTTTCCAGTTAATTTAAAAATATTAATGCTGCCGTTATTAATTCATATGAGAAGCCCGGGCAACGCCGGGTACTTTAAGCTAGTTATTTATATGAGAATAAGCGTCGAGAGCATATAAGTTCTGACGTAAAGGACAAACATATGATTGGAGTATGAGTGAGTGCGTACTAGTGCGTCCGAGTCAGGAAATGGATGCTCCCAATAGTGAATGCTAATTCCGTACATTTTGTATATTTATATAAATAGGACATTTCAATATTTACGGCCCAAGCGTTTATTTTTTGTCATAAGGTAAGTGCGGGTAGCAAGGCCCACCTAAGGATCTATAATTGAATTTACAAAAACTGGTACATATTTTTTAAAACTTTTGTTTTTATAGAAATCTGTGGACATTAGTCGATTTAATCGATTTAGTTGCGACATGCAGCGGGGGGAGCATAAGGCACGTGCCGAGGTTCCGAGCGTCACTCGGGCCATGCGGCCAGTGAGTGTACAAAGATTCGGAGAGCCGGAGTTCCCCCAGAGCTGATCATGCCGCCCAGTATAACCGTATCTCTTTCCCCTGCGCTGCCACGGGTTTAGAGAGCCTCCCTTCAACGACCGGGGTCGAGCAGGGTGGGACGACTTGCCACCTGGTCCAGAGGACCACACCCTCTACCCTGCACGGCCAGGGTAGACGGCACTCCCCCCGGGGGGGGGGGGGGAGGAATGGCTATGGATGGCCGTCTCCTCATGGTACGCATTAACCTGCCAGGAGTCTACCCCGTTTCTCAGGAACGCGTCCGCTTTTTATAGGCCCGGACTAACTTGCGGACGGACCGTACTCACGGGGGTGATGGACGTTAAACTATAAACTGTAATATTTGTCAATATATGAATACAACAAATACGAAAATTAATAGGTTTCTAAGAACTTTGTAAACGGGCTTTGTTTCGTGTAGTGCAGTTAATAAGGTCCACCTATTTAGCATGCACAATTCGAATAAACAAAGACGTCTTCGTCCTCAGGTGTGAGTTCAACGACATCCTCGTGTTTCCAGGTGAGACATATGACACACTGTCGCATATCACTCTTGAATGCAGTTGCGCATAATTTGGAAAACCAATTGTCTGCAGAGTTGCCGTCTACGTTTTCTCTGGAGGTGGATGGCATGGGCTCTTGTTCCCACACTCTTGTCTTTTTTCTTCCCGTTGAAGTGACACGTGCTTTGAAGTGCTACGGAGCTCATCAATTTTCTGGGAATATGTTGCCAACATATGTACATATACATTGTATATATGGGTTGGATTGAAATCATCGACACATATTTCACCGACATTGTTTTCACCGACAACAATTCCTCGACACCACATTTAGTCGACAACAGTTTTTATCGACAACAGCTTTACCCGACGACAGTATTAACCGATACTGACATAAGTCTCATTACGATTAGTCTCGGTGATTTTGTACATTTCCTTTTTTGTAACGAAGGGTAGGATAGACTTATGGTAGTGAGGAAAACGCAACTAAAGATAAATGAACAGAAAATATATTGCCGTGGTGTTTATACATCTACATATGTTAAATACAAAATATTATTTTCAGGGTACTGAAAAATGAATCGATAGGTACAACATAAATCAACGTAACAAAAATTTTAACAATGTCCAATTTATTACAAGGTAATATTGTGTGATAAAGCCTGAATGAAATTTATAATATTATATTCTTGACGATTTCTCATAATTCTCTGGATGCGTTCCTCTTTCAATCTGTCCTTTTTGATCTTTTTCTTTGGTGGTTCTCCGTTAGCAAATTTTTCCAAGGTGATCTCAACCGCTGCTTGCTCTTTTTGTATACTATTTATAAGACTAAATATACCGGAATTTCTATCTAGCAAGCATTGCCATCGTCGGTGCCATGATTCGACACTATTTTGAGTTCGTGGTAATCGGAATATATTGGTATCACATACCGACCACATTTCTGGTGGAAATAGTGGACGACGAATAACTATTTCATCATTACGTCTGCGTTCTTGTATCGTGCCATTTACATAATATTTATCAAACCACTGAATAATATTATTACATTCAACCGGAAGCAGAGATTTTATTTCATTAAAGGCATCTGGAATTTCCGATGTTTCTAGGAATGCTAGGCATGGAATATTCCTAATTGCAGAACTAACCGTTTCATCCGTTCCATACCTTCGTGTTAAGCCATTTTTCTGTATTTTGCGATATATAGATTGGCAAAGATGAAAAAAACAGCCTTTCAGTTTTGTATTGGGAAATACTGCTTTAATTGCGTTTATTGCAGCAATCTCAAAATCAATTAAAATAAATTCAGGTCTTAGAGAAATTCCTAATTCTTCAGCTAAAGAAACTAAATTCTGTAGGAGGAGTATATAGATATTTTGTCGCTTTGAAGACAAAAGTGCATACACTAATGGAATGACAGTATTATTATCACTGTCGTCATCTTTTATATTAGCATGAATTGTGTACAATTGTTTCATAAAAGTAGGAAGTGCTTTAAATGTGCCATCCATTAACCAGCAATTACTTTTCACTAAAATTTTTAAATTTTCATATGTTGTGAATAATATAATACACTGCGTTCCTTCTTTTATAATTCTTCCAAATTGTTCTCCGTCCAATGTCTTGGTTAATTCCTGTGGTAAATATAGCTCTGATATATTTTGAGGTTCTTTAGCTTTACTTTTCCTTCGTGCATATCGTATTTGTTCGGTTAAATTTTTATTCTTTGGAAGATAAGTCCGAATACATTTTTTCACCTCTGCATTTACATCTCTAATAATAATACCGGGCTTTTCGTTACTGTTTACTGCCAATTCTTTAATTTTGTTACATATTTTTAATACTTCAGAATTTGAAGCCTGAGGTGCATGATTGTGCTTCAGTGGATCATGCTTTCGAACTATATGTTTATTATTTGCGTACAGCGTATTGGCTGTAGCTGCACACTCACAACTGTTGCCCTTTTTTCCACTTTTTTCACATACCCAATAGTATAAGTCATTCCTATTTTTATTTTTATTATATATGAAACCGTCAATGCAAATTTTTTCTTTATTTTTTGTTGATAATATGACTCCTGCAATAACAGAATCACTAGTCTCTAAAGATGGTCGAGACATTTTTTGTAGAACTATCACACACTCTTAGTACGATTAATTATTTTAACTCGGCTGAATATAGTTCTACGATACAGCACAGGCCAAAGCAGTAAACAGACTGAGTCAAGTTTTGTAGACGTTCGCATTCGGCAAATGTTTTGTTGTCGGTCAATGTCATTATCGGTTAATACTGTCGTCGAGTAAAGCTGTTGTCGATAAAAACTGTTGTCGGTTGAATCTGGTGTCGAGGAATTGTTGTCGGTGAAAACAATGTCGGTGAAATATGTGTCGATGATTTCAATCCAACCCGTATATATATACATTGTATATATGTATATATATATATATGTATATATATACAATGTATATGTACATATGTTGGCAACATATTCCCAGAAAATTGATGAGCTCCGTAGCACTTCAAAGCACGTGTCACTTCAACGGGAAGAAAAAAGACAAGAGTGTGGGAACAAGAGCCCATGCCATCCACCTCCAGAGAAAACGTAGACGGCAACTCTGCAGACAATTGGTTTTCCAAATTATGCGCAACTGCATTCAAGAGTGATATGCGACAGTGTGTCATATGTCTCACCTGGAAACACGAGGATGTCGTTGAACTCACACCTGAGGACGAAGACGTCTTTGTTTATTCGAATTGTGCATGCTAAATAGGTGGACCTTATTAACTGCACTACACGAAACAAAGCCCGTTTACAAAGTTCTTAGAAACCTATTAATTTTCGTATTTGTTGTATTCATATATTGACAAATATTACAGTTTATAGTTTAACGTCCATCACCCCCGTGAGTACGGTCCGTCCGCAAGTTAGTCCGGGCCTATAAAAAGCGGACGCGTTCCTGAGAAACGGGGTAGACTCCTGGCAGGTTAATGCGTACCATGAGGAGACGGCCATCCATAGCCATTCCTCCCCCCCCCCCCCGGGGGGAGTGCCGTCTACCCTGGCCGTGCAGGGTAGAGGGTGTGGTCCTCTGGACCAGGTGGCAAGTCGTCCCACCCTGCTCGACCCCGGTCGTTGAAGGGAGGCTCTCTAAACCCGTGGCAGCGCAGGGGAAAGAGATACGGTTATACTGGGCGGCATGATCAGCTCTGGGGGAACTCCGGCTCTCCGAATCTTTGTACACTCACTGGCCGCATGGCCCGAGTGACGCTCGGAACCTCGGCACGTGCCTTATGCTCCCCCCGCTGCATGTCGCAACTAAATCGATTAAATCGACTAATGTCCACAGATTTCTATAAAAACAAAAGTTTTAAAAAATATGTACCAGTTTTTGTAAATTCAATTATAGATCCTTAGGTGGGCCTTGCTACCCGCACTTACCTTATGACAAAAAATAAACGCTTGGGCCGTAAATATTGAAATGTCCTATTTATATAAATATACAAAATGTACGGAATTAGCATTCACTATTGGGAGCATCCATTTCCTGACTCGGACGCACTAGTACGCACTCACTCATACTCCAATCATATGTTTGTCCTTTACGTCAGAACTTATATGCTCTCGACGCTTATTCTCATATAAATAACTAGCTTAAAGTACCCGGCGTTGCCCGGGCTTCTCATATGAATTAATAACGGCAGCATTAATATTTTTAAATTAACTGGAAAACATAGATTCTCGAAATAATCGTTGGCAATCGTGATCCCCACCACCGTACCGGGAACTGTACGCGCATCTCTTGTGCGCACCGCGGTGGATTCCACGTAAGATTTGTCTGCCTCGCTTCATTATTTCGCTTCTTACTCCGCCCCATTTAGTAATATCGAGATGATAGATAGCCTAAAACCTTCCCAAATGTTGTCTCTACACATCTGTGAAAACCGCAAAAGCATTGGTTAAGTACTTTCCGCGTTTACCCGTTGCAGACACAATAATACTTTCCGCTTTATATATGTAGAGATTAGAGGAAATAATATATTTAAGCAATATGTTAACAATATATCAGGGACCCTAACTATTATAACCTAAACTTGAAAAATTATTGTTCCGTCTTACCGGAACGAAAAGGGGCTCAGAGCGAGGCGGTAATTTTAACAGTTCGATATTGCCAGGCAATTGCTTACCGTCGAAGCCTTCCAGGAAACATTTGCTTGCCAGATGTCTAATAGGCGGCAATCGACATCGTGCCATTTTTTTTGGACAGCTCGACCGTCCTCGCTCTGAGAAAATCCGTTCATTGTTTCGCCAGCGGGGTATACCGTAACCTCGACTCACTGCTGACTCGCGGGACAATACGGTCGTAAACCGCGACCCTGGGCGAAAACTCTTCGACCGGTCAACTTGGCGAAGGTTTGTTAGCCAGATGCCCGGTTTTTCCCGCACTACGTCACCAAGAGGGAGAGGATTCCTCCACCACCGACATCACAGAGGGACGATTCCTCCTCTTCCACCGAAATCTAAGAGGGAAGGTTCCTCCTCTTCAAGGGAAGCGGGGCCAATCAGGCATTTTGGCACCTCCCAAATTCCGGTGTCTTGTCTACCTTTAACATCGTAAAGCTAGACAAGACAGAATTCATTCGTCTCACCTGAAGTGAAGTTCAGCAGCTTGATCGGGTCACCGTTCGGACCTCAAGCACGAACATAGACTTTTAATATCTGATCATCGTGCGGATCAGAGTCTAATTCTTCGAATAAATTAAAACAGTCATCCAATATTAGTTTGGCGGGTGATACGCTCGTCCGATACACGCGTTCTAAAAAAAGTGAATCGGGCTTTACAACCCCGAAAGGAAGATCGAATTTCACGTGCGTGTCGATTCGAACAATTATGGCATAAGAATTAATATTTTTGTTTAAGTGATTTTGGTTACGAATAACCACTATTATCAACCGAAATAATTTTTGATCACTAATAACCATTATTGTCAACCGAAATATTTTTTGGTCACTAATAACTGAAATTGTTTTCGGTTACGAATAACCATTATCTATAACCAGAATTTTTTTTGGTTACGAATAACCATTATCTATAACCAGAATTTTTTTTGGTTACGAATAACCGTTATCGTTGGCGAGATTTTTATTTTTGTTAAGGCGTAATATATTGCGGGATTTTTTTTTTGGTTACGGTATAACCAATATATATTGCAGGAATTTTTTTTGGTTATGGTATAACCCAGGCCTGGGATTTAAGTGAACGCAGCGGCCGATTTTCGGAGGCAACGCCTCCTTTCTCCCGCCGCGCGCCTTGACCACCGCGGCGGCCAAGGAGCATCGAGCGCCTCAGGCCCGTACCATGTGGAAAACTATTGATACGGGGGGCGCCCCAATGCGCTACGCGCGGTTCATATGGCACGGGCCTGAGGCGCTCCAAGCTCCTAGGCCGTCGCGGGGGCCAAGACGCGCGGCGGGAAAAAGGAGGCGTTGTCTCCGAAAATCGGCCGCTGCGTTCACTTAAATCCCAGGCCTGGTATAACCAATATATATTGCGGGAATTGTTTTCGTTTACTGTATAACTATTGAATTATAAAATATCTGTGAGGCAAACACGGTACGGAAAACCCCAGACTGGCCAGGCCAAGAGAGACAGTGGCATTGAATGGATGTCTATCCTGTATTATACACCATCCTGTAGTAAAAGTACTTCTATCCTGTAGTAAATTTGAGTATATAGGTATGCTCTAAGGTGCAACAATCTGTTTTCAACAGCGCGCTGCGGCTCCTAATACCCACAGTTCTCATTGCAGGTATTCTATAGTTCAATAGATATACCGTAAACGAAAAAAAATTCCCGTAATATATATTGGTTATACCGTAATCAAAACAATTCCCGAAATATATATTGGTTACGCCGTAACAAAAATAAAATTCTCGTGAACGATAATGGTTCTTCGTAACTAAAAAAAAATTCTGGTCATCCATAATGGTTATTCGTAACCGAAAACAATTTCAGTTATTAGTGACCCAAAAATATTTCGGTTGACAATTGTTCGCAAAAGAGGCCTATTACCGACACCTATTGTCAACTTAGGCTAATTAGGTAGGCGGCCAACGGCCTGCTCACTCAGGTGGAGCGCGAATCGTGTCCCCTCCATCGACTCGCGACCCATGGAGGGGGAAGGCTCGCGCTTCCTAGAAATCGACCGTGATTTCTGGGAATCGGCCACTCCGTTCCAGTCATCACGCTTGGGTAATATAATTTTCACTTACGCACCTTGCTTGCGCTTTGCTTTCGATACTGCTTCGAATCTGATTCAATCCCGCTTAGTACTTTGCTTCGCAAGTGCTTTGCACGCTTTAACGCTTGATTAATTATTAGACATTAATTAGACATTAATTAGACATTGTAAATTGTGTGTGTGTTAATAACTGTTACTTTATTGTGTTTTGACCTCTGTACATATTTGAATTATAACTGTCGTGTTAATTTAATCGCCTAAAATATCGTACCGTGCGCTTTAATCGTTGCTAAATAAATCGTGGTTAAAAATACTATCTAAACTGTTTCCTAGTGTCTGTTCCGATAATTCTTTGTAACATATGGCAATTACTATTGAAAACAAACGAGCAAGATGGGTACCGGTAAGACCCGTGTTTTCCAGATCCTGGTTTTTTCAAGTAATTTGGTTAATTAGGGTTTGACATCTGGGGCATCATATTGTTGCGAGCACCCTATGCATTGGATCCATGGCCCGCTGGTGCTCGCGACGAAGACATGTGACAGCGAGAAGAAGGCGATCTGATCGATCGCCTGTCAAGCTGTCACTTCAGATACGGACGCCATAGCGAGCAGACGTATTTCCGAACAATTCCTCCTTGCCTATCGTTACTGTTGTATTAATTATATTACATTACATTTGCTGTTAACTTAGTTCATGTTCATTTATACTTCCTATATACTCGGTTACTTCTATGACTACGACGAAACGTAACACTGGTGTCAGAAGTGGGATGACCACTCGAAGTGGCATGCCCACTCGCGCTTCCGCGGTCACTCCGGACCCTCCTCCTGCAGCGACGGCAGATTCTTCCATCCAGGAGCTGTTCTCCTCCCTCCAGTTGAGTATCGTGGGACAGATGCGGGAGCAGCGGAGGGACGACGAAGCCCGCAGACAGAGGGAGGATCGCCGAAGAGAGGAGAAGGAGATCGAAGACCGGCGGACTCAGGCGGCTTTCGAGGCGCGCATGTCAAATTTGGAGGAACGGATCCAGGTCGTAACCGCTTCATTGCGAAGCGGAACAGGTTCGGTTGGTAGCGGCGCGAACCTTCGGGGTGGGGAAAATGCCCCTGTAAATAGTGTTCCATCGACGCAGATCCCCGCACCCGTTAGCGCATCCGCCGCTGCCTCTCTTTCGGAACCGCGCGTACTTAGTTTGGGGTACGCGGTGAAACCGACAATTTTTGACGGAAGGAATTCGTGGGAAGAGTACAAAGTTCAGTTCGAGACGATCGCGCGCGCGAATGGGTGGGATGATCAAAAGAAGGCTACGGCCTTGATCGCTTCCCTCGGAGGCGCGGCAAGGAGCGTCCTTACGACGCTCTCCGCGGCTCAGTGCGAAAGTTTTGCAGAGTTGGTTTCCGCGCTAGAGTTTCGTTACGGGGCGAAAAACCTGTCCAACCTGAATTACGTACTCTTCCAGAGCCATAGGCAGCGAAGGGATGAGAGCATCTCCTCGCTTGCCACTAAGATTGAACGTCTGGCGCAATCCGCTTTTAACGATTGCCCGGCGGAAACCCGCGATAAATTAGCCGCATCTCAGTTTGTCACGGCGTTGGCTAACCCTGTTATGCAGCGGGAACTGCGACTAGGCGGTTTTACGTCTCTAAGGGCCGCCGTGACCAGGGCCCTCGAGATCGAGGCCGTCGAGGCAATGTCTCGCCGCCCCGCGGCCGAATCGCGAGAACGTTACACGGAAAAACGAAAGGCTAAACCGTTTGACAACTTTGAAAGGTTCCCGCCGAAACAGCCAAGATTTGGGAAACCCGAGGAACGAACGGACGACGGGCCGAGGAAACCGAAGTGCTGGCTTTGTGGAAAAACAGGGCATATGCAGAAGGATTGTTTCCAGGCCAAGAACGGCCAGACAAGAGTGGCAACCAGGAAATCTGAGGGAAACGGGAAGAGGACGGCGTAAGGGGGAGACGCCGGACCGGAAAGTACAGTCCCCCGGTCGTCAAGAGTGTGGCGATGCAGGGGGCGACTGGGCACCAATGGAATCCAACTGGAGAGATCTACGTATGTGGAACAATAAATGGAAATCCCTGTCCGATTATTTTAGACACAGGTTCTTCCATCAACCTTCTGGAGAAGGAGTTCTGCCCTACAAGCGAACTCGATAGGACGAAGGTCGACATTCGCTCTACTACTGGAGAGAAAATCAAAGTTTTTGGAAAGAAGAGCTTGGATCTCAGCGTTGGAGGACTCTCGAGCGTGGAGGACTTCTACGTCGTCGACATGGTGGAAAAGTGCATCTTAGGAGCGGCGTTCCTGAAGAAGCACCGCTGCAGCATCGACCTATCTCGAGGAGTCCTATGTCTTCCCGGAAAACCAGAGATTCATTTTGGTGAGCCGATCGCCGAGGAGGACACACCACAAGAAGAAGGGGAAACGGTCGTCCCACAGCATTTGGAAGAGCTGTACACACGCTGTTCGTCAGGTTTGGCAGAAAGACAAAAGAAACTTTTTGCTGATTTACTTCGTGAATTTCAGGACGTTTTCGCCAAGGACTCGACTCAAATCGGGAATTGCGACCGGGTGAAGCATGTCGTCGACACTGGGGATAGCCGCCCCATCAAGCATGCACCGCGGAGGTTACCGCTACACCGACGAGCAGAAGTAGAGGAACTACTTCGGAAAATGTTGGCACAGGGCGTAATCGAGGAATCGCGGAGCCCGTGGTCCTCTCCGATCGTCCTTGTCAAGAAGAAGGACGGCACCATAAGGTTCTGCGTGGATTTTCGACGCCTCAACGAGATAACGAAGAAGGACTCGTACCCCCTGCCCCGCATCGAGGATACTCTGGACGCTCTCACCGGATCTTCGTGGTTTTCAACCATGGATTTGCAGAGCGGATACTGGCAGATCTCTATGGACGAAAAGGACCGAGAGAAAACTGCGTTCTCCGTGGGGACGGGACTGTGGCAGTTCAAAGTGATGCCCTTTGGACTCTGCAACGCCCCTGCAACATTCGAACGACTGATGGATGACGTACTACGGGACCTGACCTGGAAAATCTGTTTAGTCTACTTGGACGACATCGTCATCTTCGGGAAGGACTTTGAAGAGGAGCTCGAACGCCTTCGAACGGTGTTTTCGCGTCTACGCCAAGCCGGACTATTGATGAGTCCCAAGAAATGCTCCTTCTTCTGCCGGGAAGTGAAGTATCTGGGCCGCATCGTCACCGAGAGCGGAGTCAAGACGGACTCGGAGAAGGTCAAAGCGATTTCGGAATGGCCACAGCCGAAGAACGTGACGGAATTAAGAAGCTTCTTGGGATTATGCACCTACTATAGGAAATTTGTGAAGGATTTTTCCAGGATCGCAAAGCCCCTGCATCGCCTCACCGAGGCCAAGCAGAACTTCCAATGGACCGAAGGATGTCAAGAAGTTTTTCAAGAATTGAAGAAGAGGCTAACCGGAACGCCGGTGCTGGCCTATCCGGTGATGGACAAGGATTTCATCCTGGATACGGATGCCTCCGACCTCGCCATAGGCGGTGTCCTCTCGCAGGAACACGAAGGCCAAGAGCGGGTTGTAGCCTACTTCTCCAAAACCTTAGGTAAAGCCGAAAGGAACTACTGCGTGACTCGGAGGGAGTTACTAGCAGTGGTAAAGTCTATCGAGCATTTCCACCATTACCTCTACGGACGGAGATTTCTCGTAAGGACTGACCATGCAGCGCTCCGTTGGCTGCTGACCTTCAAGAATCCCGAAGGACAAGTTGCCCGCTGGATTGAACGTTTACAAGAGTACGACTTCGAGATTCGACACCGGGAAGGAAGAGCCCACGGAAACGCTGATGGACTTTCTAGAAGACCTTGCATCGAAGAGGATTGCAGGAAATGCGACCGGCTGGATAAAAAGGAGGCAGAAGAGGAAGTGCTTAGCACGAAGAGAATTCACCGGATATTCTGTGACGAAAGGAAGAGCGAATGGAAACGAAGTCAGGAAGAAGATGAAGAGATTGGCTTCATCTTGAAAAAGAAAGGGGAAGGGGAGAAGCCCGACTGGCAAGACGTTGCTCGTTTCTCCCCACAGATGAAATATTACTGGTCAATCTGGGACTCGCTGGAAATTCATGAAGGTTTACTTTTCAGGAAATGGGAGTCCCACGATGGTGCGACGACCTCATGGCTTTTGGTAGTGCCGCGCGAGAGGGTCGCAGAGGTACTGAGGGAATTCCATGATGCGCCAACAGCTGGACACTTTGGAGTGAATAAGACCTTGGCAAAGATCCGCCAGCAGTTCTTCTGGTCCACGTGTCGACGGGACGTTCAAGAGTGGTGCCGGCGGTGTGACACCTGTGCGGCGAAGAAGGGACCTCGTCAGAGAGGAGCGGGGAACCTGAGAGTATACAACGTGGGAGCTCCGTTCGAGAGGCTTGCCCTGGACGTTGTGGGTCCGCTCCCGAGGTCTCAGGCCGGCAACAGGTTTATTCTGGTCGTGGCGGACTACTTTACCCGGTGGCCGGAAGTAATCGCGATGCCAGACCAGCGAGCTGTCACAGTGGCAAGGGCTCTTCTGCACAACGTGGTCTGTCGTCATGGTGTACCGCTGGAGTTACACACGGACCAAGGAAGGAACTTCGAATCCTCCGTGTTCAAGGAACTGATGAAGCTGTTGGGAATCAGGAAAACGCGAACAACTCCCCTGCATCCTCAATCCGACGGAATGGTGGAACGTTTGAATAGAACATTGCTCCAATATCTCGCAATGTTCGTTTCGGAGCACCAACGGGATTGGGACGAGTGGATTCCCATGTTCCTCCTCGCTTATAGATCAGCGCGTCATGAGGCTACGCAATTAACGCCAGCGATGATCATGTATGGCCAGGAACTTCGCCTACCCCTGCAATTATGGAGAGGACTGCCCCCAGAAGTGGAGGAAGACGAGGACGTTCAACAAGGATACTCTGAATGGATCCGAGGAAAAATGAAGAGGATCCATGAATTCGTTCGACAACGCCTGGATGTCTACAGTTCGAAGATGAAGTCCTAGTACGACAACCGTGTGCACGCGGTAGTGTTCCAGCCCGGAGAACGAGTGTGGTTATTCCAACCACGAAGAGTGAAAGGAAAGTGCCCAAAACTACAATCCGACTGGGAAGGACCCTACACGGTGGTGAAGAGGATCAACGACGTCGTCTACAGGATTCAACGCTCACCTAGGAAGAAGTGCAAGGTGGTGCACGTGCGACGCCTGGCGAAATATGAAGGACGATGCCAAGAGGAGTGAAGACTTCCAAGGATCAAGAGACACAAACAAGAGGAGGACTCAAGAAAGAAGATTAGTTTAAGCTAATTAGGTGGACTGGGCTGCGGAGGCTGCCCCCGTAGCCCGGCCCCCCATTCTTGAGTCTGTTTCAGAGAACACGATACCCCACGACGAGGGACAAGGTGTCGGGGGACTGCTGCCGCGGCTTGAAGGCGACCCCGAATTCCCCGAATGCGCCACAATAGCGTGGTAGTCCACAGCGGGGTGCGGACATACGTGGAACCACCCCGCTAACCTCCTGGCTGGGATCCTGGCCGCGTCCCCGGTACGGTGCTTACCGAGG
The DNA here is from genome assembly GCA_929108735.1 of Andrena dorsata. NCBI lineage: Eukaryota > Metazoa > Arthropoda > Insecta > Hymenoptera > Andrenidae > Andrena > Andrena dorsata. The sequence goes on from OV815487.1 coordinate 3,869,040, forward strand.
GGTCCCTCCCTACGAGGTGGACAGCGGACGGGAAATGGTGTCCCCAACCACTGGACGGACGTGCGACGCAGTCGCACGGATCGGTCAGAGGGGACATCGCGGAGACGGGGCCGCTGACGAGCCGCACCGAGACGGTCCCCTGGAGCAGCACCAGAGGCCACGAAGAGGAATGGGGCCATCAGGAAGCCACGGATTGGAAAACTGGAGGCGTACAAGAAAGAAGAACGAAGACGAGCTGGCAGTTCTGGGCGGATTGATCGGGGAACGGGCCGAGAGCAAGCTTGTGACTAGCTGCAACCCCCTGCTTTCGGTCTCCGTCTCGCCTTTCCGTTTTCCTGGTTCTGTCTCGCTCCACCGGACTCTCGCAGAAGGAGAAAGGGAATTAATTTCTGTCCACTTTCTTCACTAAGGGGACCCGGAACGCGACGTCACCCGAGCAGCCCAGGAATAGACTCCAGAGCTACAAAGGATGGGGACTTCGAGCAGCGGCCGCGCCACGAGGAGGCTGCAACACCGCCGCGGGACGTCGAGGGACGCTCGGGGAAATGCAGCGGATCAACGAGGGACGTTCCGGAAGCCCCGGTGGAAAATCCGAGAATCCCGAGAGAACCGTCACCGAGGGAGAACAGAACAGGGCAGGAAACAGAGGAGCCGTTCCGGGAGCATCAACCTGAACCCCGACGGCTAGAAAGTCGAAGAGTCCCAACCAGTAGACGACCTCCCCGCCCGCCTCTGCCCAAGAAGAAGATGCCCCGTCGTAGAAGAGGAAAGCCGCACAAGACAGAAGTCCACAAGTACGAAGACGCAAGTGGAGGGCAGAGACGCGGGACCCACGTACCCACGTCTTGCCCAGGGTTTTTGGAGTGGTTTTCCCCTCGGGCGTGAAGGCGAATGCCGAGGCGATGGATGGAAGGGGCCACACAGCACACAGCATCCTTTCCACCCTTCCGGACCAGGGTACGGCTGCAACGGCCGGGACGACCGCTCCTCGAGAGGGGGGAGCAGTGTTGCGAGCACCCTATGCATTGGATCCATGGCCCGCTGGTGCTCGCGACGAAGACATGTGACAGCGAGAAGAAGGCGATCTGATCGATCGCCTGTCAAGCTGTCACTTCAGATACGGACGCCATAGCGAGCAGACGTATTTCCGAACAATTCCTCCTTGCCTATCGTTACTGTTGTATTAATTATATTACATTACATTTGCTGTTAACTTAGTTCATGTTCATTTATACTTCCTACATACTCGGTTACTTCTATGACTACGACGAAACGTAACAATATATACTACCTACCGGCAGAGCAATATACGGATTAACACAGGCTGAAGAAGGCCTAAAATTCTGAAAGACGGTAAAGATTGAGCCGGTTTGCCAGATTCTTAAAGGGCAATCAAAAACGAGGTGCCGTCTTTAAGAATTTTAAGCCTTGTTTACCCTGTGTTAATCCGTTTATTGCTCTGCCGGTGGATAGGAAGGTGCATACGATGGCTTCGGACCCGCGAGTACCGTTGTTAACCGCCGCCTCGGGGAACAATATGATTATAAACCGCGCCCCTGGCCCGGGCGCGACGCACTGGCCGACTACCCTGATTAGTTTTTGGGAACCAGATATGGCATTTACCTCCTCTACTTCGTCGATTGGCCGACGAATTCGTGGGGGGAAGGTCCCCTCTTCTTCAAGGAACGATGTTTCTAATGCGTGTTTCATAATTATATTAAAACAACAATTACCTGCTTATTATTTTCTCTTACCATAATCCCATAACTTTTGTTTATTTAAATCTTGGAATTCGGTCTCACCGTGACGATGGAGCGCAATGCATTTGCGTCTCGATTGCTGCTGAAGCAATCTAGGATTAGGGCGCAACATCCAGACACCGGCTAGGAGATTCCGCCATTGGAACAGGAAAACAGACACTCATCGCAGTGTGTCTAGAGTAGGCTAGGCGGCTGCTACAGCAGACGCCCGAAGACTCTTACGTCTGGATGGACCTGAAGGGCCCATGTAACAATAGAATACAAATCATAATCGAAATCAAATTTTCAGCATTAATTGTTTGAAAGGAAAAGTTTTGTTATATATTTTCGAGTTATTTTTTCATGGAAAATTATCTTTTCCCCACTAGTACCTACATTTCGCACGAGCAACATATATATGTATTAGGGTGGAGTGAAAAAAACTTTTTTTCGATAATCAAATTCTAATAGTGCGGAAAAGTTGTCTACTTGGCCCAATAAAACGTGTAAAAAATTTCAGCTCGATCGGATAATTTCTTCTGTGTGCACCAAAGGCCTTAACTTTCAAAATTTTAGTACAAAACTTAAGAAAGTTGAACTTTCTTCAGCTGGTGGATTCTACCGTTTTTTTTACCCAGGACTATATTTGCTGCGTAAATGATGGAAAGAAACATCCGTGGCTGGTTTCGGAACGATAGGAATGGCCTGTCGGCACTGTAAACTATAAAAAAATACAGCTCTTCGCTCACTTTCCTAACGGAAAATACGACCCAGAACCCACCACGTGGAGGTAGCTGTACGACGGGCTCCTTGTTTTTGTGTTGTTTTTTGTATTTTATATTTTTTTTTTTAAATAATTTTATTGCTTTTTATAATGTTTTTTCATATTTTTATTTGTCGGAATGAGAAACTGCGCTTGTTATAGCTGTTATTGGTGTGCAAACTTTATAACGAGAACTGATTCTTCGTTTCAAATTTTGGCATTGACTGGCGGGATAACAATGTACACCGAATGAAACCATCCCTTGCATCGCTACCGCACACTTGACAGGATGCTTCGGTCACGAGTTTCACCATGCGTTCGACTGCAGTGGTGTGGCAGGGATACTTAAGAAATTCCCAGTCTAGAAACAAGCTGTTGCTCGACAATTTTTCTGATAGCTCCTGATTAGTTACTTTGTTCAAAATTGGAGGTGACGTGATTCGGACAGAGGACCAATCGATTATTTTATAATAGTCGTCTGCGGAGAAGTTGATTTCCGGAACTGCACGAGGTAGTACTTGTTCATCACTTTCATCTAATTCTCGGGCTTGCAAAATTTTGCGTAACGCATCTAGACGGACTTCACGCCTTTCATCCGTCATCATGGAGATGAGAACATTTTCCGGGAATGCGAAGAAAGCATTACGGGCAATTGTGGCATCAACCACGCGTAAGTACTTTTTTGGTAAGTACCGTGACTGTTGAATGGTATTGAAAAGGTGCTTCGGCCCGTCTTTAATAGAGCTGTTGCATCTTATCGCAAACCACATCGGGACATAAACCTTAAGTATGTACGTGACAATATCTTTCAGCTCTATCGTTGGTTTTTCAGTGGATATGTATAAACGTAGTATTCTATTTGCACAGGTCAGCCAGCGAGCGTGGTTAAGGATACCTGGGTTACGACAGCTGAGGTGAGGCGGGCAACTACCGGTTTGAATTGCCTTAGAAATGTCCAGCAAGTACTTCTGGTCCTTACTCAGATCTACAGGTCCCACATCAGGTAAGGAGCATTGAATGGTATTATAGGAAACAACTGTTAAAGTGAAGAAGGCATATTATCCAATGAAGCGATCGACCAAGCTTGTTTTCAAGGCACCTAATAACACCACCTCTTGCTCCCGTATTCACAACAGTGCCATCACACCCTACGACTACAAGCTCGTTTAAATCTGTTTCCTTCAAGACCAATTCGTAAATGCTATCGCAAATATCCCGTGCACTCCCTGATTTCGGTACTACGTGTCCTAAGTACCTTGATCCAGGTTCGGATATTATTGAAATGTGCTCCTCTTTTACAGTGCGTCGATAAAGCTTTGCTCCTTGTTTGACCTGAATGAGTGTGTCGTCTCTTCGACCATCAAAGTACAGTCCTCTAGGTGGGGTAGCATGTTGTTGCGCTTGTAATTTCACCTGTTCCCGAATCTTATACTTTTCCCGCCTTATTTTACTTCGATCTGTAACTAGTTCGGAGGCATCTGGAGATACTAGACCAACATCTTTAAGCACTGAAGTAGCTATCATCGCTGTCGCTCTATCACTGACACCATACCTTTGACTAGTAAGTGCCGTCTCTTTCAAATTCACTCTCATTTGAGAAGGCTTTGATGGTGCTAAGTAAGGGTCGTCAAAATCACTCGATTCGCTTTCTGAAATTTCAGATTCAGATAAACATAGTAAAGGTTGTCGACTAGTGGAAGAGCAAGGTTCATCTTCTGACGTAGGTACCCCCGCATATATATTTTGTATTTTCTTATGACGGTTAGCTCTGTTTATAAGCTTTATTGTTTCAGGAATGTCAACGCCTCCGATGCGACCGACTCGGTCCCCTCGCTGGTCAAGAAGAAAAGATTGTTCCTTCTGAGGAACCTTTCGATCCTTCGGACAAGAACAGGACTGGAAATCACGGCATTTGCAAGCGGCAATGTCAAATAAATAGTTGGCAGTTGCTTTGAAACAATCAATTTTTTTCTGTAAGGCTGAGCTTTTGCCGGCCTTGTAAGTGTACTTTATGACCTTTCTGTATTTTTTATGGTACTCTGTGATTAGTTGTACGACGCGTGTATACGAAACAGAAGGAATAGATGCCTTTCCATAAAGACTGATAACCTTGTTCGCTACCCTCTCAACAATAATTGAAAAGGACGGTTCTCTGTTTCCACCCGAATCAATACCCAAACTACGTCTCTCATGAGCACAGCATCTGAGTACGTCCTCATACGTGGGGAGTTGAGTGAGCCCTAAATCTTTTGGATTGCCAAAAAGGGGACAGACAAAAGTCTGGCGAAGAGAGAATTTTGATTGGGCCATACTTAAGGGCGTGTGAACAACGCTCGGACAGCGCTAAGCTCTGGGGTCTATCGACGCAAGATCAACCTTGTCTGTTGACAAGGCGCGGCAAGTAGTACTGTAATTTCACCGTGCCGCAGAGGCAGGCGCGTGAGAGGATGGTGGGGGGAATGCGTGAAGGTGGGAGTAGTACTCAACCCAGGCAGTCACTGTAGTCTACGACCACTCAGACGACTTTTAGAAAGTATAGCGAACGGCTGTATTTTTTGATAGTTTACAGTGCCGACAGGCCAATCCTATCGTTCCGAAACCAGCCACGGATGTTTCTTTGCATCATTTACGCAGCAAATATAGTCCTGGGTAAAAAAAAATAGGTAGAATCCACCAGCTGAAGAAAGTTCAACTTTCTTAAGTTTTGTACTAAAATTTTGAAAGTTAAGGCCTTTGGTGCACACAGAAGAAATTATCCGATCGACCTGAAATTTTTTACACGTTTTATTGGGCCATGTAGACAACTTTTCCGCACTATTAGAATTTGATTATCAAAAAAAAGTTTTTTTCACTCCACCCTAATATGTATAGGGGAAGAGTGGGTAGCCCCGGACGGTGGGTAGCCCCGGACATTGTTGTATTTTCACTACCATGCCACATAGAAAAACAAATGATACATTCTAACATGGCTGCCTGAGCCCAGGAACAGTTGCAAGTTAGTCGTAGCGTGCACGCCAAGCGCATTCGACATTATAATCAGTTTTCTTCCCACTGAATGTGTCGTTACTGAGGCCATTCAATTTCATCGGTGCTTGTTGTATATTAAATGTAAGTATTGTTACATGTATTATTGATTTTACTATTCAAAATTTAATATTTTTTAAGATTGTTAAACATTTAGCTAAATTCTTTTCATATTGTACAAGTGAATGGTAAAAATATTGGATCAAGTCAATCGGGTACCCCCGGTCACTAATATGGCGGGTACCCTCGGACACTTTTACAAACCTTAATTTTTAAAGACGATACATTTTATTATTGTGATTCCTTATCAGTTTACACTACTTTAAGATGCGAAATAATATAAATATATTTGTTTTAGAATACGGTTATAAAAATGCCAAAATGTAAGGGGCCAACTAGCAACAGAGGCAAGTGGGATGGAAATAAAATGAAAGAAGCAATTGTACGTTTTATGGAGGGCAAGTTAACAGTAAGATTAGTTGCTGAAAGATATGATGTCCCACGAAGCACGCTACAAGATCGCGAAAAAGCATTAAAGAGCGGCCAAGAAGTGGTTTTTAAACCAAAATTAGGTCGATTTGATTCTACTTTTAATGAACATTTTTCATTGCAATTTTGGACGAACGACTAATTTTTTTTACTGTACATAGCCTTTATCGAAGATGGTTTTAAATTTGCTCACGCGCACAAACTCGCCCAAGTTAAATCTCGCTGAAGCAGCGATCTTTATGTTGTTGTATACGGTGGCCAGCAGCCTGCCGGCGATCGCAGGGGTAACATAGCAAGGACTCATTCTGATGGTTCTATGTTTTCGTGCGTTATACTCTGCAAGTAGACGCGGTAGCGCATCTGTTGATTGAAACGCTAGTATGGACGCATTTCTACAATGTCAGCTTGCCACAGATCGTCATATCCGTGCACTATGACGCGCCTTCGCGGAAAATGTCTTCGAGCTGAAGCATACAATTCCTCAACGAGTTGTCGCTTCTTGTGGCCATGGTTTTCTTCTTTACTCTTGGATTTCGATAATGGCTGCATGTTTGATCGCAGAGATGTCTTGGACACGAATAATGCGATAATTATCGCGTACGTGTATTATGTGCTTCCCGTCGGTCTCAGGAAATTCTGGACAAGTTCATGTTCCGTAGCAAAAGCGGCTATAGCCTCTTTAACTTTACGCATTTCGTTGTCCGGCTGTGGGATAAAATTCAACTCCTGCGATATCTTTTGAACGCTGTTTTGCAACGTCAGCATATCTCTTTGAAACACGACCAGCTTCCTCTCTAATTCTTCCTGCTGCTCTCTCAAAAGTTTAATGCTCTTTTCCACGTATAGTTTATTGACGGCATCGGTGGCAGCTGTGGGTTGCGCTACGCGTCGTATCTTGCGTGATTTTGCATCAAAGTTTGCATCGGTCATGCAAAGAGCGTTATCTCGCATGTAATTTCGAAGCAAACCGCTCCATTTGTAGTAGTCCATTCTAGCTGCTCCACTCTTCTCGAGCGATACCCCAAATTTGTTGATCGGCATCTCGATGCATACTGTGCACATCATCGGCGCGCGGTTTTATATAATGAGGCCAGCCTCGCGGAGTTCCTCGATAATTGATAGAATTTCAGGATCGTGGGAGTTGTTACCCGCCTGACGCGACGCTTCAAGCAAACGCAACCGATCCACCAAGTCGTTGGGATCGTCCCAGTGCACATAATCGATCTTGTTATCGTTTACCACCATGGCTTGCGGTGCCGTTAGACCTTTCCCTGCTCTACTAACCGATGCGCGAGGGATTAGCGGTGCAATTACATGTTTGTACTTATATCCCTTGTTGCCCAATATGGGATTTTCAGCGACATGATCGCGTCTGTGGGCATTCGTCGCCAACAGTATACTTTTGTATTTTTGTTTATCGACATCGGTGTATATAGCATCGTCGGGAATTCTCTTAAAAATCAGTTCGTAAAGACCGGGTGTTCCTCTGTATTTTACACCATCTATGATTATATTATCTTCCTTGTCTATATCGAAAGCCTTATCCCCAAGCATCGTTCCACTATTGCCAAAGTATACACCGTACACATAGTCCATTGTTGCATCCCTATCATCACTTAGGATTGTTTTCATGTATCTTTGCCCTAGCGGACCGAAATGACTGCAAACGATTCTTGTCCCTCGGATGTTTGGAGTTGCTGTCTAATAGATGTTACAAACGACTCATCCGGAGTAGTTTCGAAAACGTCATCATCATTGGTTGTGAGCAATTGTACGCTGGGAGGAACCGAGGACTCGTTTGATGTGACATTCTGTCGTTTCCGCTTCGATTGAACTGTTGTTGAGGTTATGGGTGAATATTCCGATGACATGTGTCTTTTCCTGTTTGTCCTGCGCGATGTGTTCCCTTTCAGATGGATTTTTGTTTTAGGCGTCAATGTTTCATTCCCTTCAACGTCTGTGCTCATCAGCGGTGATGCGTCATGATGCTCATGAGCTTCCGCTCCTGTGGTATTTTCCGCAATATGTTTCAAGGGTTCGACGATAGGTTTAAAGTATCTCTCCAACGCGATATCTTCCTCCATCTTGCCAGTCTTCAAAGCCTGATGTTTCTTACGAATGGCTACGCTGGTTTTTGCAATTTCCTTCGCTATTCTCTCGCGATCCTTAAGGGAAGAGGTCACTGAAATTTGGAAATCCGAAAATATTTGGGACATGCGGAATTCCTTTTAAGGGAAGGAAGTAGGTTTGAAGTAAAGGCCTTATGCCAGTGGGAACACAGTTTTAATCACTGGTTGTCATAGAATTTACATTACGTTACAAAAATCAAGCATAACTTCAAAATCTTCTTGCGCAAAGTGTGTGATGCCACAGCCTCCAGGATTTACAGCGAAGAAGGGTCCATAGTGAAGTAAAAAATTGTGTATCGAGAAGTTTCTACGTCTCATACTTTTTAAGCTAAAAATGATTGAATTTATTAAATGGCAAAAATGCAAAATTTCATCAAATTTTTGAGGAAAAGCAAGCGCAGCGCAAAGAGTTTTGCAGATTTCTTCATGCCGATACACAATCTTTTTGGTTTCATGTCACTCTTGAAGCACGCCAAGCTGTAAGAGAATCGGACCAACAGATTTGCACAAGGAACATTAAATATATTAAAAAAGTAAGTTTTGAGATAATTGCATTTTAAGTATAAAGAGTAAATTCCAGACCACTTCCCTTTTTGTATAGTCTAAAATAATAATAATAATAATAATAATAAATGTCTTTATTGCACCATTACAATTGTGATTAGAATGGTGAGTAGGTGAGGTTCAGCATTAACTGCTGCTCTACAACCTAACCTATAAAGCCGTTGGGAGGGAAGAAAAGGAAATAATATAGATTAAATAAAATACAATAAAGTAAACTAAGAATAAGATAAGAGTAAGAATAAGCCAATTACATAGGAAACCGCGAGAGGATGAAGGAACGAGCACTAAGTTTAAATGAAGCAAACGACGACAGAGAACGTATGTTAGAGGGAATGGAATTATAATAATAGGAAGATATGTACGAGAAGGACGCAGTGAATTTACAAGAGCGATGGGAAGGCACAGACAAATCAAAACAGTGTCTCGTTGTCATAGAGCCACTCGAGCGCATGGACAAATTGGAGTGAAGCAGTTCGTACAAATACCTCGGCGTACCCGTTGCAAGTATTTTATAGACCAGACAGCAGAGATGGAAAATCCATCTCTGCTTCATCTTTAGCCAACCAGAACGTTGGAAAGAAGGCGTTATATGGTCGTACTTACGAACATTATACGAGAAACGGAGACATGAGTTCTGCTCACGTTGGACAACAGACGGACGTGAAGAGGAGAGACACGGACCATACACTATATCAGCATAATCGAATATGGAAATGATTAGGGCGTGATACAACAGGAGCTTTGTGTTAGTAGACAATATACCTTGTTGATACATAACTTCATCAATCTTACGTCTTTTCCTATCAGCAGCAATTTTCTTTGTGTTTTGTTTCTTCTTAAAGCGCTCTCATGTAGTGGATTGCTGTTGTATACTGCAGGTTTCTCTTCTGTTGTCTCTGTCTCTAGCTATACTTATAGCTGTTTCAGATACAACTTTCCCAGCTGTTTGTTTCCTCACTGTCAATGAGCGTACACAACCCATATTAAATTCTGAAACAACGCATGCCACAGGTACTTCAAGTCTTGCCTGCGATACAAATGTTGTCTTCGGGCAGGATCTCCACACTTTTGGATGAAGAGATTAATTTGCATTTTCAGTGCCTCCCTTACAGCACCTTGCCATCAAATTTTCATTTGACAGTCTTTCGTATCGGGTTTTCACTTTGGTGGCCACATCTTCAGACAGCTTGAGTGACATGTGTGTGGGGCTCATTGGTTTTAGTCTAATACATTTTGCTCGATTGTAAAAGTACCACGATTGCTTGCCCTTAGGACATCTGGCATGGTTAGGTTTGCTGTCTATAGAGCTACAGTGATCTAAAATAGCCATCACAGCATATTCCATGGCCTTTACATTTGGCATATTTTTTACAATAGCATTTTTGTAACATTAGAAATAACTTTTGCAACCCGACAGAAAATATCAAATTGATAAAATATACATGTTTTCTACAAATCGCTTTATAACCTATAATAATAGCATGCTTCATTCTACTCCTACTCTTGCGATATTTTCGGCTAATGAGGTCCATTTCACTCGTTTTATATAAGCTAAGTTCACTGCACCGTAAACTCTCACTCTGTCTTTTCACGTAAACCGAAGTTTTGAAAGATTTAAAAAAATATAGTGGCTAGCGCCCGGAGAGACTGACCTCTGTCGGCAACCACTGACCCTTTTGGGCCCGCTTAGAGGGTTACCTATTGTACATGGCGGAATTACATATTGCCGTCACATACTGTACTTTGTAAGAAAGCGTTCGTAGTTTAGTAGGCGCAGTCGAATGCGTTTTAGAATAATGAAACGCATTTTGGCCATTGAAGAAAATAAACAATGTCAGTCCATGCAGTTAATTTGGATTTCCCAAAACACTAGCCAGCGATTGAACATACTCGAAGAGTTAAATAATAGAGAAATATACCGAAAAACCAAGGTTTTGGTTTTCGGCTATTTCGCAACGTTTTGGAGAAATAGGTTTTTCTGGTAGAAAGACAACACTATGTGTCAAACCATGTTGTGTACGGTTGAACAAGGGTTCAGACTTGCCAAAAATGCAAAAAAAAAATTCTTAGAAATGGTCGAAAATCGCGATTTTTTCAGTGTCCTCTTCCATTAATCTCTAGAGTATCGATATCAATCATCATTGTACCGCAGACGTTGCTTTCTCACCGACGTATTGATGACAATTGACCATCTCACGGTACCGCAAACTCATTAAATCCCTTTCTATAACGTCGATTGGACATCGCACTATCCTTGTCTATTACCACGAAACCATACTCCCGTTGCCAACAATTACGACACAAAGCGCAGAAATCTTCGTAAGTCATGTCAGTGTTTATATGATCTTTGTACATATGTTTCAAGTTGGTACCATCCTGCTTAAAGAGAATCAGCAGATTCGCATTGTCACGTATAATATGTTTGGGAATCTTTGCATATGTCTGACAGAGATAGAAGGAGTCAACGTTTGAGTGGCGCCCCATTGCAAAGTATTCCCTTATCGTATCTTGCTTGTCACATGCCACGTCATCAAAGATAAAAATAGAATTCGGAAGCGATTCGCTCGGTGGGATGACGTCATTGTTATTCGAAAACGTAAAGTGACCAATTTCATCTATCGAAGTCAATAAATTTTCCAAATACTGATATTTCGGCTGTTGCAACGACTTGGAATACACGTACACGTTCTCGAAGCAGACGCCGTGTGGACTTTCCAACAAGCTCACCAGCACGTTGGTCTTTCCACAATTTGATGGACCGCAAATGAGGCAGCGGATAGTGTTTGGTAGCATGCTACCATGTCTGCGTCTTGTTTTCGGATACATCACTCGCGATTTATCGTCAAAATTTGTTACGCGTATACTCACAGGTTGTCGCACGAATCGCATCCTCCCCATGAATTGTGAAAAATGATTTTGCTACATCGAAGCGGCGACGCGCCCTATTTATAGGTCCACGCGGAAACATGACAGCTCACTATTCAAAATGCTTCTGATCCTGTCGGATAATTGTGATATTCGAGATCTAACCTCTGAGCAGTTGAAATACATACCAAAAATTGTTCTACTGCGAGAGTTTGGTAGACACATCGATCAGTTGTGGGACAGACTCCCCGAGCATATAAAAGCCGATTCTGAGGTTCAGCAGTATCGTCGATGTCTGGAACATTATAATCGTCCATGGCAGCGAACGCACATCGACGGTCCAGCACCATTGATTAAAAACTGTGGCGAATGTCGCGGACGAGAGTAAAGAAAGGCTGTGGTTTGTTAAATCGGGCTATAATCGCGCTATCTATCGAATTACACATCCCGGGATACCAGTTTTGCGGCCCAGGACCTCATCTTGCAAAACGATTGGCTAGAGGTGATCAAGGTATCAATCCGTTGGACGCGGCGTGTCGCGAACACGATATTGCGTATTCGCGCAGCAACGACCTCGGCGAAAGGCACGCGGCAGATATAGTTCTCGCTGGCAAAGCGCGAAAATGCATCGTTGCTCGAGACTCGACTCTGGGTGAAAGAGGTACTGTTACAGCTGTTTGGGCAGCTATGAAGGCCAAGACGAAAATCGGAATGGGGATGAAAACAAAAACCCGCAAAAGGACTACAAAGAGAGCATCGCAAAAGCGGATTCTTCCGGTGGCAAAACGGGGTGGTATATTACCACTTCTCTCGCTGCTGGGTGTTCTCGGATCATTAGCTGGTGGTGCAGCGGGAATCGCCAGGGCGGTAAACGATAATAAGGCGGCGCAACAGCTGCAGGAAATGCAACGCCATAATCGCTCTATGGAAGGTCGGGGACTTTATCTCGCACCATACAAGCGTGGACAGGGAATATAGAAGCGGAAAGAAAAAAAAACGTCAAAAAGGAAATAAAGATGCCTGTGGGTGTAACTACCGATGCACAATTGGAGTAGTTGGCAAAATATATGCGTATTCCATTCTTTAGAGGTGTTTTTATGCGCATCGCCCCACCAGCTGGGGGAGTACGTAGAAACGACAGCGGTATCATAAATTTGGACAATGTCGCGGGACCGGGTACTCATTGGGTGGTGTATGCGAAGAGAGGATGTCGAGCAATATATTTGGACAGCTTTGGTAATCTTCGACCACTTTTTTTTTTATAGAGGGGGAAAATGCTTTATGCATACCGGGGTTATGAGGGACTCACCACCTTAATGGTAGGATACCCACTAAAAACCTCCTCTCATGGCCACCTTGGGCACGCCTCCACACTGTGGGGGGGGGGGCGGACTTCAATTCATTACTTCCTCCCACAATGTCCATAAACGGTGTAGGCCTCTCCTAAGCTGCACAAATAAATAAGTACATACAAACAAGCACGACATTTATTACATTCATCGGAATAAATACGCGCTAACGACACAAAATAAATAAGTACACAACAAGCACGACATTTATCACATAAATCGGAATAAATACGCGCTAACGACACGCAACAAATATCGAGATAAATACGCGCTATAACACACGCCGCTCGAACCGCCGTTATGGGGGGGAGGGGGCCACGCTCCTCACCCTCTTGCTGGGGGGGGGGGGGTCTACCACCCTGGGCCGCCCTATTCTGCTTTCTTTTTTGGGCCTTCCTCCTTCTCAATTGCGCCCTCCTTTGGGCCTCCAGCCTGGCAGCCGCAGCCCGGGCGTCCCTCAGGGCCTTCTCCATTCTCACCTCCCTCCGGGCCTTCACCCCCATGACCGTGGATGCGAAGGTACAGAGGTGCGCCCACTTATCGTCCGTCCCCATAGCGAGGCGGACCACGGTGTCGGGGTCTATAGGGGCCCCCAGGGCCTCGGCCAATGCCCCACGTTCTTCCCCGAACGCCGGGCATGCCGCGAGATCGTGCTCGGCGTCGTCAATCGCCGCACCGCACTCCTCGCATGCCCCGCTGCTCGCCTTGCCGATCCATTGTCTGAAGGCCCCAAAAGACCCGTGACCCTTGAGAAGCTGGGTCAGCCAAATATCCGGCTGTCGTGCAAGCCCAGCCCCCACCGCAAAGGTCCTCACCTCGGGGACCAACCGCCTAGTCCAGTAAGTTGGGCCCGTCTCCTCCCAGGCCTCCTGCCACTTCGCGAGGGCAGTCGCGAGAGCCCTGCTCCTAAGGTCCGCTACCCTCGCCCTCATCGCGGTCGGGTCATCCCGTAGGGCAGGGTTCGCCCTGTCCGTCGCCCTTTGGTCGTAAACCTCCCTCCACATCCCCACCTTCAGCTCGAGGGTCATCCTTCCCGCGAGGACGCAGAGCGCCTGACGGGACACTGTACGGTACGCCGTTGTGGTCCTTATCAGGGCTGCCCTCTGTGCCCTGCGGAGGGTGGTGCGGTTCACACCCACCTCCAGGGCTGACGCCCATACCGGAGCGGCATACGTCAGGACCGACTCCCAAACGTTATAATAGAGTCTCCTCGACGCCACCGAGGGACCCCTAACATTCGGGAGGAGTGACGACAGGGCACCCGCCACTTTGTCCGCCCGTATGACCGCCCCGTCCAGGTGCTTCCTGAACCTCTGGCGACAATCCAAAGTCACCCCGAGGTATCGGGCGGATTCTGTGGCCGCCACCAGCGACCCCATCACCGGGAAGCCCCTCCCTTTGTCGGAACGCAGGCCCGCCAGGACGATGACCTCGGTTTTATCCGAGGCCACCCCAAGGCCGGTGGCCTCGAATCAGGCCCTAGCCCTCCCGAGCGTTTCGTCCTTATTGCCTCCACCTGGCTTACGTCCCTAGCAGAAAACATAACTGCCAGGTCGTCGGCATATGTGATGGCCTTGACAAAACGTCCGGGACCCACGGTCTTTATAACCCGGTCGTAGACGAGGTTCCAGAGGAAAGGGCCCAGCACCTGGGGGACCCCCGCGTACACGCCGGTCGTGACCTCGTCGTGTTGCGTGTGCACGGTCACCCAGCGGTCAGAGAAATAGTCCTTAAGAACTCTTATGACCGCTGCGTGCATACGCCTCCTTTCGAGCTCCCGGATGATGAAGTCCCAGCGGATGGTGTTGAACGCGTTACGTACGTCGATCAACACCATCACGCAGAGTCTCGGCTTAGTGGTGGCCACACAGCCCTCGGCGAACCTCATGACCTCCCGGGCAGCCTCCACGGTCCCAACCCCTCTCCTGAAACCAAACTGGGTCGGGGAGAAGGGGTCCCGGCCAATTTGCCTCTCAACCATCTCCTTCACCGCGTACTCCCACAATTTACTGAGTGCTGGGAGCACGCTGATCGGGCGGTAGGCACTGGGTTCGGTGGGGTCCTTGCCGGGCTTGGGGATAAGGACCACCCTCGCCCTCTTCCAGGCCAGCGGGATGGTCCCCCTCCTCGGGGTGTCCGTGATGGCCTCCCGCAGGTCCTGGCGGAACGCCCTCGATATCCCGACCACCACCTCCGACGGGACCGCGTCCAGGCCCGGGGCCTTCTTGGGCTTCAGACGGGCGATGGCCTCGTCCACCATGTCGAGGTCCACGTCCGGGATCGCTTCTGGGGTCGCTGGGTCGTCGTCCCCCCCCCCCTCCCCCTTAGACACATCTGGGAGCCAGAGGTGTGGGTGGCGGAGCGGCAGAGCAGCTTTCTATCTAGCCGGCCCCCTCCCCAGGCCGAGGACCTCGCGTTCCAGTCTCCCGCCAGCACTACCCCCATACCCTGGGACCTCTTTTCCATGAGGATACCTTCGATTGTGTCTAGGTACTCCCTGAATTCCGCCAGTTTAACCTTAGGTGAGCAGTAGCAGGTCAGCAGCACTTTTTCCTCCCATATGACAGCCGCCACCCCATTTGCCTCCACTGGACGGGCCATCGTTGGGAAGTAGCCATTAAAACCGGTGACCCATATGGACACGTCCCCGGCCGCGTCATTAAACCAGTAGTTCAACTGTCTGTACGGCTCCGAGATAATCACCACGTCCACCGTCAGCTGTGACATCACGTGCTCCATCACGTCTTGCGCTAGACGACACCTGTTGAAATTAATCTGCGCTATTCTAAGGGCCACCCTCCGCGCTGGTTCCCCCATATCCCTTAGGCTCCGTCCTGGGTATCGCTCCGTTGGGGGGCCTATTAAACGGGCTGGCCAGGGATGCTGTCACGTGGGCTATTCTTGGTCCCGTACGTCCCTTCTTTTGGCACACGCCACACCTGGGGGGATTAGGACACCGGGCGATATGGTGGTCTGCCGCCCCACACCTCCTGCAGAGCTCCTTCCCTTCCCTTCAGCTTCTGCTGGTATTGCCGGTGCTGCTGCTGTTGCGGGCACTGCAGTGGTTGCTGCTGTCGCTGTAGCTGCTGCTGCCACTGTTGTTGTAGCTGGTGTTGCTGCTGTTGCAGCTGCTGCCAGACACCCAGCGCCTGCTGCTGCTGGTCCTGGGGGTCCCGGATATCGCTCAGCTGCTCCTGCACAGGCCCTAGGGGGGGCCACTACGTCCGACACTGTCGCTGCATATCCAGCAGGGTCGGCTGTAGCAACGGCCATTGCTGGGGGGGGGGGGGTGTCCTCCTCCCCAGTTCCCCTTGTCGCCCCCTCTGAGATTCCGTAGAGGTCCTCTGGACCAGAAGGTCCTTCCTCCTCTGCTCCTTCCGGTCCCGCTTTATCTGGCCCTTCGTCCTCCCCTGCTTCGCTGTCCCATCATCGGTCCTTTCACCTATCTGCCCCCCCCCCCTCCAGGGGGCCAGCGGTGTACTCTCCTCCCGACGCCCTTCTCCCACCGGGGGGTCCTCAGCCAGGGTATGTTGCTCCATCAGGCTTAGCTGGTCCTCCTGATTAGGCCCTCCGACGGGGGTCCCCACCTGAACAACCTCCGCATATGTCCTCTTCTTACTATCCTCCTACGGGGGTGTCGGGGAGGTCCTCAGCCTCTTGGCCACATTCTGTTCTCTCCCCTTCCTCTACTTCGGGTCCTCACTGGGCCCAGCCCCAGGGATACCCTAGGCCTTCCCCCTGGCTGGTGCGTGCTGGGAGGGCTTCCCACTACCTCCTGTTCCTGCCGGGGGGGAGTACTGGATTCCGGTGTCCCCCGTATGCCTCGCAGAGGCCTCCTTCCACCTATTAATCTCCCCGGCTGCCGATACCTCCGCAACCGCGGCTGCCGCCCTCTCGCAGCTCCCTGTTATCTTGGCCATAAATTCGATGACCCACTTAACAACCTTCGCCGACGACTTCCTGTCGTTGAACTCCCTGGTCGCCTTACCGCAGTCCCGGATAATTTCACCCAGTAGGGTGGCCACCTCGGACAGTCGGTGCCCACTACCCCCATCCGGTATGTCGCCCCCCCCCCCCCCCATCTGGGTTGTCCGAACCTTCGCCTTGCCGCCCAGCGGTTGCGGGGCGCAGTGTTCACAGGGTTTGCAGGGCTTCTAAACTCCCCACCCTGCTCCTTCCGACCAAGCCCCCATCCCTTTGCTACCGTTCCCTCCGCCCTCGAGGCCGAACTAGACCTCAGCCTGCCTAACTTCTCCTCCTTAGTCTTGTCAAGAGACACCACTAATTCCCTCTGGATCAGCTTCTTCTTGGCCTCCACCTGCTTCCTGGGGCCCGTCACAGGGGCTCCGGCATTGGCCCCCGGGTCGCTGCTTCGGCTCGGTGTCGTCGGTCAACCTACATCCCACATCACTGCCGACTACGCGAGTGGGGTCTGCCCTCGTATCAGACTTCGCCGGTTGTTCATCCGAGGCACGGCTTCCATTAGACATTAGACATATTGGTGTCTTAAGGGCGTCGGCCCTACCGCCCAGCGGATTTCGCCCTGCACGAGCCCTGGTCTAGTGGCCCAGACTGGATATCATCGGCTTTAAGAACCCCGGCCGGGCCCCCACAGCCAGTCACTGTGGGCCCTACCACCCTCACACCACGAGACACAAACACGCACACACACCCATTCCCCGTTCCCACCTATCCTATCCGGACCTTAGGTCCCCCCCCCCCCCCCGAACCGAACGGCCACAGCAGACACGCATCCCCACACTCACACACACACACACACAACCATCCATACACCACCCATACATACTTTCTGTGGCCGGGCTATTACAATGGGGGAATCGCCATCTCCCCCAAGGGAGTTGGTCCGCGGCAGGGCCTTCGCTTTCCACGTGAGGTTTTTAGGCCCCAGGGTCACCTTATAGCTCCTGCTAATCGTCACGCATCGCTACCCCTCCCCCGTCTAGGCCAGGCCACCGTAAAGTGAACCGTCCCTGGCAAGCGAGGGGCCGCCACACACTCCGGCCGTTCTCCTATCCGCCATCTGGAGACGTGCTCGGTCGGTACTCAACCTGGATCGACCCGGCCCGATCCAGCCCCCCGATCCCCACGAGGACGAGGGGCAGCCGAGTTGGGTGGCGTATGCGAAGAGAGGATATCGAGCAATATATTTCGACAGCTTTGGTAATCTTCGAGCACCTAAGGAATTGATACAATATCTGGATAAAGATGCTGGGAAAATCGAATACAATCGAACGGCTTATCAAAAGTACAATCAGAGCAATTGTGGACAACTATGTCTACGCTTTCTACTGTAACCTCGCTCCCTGGAGGCTACCTAACGGACGGGTGTTCCGTGTGACCGAGAGAGTGAGACAAAGTGAACTGGGTAGACTTGCTTTATTACGCCGAATATGTAAGAGAGCCCGGCCAGGTCTGCGCTGGCTAACAGAGTCAATGCGGCTTATCCTACGGCTAAAACTAACGGCGGTTCGCGGTTCGGTCGCGGCGGAGTGCGGACGGCGCGTCGCGGTCGCGTTCGCGTGCTCGAATCGTTTCAGCGTTAAAGGGGAAGGAGTGGGGGTTGGTCTTACAGGTGCCCTGGCTGTTGTCTCCACCAAGAGCCCTGACCGGGAAGTCTGAAGTCCGTTCGTCCAGTGGGTGTAACCCGCGGGAGATACGGAGACTGTGGGATGTCCTCTGGGACAGACGGAGTCTGACCCTAAGATTAGGGTCATCGGGTATCGGGGATATACATTGGGTATCGGCCTTCGTCTAGAGATCGGCGAACTCGCGTTTCTCTAGGAGCTGTGGAGGTACGGAAGCCCAAAAATGCGCAGTGATACAGCTTGCTTACACAAGTGATCACCGGGAGAGTTCTGGCCGTTTGCCTGTAACGCTCGTGGCAGACTCTGCCTGACGGGCCCGTCGCGCTGGCCTATATTTGGCGTCGCGGCAACTTCGCCAGCGAGAACGCCGCTCGGTGCGGGGCCATCTCGCGGCCGCGCTCGGTAGCAGCGGGCCGCGCCAGGCGCGCGTGGTGGGGGGAAAGATTCGCGTCCCACCGTAACTAACTCGTTACACTACAAACGATCGGCACCAAATTTAAGGATTGATTTTACACCACTCTGATTCAGTACTAGTCCAGTCTTACAGCTTGGGATATGTCGTTAACATTCACTCTAACCGGCAAGAGTAGCACCCTCGCGGTAAGCTACTTTCCACCCATAGATTTGAGCGACGACGATTACGAGCTTGGTCTAACAACCTTTGAAACTTATCATACAATACCGAACATCGACTCGAGCAACGATAAATTCTACTTCGCCACAAACTATGACGTCAGCAACAGCAACAGCAACAGCAACAGCAACAACAACGGTATTGACACCACACATGAATACATTACGATTCCCCACGGCTCTTACGAACTAGACACCATTGCCAAATACACTCCGCGTCAAAATTAAGGGAACACTATAATTTCCCGAAAATTTTGGTCATTTTCAAATGGCTGTATCTCTGCGAAAAATGGTCGCAAAAAATATTTAAAAAACGCATTTTAAAGCTTGAAGTTTCTAGTTTTTGAATCGGGTATTCAATTTTTTTTCTTCGTCCATTATGATACTGTTTTATCAAGATGAAGCGCAGGAAACAAAGTTTCAGAAATTTGTGCCAAGTTTGGACGTATGCACAGGCTGAAAATTTTTTTTCCAGATAAATCCAATAGAGGGCTCTTATAGAGCAAACATTTCTCTTTAATTTCGTTTTTCTTGGATTGTTGTATGATTTTTATTGATCGAGTTATTCGCTATCAAAGCAAAAAAGGAACTTTCTACTTTGAACGCCTATAACTTGCGAACGCATGATCGTAGAACATTGTTCATGAGTGTTTTGGAAAGCTAAGACAGTTTCCTTTCAGAACCTTTAGTTGCCAATTCAATGAGATTTTTTTTAACCGTATTAAATTCATTTCAAAATGATCCCAAAAATTGCATATTTACCATTTTCTAGGAAACATGATGCCACTTCAAGGAAAATCATGGAATCATTCAAGTTTCCACGTTTTTTCTGAGGTGAAACTACCCTTTAAACACTGTGCAAAAGGCCGGACCGATCAGATTTTTTTTTCCGTATGTCCTCGATGGTTAAACATGCGATACGGTCTGAAAAATTGAAGGATCACCTGTTTTACGTTATGTTTCTCTGTAAAACCCTTTCTTTTGTTCTCGCGGCTTTTGAACACTTGTTGCACGTTCTTTTTTGTTAGTTCAACGTCACTTTAGTAAAAAGAAAAGATTTCAAAAATTTAAAAAAAATTATACCCAAACTCTTCGGAATGACGAAAACTGTACTTCAACAACTGGCATTAGCACCATCTAAAGCGCGCCACGAGTTGGCGCATGCGCGGTCGGACCTACGCCTCACTGAGCATGCGCCAACACAGCAAGACGAGACGCAGCGCTACAGCTACTCACGCTACAACTTGCGACTTTAAATTCGAATTTTAGCGAACTTCCTTTTTTGCATCGAGTTATGCCCCGTCGTCACCTAACTGAGTTCGAAGTCGCTCGGCTTGTGACTCTGTTGGATGAGGATATTAAATCTCTAAATAAGCTAAATGTAGTTAATACTCTGCGATGTGGCAGACACGCAAAGCACTGTGCCATGCAAAATGTATTTAAAATATTCAACTGGTGGTCTAAACACCAGAAAGAAATGCATAAATAAAATATAATCAATTTTTTAATGTATATGAAAATGTTTTTTCTTTACCCTCCTCAACCTAACCTCCTATATGCGATGTACGCTAGATTACGACGATAGTTATAATTATTATGCAGAAGTGGTACGATTCACGTTCGATTCACGTTCAGAGTGGTACGATGCACGTTCAGAGTGGTACGATTCACGTTAGATTCACGTTGATAGTGGTATGGTATAGTGAAATGATGTGTCCAAACAAGAATGGAGAAACGGTTCAGACAAACGATGCATGCGAAGAAGAAGAAAAACGAGAGGATGGCCAGCGAATAATTCGAAGAAGATTTCTCCATTTCATTTATCCATCATCCTCCTCGACACCTAATTTTAAGATTCAGCGTTCTTCGCGCCGCCGAATGATATCATCCCGCGCGGCTGCTCCAGAGGATTCAGATTCCGCATGCTATCGCGCGATACGCTGCGATGTTAAATCGGAACGCTTTAAAATACTGTTAGATTTAGAATGCATGCGATTGTACCACTATGTAATGCTGTCTCTTTCCCTCCCTATAATTTAGCTTTAAAAATGATGCTCTGTTTCTTTCCCTCCCCGAAGACGCTGTGTGTAAAAATGCCGATCTTTCCCCAGATCGTCCGAAAGAATTTCCAATAAAAAATTATTATTTCTGTGGGCTGGAAAAAATTCTGCTGATGTTACAGATTGGTTTGAAAAAATTTTCGGGACTGGGTCAAGGTCGTCCTCTACCTCCGGTTAGGTATGGAAAAAAAATTTCGGGTGTGGGCCAGGTCTGGAGAGGTCTCCGCGGCGACTAGGCCCGGAGTGATCCCCTCCACGATCGCGGCTTCCCCCACATCGCGGCACGTGCGCGCGCAACCCGTCTTCCTCTCCCCGCTCTCCCCGCGCCCAAAGTTCTCCGCGCCGCGCTCCCCCCTCCACAGCGTCATCTCTATGACGTCATCCGCCGCCGCCCGCCAAACTCAAATTTGGATTTTCATGTGACCTTGAAACTCAAATTTGGGTTGGAACTCAACAAGTATGGGAGATTTTATACCGGGCGAGTGGAGAACAAATTCAAATGTAGGTGCGTACTTTCCAGTACAAAGTGTACCAGAGGCACCGTCCAGTCTGGCAAGGGACGATCGTTCTCAATTTGGGAAATTTTTTAGGCCCGCATGGGCAAATCCCATCTCAGCAGAGATATATATAAATTATTTCTTAATTTTGTAAATATCTATATTTCCTATGTACATGTACGTTTATGTGTGTGTGTGTGTGTGTGTGTGTGTGTGTGTGTGTGTGTGTGTGTGTGTGTGTGTGTGCGCGCGCGCGCGTGTGTGTGTGTGTGTGTGTGTGTGTGTGTGTGTGTGTGTGTGTGTGTGTGTGTGTGTGTGTGTTGTATAATTTAAGTTTGTATATTGTATGTTAATCTTTGTGTAGTGTTATATATGTTTTAAAATATATGTATGTATATGCATATCTATGCAGTATACGTATAGTTCTAAACCCACATATAACTCGTTAATACTGTCTGCTTATTTCCTAGTAAGTAATATCCTACACCTTACAACACGAATCACCTCCAACCAAAAATTTGATCTTCTTTTCAAGCAGATCTGTTATTGACTAGTAGTTAAAAATATTAATATTTTAAAGCCATTGTACATTGTAAGCAGAACTCAAACTTGTATGAATTGCGTGGGGTTCGGTTTCATTTTTATTAGAAAAATCTTATCCATACGTTGGAAATATTCTCATTATGCTAAAACCGATAATATAAACATTTTATTCGAGCTTGCCACGTGTTTGAGAAAGTTAGACCGACGGTCGTGCGAGGATAAGAATACCGGTTTTTAGGTTAAGGGAAGAGGACACTAAAAAAATCGCGATCTTTGACCATTTCTAAGATTTTTTGCATTTTTGGCAAGTCTGAACCCTTGTTCAACCGTACACAACATGGTTTGACATTCAGTGTTGTCTTTCTACCAGAAAAACCTATTTTTCCAAAACGTTGCGAAAGAGCCGAAAACCAAAACCTTGGTTTTTCGGTATATTTCTCTATTATTTAGCTCTTCAAGTATGTTCAATCGCTAGCTAGTGTTTTGGGAAATCCAAATTAACTGCATGGACTTGATATTGTTATTTTTTACCAATGGCCAAAATGCGTTTCACGATTCTAAAACGCACGCGTGCTCTGTAACAGAATCCATTTGACTGCGCCTACTAAACTACGAACGCTTTCTTACAAAGTACAGTATGTAACTGAGTTCGTGGTCAGGTTGCGTATCCCTCGGCTATCTGTAACGCGGCCAATATGTAACTCCGCCATGTACAATAGGTAACTCTCTAAGCGGGCCCAAAAGGGTCAGTGGCTGTCGACAGAGGTCAATCTCTCCGGGCGCTAGACACCATATTTTTTTAAAACTTTCAAAACTTCGGTTTACGTGAAAAGACAGAGTGAGAGTTTACGGTGCAGTGAACTTAGCTTATATAAAACGAGTGAAATGGACCTCATTAGCCGAAAATATCGCAAGAGTAGGAGTAGAATGAAGCATGCTATTATTATAGGTTATAAAGCGATTGCAGAAAACATATGTATATGTTATCAATTTGATATTTTCTGTCGGGTTGCAAAATTTACTTCTAATGTTACAAAAATGCTATTGTAAAAAATATGCCAAATGTAAAGGCCATGGAATATGCTGTGATGGATACTTTAGATCACTGTAGCTCTATAGACAGCAAACCTAACCATGCCAGATGTCCTAAGGGCAAGCAATCGTGGTACTTTTACAAGCGAGCAAATAGTATTAGACTAAAACCAATGAGCCACACACACATGTCACTCAAGCTGTCTGAAGATGTGGCCACCAAAGTGAAACCCCGATACGAAAGACTGTCAAATGAAAATTTGATGGCAAGGTGCTGTAAGGGAGGCACTTAAAATGCAAATTAATCTCACCATGCAAAAGTGTGGAAATCCTGCTCGAAGACAACATTTGTATCACAGACAAGACTTGAAGTAGCTGTGGCACGCGTTGTTTCAGAATTTAATATGGGTTGTGTACGCTCATTAACAGTGAGGAAACAAACAGCTGGGAAAGTTGTATCTGAAACAGCTATAAGTATAGCTAGGGACAGAGACAACAGAAGAGAAACCTGCAGTATACAACAGCAATCCACTACATGAGAGCGCTTTAAGAAGAAACAAAACACAAAGAAAATTGCTGCTGATAGGAAAAGACGTAAGATTGATGAAGTTATGTATCAACAAGGTATATTGTCTACTAACACAAAGCTCCTGTTGTATCACGCCCTAATCATTTCCATATTCGATTATGCTGATATAGTGTATGGTCCGTGTCTCTCCTCTTCACGTCCGTCTGTTGTCCAACGTGAGCAGAACTCATGTCTCCGTTTCTCGTATAATGTTCGTAAGTACGACCATATAACGCCTTCTTTCCAACGTTCTGGTTGGCTAAAGATGAAGCAGAGATGGATTTTCCATCTCTGCTGTCTGGTCTATAAAATACTTGCAACGGGTACGCCGAGGTATTTGTACGAACTGCTTCACTCCAATTTGTCCATGCGCTCGAGTGGCTCTATGACAACGAGACACTGTTTTGATTTGTCTGTGCCTTCCCATCGCTCTTGTAAATTCACTGCGTCCTTCTCGTACATATCTTCCTATTATTATAATTCCATTCCCTCTAACATACGTTCTCTGTCGTCGTTTGCTTCATTTAAACTTAGTGCTCGTTCCTTCATCCTCTCGCGGTTTCCTATGTAATTGGCTTATTCTTACTCTTATCTTATTCTTAGTTTACTTTATTGTATTTTATTTTATTCTATATTATTTCCTTTTCTTCCCTCCCAACGGCTTTATAGGTTAGGTTGTAGAGCAGCAGTTAATGCTGAACCTCGCCTACTCACCATTCTAATCACAATTGTAATGGTGCAATAAAGACATTTATTATTATTATTATTATTATTATTATTATTATTTTAGACTATACAAAAAGGGAAGTGGTCTGGAATTTACTCTTTATACTTAAAATGCAATTATCTCAAAACTTACTTTTTTAATATATTTAATGTTCCTTGTGCAAATCTGTTGGTCCGATTCTCTTACAACTTGGCACGCTTCAAGAGTAACATGAAACCAAAAAGATTGTGTATCGGCATGAAGAAATCTGCAAAACTCTTTGCGCTGCGCTTGCTTTTCCTCAAAATTTTGATGAAATTTTGCATTTTTGACATTTAATAAATTCAATCATTTTTAGCTTAAAAAGTATGAGACGTAGAAACTTCTCGATACACAATTTTTTACTTTACTATGGACCCTTCTTCGCTGTAAAACCTGGAGACTGTGGCATCACACACTTTGCGCAGGAAGATTTTTGAAGTTATGCTTGATTTTTGTAACGTAATGTAAATTATATGAAAAGCAGTGATTAAAACTGTGTCCCGACTGGCATAAGGTCTTTACTTCAAACGTACTTCCTTCCCTTAAGAGGAATTCCGCATGTCTCAAATATTTTCGGATTTCAAAATTTCAGTGACCTCTTCCCTTAACACAGATAATTCAGCACAGCAATTATGTGAATCAAATAGTCAAGTTTATTTTTACACTCGTGGAGTGAGTCACAATAATACGAGGAACAATTGAGAACAATAATCCGCACATTGTGCAATATTTGAAACTGTTTGCCTCGCTGAGACGACTCGCGCACCGATGAGACCACGCGGCCGCGCACCGACCACGATCCACAATCAATGCACGAGAAAAGTGAGCAATGTAATTTAATGAGTACAATGAATGAAAGGACTGAGAACTGAGTAAAGTAATTCGTGAGTGAGAAATTTACGAGTTACGTGATAATACACTTAGCGATGAAAAACATGTCGTCACAAGTACGCTAAGCGAACCAGAATGACAATATAGCTGATCGATTTCCGTTAGCCATCTTCTCCAACTTTCCAGCGGATCGACCGACGTGGGGAAATTTGATTGGATGAGCGTTTTGTCGCTGACAGGTGATTGGCCGATCGATTGTGGATCGGTCTTGGCGTTCCACAGTCCAGAAGGTGCTGCGGTGAGTTGGGGTGTGGCGGAGATCGGAACTACCGAATCTCGAACATCACGCATACTATTTCTGTGGTGTACCCGCAGGCGGATGGCTTTAGAGGGTCGCCTGTTTACGAGCGGTCCCACAATGGAAAGGGATGCGGATTGCCAGGTATCGCCAGAAACGTTCATCCAATGCGTTCTTACCGACGCAAACATCTTCGAGAACGTTCGTACGCTGTATTCTGTTCGCGTTCGCGGCGGCGTAAACGGGACAAAGACGTTTTTGTTCGTGTTCGCCTTGGTGTAAACCCGGCATTACACACAAGTCTATATCTGCCTGTACTTAAATTTACTACGGGATAGAAGTACATTTACTACAGTATGCTGTATAATACGGGATAGACACCCATTCAATGCCACTATTTCCCTCGGCCTGGCCAATCCAGGTTTTTCCGTACCGTGTTTGCATTCCAGAAATTTTATAGTTTAATGAGTATAACCAATATCGATTGCGTGAATTCTGTTTTGGTTACCGGTAACCAATATCGGTTGCGGGAATTCTGTTTTGGTTACCAGTAACCAAAATCGATGGCGGACGGTTTATTTTGGTCACTCTAGGCCATCATTAATTTTTAAAAAATATTATTACGAATAATTTGTATTTATGAACGATGTACAATGACTTATAGAATTTATATGTTTTAATCAATAAAAACACATACGTAATAATTATATATTTTATTAACTAGGGCCTAAAATCGGTGTTAAGCTTTACAAATAATAATTTTTGCAAATTCTGTTCTGATAAATTGCACCGCCGTTCGTCCAGCATCAATTTCAGCGCCGAGAAGGCTCTTTTAATGCTAACTTGTGTAGCCGGAACAGTATGGCAAATTGTTGCCAGTTTTGATACATACGGCATTATATATCTTTTGTCTTGCCAATAATCCATGATCTTTACCTCTACATTGTTACGTCCTGAAGGGACAGCTGTGAACCACCCCGAGCGGTTAGGGTGACCCACGGGGTTCGTTGCTCTGTCAAGGTGCTAAAGCACGCCTTGACTATACTTACGGGGGAGTAAGGAAGGTGATAAGGGGTAAAATCAAAGTGTACACGGGAAAACAGGAATAAAACAATGGCAAATATATTGTTACACGATTACTATGGTGTAATCCTACATTGAGACGGCGCTCCGTCTCAGCTGTCGCTCGCTGTGTCGGTCGAATATCGCACGGCACGTCTGCCGTCTAGCGTTTCGCTCGCTTGCGGAGTCGCTGACCCAAGGGTAGGTTGTGGTCGCTCGCTGTGCTCTCGGATAGCACTCGGAAGTCGGTCACCTGAAGACCGTCGAATCGCGCTGTCTCTAATCGTCGTTTTCTACGTGTTCCTACGTCGAACACGAGTGACGCGCAAGGGCTCTCCCGGCGAGGCCGTTTCTCGGTATATCGGATGGAGATACCCTTGCACGGTTTATTGACGGCCGTACGTATTTCACGGATTTGACGCGGAGAAGTGGTCGCGGCTTCTAGACGGCTCTCTGGCTCGTCGTGACTTCCTACTTCGAGTGATTGAACAAGAATGACTTTTACACGGTTCGCGATCGCGGATCGAACCTCGCTTGACCCCCACGAATGGGGAAAACTGCCCCGTCGGCAACTGCCGCTTGCTTCACTAATTCTCCTAATATTGTGAAATGATCGGGGCCCGGGCCGAGCGCGGTCGTTGTCCCTAACGTTGTTGCCGCGGGCTCAGCGCAACGTGATTTCTACACGCGAGGCGATTCCGCTGAATCGCCTTTGTGAAATAAAACGGCGCGAGGACAGCAAGCACGGGATGGACCTGAAGGGCCCATGTACCAATCTCTACACGCTTTTCCTTATAACTATCAATTTCAGCATACATTTTGGCAAGTTCTGTAGAAGTTGCAGCTTCTGTGTCGTCATCCGACGACGAATAAACTTCCATCTCATTAATTGTTTTTTGTAACAACGACACAAAAGTGCCGCTTGTACTTGGTATCGCTGGATTTTCATTACAAGTGGCCTCCGCTATTTTGCCAATTGCTTTATCTTATTAATAAACTATATAATTATTACGTATGTGTTTTTATTGATTAAAACATATAAATTCTATAAGTCATTGTAGATCGTTCATAAATACAAATTATTCGTAATAATATTTAAAAAAATTGATGATGGCCTAGAGTGACCAAAATAAACCGTCCGCCATCGATATTGGTTACTGGTAACCAAAACAGAATTCCCGCAACCGATATTGGTTACCGGTAACCAAAATAGAATTCACGCAATCGATATTGGTTACCGGGAACCAAAACAGAATTCCAGCAAGCGATTTTGGTTATACTCATTGAACAATAAAATTTCTGGAATGTAAACACGGTACGGAAAAATCTGCATTGGCCAGGCCGAGAGAAATAGTGGAATTGAATGGGTGTCTATCCTGTATTATACACCATCCTGTAGTAAATGTACTTCTATCCTGTAGTAAATTTGAGTACAGGCAGATATAGACCTGTGTGTAAGAGTGAAACAGCATCCCACGCAGAACAACTATCTCTTTTCAACACCGCGCAACGGCTCCTAATACCCACAGTTCGCATTCCAGATATTCTATAGTTCAATAGTTATACCGTAACCGAAAAAAATTCCCGTAATTCATATAGGTTATACCGTAACCAAAAAAAATTCCCGAAAAATATATTGGTTATGCTGTAACCAAAACAATATTTCCACAAAATATATTGGTTATACCAAAACCAAAAAAATTCTCGTTAATGATAATGGTTATTCGTAACCAAATAATAGTTATTAGTGATCAAAAAATATTTCCGTCGACAATAACGGTTATTGGTGACCAAAAAATATTTCCGCCGACAATAATGAATATCAGTAACCAAAATTATTTAAAGAAAGATATCAATTCTTATGCCATAACTTTTAAATTTTAGGTTATAACAGTTATGGTCTCTGCGTTTAACATAAAATTTGTTTTTATATATTTTTTAATTTCATAGTTTTTAGGTTTTTTTATTTATTTTCCTGCATAATTTTGTATTGACTAGCGACCTAAACGCGGAGGCTTTTGTCGTTTTTGTAAAGAAAGAGAGTGGCTGATTTCATGTTGTTTATTGCACATTGAAAATTATGTACGATTGTATGTAATTACTTACTTCCTCTTACTTACTCGTTGCATAGTTTCTAGTGTTGCTTTTACATTTTCTTCTGCTCCATGTATGAATCGTAAATGGTTGCATAACGATGTTGTTGCCCCTTTGGATTTCAAAAATGCATCACAAATTTTGCATTTGCTTTGTAGTCCATCAGAGGACCGTTCAAAATGGTCCCAAATATTGCTTCATAACTTATTCATTGATATTTACAATATTACAATTCGCAGGCTTTTCTTAAATCTCACGCTACAGCTGAGCTTTACTGTGTTTCGCTGTAGCTTGAATAACGGAAGTACTATGAAATATGACATATGAAATATGGGGTCTAGCCAGTGTTCGGAGCAATTCTGCTGCATCTACAGGAGCGGTGGCAATGTGTACATGAATTGCGCCTGCGTCAGTCACGCACCCAAAACCACCGCTCCAGTAGGTGTTTCCCCCTCCATCAGTGCAGCAGAATCACTCCGAACACTGGGTCTAGCCACGATTTTCCGTTATTTGTTTCAAGCCAATCGGTGCCATGACTACCATGGGCTGTCGCGAATACCCTTATTTTTATACCTATATAGAAACAAATTTTATGTTAAACGATTTATTAAAAATGTACTAAAAACTAAAAAATAATTATTTTGTTGTACTACAATTTTTTTAGTACATAAAACCGTGGGGCACCCATCAATTTTCGGCAAAAAATATTGTACTTAATGAATTTTGCATTTGCATAATTTCATTATTTACTTCTAGCCGTTCTGATTGTGATAAACACGCACATGAAGAAATAGATAATTCAGAAGTTCGTTCTACGCAATGTAGTAGTACACTTCCTAGAATATCGGAACGTCGTTCGAGGGTTTCCAAAGCATTTGAAAATGACCATCGTAAAAAGTAAAAGCCTTTGGAAATGAGATTTAGAAATGAATTTGAAAAAGTAACCGGCACGTAACACCCTTCCCCCCTTGGAATCATCGTCTCCGATGATAATTAGGCGTAAGGATATTTGGAGTGCCGTGTATAATTTAGGAACACGTAGAGTAGCTGCCTGTCACGCCTGCGAGGCATCGCGCTCGTTCCGCCGACACGAATTTCGATTCGGTGGTTGTGAAGATCGCCACGCAGGGCGGAGTATACGCAGTCTATAAAAGGGCGTCCTATATATACGCATCCCTCCAGGTCCATCATTGCTATGTTCGCGCTGTTTCTGACGAGGCCGCAGACGTCCTCATCTGCCACACCCTGATTGTCGGTGTACGTCAACTCCCTGAGTGACGACATGTCCTTGAGGAACTGGGCACCGACGGCCGGATACAGTAAGCTGATTTGCAGTTCGGTACAATGGTTTACACCGCTGAGTCCTTCGAGGCTAAACTGCCCTCTGATGTTGGTGCATCCAGTGATATCCAATTTTATAAGACGCTTCATGTGCAGACCCACTTCGCCGATGAATGTGTTGTCCACCCAGCCGCAGAATGCAACCCCGAGCTCAGTGACCAGAGAGTAACGGGATGGGAGGCTGACTGCCATCTCAACGGGGCCGTGGTCGAACTCAAAGAAATCCGCTTCCTCCACCTGTTCGGCTTCTGCACCTTCCTCCTGCGGCCCTCCGCTCCCAGACTCCATGGATCGGGGTAGTGTAGTGCTTTCGATTAATTTCTGTAAAATGTCAGGTTGGAAGTTTTTGGGACTGAATAGGCAAAGATGTGATAATGATTTGAAATGTGAAATGGCTGCAGCGATATTCTCACCTCTAGATGTATACTCTTTTAGATCTAGCCTTACTAGATCCCTCGTTATTTGCAACAGAGATATCCCAGAGAAATCGGTGCCCCTGGCGCTGAACCTTTGTAAAGCCTTATTAGCCTGAAGAACCTTTCCCAGTTCAATGTCACCGCAGTTCGTGCAACATCCAATTGACAGATTTTTCAGGGAGGTGACGCTTGCCGCCAGCTCTCGAAAAGCCGATGGTCGGGCATTAACGGCCGTTACATCCAGCTCCTCCAGTGCAGGACAATTCTTACTAATCAGGGCCAACAGCTGAGGACGTAGCTCTTCCGCGGTTAGCTCATCATCTAAAACAATGTCTTTTAAGTAAGGGGCACATCACGTTAACACCCAGCAGAAGGCTTCTGTTGTAATGCGCCTCCATCCCTGCATCCCAGGCCATCTCCAATCGTCGAAATCAAGGCGCTGTATTTTCCGGAAGGAATCATGTACTCCTGTCCTCCAAGTCCTCGATACCCGTTCCATACGGGCGCGATCAACAAAGGGCAAGAATGTTGCTATCAGTGAAATCACCTCCACATGCAGGAGCGCTGAGCGGACCAGCTCGTACCCTGGCAACGGGTTGTCCCACTCAGGAGCGGAAACAGACGGTCCGACACTTGAGGATGGCAAATTAAAGCCATGGCATGCATCAGCGACCAAGACTCGCAGTTTCCTCTTATGAAAGACGATTGGCTGCGTGATCGCATTGCTCGCCACCTTGGCTGCCTGCTGCGAAGTGACGAATGTCATGAAGGCCACATTCCCGCTGGGCTGGACCCTTAAGACCGCGTGTTCGGCTCCGTGGGGGCAGAAGACTCTCAACAAATCCTTGCGTTTTGTAAATCGCGCTAAGCGACGCACAAAGATCTGTCGCGAATTTCCATGGTTGCTGAACCCTGGGATCGACATACCTATCAAACAACAAGACTGGCTAAAATTCAAAATACATAGACACCAGAAGATTATGCGATTATTGATTGCGGGTTTCCCCATAACTCGCAACGGTTGGATCAATTATCGTCTCGCTAATTATTAATTTGGCGCAAGATTAATCCATGATTGCTCGTTGACATGGCAGTGATGCTGTAGCAGGCGGGCAATGTGTCTCCAATCAGCAGCCGCGCGTCACTTCATGCGACGCATTTGCTTCTTCGGGTGGAGTCCCAGGTTTCCACTTCTTGCAAGGCAGCAGAGACCACATTCTCCCGACGCTACTTCGGAAGTAATACAGCAGAATTCCTAGTCCCAGAATGGATGACATTGTTAATCCTCCATGCACCAGATGAGGGCTGAATCTTTTATTTCGGTGGTGTCGACCTATTTCGTCAAGTTTTTCCTCTACTTCTGTTGCAGCCGAAATTCACCGCTCAGCTGTCGCGCGGATTTAAATGTGCGTGCGAGAGCGTGTAAACACGATGACACACCATCCGGTAAGACGGTTACCTACGTCACCCGTTTTTGCCTGGATTCGAGCGTTGCGCGCTTCCGAGAAGGAGATCAATACGCTCTCGCCGCACTGATTACCAATCTTATTTGTCGCCCAGCGACCCTCGATTTGATCCGAATTCAAAACGGCTTCATATGGCTTGATCTTGTTGAATTTTGAATGAATTTTTTTAGCATAGGCCAAGAATACAGGGTGTCCCAAAAATGTCGGCTTTTCTTCGAAGGGGTAACTTAGGGGGTGATTTGAAACAACTTTTTCCTTAGCGAAAATATTGTCCGAAGCTTCGTTAAGGGGTGAGACCACTGTGACGGTCCGAAATGTAAGGCTGTTTTCGGGATTTTATTTCAACCAAATAACGCATGTAAATCAATTTATTGCTCAGTATAGTTAAAAGTGTACATATCGAAGGGTAAGAAAATTTTTTTTCAATCAAATTCGTAAATGCGGCAAAAACATGCTAGTCGCGTTGACAGTGCCCAGGCCATATGGTTAATCAGAATTCAAAAACACAATAATATTTAGAAACTAGAAGCCTGCCTCTATTACGTGACGATAAAAAAAGTCAAATTTGTAAAAAATTACAAAATGGCGGACCTCTGAAAAAATCATGTTTTCGGGATACAAAGTTAGGTATAATCACTTTATTGATCCCCAATGGGGTTACAATCTCCCATACCATTTCTCCTTAACAATTACCCTTACAATTACCCTTACATCCACCTTAACCTAACTTAAACTATCTGATCTACTACCATCCGCTCGCTCGCTCTCCTCCCTACCTCTCCCTCTCTCGCACGCACGCTTACGCTCCTCCTCCGCCTCCTGGACCTCCGCTCCGCGCGCTTCTCCTTCCAGTCTCAATCCTCCTCTCAGTCACTCACCCTTCGTTCTCCCACTTCTCCCCCCAATACTGCTCTTCTTTCCTCTAATTTCCTCATCCACTCCCCCCCCCCTCTCCCTCGTCCCCCAACACCTCCATCACCGCCTCTTGCCACCCCCTCTCCGTTCCCCACCCTGTACAAACTTCCCAGACATGCTCCCACGTCTCCTCCCCTTGCCCACAAATTCTGCATCTCCTTTCCTCCTCCTCCTCCTCCCAATATCTCCCCGCCTTCATCTCATTCCCTAATCTAAACCTTAAAACCCTTTTCCACCTTTCCTCCGCCACCCTTTCTTCAGCTACCCTGGTACACCCACCCCCTTCACCCTTCCATACCATATATTATATTTGGAGTCACCTATCTTCCTCCACCTCTCCTCTTCCTGCAGCCTTCTCTCCCTCTCCACCAGCTCCTCTCCCCTCATCTCTCCCATATCCCTCATCCTCTCCACCTCCTCCACCGTCCATCCCCTGTCCTTAAAATACTGTTCCCTCTCCTCTTCCCAACCCTGCAATACCTTTCCCCTCCGCATCCTCCTCTTCATTTCCTCCCAGCACTCCCTCGCCAACTCTCCCACCTTCCCCTCCTCCAACTTCCTCTCATACCCCCATGGCCTCAGCCCCGCCCCTCCCTTCATCATACCCCTCTGTAACTCTTCCCTAACCGTATACCCTGGGGTATTCCTGTCCACTCCCATCACCCACTTCATGTACGGTTCATGTACTGCCTCTATTTTTTCCCTCCCGTTCCACCCCACACCTCCACCCCATAATTCATTACCCCCCATACCAGCTTATCGTACAGCCATAAGCTTCTCCCCCAATCCTTTCCAAACTTCCTTTTCCCAATCCCCCACATCTGCCCCATCACTGCAGCACCCTTTCTAACCCTCTCCTCTACATGCTCCTCCTGTCCCCCATTCCCCATCACCGTATATCCTGGATATTTAAAACTCCTTACCTCCTCCAGCTCCTTTCCCTTCCACCTCCATATCATCTTACTCCACCTCCCACCCCCCCTCTTCACCTCATCACCTTAGTCTTACCCGCATTCACCTGTAACCCCTTCCCCTCCACGTACTTTTCTAACTTCCCCATCATCCCCTTCATCCCTTCCACGTCCTCTGCCAGCACCGCCACATCGTCCGCGTAAGCCAGTGTGTAGATCTTCCTACCCCCCAGCCTCACCCCCCAGCCTCCCCTCCCCAGCTCATCATCCATGTCCGCTATCAGGAGCGTGAACATGATTGGGCTCAAAGGGCACCCTTACTTTACGCCCCACGCCGTCCAGAAACACTCCCCCTCCTCCTCCCCCACCCTAACCCGTCCTATCGTTTCCCTCAATACCTCCTCACATCTCACCACCAACCCTTCCCTTACCCCCCTTCTCCTCATAGCCTTTATCAATACCTCCCTGTCCACCGAGTCAAACGCGACCTTCATGTCAACAAACAGCACCATCATTTTTCTCTCCTTCCTCCCTATTTGTGTGTTGATCAAATAATTCAGTGTATAGATATTATCGATGCAACTCACCCCCCTCGTAAACCCCGTTTGACTCGGTGGCAGCATTCTCTTATCTTCCACCTCTACCCTAAATCTCTCCGCCAGTACCGACGCGTAGATCTTGTACGCCGTCTGCGTCAAGGTAATCCCCCTGTAGTCCGCTACCCTCTCCCCTGCTCCTTTCTTCACCACCGGCACCACCACCCCTTCCTTCCATCTCTTCGGCCACCCTTCCCTCCTCCACACCCTATTGCATAACTCCCACAACTCCTTTTCCACCTCCTCCCCCTGTACTTCCACACCTCGTTGGTATTCCACCCCCCCCCCTACGGCCTTCCCGTCTTTTTAATTCTTTACCACCCTTCTTATTTCCTCCCTTCCTATCTCCCTCTCTCCGTCCCTCCCCCTTTCTCTTCCTCCTTTTCCTTCGCCTCCAACCCCCTTACCACCACATTATTTCTTCTTTCCACCCTCTCCTTCTTGTCCTGTTTTAATTCTATCTTTCTCATTCTTACCCTACATTCCTCCACTTCTCCCCCCTCCCATCTCTCCATACTGCCCCTCCCTTCTCTTTCCCTTTCCCACTTCTCCATCCTCCCTATCGACTCTTCCACCCTTCCATCCTCACTAACCTCTCCTCCATCCCCTCCCTCCTTTCCTCCTCCCATTTCCTCCTTTCCTCTCTCCATTCCTCCATCACCTTCCTTCTTTCCTCCCTTTCCTTCCTCATCTCCTCTTTCACCTCCCTTAACTCGTTTCTTAGCTCCTCTTTCTCCCCCCTTATTTCTTTCATCAGCGTCTTTAGCATCCCCACCACATTTCCCATCTCCTCCCTCTCTTCGCTACCCCCCTTTTTTTCCCTCCTTCCGGCGATCTCAATATCTTCTCACTCCTCTTGAACCCTAATCTACCCCCTTCCTGCCCCGTTCCAGCTTCCTCCTCCCTCTCCTTCCTCTTTCTCCCCCCATATCCCTCCATGCTCCCCGCGTAACTACTCGAGCTACTCCCACTGTCATTCCTTTGCCTTCCCTCACCTTTCACTTTTCCTTTTTCCATTCCCGCACCTGCTCCCACTCCCCTCCCCCCTGCCCTCCCCTCATCACCCTTGTCCCCCGCCATTTGTCCTTCCCCACACGCACTACCCTCCGTCGTCTTCTCAAGTTTCCCCCTAACTCCTCTATTCAAATCTCTTTGTGCCACTACTCAAATCTGCGGCCTTTCCACCAGCTCTCCGTACTTCCTAACCTGTCCGCTAGACCTCTCTACCTGCTCTCTCTTCCCGCCACTAACACCTATCCTCCAGCCTAACCTCTAAACCTCTCCCTTCCTCCTCTTCGCACCTCGCCCAGCACTTTCCTGCCCTTAGCCCTTTGCACTCCTCCCTTCCTCACCTCTCCCCACAACTTCTCTACTACTCCTGCACCTCTCGAATCCCTTCTCACTCACACTTTCTATAACCCAACTCTCCACACCATGCACGCACGTCTTACATTCTCGCATCCGGAAACGAGAGTCTACAAAGTTAGGGAAATGTTGATAAAAAAATATAAGGTCATTAATTTAAAAAAACTGATCGTCAAGTAATAGCGACGGGTTTTCCGTACAATAAATGTCCTTGATCATGTTAATTGGACGTATAGGTTTCTCTGTAGACTGTCAACGCGGTTGAAAAATATAATTCTGAGGAAAACGCGTTCAATGTTCCGCGCGGCTCAGTCGCGCGTTTGACACCGCTTCACGGAAAACACCATATCTCCGTCACTTTTGCGAATTTCTTCATAAAATTTGGAGACAGCATTTTTGAAACCTACGTCTTTGGGAAAATGTAAAAAAGAAGAAATCGATTTTTCAGATTTCCGACAGTGGTCTCCCCCCTTAAGAAGATATTAACAAAAAATGCGACCAATCAGAGCGCGCGCCTTCCGTCCGAGCTCCCGCGGTAGCGTCGCCTACACGGTAGGCGACTGCGCTTGTACTACGAACGTACAAACAAGCAAGTCGGCATGCATCGAAGGAAACCGCGTTACACATTTTTTTTTAGAACAGAATCTTAAATAAGAATTAGTTGAAGTGAGAGGATAAGAAGTACGTAAATTTCGTTTTTAAATAAGGCATAAACGAAAAGGTAATGTAGCAGAAAATGTACGACATGTGATCGTAATTCCTTATTGAGGTAAAAATCCGTAGTTTAATAACGGCCAACACAATTAAATTTAAACAATAATATTAGGTGTATGAATAAATTCTTTCCGATTGGATTTACATAATCAGTACAAAGCTATTGAATTTCTATCGCGGTGGTATTCATAAGCTGCCAGAAAAATGGCAAAAGGTAATGAACAATAACGGAAATTATGTCGATGTTTGAGTTGTTTTCATATTTTTTAAATCGAACTGTTATTGGACCCTAAAATCGGAACGAATTTATTTCTACACCTAATAATCACCAATAAATTAAATAAAACCCTCCCATTCGGACATTCCTTTCCTTCCTTTTCGGAAACCTGTATCACTGGGTCACTGTACCGATCCTGGCCATCGGTGGACGAAAAGATTTACGGTAGGGTAGCGCTCAGTGCTCAGCTGATCGCAGGTATTCGCAGGACACTACACTGATACTAACACTGATCACTCAATTTATTTTCCACGGAACGTGTTGTTCCTACGTTATTAAAATTGGTGGCCCCGAAAGGGGCCGATTACTGTTAATTGCCACCCTCAGCGTCTATACACGCCTCCGCACGTACAACCAGCTGCCTTTGGACGGCTCACAATGTTTGCCACCGCAGCATGAATCCGCACGACTATGTCTTCCAGTGAATCCACTGGCTGACGGTACAACTCATCCTGAAATGATTGTTGTACAACAAATACACAACGTAAGTAAAAAAAGAATACTTATAAAAAATTAAGAGCACTAATGAAATTACCTTCAGGTAGCCCCAGAAGAAAAATTCCAGCGGGGTCATATCTGGTGACCGTGGGGCGCACGCATCAGGACCGCCGCGGCCGATCCACCTGTCCTGGAAGGTTTCGTTAAGGTAGTCGCGGGCAATTGTGGCGTAGTGAGGTCCAGCCCCGTCTTGCGGATAGACCATGTTCTGTCAGATCTCATTTGGAATATGGTCCATAAGACCCGGCAGAACATGCTCTGAAAAGACTTTATACGCTGGACCGTCCATCCTGTCTGGTATATAATCAATTATGAGCGCATCGCCTTGTTTTCTATTTATCGACCGCCTACTTGTTCCTTGTCTGTTATTAACTCATTACTTGAGTACTTGCTACAGGTTTATAATATTTCTGACCATATTATTTGTACGGGTGATTTTAATATTAATGTTAAGAATCCTGTCTCTCTTGGCTTTAATGAAATACATCTTTTTATGGCGGTGTTATCACTTAAACAGATTATAAATGAACCTACGCGTGTAACTTCTGCATCTTCGTCCCTGATCGATCTTATGATGGTCAGTAGTGAGCTTAATACCCCTTATTGCGGTGTGTATGATATGAGCCACGTTAGTCATCAGTCCCTTATCTATGGGGTAATTAATTTGGTCAAGCGTAGTAAGGCTGCTCGTTTTATATTGCGCCGTAATCTAGATGGTATTTCGTCGGAATCCTTTGATTCAGCTGTTGCTCAGATTGATTGGTCTGCGGTATACGAAGCGGCCTCTGTGGATTGTAAAGTAAAATTATTTCATTCTCTCCTATTTACATTATTTGACCATTTTGCGCCTATTGAGCGAGTGAGGATAACACGTCCTCCTGCTCCTTGGCTAACCGACAATCTTCGGAGACTATTTCGTATGCGAAATCATGCTCTGGCTAAGTATCGGCGATCTGCGAATCCTTCCCGCTGGAGAAGGTATAAAGAACTCCGTAATTTTTGTACTAATGCGCTCAGAGCTGAGAAGCGTGCGCTATTTAACCATCTTTCGTCCTCACATGGTTCGCCTTGGAAATTTTGGAATGTTCTCTCTCGTGCTGGCTATTATCGTCCGCGGCGAAATAATAATCTCCCTTGTACCTTTTCCGATCCTAATGCCATTAATGATCACTTTGTTGATTCTATTCCTACTACTAATATTTCCACGGACATAATAAATAGTTACCTTAATAAACCTGTTGAATCTTCTGCCAGTTTTTCCTTCGTCCCTTTCAATCTCGGAGATATATATTCTATCCTTAAGAACATTAAGCTTACTTCCTCTAACCCCTTTGATTTGTCTGGGCAGCTACTGTTATCTTGTACTCCCTCCTGTCTCGATCCGTTACTTCATATTTTTAATTTTTCTATAACCACTGGTTCCTTTCCTTCTTGCTGGAGACATAACATTATCACTCCTATTCCTAAATCTCCTAATTCTACTACGCTTAACTCTATTCGCCCTATATCGCAGCTTCCTTTTCTTTCAAAAGTCTTTGAGAAATTATGTTACCAGCAGTTACTGTGGTATTTAACATCGATTCATGCAATTCCACCTATGCAGTCCGGATTCAGACGCGGCTATAGTACGACTACTGCCCTTCTCTATATTACGAATACTATTCTGCGGGCTATTGATTTGCGGAGGGTAGCTTTAATTACGTCCCTTGATTTTTCCAAAGCATTTGATACTATCGACCATGACTTATTAGTTGCTAAGCTAAAATCACTAGGTTTCTCTCCAATGGCTCTATCATGGTGTCGGTCATATCTTAAGGGACGTACACAGCAAGTTATGCTAAACTTGGATGGGCCGAAATTTTCCTCCTCACGTATTGTTAAGTGTGGCGTTCCGCAGGGATCGGGTTTAGGTCCGCTGCTATTTAATGTCTTTGTCATTGACCTGCTTCGTATAACTTCGACCAATATTTCGTGTATGTATGCTGATGACATGCAGATCGTATCTACCGTTATGACTGGTAACATCCGCGCTGCTATTACTGAGCTCGAATTAGACCTTACAAGAATTAAAAATTGGTCGGATCAGCATGGACTCAGGATTCACCCTGCTAAATCTACCCTTCTTGTTCTTGGTTCTTCCGCTTCATTAAAAAAACTTCCTCCAATATCTGTCACACTCGAATCCCTACACTTCTATCCTTCTGACTCCATCCGCAACTTGGGACTCACTCTTAATCCTCTGCTATCATATGCTAACCATGTTTCCTCGCTGTGTCCTCAAGCCTATTCGCGTTTATGTCTACTCTACGCCGCCCGTCACATTCTTTCATCGGCACAAAAACTGTTACTATTGCAATCTTTGATTATTTCGTTGTTTGATTATTGTGAAATCGTCTATCGTCCATGTTTATCCTACCGTCTTTCTCACCTTATCCAGCGAGTACAAAATTCCTGTTTGCGTTTTTCTTTTTGTGTCCCGAAGTACGATCATATCTCTCACCTATACGTTAAAACGTCTTGGTTACGTATGCCTCAGCACTGGATTTTCCATTTATGTTGTATCGTTCAGAAAATACTTTCATCTCATGTCCCGCCTTATTTCTATAATATTCTTCGCAATAATCTTTCTTACTATGGGCCTAATTCTTTTTCTACTCGACACCAAAGTTTCCTTTCCATACCGGCACATTCGACAGCTCATTATTATAATTCCCTTCCACCTGAAATTCGGGGGCTAAATTCATTTACTGATTTTAAATGTAAAGCTCGGCAATATATATGGTCACACTATGCGTCAGAATAACGTTCTAGTTTCTTTCTTTAATTTTTCTCTAATTTTCCCTAAGTTTCTGTTTCTGCTTTTCTTCCTTAGTTTTAGATTTAGTTTAATGTTAGTTTTAGTTACGGTTAGGCTTCCAACAGTATTGTACTGCAGCCTCGCTATTCACTTCGTTTGTCTTTATGTATTATTTCTTTGTATGTGTCAAGTAATAAAGACGAATAATAATAATAATAAATGACACCAAACACGATATAATTTGGATAAAACATATTTAGCGGTAATGCGCGTTAGGGTGTCCCTTATTTTTCAAAGTTTTTATTTTACAACGCATAGGCTCTAAATTTTTTTATTGTTCTCTAAAATACTAGCAAATATTTTTTTACGTTATTTGGTGCAGTGCAACCCGTGCCGACATGCGCGGAAACATGTTCACACAAGTTGCGTTACAGGTGAGTCGCGTGCCCGCTGTTATTGTCATCCAGTCTCGGCTTGTCGGGTAATTAACGCAGATTGTTTTCGCAGATTGATTGTAAACATTCATTAGAGTACGATCATAAATTTGACTTTGACAATGCTAAAATTGTAGATAAAGAACTTAATTTAAATCAGAGAATTCTTTTAGAGACACTACATATGATTAAACAACCTAGCGTTAACCTTAGGTATGAAACACCTAAAATACAAGAATATTACGCAACATTACTGAAAAAGTAATGCCTTATTATGTAGTTCTGTAATAATTTTCAATTATGATCTTACTTGTTTCTTACATATCTTAAAAGTTATGTAGTTGTTTTGTTGCTCTCGAACATCTACAAATGGTCATGAAATATGACATAGGGGCAAAAAATGTTTGGTTTTCCTCTTAAACGGTATTGCTTGGAAATTTGAATTTATATGTATATTGGTCAACGGTTCGTTCTAGCCATTCCTCCGTTCACCTTCTAGATGTTTTGGGTTACCTACTATTTACCTCAGTCATCTTCCAACCGACTCGAGTGTCGCACGTTCGTTTTCGAACGTTACGATTTATTAATTTCAATAGCTCATGCAGTATTCGCTTCTATATTGTTGCGAGCACCCTATGGATGGAACCCATGGCCCACTGGTGCTCGCGACGGAGACAAAAGAGACAGCGAGAAGAAGGCGATCTGATCGATCGCCTGTCAAGCTGTCACTTCAGATACAGACGCCATTGCGAGCAGACGTATTACTGAACAACTCCTCCTTGTCAATTGTATTACTGTTGTGTTAATTGTATTGTATTGCTGTTAACCTTGTTCATGTTCGTTTATATTTGTAATACATTCGATTTCTGTTATGTCCACACAAAAACGTAACACTATATTGAATCTTTCCTTGATAATGGTCTAAATTAAGACCGAAACGTTGGAAATTTATATAAATCATTGAATTTATTGCAAAATGGCTTTTTGATTGTTAGTGTTTTTAAAGTGACCGAACCATTGCGTCGAAACCATATTTTATTCTGGGAAAGAGCTAGAATACCTACGAGAGCTGTTCCTAATTGCGTTAAGAAGCTCGTGGATCTTTATCATGTCTGGCGAGACCTGCAAAAAAATTGCAAGAAGACACAGGATTTTCATAGACGCCGCGAGGAGGAGTTTCAACAGGATTTGGATAATGTATTCGATGTCGCACACGCAAATGCTCTCGAAAAAATTAAAATAGACGAAGATAAAGTTTTCTTACAAAAACAGAGAGAGCTAGGCCGCCCGGGGTGCTTAGCGGGTATAGATAAAAAGTTAGCTGAAAGGGAAGAAAGCGCAAGGCTAAGAAGACTAGCAGAAGAAAAAAAGAGATTAAAGCAAATGCCTTTAGAAAGCTTAATGACATCTGTTACTTCACACAGCTATACAACATCTCAAGAATTGCAAGATCAATCTACAAGCTCTGAAGGAACTCTAGAAGAACCTTTGCCTTCCACATCTCAATCCGTAAGTTCTTTAGTTACGACGACAAAAAGAGGAAGGAAAGATTTTATCACGTCTAAATTAGTTGCAACTTTAGACAGATGTCAACTAAGCATCAGAGATTCTGTTTATATAATTCAGGCTGTGGTAGAAGCACTAGGTCTTAGTTGCGAGGATTACCCAATCAACAAATCTTCTCTTCAACGCGTTCGAACACAAATGAGAAAAGATAGAGCAGAATCCATAAAATCCGATTTTCAAAATAACGTACCTGAAGTAGTTACAGTTCATTGGGATGGAAAACTGTTACCTGGCCTAGATGTGAGAAGCTGTACAGAAGAACGCCTGCCAATTATTATCTCTTTTGGGGAGAAGGAACAACTTCTAGCAGTACCGAAATTAGAAAGATCTTCCGGTAAAAATCAAGCGCAAGCAGTATCAAACGCGCTTCATGATTGGAACCTTACTGATAACGTACAAATAATGTGCGGTGATACGACAGCATCTAATACAGGACGCTTCAATGGCGCTTGTGTGCTTTTAGAACAAAATCTAGAAAGAGAATTGTTACTCTTTGCTTGTCGCCATCATGTTTATGAACTGGTGCTGAAAAGTGTATTTGAATCAAAGATCCAACAAATTACTAAGAGTCCCGATATCCCACTATTCAAAAAGTTTAGAGAAAACTGGAAGAATATTAATCCTAATGCAATCGAACGATGCACTGATTTTGCCAAACAACATCTCTGTGACGCGATCATTAATGACTTGGTGACGTTTTTTAACAACGAACTGGAAAAATCGATCGTACGCGACGATTATCGAGAACTCATCGAACTCGCTATTATTTTTTTGGGAGGTGTAAAATAGTTACACGTGAGCGTGAGCGGAGGCACGTTGTGCGGAGAGTAAAACAATTATTGTCTCGCTGAGACGAATCGCGCTATGCCGAACACGTGGCCGCGTAATTGACCACGATCCACAATCGTTAGCCGCGATGAGTTTTAGAACGAGAACACAGTGTGTGAGCGTTGAGAAAGCACGAGGTTGAGCACTAGCTTGAGCAATTTTCGAGAATTCACGAGTTACTGTGAGTTAAACGTTCAAATAAAGGACGCGTCTACTACCGTACTCTGCGTGAACAAGAATGATAATCAATATGGCCGATCGATTTCCGTTAGTCGTCTTCTCCAACATTCTGGAGGATCGCGCGACGTGGGGAAATGCGATTGGCTGAGCGTTCTGTCGCTGACATCTGATTGGCGCATCGCTTGTGGATCGGGCTTAGTGCTGTGCTGTCCAGGAGGTGCTGCCATGAGTTGGATGTGGCGGAGATCGGAACTACCGAATCTCCAACATGCTCCCGGCCTCAACAGCTGGAAGAAGATGTTGATGATGAGTCTGTAACATTCAAAACAGCCAACTTTGCGATCGGCCTGGTCAAGGTGGTGGTGGCGGTCTTGAGAGTCACCACCCTGGTCAGTCCATCCTTCCCTGGATGAAGAGTGAGAACCCGAGCAAGTGGCCACTTGCTAGGGGGAAACCGTTCATCGGTGATGAGCACCAGAGAGCCGACCTTGATGGCGTTGGATGGATGATGCCACTTCGAGATTGAGAGTTGACGTTGCAGATAATGGGCTGACCATTGAGTCCAGAATTGTTGAGTCTTCTGTTGGATGAGTTGCCACCGCGCTGACGGTGAGATGGATGTGTGCTCCACAGAAGGTTCCGGTAGAGCTGAGAGCGGGTGGCCAATGAGGAAGTGAGCAGGAGTGAGCGTTGCGACGTCGTCAGGATCGTCGCTGAGGGGCTCGAGAGGTCGCGAATTCAGCAGGGCCTCGATCTGCGTGAGAAGTGTACTGAACTCTTCGTAGGTGAGTGCTGTTTCACTCACTGTTCGCCGAAGATGGTGTTTGGTGGACTTCACCACAGCCTCCCATTTGCCCCCCATATGGGGCGCGGCTGGAGGATTGAAACACCAACGAGTGCTGTCGTTGACCAACAGCTAAGCGATAGCTTGGTGATCTTGAGAGCCCTGAGTGAACATCCTCTTGAGCGTGGCATCGGCTCCAATGAAGTTGGTGCCACAATCTGAGTAGAGTGAGTGAGGGATTCCTCTCCGTGAGATGAACCGTCTGTAAGTCGCTATGAAACCTTCCGTGGAGTAGTCGGTGACTAGCTCGAGATGAACAGCTGATGTGGTGAGACAGACGAATACACAGATCCATCCCTTGTGAGTCTTGGCGCCTCGACCTTTCCACGTCCTTAAGGTGATGGGACCAGCATAGTCCAGTCCAGTGTTAGTGAAAGGGCGTGTGGGTGTGACTCGTGAAAGAGGTAGTTGGCCCATCAGTTGATGGGCACGGATCCCCCTTTGCCGAGCACACACAACACACCGTAGAATGTGAGACTTCACTGGAGCTCGACCACCGATGATCCAGTAGGTCAGTCTGATTTGAGCAAG
The DNA here is from genome assembly GCA_929108735.1 of Andrena dorsata. Classification (NCBI taxonomy): domain Eukaryota; kingdom Metazoa; phylum Arthropoda; class Insecta; order Hymenoptera; family Andrenidae; genus Andrena; species Andrena dorsata. The sequence goes on from OV815487.1 coordinate 3,913,613, forward strand.
CGTGAGCTGAGTCCCTCCATGGAGAGTTTGTCGGTGAGCTTGATCTATAATCAGATCGGACAGACGTGAGTGACGAGGCAAAATTGCAGGATGCTTACTTCCATATGCAATGTGAGCGTTGTTGAGTCGGCCCCCGACTCGGATCACTCCGTCTTGGTCGATAAAGGCCGTGAGCCGATTGAAGGTGTGAGACGATGGCAGCGTTGCGCCAGAGCTGAGCGACTTTAATTCATGTGCGAAATAAAGGGACTGCGTCGCCTTAATCCAAAAAATCCTGGCCCTCTCCAGATCTTCGGGCGACTGAACGATGAGCGGTAAGGAAATCGTTGACCCCTTTAAGCGTGACAGAATTCTGAAACAAACTGAAGTGACACGAAAGAGTTTGTTGAGAGATGAGTATTTGTAAATGAGGTCCCAGTGATATTCGAGTTTTCGAATGTTGAGAAGATTTGAGACTCCAGGACGAGCTTCCTGCATGCTTGGACTGTCCTTCAATGTGGGTTGAGAGGGCCATGAGTCACTGGGCTGAGTGAGCCAAGATGGTCCCGCCCACCAAAGCTCATGATGTTCAAGCTGATGTGTTGTGAGGCCTCGAGAGGCACAATCAGCTGGATTCGCTGTTCCAGGAACATGTCTCCAATGTGCGTGTGGTGTGAGCTCTTGAATTTGGGAGACACGATTCCGCACATAATCCTTCCAGCGTGCAGCATGTGATTTGATCCATGAGAGTGATATTTGAGAATCCGTCCACAGATGAGTTGAAGAGACGTTGAGTTGAAGAGTAGCTTGAACGTACTTTGTAAGCTTTGCAAGCATCAAAGCAGCAGTGAGTTCGAGCCTCGGGATTGTGAGTTTCTTGAGTGGTGCTACCTTGGTTTTGGAGCACACGAGTGTCGACACCTTGTGAGCTGTGGACGGTGAGGACACGATAATGTAAATTACCGCTGCCATGGCGAGCTGAGACGCATCAGAGAATCCATGTAATTCCACTGTAGAGTAGGAGAAGGTGTTGAACCACCTTGGTATTGAGAGTCTGGCCAGACTTGTTAGATCCTCTCTGATGGTGAGCCAGTGAGCAGTGATTTGGGAGGGCAGTGGATCGTCCCAGTTGAGGTTGTGCAGCCACAATTCCTGCAAAAGTGCTTTTGCCCGAATGATGACTGGAGCTAAGAAGCCAAGAGGGTCAAATATCTTTGCGACTTCAGAGAGAATGAGACGTTTCGTGAGCCTTGAATGGCTGAGAGGTTTCGTCGAGAACGAGAAGTTGTCATTGAGAGCATTCCATTGTAGTCCGAGAATTTTGGTATTGCAGTCGTCAAGTGCTATGTACGAGTTGCTCGCTCGCACATCGTGAGAAATTGATTCAAGCAATGGAGGGAAGGTGGATTGCCACTTGGCAAGTGGAAAGCCTCCCGCCTTGCACAGGTCATTTAATTGTTGAGCAATTGTAATGAGTGTCTCACCTGAGTCGGCGCCGCCGAATATGTCGTCGACATATCTGGCATGAGTGATTGAAGGCACTGCCAGTGGAAAACGATGCCCTTCGTCTTCGACCAATTGCAGTAGTGCTCTGACAGCGAGGAACGGCGCTGCTTTGGTTCCATACGTGACCGTAGTGAGCTTGTAGGGCACCTCCTTTGAATCCTCGTCAATCCACAGTATCCTCTGGAGGTCCTGGTCGTCTTCGTGGACCTTGATCTGTCTGTACATTTTTGTCACGTCCGTGGCGAAAATGTACTTGTGCTGGCGAACCCACAGCAGCACATCGGTGATGTTGAGTAGCAGGTTCGCACCAGTGTGCATGAGGTCGTTGATAGAGTGCCCCGTTGAGGTGGGGCTTGAGCCATTGAAGACGACCCTCAACTTGGTGGTCTGACTGTCGAGCTTGAGTACTCCATGATGTGGAAGATAAAAAACAGAGTGAGTATTGGGTGAGAGTGAGGGAGCTCTTACCATATGATGGAGAGCCTCATATTCCTTCATGAACCCCTGGTAGAGATTGCGATAATCAGCATCTTTGTTGAGCTTGTTGAGTGTTCGCTTCAGACAGGCATGGGCTGTCTGGTAGGAATTGCCCAGCAGACTCCGAGACGACTTGAGAGGGATGCGCACGATGTACCTTCCTGTAGAATCCCGAGTGTGTGTCGCTCGAAAGTGATCCTCACATTCTTGTTCTTCAGGGGTGAGCGTTGAAGGTGTATCTGTTGGGAGCTCCTCTTGAATCCAGAATCTTGTCAACAACTCTTGTATTGTTTTATCGCTGTGCTGCATGACTGCAGCTGTGTGCGACGAGCTGAGTTGAGCTTGAGGTGTTTTAACTGGCCCAAGAATGAGCCACCCAAAGATTGAGAGCTGGGCAATTGGCATTGAAGGGTCGCCTTTTTTGAGGTTAGGTTTTATAATTTTTCCATATGAGTCGGCACCAATGATTATGTCGATGGGCCTAGGTTTTAGAAAATCTGGATCAGCTAACCTTAACCTTGTGAGATGTGGCCACTCCTGACGTGTCGCTTCAACGGATGGTAGCCTTGAGGTGAGAGTCCGCAGAATATGAGCTTGTGTGGTGACCGAGGAGGAGTCGTAACTTGATTGTAGAGTGATTGACACGACCCCACGGGTGTGAGTAGTCTTGTTACCTCCAATGCCAATAATTGAGATTGATGAGTGGGCTCTTTGAAGGTTAAGTTGAGTGATGAGCTCCTCCTTGACGAAGGTGAGCTCCGACCCTGAGTCGATGAGTAGTCTCACTGGCAGCGAGGCCACCGGTGAGATGAGCAGAGCGTTGGCGGTAGCCAACAAGGTGAGTGTGTGTGGGGTGGCGAACCCACCTGCAGCTGAGAGTGAGAGTGATGGATGAGGATGACCTTGTATCATTGAGAATGAGCTGGCGACTGCACCGACACTTCATACGTCAGCATCGCCTTCTGCCTTTCTTCCTTCCATCGGAGGGGCTTGAGCAGTCGGACCTGAGTCAGTGGATGTGCTGGGTCGCGGGTGAGCAGGTGGGTGAGCTGGCTGCTGAGTGGGGTGCAGCATGGTGTGGTGCTTCATACCACAAGTCTTGCACCGGAGTGCAGACTTGCACACATCCACTTGGTGGCGGCCGCAGCAGTTCCTGCACAGGTTGTGCGCCGTGATGAAGCTGCGCCGCTCAGCCACAGGCCTGTCACGGAAGCTTGGGCACATTACTATAAAGTGATCCTCCGAACAATAGTCACACGGATACCGCGTTGAGAGCGCCTTCGATGGAGGTTGAGATGGTGGATGAGTTTTTGCCTGCGTGGCAGGGTGAGCAGTTGCCTTCCGTTGAGCAGGGCGTGAGGTGGAGGCGACTGGAGCAGCTGGCCTTTTGGGTGATGACTCTATCTGCTCCAGGGCCCCGCCCTTCTTCTCGACGAAGGCCAGCAAGTCCTTGTAGCGAGGGCACTCCGTGACGTTTTCCAGGGAGGTCTCCCAAGCCTCTCGCGTGACCTTGTCAAGGCTGTTCGTCAGGACATGCACCAGGAGGCAATTATGCATGTCCTGGTCAGCCTTCAGGGCCACCAGGGCCTCATTCACTTCTGCGATGGTCGCAGCCAGGTTGGTGAGCGCTGAGGCTGATCTAGTGGTGAGCGGAGCAATGGAGAAGAGTTTATCCAGTTGTTCCTTGATGAGCAGTCGTTTGTTTGTGAAACGCTTGTTGAGATAAGCCCAACATGGTTGGAATGATGAGCCGGTGAGTTTGAATGAATTCACCCTGCGTGCAGGTTCGCCGGACAGGCTGGCCCGAAGGTAGTACAACCTGTCAATGTCCATGAGGCGTGAGTCTTGGATAATGAGCGACGTGAATAATTCTTTGAACGCTGGCCAGTCCGCATAGTTCCCAGAAAATTTGGGGATTGCGATCGTCGGCAGCTTTGCGGCTCTGCTCGCCGCGGATGAGTCCTGAGCTGATGAGCCTGGTTGAGCGGGGGGTGAGCGGTGAGTGATGATACCCTTTAGAGTTTTATTCACCTGAGCCACTAGCTGGGTCTCTCGGCCCAAGAGATCCGAGGCGAAATACTCGTGAGTGAGGCATTTCACGGGCCAGAACTCCTCGAGGTGAGCGTGCTCGGTCAAGAAGGCCTTGTGCAGCTCTGCGACGCTCTCGAGCAGAGACTGCACTTCCCCAAGGGACGCTGTCTCGGGGTCGCTGGGGATTTCGGCTTGAATCGCCTGTAACGCTAGAAAGCGACTCACCTGCGACCGCGATTTAATGATGAGCGGCGCCGGTATTGTTGAGGGGGACGTCGCCCTCGTTCTGCCGGTGGCCTGAGATGACTGCCCGGTGGGCACCTGGAGGCTCATCTCCCCCGGCGGGCTCGGTGACGACGACCGGGACCGCGACTCGGAGCTGGACTTGGTCGAATCTTGATTGGTTGCATCCATCTTGAGTCGACGAGCTTGAGCACAGAGGGTGAGCACAATGGGGTGAGCTTGAGCGTTGAGCTGATGAGCACTGAGCACTTTCACACACCATCCGGCTCGAAGGACCAGAAATGTTTGAGAACAGGTGATCGCGATGAGATGCCGGTTAGGTTAGGTGCAATAACGGATCAGTACTTGGTGAGAAGAGCGATTATTTTTATTGCACACTCGCGGAGTGAGTCAAATTGTAAAATAGTTACACGTGAGCGTGAGCGGAGGCACGTTGTGCGGAGAGTAAAACAATTATTGTCTCGCTGAGACGAATCGCGCTATGCCGAACACGTGGCCGCGTAATTGACCACGATCCACAATCGTTAGCCGCGATGAGTTTTAGAACGAGAACACAGTGTGTGAGCGTTGAGAAAGCACGAGGTTGAGCACTAGCTTGAGCAATTTTCGAGAATTCACGAGTTACTGTGAGTTAAACGTTCAAATAAAGGACGCGTCTACTACCGTACTCTGCGTGAACAAGAATGATAATCAATATGGCCGATCGATTTCCGTTAGTCGTCTTCTCCAACATTCTGGAGGATCGCGCGACGTGGGGAAATGCGATTGGCTGAGCGTTCTGTCGCTGACATCTGATTGGCGCATCGCTTGTGGATCGGGCTTAGTGCTGTGCTGTCCAGGAGGTGCTGCCATGAGTTGGATGTGGCGGAGATCGGAACTACCGAATCTCCAACAGGGAGGTGATTACGAAAATAAAATTAAAATCAGACCTCCAGGCGCAATGCACCAAGCGCGATGGATGGCAAGAGCTATTTACTCCATGAAAATATGTTTGCCGCAATCTCAATTTAAAATGAACGTTAAAGACAAACAAGCTTTACAAGAAGTTTGTTTATTTATTGTGGCAGTTTATGTGAAGCCCTGGCTTGGATGCAGTTTGGCGGTAAAAGCGTCGAATCAAGATCTTAGTTTTTTGAAGACGCTGATAGATTACGAAACAGTTGACAAATTAATTTCCAAAGCAGCTTTAAGCAAAGTTAGTCAACACTTACGGTATTTAACGGAGGAACTAGTCGTCCTATCAATTTTTGATGACGAAGTTGACGAACAAACCAAACGGAACATTGTAGCAAACTTACAAACAGAAAGCTTTTGCAATTTTGAAAAGCGATATGTTCCATCGAAGGGAGAGATGTCTGTCTCTATATATGGTAGGTGGCATTTCATCAGTTATTTTAAAAGTTATTTTATGCATACTATAGCTATTTTTTTGTTTTAGAAAAATCTTTGAGTGATTTCGTGTCTCAAAAGAGCAAAAATTTATTTTCACCATTAAAAATTGATAGCAGTTTTCTTCAAGAAAATGTGTCTTCGTGGGAAGAAAATACCGCCTTTGTGGAAGCTAAAAAGGTTTTCAGCTTGAAAGCAGTGAATGATACAGCTGAAAGGGCTGTTAAACTAATGCAAGACTTCCATGGTTTAATAACTGCAGATGAAGAACAAAAGCAATTTCTATTACGCTGTGTGCAAGAACATAGAAAGATGTGTCCAAATTGTAAAAAAGAGACTTTAGAAAGGAAGTATCCCATGTAGTAATGTATTTTTTTTTAAAAATTAAGGAAAGGCATTACCTAAATTTGCGTTTTCATCAATATGTATCTAACTTATAAATATTTGCGATGATCTACTCACATATTAAGAAATGGCCAAAAACAGCTATTTTCTAAAACTGTGTACCCTGTCGGCACGGTTTAACATAAACGTAGGAAGTTGAAATTTTGTATTTGAGTAAAGATTAGTAGATTAAACACAATTAGAGGGTATGCGTTTTGATAATTAAAAAAAAAATTCGCCCATATAAGGGACACCCTAATGCGCGTCGGCCGCAGAGAAGGACAGCGAATGAAAAAGATAGGGACAATCGGTAGTCCTTTCTTCCACTCGCTCTCTTTTCCTACGTTCCGATGCTTTCGCTTACATCGAGACTTTACTGTACTATATCTTCTTTTACTATGCCTGCTTTTCTTTTCTATTGTATGTTTTTCTTATTTCTATGTATATACCACGTGTTACTGATTACTGACTCTTTACAGGTAGACAACGATTAAAAAGAGCAGCGTGCCTCGCGGTAAGTCAGGGCACCGTGGCGGAAGCAGGTACGCATGCAGGTACCTCCTACGAAACACTTCCAAGCACATCTGCTGCGGATGATTGTCCTACGGGCAGAATACATGAAGAAGACAGAGGAAATTTTGAAGATTTTCAAATTATGGAAGGAATTGTAGAAGAAGTGCATTTCGAGTTGAACGAAGAAGAAATTGTACATGAAATAGATTTCGACGCAGACTGCGATGAGATACATTCCGTGGCAGACATAAACGAAGAAACGGATGAAGATGTTGAAAGTGATGCCGATTACTGGGTGGAGGAGAAGGCAGAACCAGAACAGCCGGAAAATCCAATTTCAGAAGGAAGAGACTTCGTTGATTTTCCGTATGTTTTCGAACAAATAAAAAATCTTCGAAAACATTCGACTATTGGTTGTGGCATCGAACATTTTGATATAATTGGATGTCAACGGAATGGACTAGAAAATGTGTATTATGTAGAGTGCAAAATGTGCAAATACACAAAGTGCATATCGCCGCTGTTTCCGCAACAATGATGAAGAGCGGCGGATATAATCAACTGGAGGACATACTGACAGCCGTGAACGTGTCCTGTATGACGAAAAGGATCTACGAGAAATGTCAGATTGAGCTAATCGATGCCCTCGAAGTGGCCGCACAACGCGAAATGGAAGATGCTGGAGAAGAGGAGAAAGCATTAGCTATAGAAAGAGGCGACGTACATGCAGAATCGTGGATGGCAGCTGGATGAAAAGGTCCTACCGCGGAGGAGATTACAATTCTCTGTCTGGCATAGGAGCCATCGTGGGATACCACACGAAGAAAGTGCTGTACATCAGCGTGCAGAATAAATTCTGCATGACTTGCCAAATAGCAGGTACGAGAAAGGAAGAACCGCGCGAGCATCGCTGTTTCAAGAACTGGGGTCGTTATCAGAGTTCAACTGGCATGGAGAGTGTTGCTATTGTCGAAGGATTCAATTTGCAGCATAGATATGCACGGCCTAATATTCCATATATTAGTTGCCGATGGCGATAGCAGTGTGTACAAAAAGATATTGGACAGTAATCCATATGAAAAGTATATGGTGCAGGTACAAAAAATCGAATGCACCAATCACCTGTTACGCAATTTCAGTAAAAGAATAAACGAAATCGGAATAAAAGGCCGCAATAAAGATCTAAGAGCTGTCGTACAGAATAATGCTCTCCGCCTGCGTAATGGTATTAAAAAAGCTGTGGAATACCGGTTGCGAGAAGAAATACCACTTGAGGAACTAATTCAAAATTTGAAGCAAGATTTGAAAAATGTACCGACTCACGTTTTCGGTCAACACAAGGAGTGTCAGATGTTAGCATACTTCTGTAAGAAATACTCTGATCCCAACAGAGTAGACTACGTTCCACGACTGAGAGAAGATGGGATTTATGAAAGTATCGAAGAAGCGATGCAGCAACTTTTCGTTAAAGCTGATAGTTTGCTGCGCGGTCTAAACAACAATGCTGTTGAAAGTTTTAATAACATCGTTGCTGAATTCATCAGAGGCAAAAGGATAAACTTTGGACGAGGGGGCTCGTATCAGGATAGAGTCTCCGCTGCAGTCGTCCAATATAACACAAAAGAGGCGTTCAGCAGATTGAGTACGGCAATGAATAAAGTGCCGCCAACCATGGTAAGAAAGCTGGAAGGACGTCGGAAGCGCGCAGCAGAAAAAGCAAGGGAGTACTAAAAAGAAGCGAAAGCATCCTCCTTTCGAAATCAAAAACAATCGTGCGACCAGGATTACGGCCCCAACGCAGCAAAACCAGATATGGAAGAGGCAGTATACTCTTCCGAGTGTAAAAGGCACGCGGATATACGCCTTCACTGGGAAACGAGGCGAGACGAGATCCAAGTGGAAACTCGCTATCAGACTACCAGCGACAAGTGGATCGGTTATAGGAAGAAATTATTAACTTCATCGAATTTCGGCAAGGTATGCCGATTACGACAGACTACACCACGGGCAAATACTTTTTTTTTTTTTATAGAAGGGGAAATGCTTTATGCATACCCCGGCCTTACAATAGCCTTACAATAGCCGGGGTTATGTGGGACTCCCCGAATACCGGGATACCCCCTAAAAACCCCTTCTGAGCTGCCACCTTACAGCATGGGCCCGCCCATCGCAAGGGAGGGACTTTTGTGTACTACTTCTTCCCATTGCGTCCCCTGTAAATGGGGGGGGGGGGCGGCTCTCCTTCGCGACAATTCTCCGTCCGGTGCCCAAAGACTAAACTAATCTGCAAGTCGAGTGTAGGACGCACCCCTCGTCGTCAGCTCACCAACAGCCAGTAAGAGACAAGTTCAAAGACTGTACAGACGGTAAAATGTAAAATGTACAGTGTAAAATATAAGATAAAATAAAATGTAAAATTTAAAATGTACAATATAAGATAAAATAAAATGTAAAGTGTAAAATGTATAAGATAAAACGTAAAAAGTAAAAAAGTAAAAAAGTAAAAAGTAAGAATAAGAGGCAGGAAAATGCCAACAAGCGTAAAATAGAGCTACGCGGTAAACGTAAAAGTATTGGTAAAATAAAATAAAATAAGACTAGAGGGTTAAAGTGGAACCATGCTCCCCACGGCTGAGGTCCGCGCATTACCACCCCAACATATGCAGTACCGTATATCCAGGGCCGCCTAGGGCCCAGCATCCCCCACAAGAGGGGGGCGGGGGAGGGGGCGACTCTCCTAATCTTGTTGGGTCGAGAGTTACCAGCACTTTGGCTTCCACCACTGCTCGGGGGGGGGGGTCGGGGGACCGACGGGTTGCCCTTCCTCTTCCTGGCCAGTCTTCTCCGGTCCAGGGCCCTTCTAGCCGCCGCCTCTCGGCTCGCTCTCACACGTTCCGCGCGGGCCGCCAGATGTCAAGACCTTTGCCTATTGTGTAAAATATTAAAAGATATTGCCGCAGTTAAACTATGGAACGAAAGTGAACACGGTTGTAAGGAAACATGAAGGATCGAGTCCCGTTACGGGAGGACAATACGATGAAGAGAACTTATTCCTAAAGCGATTCGAGAATCATATTATCGGATATAGAAGACTTAAAGCTACGATCCTAATCCTAGCTACGCCATTAGCGCGACGCCCGCATGTCATTGCAACATTATTTATTAATTTATGTGAGTTCCGAACATCCTCCCCCCGTTGAGAGGCTGTTGATCAAAGTATTTATGTAATGTGTGTGATTGTGGTTATGGTTATGTATTAGAGTTCGTAGGCCGGATGGATCCTGTGGTGCATGGCGGCTCTGCGGAGTTGATTTCGCGAATCTGGTTGGGTAGAGGCGCCAATCGTTTGATGCTTCGATCGAGCACATTGGTAGCGGTTTTTACTGTAACCGCGCGAACAATGCCATCTGAACCTGGATATACCTTAATGACCTTGCCCAGGGCCCACTGCATGGGTGGTATGTTATCTTCCCTAAGAAGGACGACAGTACCCTCCTTAATTTGATGCGTACCGCTGGTCCATTTGGTGCGGCTGGTCAACTCGTTCAGGTATTCTCGATGCCATCTGGTCCAAAAGTGTTGTTTTACTTTTTGGATGTGTTGCCAGCTGGATAAACGGTTAGATGGTGTGTCTCCGAAATCTCGATCTCGCAGACTTGTTAGTGAATCACCAATGAGGAAGTGACCGGGAGTTAGGACGAGGAGATCATTTGGGTCGGAAGAGATAGGAGTAAGCGGGCGAGAGTTTAGAATGGATTCGATTTCAATGATTAGTGTATTGAAATTTTCGAAAGTAAAAAGTTCATTGCCTACGACGTGTTTTAGGTGGTACTTGAAAGATTTCACTGCCGCTTCCCAAAGATCTCCGAAATGAGGAGTCAAAGGGGGAATGAAATTCCATTCAATATTTCGATCTGCGAGAAAAGTTTTCACCTTATCGCAGTGGTCGTCTGATTGTAGGAGTAAGCGTAATTCGCGCAACTCGTTGTTTGCACCCACGAAGTTTGTGCTGTTGTCCGAGTGCAAACTGACGCAAAATCTTCTTCTGGCGATGAATCGTCGAAGAGCAGCGATGGAAGCTTCACTGGTGAGGTCACTTACAAGCTCGAGGTGTAAAGCTTTTACTGCAAGGCAGACAAATATAGCTACGTACACCTCGATCCGATTGACGTTCCGATGCCGGCGCTCTTTGATGAAGAATGGTCCGCAGTAATCCACTCCTACCTTTGCAAGTGGGCAAGATTCTGTAATCCTTGCTTCAGGGAGATTACCCATAATGTAATCGATAGGTGGTGGTCGTGCTCGATAGCAGCGTATACAATTTCTTAATGTCTTCCAGACTTGAGTTCGGCCATCTATGGGCCAGTATCGACGTCTCACTGCATACAGGGTGGCTTGAATTCCTGCATGTAATTGTATGCGATGTTCGTTTTCTATGATCAACATAGTGACGCGTGTTTTCGGGATGATGATTGGATGTTTCTGCGAAAAAGGCATTGCTGAGTGTTTCAATCGACCTCCAACGCGCAGCAACCCGTCTTGGTCGATGAAAGGGTTGAGGCGTTGTAATTTACCCTTTACCTGGTTGGTCTTGCCCTGGGTAAGACAACGTAGCTCGTCTGGGAAATGCTGCCGTTGGGTAAGTTTGATGATAGCATCATGGGCATACTTAAATTCTGATGACGTAAGAACTCCCTTTACGGTGTTGGTGCGTTTCCATCGAAGACAGCGTGCGACTATCCTTTGCATTTTTCCCCATGATGAATATTTTTCTAAAATCGTAGTATCTATGGGTGTCGTGGTTAAACAGATCGTCGCCTTTTGTTCCGGGATGCTCATTGGTGTCATTTCCCAGACTGGCCAATGCGATTCCTTATGGCGGAGCCATTTTGGTCCATGGTGCCAAATGGTAGGCCGAAGGAATTCTTCCGGTGATTGACCTCGAGAAATGAAGACCGCAGGATTGTCGGAGGTCCTTACGTGACGTCAGTTTGTAACTTTAGTCGAGCTTTTCGAACCGTGTCAACCAGAGATGAAAGAAGGAGCGCCCCACACAATTCGAGTCGCGGAATCGATTGCTGTTTGAGAGGAGCTACTCTGGATTTTGCTAGTAAAAGCTCAATCCGTATGCGGCCACGTGCATCAGCAGTGCGGAGGTAGATGCACGCTCCGTAGGCCCTTTCGCTGGCATCACAAAACCCGTGAATCTGAATATTTGTTGCTCGGTTGATAATTGTACTACGTGGGAATGTGATGTTATTTAGTAACGGCAGCTGGGTGTAATATTGAATCCATTCTGAATGGATGTTCATCGGCAATGATTCGTCCCAGTCGATTTTTAGAGACCAGAGCTTCTGAAGTAAGATTTTCGCGACTATGATCACTGGCCCTAGGAGTCCCAATGGATCATAAATTTTCGCGATCTCGGAGCTGATATGGCGTTTTGTGACGTGTAAAGCAGAAGTTGAGATTTTAACCGCGTAGTTAATGCTATCCTCAGTAGAACTCCAAAAGACTCCGAGAGTTTTTAGCGTTGATGATTCGCCGAGGTGAAGTTTGTTGTTGACTAATTCTTTTGGCAAATCCTGTAATAGGCTTCGATCGTTAGATGCCCACTGTCGAACATTCAAACCGGCTAGTTTGAGAAGTTCAATAAGTTCGTTCCGAAGGGCGAGTGCATCTTCTTTTGTTGAGGCTCCTGTGAGCGCGTCATCCACGTAAAAATCTGGCTGTAGAACCTCGGAAGCGCGAGAAAATCGGTAACCCTCGTCTTGACTCAATTGTTTAAGGCAACGAATGGCTAAGTATGGAGCTGCCGAAACTCCGAACGTTACTGTGTTGAGTTGGTAAGTCTTAACCCTTCCATCGTTGCCGGGCCAAAGAATACGTTGATATTTCCTGTCCTCCGGTCGGACGAGGAATTGCCGGTACATTTTCTCAATGTCGCCGGTGATGACATATTGATGAGAACGAAAACGAAGGAGTATATACAAAAGGTCATCCTGAATCTTGGGTCCCACATGTAGAGCATCATTCAGAGATACTCCTGTGCTGGTTCTTGCTGATGCGTCGCAAACAACCCTCAGCTTCGTTGTTTGACTGGTAGTTTTGATGACCCCATGATGTGGTAGGTAGTAGCCGTCGTTAAATGAATGAATATCTGTAATCTCGGACATGTGGCTGAGATCCAGATATTCTTGAATCACCGCGCGGTATTGCTGGTATAACTCTGCGTCCCCTTGTAGCTTCCGCTCAAGAGAACTGAGTCGCTTCAAGGCTCTCGACCTCGATTGTCCGAGCTGCCGAATCTTGTCATTGAATGGGAGTGCAACGACGTATCTTCCATCAAAGGTTCGCGTGGTATTGACATGGAAGTGTTGTTCACACGTGGCTTCTGATTCTGACAGATGCTGGACTTGTGGGCCTTCTTCGATTTCCCAAAACCGAGCAAGATCCGATTGAAGAATAGTGGTTGAATGGCAAAAACGTTTTCTACTTGACGGAGCGGCTGGTACGCTCCCCCCAATGATCCATCCGAATCTCGTTTTTTGTAAGATCAGATCTGAACCGTCAGGAGGTGACAGATCGATTTGACCGACGCACAATAGTGACAATGCCATTCCGGAACCCAATAATAAGTCGACAGGTGCCGGCTGATGGAAATCGGGATCGGCCAAGCTGAGATTACCTGAAATGGCCAAGGTCGAACGGTCGATCGGCTGGTCAGGTATTAACGCCGAAATGTTGGGGACGGTCAAGAAGGTTAATGTACGCTGGTAATCGTTGGCGCGTGCTTGGATGGTTGCTTCAATGCTATGCGTTGCGACCGTAGACATGTCGTTGAGGGCTCCAATGGGAACGTAACATTTCTTTTGCGGTAAATTGAGCCTTTTGGCGAAGTTCTCGGTCATAAAGTTTGACGTTGCACATGTATCGATTAATGTTCGACAACTTACAGGTTGCTGGTCTTTATTCATAACCTTGATTTGCGCCGTGACAAGGAGCTCATTAGTTGCAGGATTAATAACAAAAGCGTTTTGACCAGCTGTTCCCCTTGGATACTCAACGTTCTTTAGTCAATCTGATGTCGATGGATCTACTTCTGCTGACGAATCAGAAGTAACTACATCCTTCACTGGGAAGGACTCGTTCGTTGTTTCTTCTCGCGAGAATCCAGGTTTATCTAGCATCGTGTGATGCCGCTTATGGCAGATACGACATGCGCCTGCTTTACAATATTTTAGCGTGTGTCCGAATCCAAGACAGTTGGAACATAAGGAGGCCTTTTCAACCACGAGGGATCGTTCTTTTACCGATTGCCCCCTAAACGTTTCGCAATACCAAATCCCGTGAGAACCCTTGCAAACAGGACATTCCGAATCTTTTCTGGTTACAAAGGCGTGACCTCGCGGTGGCCCCGATTTGTTCACCCGTTGTTGTTCCGTCGGCCCTCGCTTGCTTCTCTCCGTAGACGCTAATTTTGGTGGTGAAGCTGGCGCGCAGTTCGCGCGTTTCTCCAAAAATTCCAAGAGGTTGGTGTATGACGGCATCCTCTTGTCTTTCAGAGTAATTTCCCAATGCCAAACGGTATTTGAATTCACTTTCGAAAGGATGGTGGATACAAGGAAACTGTTCCATGACTCAATTGGTTCCCCAAGAGTTTTCAACGCTCGTAGATGTTGGTTCATGAAATCTACAAGGTCGCCTAGTGATTCTGAAAAGTCCTTTACGAGTTTTGGGTAATCTCGAATCGCGTCACAGTGTCGCAACAAAATTCTGCGCGTGCAATCGTATTTCGCTTTTAATATTTCGACCGCGCCGGCGTAATTCGCGTCTGTAATACTTAACGACTGATTAGACGCGGCTGCTTTGTCTAACAGGACTGACCGGAGGTATTGTAATTTTTGCACCGGCGTTAGATCTTCATTGCGGTCGATTGAGGATGAAAAGATGTCAAAAAATGATGGCCATTCCTCGATTTTCCCATCGAACGTCGGTAAACGCAATTCAGGGAGTTTAACAGCCAATTGTGTTGACATTGTTGATGCAGGCGATGAATTCGACGCGCGTATTATTGGAGCTGCCGGCGAATTTCTATCAATGAGCCTGTTGGCGTGTGCTACGACGAGGTGGTAACGGTTTTGAATTTCGTACCGGCGGCGCACAGTGGTCGAAAATGACACAGTCGGCGTCAAAAATCGATTCCCACGCCAAATTGAAAGGAAACTTAACGAAACTTGGTATACTGGGGTATTGGGTATCGCTGATTACGAATTCATTGCAGGTTTTTTGAAAAAGACGATGGCGGATCCAATATGGCTGCTCAAACTCGACAAAAACTAGAAAAATACGGATCTTACGAACGAAACACGTTGTTTATTCAAAACCTACAGCTATGACTATATATTTTATGAGTCTAGAAAGGTGCATTATACTGTAGAGAATGCTATACTAATGATTAATTGTTAAAAAATGATTGTTAACAATAGAAAAGCCAACATTATTTACTAATTTTATCATTTTCGCGGCAAATACTGCAAATACGTGATTAATCTAACCATTGAATATCTGTTGGAGACGAAAATAAAGATTATTGACATAAAAAAATGTTAGTAGAATTGTTTATTAATAATTTGTTTAAACAATTTTTTAAAAAGTGACTGAAATCCATTTCATACAAAAGAAGTTTAATTTAGATGGGCCAGGTGGCTATAAATATTATTGGCATGATTTGAGGAAGGAGCAAAACGTGGCAATGTGTCGTAACTTCGGTGGTGGCCCATTAATAATTTGGGCTGCATTCAGAGGCAGCACAAAAATTCCAATATGTACGATTACTCACAAAATGAATTCGATAGCGTACACAGAATTGTTGGAAATGGTTTTAGTACCATTTACAGAAGAAATTGAAGACGATAACTTCATTTATCAACACGATAACGCTGCCGTTCACACATCGAAACATACGAAGCAGTGGTTACATCAAAAAGATATTAGGGTTTTGACATGGCCAGCTTGTTCCCCGGATTTGAACCCTATTGAGAATCTTTGGGGAATACTTGCAAGAAAAGTTTATGGAAATTGCAAGCAATATAATTCCATTAAGGAATTATGGAAAGCGGTAAACGAAGCGTGGGCGTCTATTGAAGAACAAACACTTCAAACTTTGATTTTGTCAATGCCGAACCGCATTTTTTATGTTATTCGAAGAAATGGCAATTACACTAATTATTAATATAGAAATAAAGTAAAACTATCGCTAATTTTGATTTTATTTATTTAAAAAAACAAGTGGCTTTATAGAAATTTCGCACTTTGTTCCTTGTTAAATTCTATTTTTACTTTTTTTTTTTAAATAAACGTTACTTCTATTATTCCAACCGATCTATATGCTGTTTTTAACTCTCCCAAAATGGTATGAAACACAAAGTTATCAATACCATGGAATAAGTATGTGACGTTCGTCACTACTACGCGCTTCACACGCGTCACACGAGAGCATGCCCCACAGCGCCGGGCCACCAACTCGCGTCGCGGCCACTAGGTGGCCGCGGGACTGATAACGTTCTCGCAGCAGCGTTTCGCGCCGCGAGGGATATGACCGGGACCGCGAGCAATGAGAGGCAGCTTGCTCCGTGGCTTCGCCATACATGCACGGCCTATACGTGAGAAGCTCTTTTTGGTTGTATTCCTCCTCCGTGGGAATTCTAGTGTGCCGAGAGCCTTACCGCCTGGCCACTAGTAGCCCGATCCTTGGTCGCTACATCAGCCGAGTCCCGACTCGTGCTGGACCGTCCGGCCGTGGTGGCCAACCAGTGGTCACTGATAGCTGGCCCACCGCATACAAGCCGTCCATGTAGACTGCGCGGGGTCGAGGTTCTGACTCGCCCGGCAGTAGACTCTTGACCGCTCCAACAAACACGGCCGAGCACCACTGAGTGCCGCCGACCGTAACCGATCACCGCTGATCACCGCCGAGGTCACCCGTACGCCGACCGTACCGGCCCTCCCATACTAGGCCGCTAGCTTGTTAAGCCGTCGTTTTACCCGCCTCTAGTACTCAATACCTAGCTCTAAGAACTAGCTGTAAGAAATAGCTTTAAGAACTAGCAAATAAGCCGTCTAAAATAAGACTAGTAATAAGCTGTTTGAGAACGTGATCGCGATGATCTTGAAAATACCGGTGAGGTTATGTAAAGTCATTATGCACTGTTTTGAGTAAAATGTATGTATGTCTTTATTATAAAAACCACTCGTTGAGTGAGCGTAACAACGGTGAGCAGTGAGCAAAGCTTTGAGCGTTACAAATTGAGAATTAAATGTACAATGAGCACACGCGTACACCGATCGCCACGTGGCCGAGCCTCGACCGCGATCCACAATTGATAGACGCAATTAAAGCACGAAATGATCGTTTGAGAAGGTTGTGGTGAGCGAGAATTACACTAATAAGATATTGAGCAAAGAGAGCTTGAGGCATTCACCAGTTACGGGCATAGAATTACCGTTGAGAAACAATACGTCTTTCTCCGCACTCTGTGTGAACAAGATTGAAGAGCAATATGGCCGATCGATTTCCGTTAGTCGTCTTCTCCAAAATTCTGGAGGATCGCGCGACGTGGGGAAATGCGATTGGCTGAGCGTTCTGTCGCTGACACCTGATTGGCGTATCGATTGTGGATCGAGCTTGGCGATGCGCTGTCCAGGAGGTGCTGCTATGAGTTGGGTGTGGCGGAGATCGGAACTACCGAATCTCCAACATAAGCCGTCTCGCGACGCGCGATAACGCGCGTTCGGTCGTAATCGGGAATAAATAAAGCTTTGTTACGCCAGCACGGAGGTATTCATTCGGCGAACCCCAGACACCCGACTGAGCGAAAGACCGTTCCTCTGGGTCACTCCCGGACTCGACCAAAGCGGGTCACAAGTATAAGATTTTATCAATAAACATGGTGGCTTTATGGTAATTTCGGGCAGTGTATCTTGTTTTCTGACATTGATCAACTAAATTTAGTTGTATTATAAGTATGTAGAAATACACGTGGTTCCACTGAATACCTTGCAATCAATCCGCCGCATTCATCGGTAAGTCGCTGCTAGTATATTTTCATAAACACCTGATGTAAGACAAACTCTTAATCTATACAATCTCACCCACGCGTTTATGTAATAAAAAATTACACGTGATTACTCGCGACGAGGGCCAACACACTTTGCGGAGGGACCCGGGAACAGGAAGTTCCCGCCTGCGCCGTGCACCCTTCAAATTAAAAACGGCTCCCTTATGTCTCGAGTATATACACGAGCGCGAATATAAAAACTGAAGGACGTGCGACGATTGGGTGCAAGAAAAGGTTCGCCATAGGGAGGAGATATTACTATGAAATGATGGAAACTTCACGTCTGCATCCTTGCAGGTACGATTGGTCATAAAATAATCTCCCTCCTACGACTTACGTTCTCTCGCAGCGCATACGTGGAGCAAGTTTTTGTTTTGATATTCCGACGCATATTTATATTTGAGAGATAAGGGATCCGTTTTTAATTTGAAGGGAGGACGACGCAGGCCGAATCACGCGCAGTCAGCGGACTACCCCCTTCCATCCTGTGTCCTATCTCCTTGAGGCGTATTGATGGTGGATAATACTTTTTAATTGCTCTATTACTGGCATTTTTCTCACGTGTGTCGAGACAACAGTGGGCTCAGAGGCAGACGGAAATTCAACCGTTCTTTGCGACCGATAATTTATTATTTTTCCTAGAACGTTTCGACAACATCTGTTTGCCAGATTTCTAAAGGGCAATAAAAAAACCTGGTCATATCGTTCAGTCTGAGTTAATCCGTATATTGCTCTGTTGGGGGATAGTGCGCATGATGATTTCGCACCCGAACGTACCGTTGTATACCTCTGACTCGCGGAACAATGCACCGCCATAAACCGCGACTTTGGCGGGTCGATCGGGCCGATCAGCCTGGTTGGTTTTCGTTAACCAGATGTGGCATTTGCCACCTCTACTTCGAGAGAGAGGGTTCATCCTTCGCCGACAAATTCACAGAGGGAAGGTCCCTCCTCTCCAAGGAAAATTTGACCAATCAGCAAGGTTCTTTGCTCGTTCTAGTCATCGTTCGGACCACGGAAACCGAGCAGCCTTCATAAAACAAAGTTTTCACAATTATTTTGATCACCGTACGGATCACAGAGTCTACATCGATCAATCATGCTTTTGGATAAGTTACACTCTCGTCGGACTCCAGGGTGACCCAGAAATCCATTTGTCACGTCCATATCGATATGATAAGAGAATGCGTTTAAGAAATGCCTACTCCTTTTATAATTTGTATTGTTTGTGTAAAAGTAGTCCGATTTGCATGATATTTGTGATAATTTTAATTAGGGGAACGCCAGGAATCCATTAGTGTTACTTTCATATCGATACGATGAAGAATAAAGAATTTCTTAATACGCTGTAATGAATATTTCACCCTCGACTGTGGATCGCCGACCTCGATTCGCTGCGGTCGGCCAAGGATTCATACCTGTTTCAGAAAAACTGTATACTTTATTCTTCATCGTATCGATATGGAAGTGATACCAATGGATTTCTTATGTTTTTCAAATGAAAATTATGCGTACCAACTTTCATATAAATCGAACTATTTTTAACGAAGTTATGGAAATCAATTTATTATAAAGATTCCTTAATTACAATCCGATTTGTGTTGTTTTTGGACCATTATCATCGGGAAAACATAAGGAAACGATTCACGTCACTTTCGCCAAGATCCGGTGAGAAATGTAGAATTTTCGATTCGTCACGTCTTAGGGGGCAACATTGTACGGCCCCCCTGGTCTCGAGGGTCGAAGTCCTAGAAACCCATCGAGGCACGGCTTATCTACGGCATTCCCTCTGGAGTCTTGGCTGCCAGAATCGGCTGCCAGGATGCCAGGTCCTTGGTTTTAAATGCCGCACAGTGGGGTATTTTGCTCCGAAACCCGGACATGGCAATTTTAAAATTTTCAAACTCTCATAACTTTGCTAAAATTCATCCAAACTTGATGAAACAAAAACCATTTTAATGTTTAAACTTTCTACTTTTCGACCCATTAAATCAATTTTATCGAAATCAGTATCCAGGGGGTAAAATCCGCCCTTAAAGAGAAATGTGCCAAACTGTAAAAGTTTCTTGATGTTTGACAAGTGCTGCGGAGTGCATACAATATTTTTTAAAATTTTTATATTGTTTGGGATTGGTCGCAGCGATGCGACAAAACATGCGCATGCTCGATATCGCTGTGCGGCGCGGGTTTTGCACTCGCTTCTGTTCCCTGTATCGCGGCTGGGCGATCGCGGTGACGGCCTGGTCGGGCCATCTCGGGATTGACACCTGGACTAATTAGCTATTGTTTCATCCCACTAATTAGCTTTGTCTCGCGACATGTACGTGGATCGCGTTGATTGGCCAGGTGTCCGGTCTCCCGAACCGGTGGCTTGGCCCGTGCCGTCTTCGCGATCGCTCTCTTCTGTGTGAATGGCGCTACGGTAAACATCGCTATTATCAAAGTCACGAAAACAAAGAGCTCTCGGCGCTCCGATAATTCTCCACTAGCTTGGAATTTCTACGAGTTCGTTTCCACGTACTTGCATGAGTAGTAAGGCTAGGCCGATTCCAACCCAGGTCCTCTGAGGGGAGCGCGGGGGCGGAGGCAGAGTTGTGCAGAATTACAATTGAATTATTCCGTGAATTATAATTACAAAATAATTCAATTACATCGTATTCAATTACATTATAATTCGTAATTCAGATTTCGCATTCAATTAAAATACATCGCAATTTGTAATTGCAATGTATTTGCAATTGTAATTGCATAGTACAATATAATTGTAATTGCAAAGTACAATGTAATTCAATTATAATTACGAATTAAGAGGTAACCAAATTGAGAGGTAATAGGAGGTGAGAAAGAAAAATGTACGTA
Organism: Andrena dorsata; assembly: GCA_929108735.1. NCBI lineage: Eukaryota > Metazoa > Arthropoda > Insecta > Hymenoptera > Andrenidae > Andrena > Andrena dorsata. Next base: position 3,934,114 of record OV815487.1, read on the forward strand.
AAGGTTTCGAACAGAAAAAAATTATTATGAGTGATGAATATGGTATTACGCATAAATTTATAATATATAAAGAGAAATAACTTACAACTTCATTTTAATTATCTTCCAATTGTACATTCGTTTTGATGAACACTCTTTTTTCAAACATCTGGTCACTGAGGTTGCTCGATTTTGGGAGTTTGGTCATCGTAGCATACGAGAACATCCTTTCCACAGCTGCGGATGAGGGGAGTGGTGTATTGTACTCAATGAAGACTTTTTTAATTGATGGGTATCTATCAACCAGAAGTAGATCTTGCGATGGATCCTTAAAATATTGAAGCACATGGAGCTCGGCATCCAACAAGGTGGTCTCTGCTTCTTCATTTTTCGAAGGAGAACCAAAGTCGAAGTAGTTGTTAAAAGTACACGATTGTTCAGGCTGACTAGATTGCGAGTCTGGTAATACATTCATCTGTTCACCAACAACAGTTTTAAAGGCTCTTAGAATTTTTTCTTGTTTCTCTACAGGTATGCATATAATCCATTTCTTTTTAAATACTGGATAGGATAATGCGGCTATAGCTGCGGTCTCTGATTCGGGAGTAGTCAGATTCAGGAATGTTTCAAATCTGGTTTCGAATGACGTCAACAAACATTCCGCTAAAGGCCTGCAATAAGTTAGTGGTGGTTCTTCCTGAGTTAATTTCTTCAATTTCTTTCGAGCAGCTAACAAGCAAGGTAATAAAATTCCGTAAAAACTATTCTTATCACCTTGGAGAATGTCCATAGCTTCTGCTAGGGGGCGTGTACACATGATGTGTTCTTCAAGGTATGTGAAGTCACTTGGCAGAAATTTTTTTTTATTCCCAGCGATCTACATAAGGATTTTATTTTTTCCTTATGTTGACATATTTGTTTTATGGAATCATAAAGGCTGTTCCATCTGGTTTCACCTGGTCTGTGTAAGCTACAACCCATCACACTATCTATGATTTCTGCCAATTTCGGGCGATTCGTTAATTTCCAAAGTGAATTGCATTTTCCTATAACCTTCGCATGCAGTTGCTGAAATTCCTTGGAATGCTTCATAAACTTACTAACATCAGTCGTGATACAGAGGCTGATAGTATGAGCAGCACATTTTAGATGTTTTGGTAGATAGTTTGGAAGGAGCTGATCGATATCTACATCATCACCGCTGGTGCATTCGTTGTAGCTACTGGTAGGCATATCATCCTGGTAATCCCTAACGAGGTTAATCAATTCTTCTCCCACATCGACTGCTTTTTCTATGCTCTTTTCTTTCACTCCATATTCTCTGAAGGCTTTCAAAAAGTTGCTGCCGTTGTCCGTTATTGTGGCTTTAATTTTATTAGTGTCAACGTTGAAATCATGGTTTATTTCAATTAATAATTCAGCAATTCTATTATAAGTATGGGAACTACGAAACCTCCGGCAAGCTAGAGTGACTGATTCCCTCTTCAAAGATTCGTTGATCCAGTGACATGTTACACCTAAAAAACTCCTTTTTTTGCGGACCATATGTCTGCCGTGGTGCAAAGAAAATCAACTTTACTTATCTTTTCTTGAATTATACTATGAAGCTTATCATACAGATTATTAAATTGTCTCACGATGGAGCGTCTATTCGTTATGTGTAGCCCGAGAGCGGAAATATTGAAAAGATCCATGAATTCCTTAAAAACGGGTCTTCAACCACTCTAAAGGGGATCATAGAACTGGCAATAAATTTAGCCAATTTTAAATCAAACAACTGCTGGGTTACTTTGATATGAGAGCTTTGACGAGATGTTTTATAACTGACCACTTTTCGTCTTTTATTCGCGGAAATGTAATCAGTGTACTCTTTCACATCGTTCGGTGTATGCTTCCTTTTCACGTGTGTAATAAAATTAGATGACACTGTGAGAGAACCCTTGATTTCAATTTTGTTTGGAATGCATTTAATACACTCGACGACAGCCTTTTTTGATTTCAAATCACTTTTTTGGGGAATAAATTTGAAAAATTTTCCATCCAAGAATATCGGAAGTTCATCTCCTTCCTGCTCTTTTTCTTTTTCATCATCTTCTTGATGAATGCCGTCTTCTTCATTAGAATGCATAAGTGCAGATACGTCAAAACTGTCAATTTTATCACTTTCTAGAACGTTACTCATTTTGCACCGAGAAAAGAAAATTCACTGATGACACAACAGGAATGAATGGAGTTTCTAGTCCACAGGAAACATTGACACTGACGACTGAGTCACGTTGTCACGTATGAACTAGAAACGAAGGATACGAAGTATAGACATGAAACGAGGATAAACGAAAAACATAAATATAAGATTGAGTCAGGTATAAACAGGAAACGGAATACGTCGCGTCGTATAAACATGAGAGATGAACATAACCATTTATCTCATTTCTTCAGAATTTTAGGCTGTAATTTAATTACACGGTAATTCAATTATATTGTAATTCAATTACACGCACAATTACAGTAATTAGAAATTGAATTAATTGAAAAGTTTGAATTACGTAATTGAATTACAACGTAATTGAATTACTATGTAATTGAAATACAATATAATTAAATTACGTAATTCAATTACAGTGTAATTCAATTAGCATAACTGTGGGCGGGGGTAAGTGAGGGCGAGCGGGGGAGTGCGGCGCGGAGAACTTTAGACACGGGGCCTGCGGGGAGAGGAAGACCGGTTGCGCGCGCACGTGCCGCGGAGTGGGGGAAGCCGCGATCGTGGAGGGGATCAGTCCGGGCTGAGCCGCCGCGGAGACCTCTCCACATAGGACCCGCCGCCGAAACTTTCCACCGCGGGAGAGGCCCACTCCCGAAAACATTTTCAGACCTTAGCCCACCCCCGAAATTTTTTCAGAGGGAGGGAATGACCTCCAAATTTTTTCAAACCAATATGTAGCATCAGCAGAATTTTTTCCAGCGCACAGAAATAATAATTTATTTTTTAGTGGAAATTGTTTCGGACGATCTCGGGAAATATCGGCATTTTTACACACAGGGAGGGAAAGAGACAGAGCATCATTTTTAAAGCTAAATTATAGGGAAGGAAAGAGACAGCACTACATAGTGGTACAATCGCTTTCGTTCTAAATCTATCAAGTTTTTAAAGCGTTCCGATTTAACATCGCAGCGTATCACGCAATAGCATACGAAATTTGAGTCCTCTGGAGCAGCCGCGCGGGATGATGTCATTTAGCAACGCGAAGAACGCCGAATCTTAAAATTAGGTGGTGAGGAGGATGATGGATAAATGAAATGGGGAAATAATAATATGTTTTAAGAAATTTATTTAAAATTAAAAGAATATAATTTAACATTTTTTCCTACGAGCATCAGCTAGAATATCGTTGATTGCACATGCTAACAGTTCGCAATCAACAAGAGATTCTTCATCGAAATGAACTATCACGTATGATTGTAGCAGCACAAGGCGTATCTAATGTTTCACCGGCAACATCGCTCTGTCGCAACACGTTAACAAAAATTTTATATTTTATCCTCACATCTTCTACAGTTTGATACAGTCGCGGATACATATACTCTATACATGGTTGAAGATTAAATAATAATGTTGCTGCGTCCGATGTGAAATACAGCGACAGTTCATCCATTGACATCTTTGTAATTGGTGAATCGAAGATCCAAAAAAATTGCACCAATAATTGATCCATTCCCACCGATTCTGATCCTGGTAATTATGCACGTTCTTCGATGGTTTCACGGTTATCGAATAGCATACCCCATGTATGCCATGATAATATGAGATGATTTCCATGATTGTCACCGAGAAGAACTTCTTCATCTGCCATAGGTCCTACGTCAATTCCAATTTCCAAATATTTGCTGCCTATGGATGTTAATGCATATCTTCTGATCATGATACGCGATGTTCAGCGCGGGCTAAGAGAACAATCAAAGCTATGAAATTGTCCGCTCGTATTAGGAATAAAAGCTTTGAGATGTGAAAATTAAGCCTTACCAAGCAACTGTAATCTTCCCACATTGAGCTACAGCATCATCTTGCCCGATCGGAACGTAATAATTCATGGGTTCAACATTTCCTTCGGCACTGGTGCTGGACATTTTTTCAGAGCACTATTTGTTCCGTCAAAATTCACTGAGGCAACTGAGCGATTGATGGAATAGAGTTCGGGAGCCGTCTTAAATAGAGGTGCGATTGCTTCTGTGACGTCCCACAAATTTTCGCGCGGTAATATTATAACTTCTCCCTCATAAATCTCGACATAACTCCATCAAAATCCATCGAACTCAAGATTAACCCTTTTCCCCAAATTACCGATCACCTTGGCGACGTACCTTAGCGATCCCCATCTCAAGATGATCAACTTCTACTTCCAAAACCCCTTTTCGACTTACGTGGCATAACCACTTCCCTCCAAATCTACAGCAAACAAGTCCCTCGTCCGTAAAACCTCCTCTTAAATCGAGACCACGTCTCACACCCTCTCTATGACCAAAGTAGTCAATTCCTCACTTACCCCTTTCCAACACGACCTCCTAAACTCCATCAAATGGGTTAATTATTCCCTTTTCAAGAAACCTATGTATAAAAACCCCGGAAGACTTTACGGCGAATGTTGAATACAAGGCCGTATAAAAACCTCGGAAGACTAAATCTATTAATAATATTACTGCGACACACATTTGCAATTAGGTCAAGGTGAAGACCGCGCGTACCCTTCATCCCTTACAATCTTCAAAATCACATAAATAGAAGGGCCCCGAGGCCGTAGCTCTCTTCTACGGAAACCACTCCCGCGAAGTGTTACGTTGCTCTTGATATTTTCATTATGTTAGCTTACAACATCTGTTTTCGCCAGGTGCGAAATTTAAACTTGCCGGCGCTGGGGCGACTCGAAGGGAAGGTGAAACAAACGACTTTACTCTTTGTGGGACTGCACTCTTTATTATCCAGTGGACAAATCGGCCACTGGACGTCACAACACTGAATACACGTAAACAACACACTATAATACAAGTACGCGTGGGCGTTTGGCGACTTGGGTCGCTAAGCAGAACTCCGTAAAACGGCGCAATGGGCGCAACGACAATCTGGAGATGAGTGCGTACGTGCGTGTCACGACAAGGATTCGTTGGCCACTAACGGTCGCCGGGCGAGCGCGTCGAAAAGACGTTAAAGTAAACATAAATGTGTCAACGCCCTCAGCTGACTCGTCAGCGGTTGACACATTTGAACGCAAGACGCGGCGCGCTTTACGCGGCCGCAACAACATCGTTAAAATCAGTGTTCTACGGCAAATACCGTAAGCCTATTATTTCACATTATTATACGTATATCACCCCCATACCATTTATCATTTTTACGTTATTAAAATGAGCGTTAATAACGTAAAAATGATAAATGGTATGGGGGTGATATAAATGCAATAAGCGTTTACTGAAATAATATAAGATACGATACAAATTATATATATATATAATTTGTATTTCGAACGTTTATCGTATCTTATATTATTTCAGTAAACGCTTATTGCATTTATATCTCTGCATCTTATTCACGCTTACTGCGTATCTATATATTTCGTATAACGAACATTTATCGTACCTCATATTATTTCTTAAACGCTTATTGCATTTTTGTGTATTATCAACGTTCATTGCTAAACGTATTTCGTTCTTCGGTTTATACACCTGTATTCATGTCCATACATATATTCTATATCATATACCACTTTATATAAATGTACTGTGTTAATGCTTAACGTCCAACGCATTCTTATAACAAACCACAAATCCGTGCATATAAACGTGCGCTAACCAAGCTAATAAATCGCTTTACTTTAAACACGCTTCGAGTTATTGTGCCTATCCTCTGCTAACGAAGGCACCAAATAAAAACAGACTCCTGCATCAGCTGATTCTGGTTCGCGAACGCGAGAGTTCGTGCTGTGTTTATCAACTTACCTTTGCATAGCCCGCGTACAGTCATACGTCTAGACATATTTCGAGGAAATATTACGTATAACTTCTTATACTCGTGCAACGGTAAATCCAATTACCGAACCAAAACAAAGTGCTCTAACGGGTGTCACCCACCGCGGTGATTACTATTTAAACCTTCCCTGGTCGATCAGTGTTACGAATCACGCATTCGAGCCTAAAATTCATCCACGATCAGTGTGCGAATCTTGCATTCGAGGCTATCTCCCTCTAACCTCAGTGTACGAATCTCGCATTCGAGCCTATTTCCTCCAACCCTCAGTGTGCGAATCTCGCATTCGAGCCTGGCTTCCTTCTAACCTCAGCGTGCGAATCTCGCATTCGAGCCTGGCTTCCTTCAACCCTCAGTGTGCGAATCTCGCATTCGAGCCTGGTTTCCTTCTAACCTCAGTGTGCGAATCTCGCATTCGAGCCTGGCTTCTCCTTTCTGACCCCATTGTCATTATCCCAAAAAACCTACACCCGGGACGTGACACTTCCCCAACCGCATTTTATTTTAAAGCTACCAATTTTCCATAATGTTTTTCAATCTTAGCGTATCGCATGATCGCATGTAATTTGACTCCCACCGTCAATGATAAAAGTCTGGACACGTGTTGAATGTAATATGATACCTGTGGAAGCGTCGCATATTAGAATTCTGTGGAATCAGCAGAAACTGTGTCGGGTGATCTCGCGCACTAATTCGCCATACGCGTGAATCATAGAAAGAATTATACTGCATCGATAGAAACTGCAGAGAACCATATTATGCATTGGAGGGAGGGGATACACCAAAAAGAGTAAGACAGACATAGCAAATCGTTATATCTGCCATAAAGGCGCGCTCTAAACTGCACAAAGTCTCAAATCGTAGCAACGTGTTGCACAGAAAAAGACATTACATTTTCATTCCATTTACAACCATGGAAGAATTCCCGCAAATAGAACGCCAATTATTGGATCAATCCGCACGATTGATTTCCCGAGAAGAATATCTCGCGTGGGAAGAACGGTGCAACGAGTGTATCGAATCGTTGGAAGAACACATTCGCGTAAAACGTCCTCGATTATCGATCGGTGTTCGACAATTCATGGTTGCTCGAATCGCGCGTCTCGAAGGATTGAAACATTTGTTGCGTGGCCGTTTCGTGCGTAAAGGTGCCGGACATTCGAGCACAGGACTTTTGTGCCGTGAAATAGACGCTGTGTTCGAAAGCCGCGTATTAACTGGTGCCGTGTTAAATTCGAACTACATCGAACCGCGCAACTTCCTTCAGGATGCGGCGACCATCGTGCTGGAGCATGTGCGAAGTGCTCTGAGGAAACATCGAAACCTCAAAGTGAACACTGTGTTCAACGGCGAATTTGTAACGGGTGACAAGCATGCTTGTAAAAGCATCAATATCCGAAACTGCGAACTCTTCCGCACATCCGATCTGCAGGAGTGATATCAGCGATGCGTCATCGAACCCACCCTGACATCGCTGGAAAAGTTGCAGGAATGCGACAGCGGATGGGCATTGATACGAATCCTCAATCTAACTGTCAATGTCAACAAGTATAATCCACTGCGCGCGGGATGCCACATCAAGTTGCCGCGTGATTTATTGTTGCAGAATGCAACAATTAGCGTGCAATCCACAGACAATGCGTGTTTCGCGTGGGCAGTGGTCGCAGCTCTCCATCCCGTGGAAAGACATGCCGATCGCCAAAGTTCATATGACCACTATGCTTCCGTATTAAATCTCCAAGGCATTGAGTTTCCAATGTCCCTGGAGCAAATTGGGAAATTTGAGCGGCAGAACACCATCTCCATCAATGTCTACAGCTTCGAGACGGAGAAACGGTCGACAGTCTTTCCGCTGCGTCTCACCAGTCAAAAGAGGGATCGGCATGTCAACCTGCTCTACACGTCGAATCATGAGCACGGCGATGTAGGACACTTTGTGTGGATCAAGAACTTGTCTCGGTTGGTAAGCGCCCAGTTGAGCAGGCATCAAAAAAAGAAATTCATCTGTGATCGGTATGTATATAAAATTATGAAATGTTGAAAAAAATATCTCGCGAAAAAAAAGATTATATAAAAAAATTTGGGTTTACAGCTGCATGCACTACTTCGGATCTACCCAGAAGTTGGAGGCCCATTCGCTGGACTGTGGCAAGATGAATAATTGTGCCATCGTGCTGCCCAGCGAAAGCAACAATCTCCTCAATTTCAACAACCATTGCAGGAAGGAGCGACTTCTTATACTCGATAATAAATTACACGCCTATCAACACCATAAAGTCCACAAAATTGCATATTATATGCATTGTTCATATGATACATCGCTATTGACGTATCGATGTTGCCGCGGATTGTGTTTCATGGTTCGTAGACGAACTAAAAAATTTTGCGAATTTTGCTAAACCCATCCTGACCAGTAATGTTCCCATGCTTGATTTAACTACCGAACAGTGGACGACATTTCGCGATGCAACACACTGTCATATTTGCGAAGAACCATTCGAGGCTAGCGATGTACGAGTTCGAGATCATTGCCATCTATCCGGACGGTTTAGAGGCGCAGCACATTCGGAGTGCAATTTAAATTATAAAAACGCGTTTTACATCCCCATAGTTTTTCATAATTTATCCGGCTACGATTTGCATTTCATTATCGAGAAAATAGCTACCGCTTTCGAAGGTCACGTTGATGTATTGCCCATAACTAAAGATCAGTCTTCTTCCAACCGACTCGAGTGTCGTTTGCATAGTTTGAACGTCGCGACACAATCATCATTAGCATATGCAATATTATGTCAAATTCTTTCCTTGAAAATGGTTCAAATAAGAACCGAAACGTCGGAATATTAATATAATTATTTGCAAAATAGCTTTGATTTCTTTGTTTTATTAAATTAAATAAAACAACTTTTTATTCATGACCGAATCAGTGCGCCAATATCAATTATAATAAAGATAAGTACATTTCATTCACAAAAAATGTCGAAGATGCGGCTGAATCAGACACGCGAAATTATATTAAATTGCGATTCATCGATTCTTACAAATTTCTAAATACCAGTCTCGACAAATTAGCATCTTTTTTTACCACAGATCAATTCAAAATTTTAAAATCCAAATATGAAACATTATCCACCGAGGCTTTGAATTTATTGACGCGACAGGGTGTCTTTCCATACGAATACCTTGACTGCGCGAACAAGCTGCAGGACCAATGCTTACCACCGCACGAGTCATTTTACAGTTCATTAACGGGTGAGACTGTATCCGAGAGCGATTACGGACACGCCGAGACTGTCTTGCAGCGTTTCGGGATTAGAACCTTGGGCGAATACAGCGACTTGTATTTGAAGACTGATGTCTTGTTATTGGCTGATATTTTTGAAAATTTTCGCGAAAGTTGTATCAAGAGTTATGGATTATATTCAGCGCATTATTATACTTTACCCGGTTTCGCGTGGGATGCAATGCTAAAACACACCAAAATTACGCTTAAATTGCTTACAGACGTCGATATGGTTATGTTTATCGAACGCGGTATACGTGGTGGTTTAAGTGAATGTTCCGGAAGATACGCACATGTCAATAATAAATACATGCCATCATACGACACATCGGAAGAGTCATCGTACTTGATGTACTTTGACGTGAATAATTTGTATGGATGGGCAATGTGTCAGCCCCTGTCACACGCTAAATTTCAATGGGTCGAAAATGTTACAAATTTTAACGTGTCTTCGATCCCAGTCGATTCACCCACGGGATACATTCTCGAGGTAGATCTGGAATATCCGCAACGTCTGCATGATGCTCACGCCGATCTACCGTTCTGCCCAACGCGTGCCAAACCACCAGGTAGCAGGCAGGACAAGTTACTCGCGACGGTATACGATAAGCAGCGTTACGTCATCCATTATCGCAACCTGCAGCAGTGCACGCGTCACGACCTTCTTATTACAAAGATACACCGCGTGCCTCAATTCGCTCAATCTCCCTGGCTCCGCGATTACATCGAACTAAATACACGGTTTAGAACAGGCGCGACAAACGACTTTGAAAAAATTTGTACAAATTGATGAACAACGCGGTATTCGGTAAAACTATGGAAAATTTACGAAATCATGTGGATGTAAAACTTTTAACACATTGGGAAGGGCGATATGGCGCGGAGGCAATGATCGCGAAACCGAATTTCCACAGCAGAAGTGTTTTTTCGGAAAATTTAATAGCTGTTGAATTGCGAAAACTCGAGGTGAAATTCAACAAACCGATATACGTGGGTATGTGCATTCTAGACATATAAAAAATTTGTTTGTATGAATTTCATCACGAGTACATGTTTCCACTGCACGGAAAAAATTGTAAAATTCTATACACCGATACAGACAGTCTTATTTATCATATTCGATGCGAAGATATCTACGAGTCCATGAAAGATAATATCGGTAGATTCGACACAAGCGATTATCCTATGGACAATCCATATAATATGCCACGCTTAAATAAGAAGGTTCCGGGGCTGATGAAGGATGAGAATAACGGTGCGATAATGACCGAATTCGTAGGTCTTAGAGCGAAAATGCACTTCGAGTAGACCGCAAAAAAGATACGAAAAAGGCGAAAGGCGTCAAGACCAACGTCATAGCTAGAACGATAACTTTCGACGACTACGCGCAGTGTTTCAAAGGGAGATCGAAATGGTCCGCAGACAATCGTGCATACGGTCTAAATTGCATAAAGTGTACACCATTTCGGAATCTAAAATCGCTCTAAGCCCACACGATGACAAGCGGCATATCGTACCCGATTCGACCGACACTCTGCCCTGGGGACATTACAAAATTCCATTCTCAAAATATCATTGTAAAATAGAAATTATAAATAGCGGAATTAATGTATAAAAATAAATTGTTCACACATGTATATATATAATTGTATTTATTGAACCATGTATTATTATTTTACAATACATTATTTTTGTTTATCCAAGAATTGTGTGATTTATCAAACCTCAACCACTTGACGTATACCTTATCCCCCTTTCTACGCAACACTTTTTCCACTAGATACATATCAGGATCGGTGACGCGTTGCAGCTCATGTTCATAGAATCCTCCAGCAACGGGTTTTCCACAGGAATCGACGAGCAGATACGTTGCAGGGTTAGTTGCCTGTACTTTGGCTATCTTGAACCCCTCCGTTGTCCAATTCGGCGTATAGCCTTTATTGAAGATGGTTTTAAATTTGCTCACACGCACAAACTCGCCCAAGTTGAACCTCGCTGGAGCAGCGACCTTTATGTTGTTGTATACGGTGGCAATCAGCCTGTCGGCGATCGCGGGGGTAACATCGCAAGGACGCATTCTGATGGTTCTATGTTTTCGTGCATTATACTCTGCAAGTAGATTTGGTAGCGCATCTGTCCATATGTAGGTTCCATTTAGCGTAAACATTTTCCACATATTGTTTTTCAAAGTTCGATTGAAACTTTCTACGACGGAGGCCTTCATCACCGAATACGTCGAATAATGATTAATATCGTGCTTTGTCAAGAGATTCTGCATATCGGCGTTGTAAAATTCTTTTCCTTGATCGGTTTGCAAATTTTTCGGATATCGATCTCTAAATATCTTTGCGAACGCTTTAGCCACCTCAGCACCACCTTTAGTCTTGAGCGGCAGCGCCCACGCATACTTGCTCAACACATCGATGACGGTGAGTATATAGTGGTGACCTTGGTTGAAACGTGAGTATGGACGCATTTCTACAATGTCAGCTTGCCACCAATCGTCGTATCCGTGCACTATGACACGCCTCCGCAGAAAATGTCTTCGAGCTGAAGCATGTAATGCCTCAACGAGTTGTCGCTTCCTGTGGTCATGATTTACTTCTTTACTCTTGGATTTCGATAATGGCTGCATATTTGATCGCAGAGGTGTCTTGGACACGAATGATGCGATAATTATCGCGTACGTGTATTACGTGCTTCCTGTCGGTCCCAGGAAATTATGATCAAGTTGCTGTTCTGTAGCAAAAGCGTCTATAGCCTCTTTAATTTTACGCATTCCGTTGTTCGGCTGTGGGATAGAATTCAACGCCTGCGATATCTTTTGAACGCTGTTTTGCAACGTCAGCATATCTCTTTGAAACACGACCAGCTTCCTCTGTAATTCTTCCTGCCGCTCTCTCAAAAGTTTAATGCTCTTTTCCACGTATAGTTTATTGACGGCATCGGTGTCAGCTGTGGGTTGCGCTACGCGTCGTATCATGCGTGATTTTGCATCAAAGTCTGCACCGGTCATGCAAAGAGCGTTATCTCGCATGTAATTTCGAAGCAAACCGCTCCATTTGTAGTAGTCCATTCTACCTGCTCCACTCTTCTCGAACGATACCCCAAATTTGTTGATCGGCATCTCGATGCATACTGTGCACATCATCGGCGCGCGGTTTTATATAATGAGGCCAGCCTCGCCGAGTTCCTCGATAATTGATAGAATTTCAGGACCGTGGGAGTTGTTACCCGCCTGACGCGACGCTTCAAGAAAACGCAACCGATCCACCAACTCGTTGGGATCGTCCCAGTACACATAAACGATCTTGTTATCGTTTATCACCATAGCTCGCGGTGCCGTTAAACCTTTCCCTGCTCTACTAGTCGATGCGCGAGGGATTAGCGGTGCAATTACATGTTTGTACTTATATCCCTTGTTGCTCAATATGGGATTTTTAGCACCATGATCGCGTCTGTGGGCGTTCATCGCCAGCAGTATACTTTTGTATTTTTGTTTATCGGCATCGGTGTATGTAGCATCGTTGGGAATTCTCTTAAAAATCAGTTCGTAAAGGCCGTGTGTTCCTCTGTATTTTACACCATCTATGATTATATTATCAACCATGTCTATGTCGAAAGCCTTATCCCCAAGCATCGTTTTACTATTGCTAAAGTATACACCGTACACATAGTCCATTGTTGTGTCCTTATCACCACTTAGGATTGTTTTCATGTATTCTTGCCCCAGTGGACCGAAATGACTGCGAAACGTTTCTTGTCCTTCAGATGTTTGGAGTTGCTGTCTAATAGATGTTACAAACAACTCATTGGGACTAGTTTCAAAAACGTCATCATCATCATCATTGGTTGTGAGCAATTTTACACGAGGAAATGTATTTATTAGTGTGGGAGGAGTAGCCGAAGAATCGTTTTGTCGTTTCCGCTTCGATTGAACTGGTGTTGAGGTTACGGCTGAATATTCCGATGACATGTGCGGTTTCCTCTTTGTCTTGCGCGATGTGTTCCATTTCGATGGGATTTTTGTTTTAGGCGTTAATGTTTCATTCCCTTCAACGTCTGTGCTCATCAGTGATGATGCGTCATGATGCTCAAGAGCTTCTACCGCTGTGGTATTTTCAGCAATATGTTTCAAGGGTTCGACAATAGGTTTGAAGTATCTCTCCAACGCGATATCATCCTCCATCTTGCCAGTCTTCAAAGCCTGATGTTTCTTGCGAATGGCTTCGCTGGTTTTTGCAATTTCCTTCGTTATTCTCTCGCGATCCTTAATCTCCAGAGTATCGATATCAATCATCATTGTACTGCAGACAATGCTTTCTCACCGACGTGTTGACGACAATTGACCATCTCACGGTATGGCAAACTCGTTAAATCCCTTTCGATAACGTCCATTGGACATCGCGCTATCCTTGTCTATTACCACGACACCATACTCCCGTTGCCAACAATTACGACACAAAGCGCAGAAATCTTCGTAAGTCATGTCAGTATTTACGTGATAGTTGTACACATGTTTCAAGGTGGTACCATCCTGCTTAAACAGAATCAGCAGATTCGCATTGTCGCGTATAAGATGTTTGGGAATCTTTGCATACGTCTGACAGAGATAGAAGGAGTCAACGTTCGAGTGGCGCCCCATTGCAAAATATTCCCTTATCGTATCTTGCCTGTCGCATGCCTCGTCATCAAAGATAAAAATAGAATTCGGAAGCGATTCGCTCGGTGGGATGACGTCGCTGTTATTCGAAAACGTAAAGTAACCAATTTCATCTATCGGAGTCAATAAATTCTCCAAATATTGATATTTCGGCTGTTGCAACGACTTGGAATACACGTACACGTTCTCGAAGCGAATGCCGTGTGGACTTTCCAACAACCTCACCAGCACGTTGGTCTTTCCACAATTTGATGGACCGCAAATGAGGCAGCGGATAGTGTTTGGTAGCAGGCTACCATGTCTGCGTCTTGTTTTCGGACACATCACTCGTGATTTATCATCAAAATTTGTCACGCGTATAGTCACAGGTTGTCAGACGAATCGCATCCTCTTGGCGAACTGTGAAAAATGATTTTGCTACATCGAAGCGGCGCCGCGCCCTATTTATAGGTCCGCGCCGAAACGCGACAGCTCAGTATTCAAAATGCTTCTGATCCTGTCGGATAATTGCGATATTCGAGACCGAAAGATTATTCTACTGCGAGAGTTTGGTATACACATTGATCAGTTGTGGGGCAGACTCCCCGAGCATATAAAAGCCGATTCTGAGGTTCAGCAGTACCGTCGGTGTCTGGAACATTATAATCGTCCTTGGCAGCGAACGCATATCGACGGTCCAGCACCATTGATTAAAAACTGTGGCGAATGTCGCCAACGAGAGTAAAGAATGGTTGTGGTTTGTTAAATCGGGCGATAAACGCGCTACCTATTGAATTACACATCCCGGGATACCAGTTTTGCGGTCCAGGATCTCATCTGGCAAAACGATTGGCTGGATCATGATATTACGTATTCGCGCAGCAACGACCTCGGCGAAAGGCACGCGGCAGATAAAGTCCTCGCTGACAAATCGCGAAAACGCATCGTTGCGCGAGACTCGACTCTGGGTGAAAAACGTGCTGCTACGGCTGCTTGGGCAGCTATGAAGGCCAAGACGAAAATCGGAATGGAGATGAAAACAAAAACCCGCAAAATGACTCCAAAGAGAGCACCACAAAAGCGGATTCTTCCGGTGGCAAAACGGGGAGATATATTACCACTTCTCCCACTGCTAGGTGATCTCGGATCATTAGCTGGTGGTGCGGCGGGGATCGCCAAGGCGGTAAACGATAATAAGGCGGCGCAACATCAGCTGCAGGAAATGCAACGTCATAATCGCTCCATGGAAGGTAGGGGACTTTATCTCGCACCATACAAGCGTAGACAGGGAATATCGAAACGAAAAAAAAAAACGCCGAAAAGAAAATAAAAATGCCTGTGGGTGTATTACGTCCCTACTTCTTATTAGGGGCGCGATATTTAAAAGGAGTTTATAATTTTATCCGCTTTTGAGCTAGTCCAGGGACTTACGCTCTGGGATAGTTGAGTAATAATTTAAAGGGTATTAATACTGAATATTATGCTGCTTACCTTTTATTGCTCGATCAGTATCAGACGCCAGGGGATGGGAATTTCTGATATCCCGTCAATTACTGGTGCTGGGTTTGTTTTTCCCGGTACTCAAACTCCGGCGTTGATTATAATGTTTTTGGTTTCCTGAGCACTGGAAATTCGTCGTGACGTATATGTCCCAAGTAAAGTTTGTGGGGCCGCCGGGGCGCACTGATAATTATAGTTCAATCGTCGAAGTTGGACTTTTTGACCGGCTCGATTACTTTTAGGCATCTGAAGATTATTTAAATCTTTTAGTCTTTACTCGAATGGAACCCGGTTTGCGCTTAACCCCAGAGGACACGGTGGGCAGCTATCTGCGCGCCAATGATTCCGAAAGTCAGCTCAAACGTAGTTCATTTATTATTCAAATTATATAATTTGAAAGGATTTATTTGTATTAAATTTGACCACGTAAACAGATTGACCCCTAGTATCTAACGACATAGTGGGCAGCTGGCTGCTCGCCGATGACGCTTTCAACGGAGGAAAATCTGTTTTCTTTATTGACATTTTTACGATAAATAAAACCTCGAAATGCCCAAAAGTTAAGAAAAGAAATTAATAAAAACACTTGTAAAACAGGAATTTGATTTTAACACTTTTATTAATAGTAAAAACTTCACTTACAATGTTCACACTTTGAGATTTGACACTTTATAAACTTGTTATTCACATTAATAGTTATTAACAATGATGGTTGTAATTAGTTTTATATTTGAACATGGTAATGAGCTCCGCGGGTGGTCCGATCCCTTTTTATAGGGCTGTCGGTCACTCCTTCTCTATGATTTGTCATGTGACAAATGGGAGACCCCATCCCACAGCCTCTACCTGGAATCTTCCCATCGCTCTATTCTGGGATTTCTGTTTACGACTTAGGCACGTTCCATTTTAACTGATTCCCAGCAGCGACGATAGCAAGATTCTTACATTAATTCGCTTTTGATTTATGTATCACGCGTTTACAATATCTTCTTGTATGATCGGTTTCGTACAGCTTATTTACTAAGGGTTGAAGTTAAACATTATTTTGTGTATTGGTGTATCGAGAAATAACGGTTGATAAGGGGGCCTCCGTCCCATGTTGATTATCAACTGGTGTTGGCTGGGCCTCATCGGTGTGGGTGCGGTCGGCTACCCGATGTACAGCTGGCTGTCCTCTACCTCCTTGACAGTGGCTGTCCTGTTCGCTGCCGTCCACGTATTTTAGCTCGATCTCTTCTTATCATAACGCCTTATCGGCCATTCGTTGCATAACAGTTTGTATGTTTTTATATGAGGTGATTATAATACCTCTAAGTACGAAATAGTAAATAACAAGTTAAAGGTTAAATAATATTAGACTCCACGTCGTGGGACGTGACAGGTGCAACTTCCGATGCACAATTGGAGGAATTGGCAAAACGTATGCGTATTCCATTCTTTAGACGTGTTTTTATGCGCAACGCGCTACCAGCTGGAGGAGTACGTCGAAACGAGAGCGGTATCGTAAATTTGGATGGTGTCGCAGGCCCAGGGACTCATTGGGTGGCGTATGCGAAGAGAGGGTTTCGAGCAATATATTTCGACAGCCTTGGGAATCTTCGACCACCTAAGGAATTGGTACAATATCTGGATAAAGATGCTGTGAAAATCGAAGACAATCGAACGGCTTATCAAAAGTACAATAAGAGCAATTGTGGACAACTATGTCTACGCTTTCTACAAACGATCGGCACCAAATTTAAGGATTGACTTTACACCACTCTGATTCAGTACTAGTCCAGCCATACAGCTCGGAATATGTCGTTAACACTCACTCTAACCGGCAAGAGTAGCACCCTCGCGGTAAGCTACTTTCCACCCATAGATTTGAGCGATGATGATTACGAGCTTGGTCTAACAACCTTTGAAACTTACCATACAATACCGAACATCGACTCGAGCAACGATAAATTCTACTTCATCGTAAATTATGGTATCAGCAATAGCGTCGACACCGGACATGAATACCTTACGATTCCCCACGGCTCTTACGAACTAGACGCCATTGCCAAATATTTGAAGCAGCGATTACTCGAACGGTATCCTCAAAAAAATCTCAGTGGTACCGATGGCGGTGACAACGATGTGTATCCAATAGTGTTGCGTCTCAACAACAACACCATGAAAAGCGAGCTCTACTGCTCGTTCGCCGTAGATTTTACAAAGCCCAATAACATTGGATCGCTGCTGGGATTCTCGACGAATCGGGTATTAGAACCAGGGCGGTGGCACGAATCGGACTGCTCGCACGGAGCGAACTTTAAAATTTGCCGGCGCTGGGACGACTCGTTGGGAAGGCGAATGACAAACTCGACCCTTTTTGGGACTGGCACTTTATTCTCCAGTGGTCAAATCGGCCACTGGACGTCACACACACAGATACACTTAGACGACACAATATTATACAAGGAACGCGAGGGCGTTTCGCGACTATGGGTCGCAGGACAAACGATGTTGCAAACGGCGCAATGGGCGCAAAGAAAATCAAAAGGTGCGTGCGTGCGTGCGTGTCACGACGGAGATGGTTTTAAACTAACGGTCGCCTGGCGAGCGCGTCGAAAAGACGTTAAAGTAAACATTGGATGTGTTAACGCCCTCAGCTGACTCGTCAGCGGTTAACACATTTGAACGCGAGACGCGGCGCGCTTTACGCGGCCGCAACAGGACGATCCAATTAATATCATGAACGTGAACATTATTCGTGTAGAATGTAGCGTGACCGCTGGCGCGTACAACAATGGAAAGCATGTACATACGATACACGAATTTTCACCGAGTGTTCCACCAGGATATAAGATATCGGAAACACCTGCGCAGATCATTTACCTTCCAATCACCGCACGGGTCATTACGGATCTGACGATACGCGTTGTGGATCAAGACGGACGGTTGCTCGATTTTCGAGGTGAAGAGATTACCATCAGGCTGCACATACGACGGCGACGACGATAATACATGTGGTGCGATCGAAAGAGATGCTTGTGTTGAACGACTCAAGGAACACGTGTCTTCCAAACGAAATTGTTTGCAACAACAACAACAACAACAACAACAACAACAACAACAACAACAACAACAACAACTGCAACAGCTCTGATTACGCTAAACCGATCGCAAAAGAAACGTTGGAATAACTAGCACGCTTAAAAACTATGTGTCGCTGACATCTGACGAAGACAAAGATATGGAGAATGCCGGATGGGATTTGAAACGACGCGATGGGTTAATAGTGAAAAATCATTTCAATTTTTGCATCCCACTCAAATATTTGTTGGGATTTTGCGAGGACTACAAACGCATGATTATTAATGCGCGTCACGAATTGATTTTAATACGATCGCGCAACGACAACAATGCTCTGATAGGATCACTGATGTTGGAACCAGAAATTGAATTACTTAAACTGCAATGGCGGATGCCTCATGTGACGCTGAACGATATTAATAAGCTATCGTTGCTACGTACATTGGAAAGTGGACAAAACCTGAGCATTTGTTTTCAATCGTGGGATCTGTACGAGTATCCTCTCTTACAGAGCACAACCAAGCATTCGTGGGCCGCGAAGGCATCTGCACAGTTGGAGAAGCCGCGATGTGTGATCCTTGCTCTACAGACTGGTCGAAAGAATGTGATGAGCGAAGATGTTACTAAGTTCAACAACTGCAAATTGACCAATGTAAAACTTTTTCTCAACTCGGAATTTTACCCATATGATGATCTGAACTTTGACTTTGACAAGAATAAGCACGCCATTGTAACGTCCCACGGGGACTCGAATCCGGTATTACCGACCGTCGATAAAGAAGAACTGTACTACATTACTACGCAGCTAAACCCATGTTACACGCACAAGCATTGTACATACTTTTATACATTAAAGTTAAAATAAGCGAATATTGAAGAAACAAATATTATAGTAACGTTACGAATAATTTATTATAAGTGCTGATAAAAACGCAAAACAAAATATTATATAATAAGCGAGAAAACTACGAAATAACAGATATCGATTCACTGCGCATGCGCCAACCCGCCAATTTTCCAGTATAAAAGGAGGTGTGCGCAGGACCCAGCGCGCTCATTCGAATACAGTTACGTCTGCGACTAGCGAATGTCAGTTCCTGGAGGTAGCTTAAGTTTCAACCAGTGAGATTCAGCTCGCTCCGGAGACGGTAGCGGCGGATCTCCAGTGTATAAAAGTCACTGGTGCTCCTCTTTGGACGTTCATTCTAAAACTATAGAACCTTGCTCTGGCAAAGGCTTCGAGCTCGCTCCGGAGACGGTAGCGGCCGAGGTACTTGGTAAAAGCAAGGTCTGGTAAAGCATAAAACCAGAACTCTGTCAAAAGTAACGAGCTCGCTCCGGAGACGGTAGCGGCCGTTCTTACTACAGACATTGCCAAGATTCTACGAGCTCGCTCCGGAAACGGTAGCGGCCGTGCTCTGCAATATACTTATATATTAACACACATAGCCAAGTAGCACATTTACATATTTTTAGCGCACTAGAATAAATTAGAATAAGAGTATAAAAAACCATAAAACACAAAAACATAAAGAATATATAATCGTAATTGTAAGAAATATTATGGTTATTAGAATAAGTGTTATTTAAAATAAAGCCATTGTTGTGTTTTAAGTTGGATTTTACTCCTTTACTCTATTCACGAGCCCCCACCAATCCTATACTCGAAGGGACGCCGCTCTCCTTTCGAGAACCTGTCGGCATTCAGTCGTACCCGGACAGCCGAACGTTACACCATCTTGTATCACATGTATACGCAATTCGGTAAATCGTATTATGGACATAGTTGCAACGAGGCATTATTCACCGTGGCTGAATTTTTACAATTTGGTCCCCTCGTGGTAATTGATTCCTCGCGACAAAATGAGTCGATTAAGAATGGTACCGTGGACGTACGCATAGAATTTGAGTGTAAAGAGAATGTGCCGGTAAATACTACGGCCTACTGTCTGATTCTGCATGATCGGGTGGTTGAATACAATCCGCTGACAAACGTGGTGCGCAAAATCAATTAAATTGCCACGCTACTTGCCCGCCCTCTCCTGTGCCAAATTCATACAAAATTTCATCGTAAAAATCGAGATGCATTACGAGAAAGACTGCATTCTCTCGTCTGTCTTGGAAGCGTGTGGTCCTCCAAATTGTACCGATAATATTCGTACCAACATTCGTTGACCTGCAAGGGTTCATCGTCGATGGAAGATTTGTCGCGAAGGAAGTGGCTATCCTACGACAGGGGACAATTCGCTCGAACTATATTTTTGGGAGTCCGATGCCGCAATTTCTCCTTTCGATATCTGACAAATCCAGCCTCCGATGGTTGACGACAAAACAGCATGGACTACGGTGGGACGATGGAGACGTTCCATACAGTATGGCTAAACAGCTAATTACGAAAGCTGTAGCTGATGGGATCGACGAAGAAGATGATGCATCCCATATCGTATACGTTAAAGGGCTGCAGAAACGCGCCTGGCTTGCGGATTTCCTCGACGAAAATACGAAAGCAGACGTGGTCATCGAGACACTGGACATTGACTATGAGGATATCGAATCTCTAAATAAGCTAAATGTAGTTAATACTCTGCGATGTGGCAGACACGCAAAGCACCGTGCCATGCAAAATGTATTTAAAATATTCAACTGGCGGTCTAAACACCAGAGAGAAGTGCTTAAATAAAATATAATCAATTTTTTAATGTATATGAAAATGTTTTTTCTTCACCCTACTCAACCTAACCTCCTATATGCGATGTACGCTAGATTAAGACGATAGTTATAATTATTGTGCAGAAGCGGTACGATATCCGTTCAATACCCGTTGAAAGCCGTTCGATTCGCGTTCGATACTCGTTCAAAGCCGTTCAATACCCATTCGATTCACGTTCAAAGCCGTTCCATACCCGATCAAAGCCGTTCAATACCCGTTCGATTCGCGTTCAGAATTATACGGTGTAGTTGAATGATGTGTACAAAGTAGAAGGGAAAGAAGCTGCGTGTGAATAAGGAGAGAATAGTCTGCGAAAATGAAGCTGGAGAACAACAGCATTTTACTTCGCAAAGTTATGCACTTCTCGGTTTCATGATAGGAGGGGTTTTCCATGCGAGGGCCTGGAGATGCAGAGAGATCAGTCGTCTTCAAAGCGTTAAAGACGAAAGTTTTGACAGTTCTATCATTTTGTGCCAAAAACATGGAATTAGAACGCATCGCACCCGAGTGCGACCCCGAGGTATGTACATATCAATATTTATACATTTAAATGCGTTCAACTTTTGAAATTGAATTAGATTAAAATCAGACGGTCGTGTTAATATTAAATCGTGGGTTTCCATGTTCTAGTGTTCGTCATCCGAATCACCGACCTGGTCAGGCGACTGGAGGTCGCCGGAGCTGTCCCCACCGCAGTCGCCGCCTCCGCAAGTGTGTAGTACACTACATTGTGTTTGTGTGCGTGATGTTTATTATGTTTAATGTATCTTTATTATATCAACGTTTGTATTTATGTTCTAGGACCTGGCGCCACTGATTATTGGGGTGCTTTCGGCACAGGTTCCGGCGGGGGACGGGAACCACGCTGCACCTCTAGAGGTGCACATGCGGCGGTCGGGGCTGGTATACGGGTCGAGGATGGCTTCGCGATGGCGACTTCCGGTGCCGTACCACCGAGCCGGACCCCTGTGGCGACCTGGGGTACCGCGTCATCTGCCCCAAGAGCTGAGGCGATCGCGCTCCCCATCGCCAGAGTGGATTGACGCGCGGAACCCGTCACCACCACCACCACCACCAGAGTGGTCGCACCCGTCCCCGTCACCTTCAGCACCTTCGGCACCGCTGGAGGATGACAGCGACGACGACGACGACCATGGTATTTAGATTTTTTATCAGTATTATTTTTATCATTTTTATTGTTCTATGTAACAATCGTATTTCGTTGTACCATTTCGTTTATCCTTCTCTCCCCTCCATCTAATGTTAAGATTCGTTAAAAAATATTTGGGGAAAAAATCTCTGGGGTGGGTCAAGCTATGAAAATGTTTTCGGGAGTGGGCCTCTCTCGCGGCGGAAAGTTTCGGCGGCGGGTCCTATGTGGAGAGATCTCCGCGGCGGCTCGGCCCGGACTGATCCCCTCCACGATCGCGGCTTCCCCCCTCTCCGTGGCACGTGCGCGCGCAACCGGTCTTCCTCTCCCCGCAGGCCCCGCGCCCAAAGTTCTCTGCTCCGCGCTCCCCCGCTCGCCCTCACTTCCCCCCGCCCCCGCGCTCCCCTCAGAGGACCTGAGTTAGAACCGGCCCAGCTTTACTACTAGTAAATATTGTACAAAAATATGTATTGCGAATAAAATGAACATTAAGTAATTTATACCAGTAATTTCGGCAGACTTAGCACGGTTTTCAAAAAATCTACGAGCCGTGTTTCCATCATTTGACGACCCAAAGCCTGGTTTCGGAAAATCAACTCTTAAGGACAATTCTGACAGAAACTTATTCTGTACTATTTTTTTCCGGGCTTCCATTATACACTTTGTGCCGTCGTCTTTACATGCCTAATATAAAAATTGTTAATAAGACTATTAATATATACTATACGTACACAGATAATCAAATAACTTTTTATATAATGATAATCGGAGTTTACTGACCCGCTACTTTTTAAACTCTAATCGATACGAAATGTGCAAGAGGCAATCGAAAAAATGAATATATGAGTGTAGAATTGGAAGACTAAATTCCAGTGATAATTGATGTTCGTTCCTACTTACAATGACGTATTTGTTAACGCATTAATAACCTAAAAATACGATTAATATAATAACATTTTGGAGACATTATTTTACATGTTCATAATGTCTTAAAAGTAATTTGCATTCGATTCAAAAGTAATTGTATAACTTTAACATCATTTTCAATATTTACGTATATTATATTTTCATGTATTACTGAAAGAACAACATATAAAAAATTTGACAAGAAGAGAACTATTTATTGAATATGTATTTCTCTTACTTTACCGTCAGCCATTGTGAGATGAATAGAAAATTAAATCTTGCAATTAAACCCACTGAACGGTTTCAATTCAGAAATTTGTTTATCCATAATTTCCTTTTCTAATTTGGAAATTTCGTCGGGTAGAAGCGGGTCTCGGATTTGTCCATCTAGGGACGCGGTAGCGACTCGACGCCAAGTACATGAAAAACACTCTGTATATGTCGACTGTCGCTACCATGTATCTTTACTCGTCGCGGAGCCATTCCAACCTAATTCTGACATTTATACATTAATAGCTCATCACGCCTGCAATATTTTCTAAATTTAAAGGCATTTTTCTTATGTAAACTGCATATCAGCTTTCGAATAAGACCAGTTCCATAAAATCGGTCCACGCATGACAGAGATATGATAATATCGTCTCATGGATCAGTCGAAAACGGTAGATTTTTCTTCTTCTGATTCTTCTGATTCTTCTGATTCTCCAAGAAATTTTTCGTCAAACATAATACGCATACGCGTTACACGCACACCTTCAGCCAAAACGAAACTAACACATGTTTCGTTCTTCTACGTATATACGCGTTACGCGCACACCTTCAGCCAAAACGAAACTAACACAGGTTTCGTTCTTCGTTCGTCGACTCTCGGGATTATTCGGCAGGGATCGTCGTCCGTCATTGTACATATTTTTAAATATACCATTAAACTATATAACCTATTAATCTTAACCTTCCAAGTGTCAAATAATATAAGTGGTCTAAATTTGAAATGACAGGAGTTTTTACATTAAATAGGAGACTGAATTATTGCCTCAATTAACACGGTAAGTCGCCAAATTTATTTAATAGATTTCTTATGTAGAGTCGCAGACTTGGAAGTTGTCCGGAGAAGGTTCGATTGGACAGAAAAACATCTTCTTTCGCATAAGTTTCTGGAAATTTGTACCATGTATGTACAAAATAATAAATAATATACTGTAGTAAAAAATTGTATTGCATTTAAATTGCCAGATATTTGTATTTGTATATCAGCAATTTAGGGTTTTTATATAAAGCTTATTATATTATAGAAATGAAGGGGACGCACAGGACTTCGATAAAAATGAAGGAGACGCACAGGCTTGGATAGTAGAATTGAAGGGGACGCACAGGCTTGGATGGATAGAAATGAAGGGGACGCACAGGCTTGGATGGATAGAAATGAAGGGAATGCACAGGTTGGAGGTTGTCCGGAGAAGATTAGATAGATAGATAAAGTATCTTGTTTCGTACAAGTTTCTGGATCTTTGTCAAATAAGGTAAATCGACAAAATTTGTCTAAAGACATAGTATTAAGAATTATTAAGAAAATAGATTATGGTGGACTGCTTGCATTATAAAGCAAGTCACATTAGTGAAGAAAGTACGATGAAAACACATCTCCCTTGATGCTTTTCAATCTTTTGTGGAAGACATTCGTAATACTTTAATTAATAAAATCCACAGTAGTTGCCACGCTATTCATTAATTCATTAATTTTTTAGATTCCCATTATTTCAATTCAGCAATAAACATACTAACTTAGTTTTATTCCAACATCAATAAATTGTGCGTTAAAAATATTGGATCTCGTTCATTTTCGCTGAATTATTACCATTAGCATTTAAATTTCCTGCAACAAGAGTTTCTACCATACGCTTTCACCTCTTTTGGACACATTATTTAGTCTCTACACTCACTATAGCAGAAGGCCACTCTATTTCTATAAATAATAAGTTCTATGTTAAGTTGTATATAATTAAAAAATGTGGCTCTATGTATATATTTATTTATTACAGATAATCAAAGCAGAAGATGATGCAGTGTGATCTACTGGGGTACTCACAAATTTTCAGATAGCATTTTGCATACGCAATTATTCATTCAATGATTCAATGTTCTTGACATATGAGCACGTGTGATAATTTATAAATAATTAGTAAATGTGTCCTATTTTTCAGTTAACGATGCAGATGAAGAGAATTATTTCAACAGCTGAAAGAGAAAGTAATCCTGCTGCATGAGCAAATAAAATAACCACATTTTAATGTATAAAACTAATCAAATAAAGAATTTTTTTTATTATAATACTTCATTTTTTATGGGCCGCCGCCACGGCCCCTCTCCCACCCACGTCCGCTGCTCCGGCCACGACCGCGATATTGTTGGGTTACTAATGACCGCAGGGTGAGGGCCTGGGCTCTCATCAACTCTATTGCCGCCCAAGTTTCTCGTTGGGCCCTCACTCTCCACCCGCTCTTCTGATGGCGAGCCACGTGCGGTCCTGTAATTAGTAGTAAAAACAACAATAAATTTATTAATATTTAAATTTATACTTATTTTCAAGCATTCTAAAAACATATACAGTCGGTGTAGAAAGTATTCGTACAGCGACCAATTTAGTGTAAAACTTTGTATATTCATGTCAGTAATAAATTTTAACGGAAAACAATGATTAATTATCAATATTCTTCGATGTTTGTAGAATAGATTTTGTATAAACAAAATTTTATTTTCCCTTTAACATTTACACAGATATAGCCCACTGAAATATTTTAAAACGCCGTCATAATTATCACATATCAATCCCATATAGCATCTATGGGATTGATTGGACAAAAAAATTTTGTTTATATATAAAAAATCTATTCTACAAACATCAAAGAATATCGATTAATCATTGTTTTCCGTTAAAATTTATTACTGACATGGATATGCAAAGTTTTACTTTAAATTGGTCGCTGTACGAATACTTTCTACACTGATTGTAACTTCTTAATAAAATGTGTACATTATGCCCTTACCATCGGCCGGGGCCGGGTTCGTTGGTGGTGGCGGCGGTGGTGGTGGCTGAGCCGCAGGCAATGGCGGCTCCACCATGTTCAACTGCGCCAATTCTTCGTCGATGTCTAAATAAATTAATTTCATCAATAAATGACTGGAAAAATAAATTTGAATAAATGTAGGTATATAAATAAATTATTATTTACCATCGAGCATGGCGTCCCTTATATTTTCCTATAAAAATGAATAAACAATTAATTAGCAAAAAAGATCAAGAGTGCATGAAAGCTGCGTATGATAGAAGAAAGTCATACATGTAGCGCAAACGTATGTACGCATTGTTCCATTGGAAATTGGAAATTAGGAAATATAAAAATTTGAAAACTGAAACAGTGTATGATGCAAAATTATAAAAATTACATTACATTATAAAATATATTTCTTCTCGTTACTTCATAAGCCTTTCCGTTATTATTATTCAATACAAAAAACTGTAACGTATTATAACATTATTTTGTGAACGATTCGCAGTTGTAACTAGTAGCAAAACAAGAAGATATTGCATACGTTGAAGCATATTCTAGAATTTTTAACGCCAACGATTAAAAATATATCAAACATATCTGAGTTGAACGTACACGAACATGTAAAGTACAACATTTTGAAAGTCTTTGGTAGGCACTTTGCCTACGTTAACTATCAATGGAAGTAGACTGTAACTGTATAGCAAGTAACAAGAATTTAGAAAAGTGAAAGTTAGAGACATAGGGAAAGAAAAGTATTGAACAAACAGAACGCTGTGGCAGAAACGCAACTGCCACATCACCCCCCCCCCCCCCCCCGCCAGTGATTGACTCAATCACGATAAACCAGCTTGCAATCTATCGGGAAATCGGACTCGTCTGCCGGCCCGGATCGTACGCTGAACTGCCTGCGGTGCAGATGTGAGTGCCGGGGGCGGGGTTGGTTCCTCGGGTAATGCCAAACCAGGAATCGGGCCGGCTTCGTCTCCGATGATATAGGCTGGCTTAAGCCTATCTATAGTCACCGTGACCTGTTTGCCCTTGATATCCAAGGTGAATGTCTTCGCCCCGCGACTCAAGACCTTGAACGGTCCACTATACGGCTGCTGAAGGATCCCCTTTACAGCATCATAACGAACAAATACATGGTCGATATCAGCGAGATCCTTAAACACAAAAGTTCGCCGTGCGCCGTGACACGTTCCGCCAACTGGACCGAGAGTGTAAAAATGCTGCCGCAAAGCCTTTAAATAGTCGGCGGTATTATGTTCGGCCGGAACTGACCGAGGCGCCAAGAACTCTCCTGGTAGACGAAGAGTTTCGCCATACACCAACTCTGCTGCCGTCGATTTCAGGTCCTCTCGCCAAGCTGAACATATGCCCAGCAAAATGGTGGGAAAGACCTCCGTCCACCGGTCATTCTGATGACAGCGGATCGCTGCCTTGAACTGTCGGTGGAAACGCTCCACCATGCCGTTGGCTGCTGGATGGTACGCCGTGGTTCTAAGATGCCGGGTACCTGTTAACTCATTCAGATGTCTAAATAATAGAGACTCGTGTGACGTCCGACAAATTTTCGCGCGGTAATATTATAACTTCTCCCTCATAAATCTCGACATAACTCCATCAAAATCCATCGAACTCAAGACTAACCCTTTTCCCCAAATCACCGATCACCTTGGCGATGTACCTTAGCGGTCCCCATCTCAAGATGATCAACTACTACTTCCAAAACCCCTCTTCGACTTACGTGGCATGACCACTTCCCTCCAAATCTACATCAAACAAGTCCCTCGTTCCTAAAAACTCCTCTTAAATCGAGACCACGTCTCACACCCTCTCTATGATTAAAGGAGTCAATACCTCACTTACCCCTTTCCAATACGACCTCTTAAACTCCAGCAAATGGGTTAATTATTCCCTTTTCAAGAAACCTATGTATAAAAACCCCGGAAGACTTTACGGCGAATGTTGAATACAAGGCCGTATAAAAACCCCGGAAGACTAAATCTATTAATAATATTACTGCGACACACAGTTGCAATTAGGTCAAGGTGAAGACCGCGCGTACCCTTCATCCCTTACAATCTTCAAAATCACATAAATAGAGGGGCCCCAGAGGCCGTAGCTCTCTTCTACGGAAACCACTCCCGCGAAGTGTTACGTTGCTCTTGCTATTTTTATTGTGTTAGCTTACGACATCGTTAAAATCAGTGTTCTACGGCAAATACCGTAAGCCTATTATTTCACATTATTATACGTATATCACCCCCATACCATTTATCATTTTTACGTTATTAACGCTCATTACGTACACACACATATATATATATATATATATATATATATATATATAATTTGTATTTCGAACGTTTATCGTATCTTATATTATTTCAGTAAACGCTTATTGCATTTATATCTCTTCATCTTATTCACGCTTACTGCGTTCATACTTCTTCATTTATTATTGCTTACTAAGTATCTATATATTTCGTATAACGAAAATTTATCGTACCTCATATTATTTCTTAAACGCTTATTGCATTTTTGTGTATTATCAACGTTCATTGCTAAACGTATTTCGTTCTTCGGTTTATACACCTGTATTCATGTCCATACATATATTCTATATCATATACCACTTTATATAAATGTACTGTGTTAATGCTTAACGTCCAACGCATTCTTATAACAAACCACAAATCCGTGCATATAAACGTGCGCTAACCAAGCTAATAAATCGCTTTACTTTAAACACGCTTCGAGTTATTGTGCCTATTCTCTGCTAACGAAGGCACCAAATAAAAACAGACTCCTGCATCAGCTGATTCTGGTTCGCGAACGCGAGAGTTCATGCTGTGTTTATCAACTTACCTTTGCATAGCCCGCGTACAGTCATACGTCTAGACATATTTCGAGGAAATATTACGTATAACTTCTTATACTCGTGCAACGGTAAATCCAATTACCGAACCAAAACAAAGTACTCTAACGGGTGTCACCCACCGCGGTGATTACAATTTAAACCTTCCCTGGTCGATCAGTGTTACGAATCACGCACTCGAGCCTAAAATCCATCCACGATCAGTGTGCGAATCTTGCATTCGAGCCTATCTCCCTCAAACCCGCAGTGTTACGAATCTCGTATTCGAGCCTATCTCCTTCTAACCTCAGTGTTACGAATCTCGCATTCGAGCCTATTTCCTCCGACCCTCAGTGTGTGAATCTCGCATTCGAGCCTGGCTTCCTTCTAACCTCAGCGTGCGAATCTCGCATTCGAGCCTGGCTTCCTTCAACCCTCAGCGTGCGAATCTCGCATTCGAGCCTGATTTCCTTCTAACCTCAGTGGGCGAATCTCGCATTCGAGCCTGGCTTCCTCCAAACCTCAGCGTGCGAATCTCGCATTCGAGCCTGGCTTCTCCTTTCTGACCCCATTGTCATTATCCCAAAAAACCTACACCCGGGACGTGATACTCGAATTGCCTCCCTTGATCGGTAGTGACCCGAAAAGGCGTCCCGAAGCGCGCAATCCACCCCTCATAAAACGCCCGAGCGATCGTGGCTGCCTCTTGGTCCCTGGTAGGAATGGCCTCCGGCCAACGCATGAACCGATCCACGCAGGTAAGGCAATAACGGTAGCCTTCGGACACCGACAGAGCTACAATATCGATGTGGACGTGCTCAAACCTTGCCGATGGTGGTGCAAAAACACCAACAGGTGCAAACACGTGTCTGCTAACTTTCGAGCGCTGGCATTGCAGACAACCACGTGCCCATTTTCGACAATCCGATGACACCGAGGGCCAGACATACCGTTGCGTCACCAACTTAAGCGTAGCGTTAATCCCCGGATGTGCCAGGCGGTGCACTGCATTAAACGCAGCTTGACGGAACGGCTTCGTGACAAATGGCCTTGCTGTCCTGGTTGAGATAACGCAAAAAACTTCTGCAGTCGTTCCAGGTGGGGATATCTTCCGCAACTGTAGGGCACTACCTTCACGCAAGTAGGTCTGAAGCTCCTCGTCCTCTTGCTGCGACCTCGCAAGCGCTTCGAAATCCAGTGCTGCCACGATCTCTTCGATACGTGACAACGCATCGGCCACGACATTGTCCTTCCCTGATATATGACGAATGTCAGTACTAAATTGTTCAATATAGTCAATATAGTCAAGATACCGGAATTGTCTAGGCGAACACTTGTCCATTTTCTGACGGAAAGCAAATGTGATGCCGACGTGAGCGGTTTGTGATCAGTAACTATCGTAAATGTTCTTCCTTCAACCATGTGGCGAAAGTGCTTGATCGACAGATATATAGCTAGGAGCTCTCTGTCATAGGCTCCATATTTTGTCTCTGGCGTGGTCAGCTTCTTCGAAAAGAAAGCCAAAGGTTGCCAGTCACTTCCGATGCGCTGCTGAAGGACAGCGCCTACCATAAAATCCGATGCGTCGCAGGTAATCGCTAGCGGTGCGTTGACCTCAGGGTGGGTATAATAAAGCGGCCTGGGCTAGACTCTCCTTACAGGACGCCGCATCAGGTGAACATTTCACAGGTGCGCTACCCTTGATACCTCCATGCAGCAGGTTGTTGAGGGGCGCCTGAATTAACGCAGCTTTAGGTATAAAGCGTCTATAAAAGTTTAACATACCTAAGAACTGTCCGAGTTGTTTGGTCGTCTTTGGTTGTGGATATTTATGTATGGCCTCCACCTTGTCGGTCAATGGTCGCGTACCTTCCTCGGACACCATATACCCGTGAAATCTGACCTGCTTTGCACCGAAAACGCATTTTGCGGGATTAATGACAGCTCCGTAGTGTTTAAGCTTCTGAAAAACCAACTCCAAATGCTGCAAATGTTCCTCTTCCGATGATATATCATATATATCATCGATGTACGCATAACAGAATTCCAGTCCCCGTAACACCTCGTCGATGAAACGCTGGAATGTCTGCGCTACGTTGCGTAAACCGAACGACATGAACGGAAATTCGTAAAGTCCAAATGGTGTTGTAATGGCGGTCTTTGAAATGTCCTCCGGAGCAACTGGAATCCGGTTTTATGCTCGGACGAGATCTATTGTCGAGAACGTTGTTTTACCGTGCAATGCTTGTGCAAAATCCTCAATATGCTTCACCGGATAACGATCCGGAATCGTACGCGCGTTGACACCGCGATAGTCTCCACACGCTCTCCATTCGTCTTCCTCATCGCTCTCCTTATCGGTCCTTTTCACCTTCTTCTTTTTCGGGACCATGTGCAAAGGAGAGGACCAGCTACTCTCTGAAGGTCTTGCCGTTCCCAAACGCATCATGATTTCGAATTCCCTTCTCGCAGCCTTGAGTCGGTCAGGTGCGAGTCGACGTGGCTTGTTGGCTCCAGGTGGACCCTGGGTAGTACGTATGTAATGCATCGTGGAATGTTTTGGTCCAGGGGGCGTCCCGTCTGGCTTCGTTATCTCTGGGAACCGCTGCAACAGACTGTGGTATACCGAACCACCAAACACTGTCTTGATGCAAGGGACCGTTCGCATGCTTCCAATATTCCAATCGTCCGCTGGTTGAGAGAGTCGTAACCAGTCGGTCCAAAAGTCGTCGATTGCGCACATCCACCAGGACCCCGAAATAAGAGAGAAAGTCCACCCCGATTATGGGCTTTGATACGTCCGCGACGACAAACCGCCAAGTGAAATCCCGACGCAACCCGAGGTTTAACGTTAATAAGACGGCCCCGTACGTTGCTATCGTGGTGCCATTCGCCGCGGAAAACTCGTAGGACGACTTCGCAGGGCCCTCGGATCATTTGGCGAGGAAGAACACAGAGGTCGGCGCCTGTGTCGACCAAAAATTGCGTCTTCGAATGGTAGTCTGTGACAAGTAAACGGCGCGATGACGGGCTGGGGTCGCTAGCCGTCATTACCGACCGCCCTGGTCGTTTCCCGCGTTGTATGTGCAGGGTGATATACACTTATCAGCATCACTATCGATCTTCCAGTGATACCAGCACATACCGCGTTTTCCATGGCGGCTCGTGGAGCGCGCGGTTAGGTGATCTGGGGCGCGACTCTCTATCACGACGCACAGTGGGTTGAAATCTCAGAAACACGGCGAAAATATGAAGGCAATCTTTGATATTTACAAAAATGAGTATTCTACAGTTTTCGAGGTCTCTGATTACGAATCTGAAGTAAAAATGGCAAAAAACAAAATGGCGGATCCAATATGGCGGATACGTATGCCATAAAAATATCAGATTTGGTCCAAACTTGGTATTCTACAGTTTTCGAGGTCGCTGAGTACGAATCTGAAGTCAAAGTGCCAAAAAACAATAATGGCGGATCCAATATGGCGGACACGTATGCCAAAAAAATATCAGATTTGGTCCAAACTTGGTATTCTAGGGTTTTCGAGGTCGATGAGTACGTATCTGAAGTCAAAGTGCCAAAAAACAAAATGGCGGATCCAATATGGCGCTCACCTATGCCAAAAAATCTCAGATTTGGTCTAAACTTGGTATTCTAGGGTTTTCGAGTTAGTTCAGTTAACTTCCAAGTCCGATCAAGCATTGTTGTTTGCACAGTTATCATCTCTGATTATGAAACAACTCATTTTTGTAAATATCAAAGATTGCCTTCATATTTTCGCCGTGTTTCTGAGATTTCAACCCACTGTGCGACGCGAAGAACGGGAATCAGACACGATCTCTTGCCGTATGGCTGAAATTTCTTCCCGAAGCGACACCGCAAGTTGTGCCATCTTCGTATTTAGTAGAGCCACGAAATCTTCACCTGCCGGTAATGACACTTCTGCCACATGTACACGAGGAGTTGAAGTCTCGGCGATCGCGTCCGCTAGCTCCGCCACTTTGTCCAGCTCAGTGTCCCTCTGTGTTGCCAGAACTACCTGCATAGCCGTTGGTAGCCTACCCATCCACAGAGTCCGTAAAACTGTGTCGGGTATTGTGGTCCCAGCCAACTCGCGCAAGAGCCTTAAAAACTGCGACGGCTTCCGATCGCCGATTTCCTCATGTTCAAGCAGAAGTCGTGTCTTTTGCTCCGGTGATAAGCTCAACCGGCGAATCAATTCGGACTTCAACCGGCCGAATGGGTCGATGGGCGGCGGGTTCAGTATGATATCCCGAACCTCACCAGCATAGCGAGGACTTAACGCGCCCAAAACATAGCCGAATTTGGTGCTGTCTGTCGTCACCCCCGAGGCCTCGAAGCTGCGCTCGACCATGCTGAACCATAACTTCGGATCAGATGGACAAAATTCCGGAATGCGCACTGCCACACGATTCAACGCCGCCATTGTCGCATTAATATTACCTTCGACGTCCAAATTCATGTCTCAGTTTTAGTAATGACTAAATCCTATACCGAGATGCAACCACTACAACACACAAAGTGCGGAAAGTTCACTGAACACACAATAGACTCGCTTCCGCGATCACGTCGGGGTCACCAATAATTGAGGTGGTATGTTGAAAATAGGATGACTCCGATTAACCAAACACTCAATTTATTCAAAATAACATATACTCGAATACGGACTTCAGCGTGTTCTCGCAGGAACTGCCCGACAACAACTGACTCTCCTCTCGAACCATACCCTTCCCCAAGGGTAGAAGGAAAATAGAAAAAGAGAAAAAAGACAGAGAACTGAAGAAATGCTAAGATATAGGTAAAAGAGAAAGCTACGTGAGAAACGGCTCCGCTTGGGCTCGCGCGGGCCTGGTCGCCACATGTTCCAAACGAACGCCAGGCCCAAGCGAAACCCTCGAGAAACGAAATGTAGAAGAATAGACAGGAAGTTGTAAACAGTAAAAGAATTGAGAAAAGTGAAAGCTAGAGACATAGGGAAAGAAAAGTATTGAACAAACAGAAGGCTGTGGCAGAAACGCAACTGCCACAGAATAATTGAAAGGCTCGTGAAGTAATGAGAAGAAATATATTTTGTAATGTAATAATATAATGTAATTTTAATATATCCGAATTTCCAATTTCAAATTTGATATTGAACAGTGCCTATCCTTGCGCTAGATGTATGACTTTCTTCTATCATACGCCGCTTGTAATCAGAATTTAAGTGACGAAAAAATCTCACGAATCGCAAAGAAATTTCTCATGAATAAAACTAAGGAATAATAAAAATAAATCTCACGAATATTTCACGAATATAACTAGCGAATACAGATAACCGGGATAGAGCATATGAATAACGATAGCTATGAATATATGAATAGTATTTCTTTTAATTACTTACATTTTCTGCCATTTTTCAGCGTCCTTTGGGGCTTTCTATCTCGCCACATACAACAACGCCGAAGCGAGCTCCTGCGCTGCTCTTTTGTTTTTAAGGAGCCCGCTTTTGGCATAGATACGGATACATTCTGCCGCGGGCTTTTTGAATTGTTGATTTTTAAACCGGGAAGCTAACAAGGGGGCGCCATGGATGTGATAATCGCTTTCGGAACAACAGTATATATGGTGGTCGTAGTATATCGTGGAAATATATTTTGTCGATATTATTACGTATCATATATATACGTTACACTCTGCTTTGTAAATTCAAACCAACTACAAGTGTATTCACAACTTATTGTAAGTGCATTCTATAGTCATTTCGCGCATGCACGCCAGCTCCATAAGCTGCTTCGCGCACCATGTATTGTACACCAAGTACCATACGTATAATACATCCCCCCAAAAAACTTCAAAACAATCAAAAAATTACGCCAAGTACATGAAAAATCAAATAAATCACAAAAAATAGAAGGTAATAATAAAATAAAATATATTAAAAATTATATGAAGTCATTCTCCACTATGCAAATTACCTTTGTAAAAAGAAGTGAGATCCTCACAAAAAACTTCAAAAAAGTAAACAAACTACGCCCAGTACATGAAAAAAGTCGAGGACGGAAAAGAGTGTTATCTAAAAATAAATCGCAAAAAATAGAAGATAATGATATATACAATATTAAAAATTATCTGATGTCATTCCCTATGCAAATTATCTTTGTAAAAAGAAGTGAGATCCTCACAAAAAACTTCAAAAAAGTAAAAAAATTACGCCAAGTACATGAAAAATCAAATAAATTACAAAAAATAGAAGATAATAATTACATAATAAAAAAAGATGTGAAATCAAAATGAGCTGCAAGTACAATAATTACATAATGAAAAAAGATGTGAAATCAAAATGAGCTGCAAGTACAATAATTACATAATGAAAAAAAGATGTGAAATCAAAATGAGCTGCAAGTACAATAATTACATAATGCAAAAAGATGTGAAATCAAAATAAGCTGCAAGTACAATAATTACATAATGAAAAAAAGATGTGAAATCAAAATGAGCTGCCAGTACATAAAGGTGCTTTCCAACTGCGCTTAAGATGACACAACCACATACACACAGCTAAAATGCTGTATTCATACATTGCATTACTCATATCGCGGACATTTTAATTATCCCATCAAAAAGAATCCCATTTAAAAACATTGTCGTAAATTAATTAATAGCTTTACAAAATTAATGATACAAAAATGACGCCAATTATAACAATGGCTATTCATACAAAGAAAAAAATGTATTACATAATATTAAGCAGATATATTTTTATACAAATAAATATTTTAATACGAATAAATATTTTATTCAAAATACTTGGCGCTGCGATCTAAAATACATAACATATAAATATACATATGAGTATTAGAAACGCTGTCAGATATGTTCTACATATATTTAATTCGAATATCATACGTAGCATATGCACATACACACATTCACGAACCCACGCACAAGAAAGAATGAAAAAGATTATTGCAATTTACACATATTTATTCAGTTTAGCAACACCAATTCGGAGAGCAGCGCCAAGTATTTTGAATAAAATATTTATTCGTATTAAAATATTTATTTTGAATAAAATATTTATTCGTATTAAAATATTTATTTGTATAAAAATATATCTGCTTAATATTATGTAATACATTTTTTTCTTTCTATGAATAGCCATTAGGGTGGAGTGAAAAAAACTTTTTTTCGATAATCAAATTCTAATAGTGCGGAAAAGTTGTCTACTTGGCCCAATAAAACGTGTAAAAAATTTCAGCTCGATCGAATAATTTCTTCTGTGTGCACCAAAGGCCTTAACTTTCAAAATTTTAGTACAAAACTTAAGAAAGTTGAACTTTCTTCAGCTGGTGGATTCTACCGTTTTTTTTACCCAGGACTATATTTGCTGCGTAAATGATGCAAAGAAACATCCGTGGCTGGTTTCGGAACGATAGGAATGGCCTGTCGGCACTGTAAACTATAAAAAAATACAGCTCTTCGCTCACTTTCCTAACGGAAAATACGACCCAGAACCCACCACGTGGAGGTAGCTGTACGACGGGCTCCTTGTTTTTGTGTTTTTTTTGTATTTTATATATTTTTTTTTTTAAATAATTTTATTGCTTTTTATAATGTTTTTTCATATTTTTATTTGTCGGAATGAGAAACTGCGCTTGTTATAGCTGTTATTGGTGTGCAAACTTTATAACGAGAACTGATTCTTCGTTTCAAATTTTGGCATTGACTGGCGGGATAACAATGTACACCGAATGAAACCATCCCTTGCATCGCTACCGCACACTTGACAGGATGCTTCGGTCACGAGTTTCACCATGCGTTCGACTGCAGTGGTGTGGCAGGGATACTTAAGAAATTCCCAGTCTAGAAACAAGCTGTTGCTCGACAATTTTTCTGATAGCTCCTGATTAGTTACGTTGTTCAAAATTGGAGGTGACGTGATTCGGACAGAGGACCAATCGATTATTTTATAATAGTCGTCTGCGGAGAAGTTGATTTCCGGAACTGCACGAGGTAGTACTTGTTCATCACTTTCATCTAATTCTCGGGCTTGCAAAATTTTGCGTAACGCATCTAGACGGACTTCACGCCTTTCATCCGTCATCATGGAGATGAGAACATTTTCCGGGAATGCGAAGAAAGCATTACGGGCAATTGTGGCATCAACCACGCGTAAGTACTTTTTTGGTAAGTACCGTGACTGTTGAATGGTATTGAAAAGGTGCTTCGGCCCGTTTTTAATAGAGCTGTTGCATCTTATCGCAAACCACATCGGGACATAAACCTTAAGTATGTACGTGACAATATCTTTCAGCTCTATCGTTGGTTTTTCAGTGGATATGTATAAACGTAGTATTCTATTTGCACAGGTCAGCCAGCGAGCGTGGTTAAGGATACCTGGGTTACGACAGCTGAGGTGAGGCGGGCAACTACCGGTTTGAATTGCCTTAGAAATGTCCAGCAAGTACTTCTGGTCCTTACTCAGATCTACAGGTCCCACATCAGGTAAGGAGCATTGAATGGTATTATAGGAAACAACTGGGAAGCTTTCAACGTTTTTAAGTCGAACACCTATACGCCCAGCAAATGACTTTGGCCCAGATGTGCCTCCATCAATAAACTCGAAGAAACTCCGAAATGGAAGCTCGTTAAAGTGAAGAAGGCATATTATCCAATGAAGCGATCGACCAAGCTTGTTTTCAAGGCACCTAATAACACCACCTCTTGCTCCCGTATTCACAACAGTGCCATCACACCCTACGACTACAAGCTCGTTTAAATCTGTTTCCTTCAAGACCAATTCGTAAATGCTATCGCAAATATCCCGTGCACTCCCTGATTTCGGTACTACGTGTCCTAAGTACCTTGATCCAGGTTCGGATATTATTGAAATGTGCTCCTCTTTTACAGTGCGTCGATAAAGCTTTGCTCCTTGTTTGACCTGAATGAGTGTGTCGTCTCTTCGACCATCAAAGTACAGTCCTCTAGGTGGGGTAGCATGTTGTTGCGCTTGTAATTTCACCTGTTCCCGAATCTTATACTTTTCCCGCCTTATTTTACTTCGATCTGTAACTAGTTCGGAGGCATCTGGAGATACTAGACCAACATCTTTAAGCACTGAAGTAGCTATCATCGCTATCGCTCTATCACTGACACCATACCTTTGACTAGTAAGTGCCGTCTCTTTCAAATTCACTCTCATTTGAGAAGGCTTTGATGGTGCTAAGTAAGGGTCGTCAAAATCACTCGATTCGCTTTCTGAAATTTCAGATTCAGATAAACATAGTAAAGGTTGTCGACTAGTGGAAGAGCAAGGTTCATCTTCTGACGTAGGTACCCCCGCATATATATTTTGTATTTTCTTATGACGGTTAGCTCTGTTTATAAGCTTTATTGTTTCAGGAATGTCAACGCCTCCGATGCGACCGACTCGGTCCCCTCGCTGGTCAAGAAGAAAAGATTGTTCCTTCTGAGGAACCTTTCGATCCTTCGGACAAGAACAGGACTGGAAATCACGGCATTTGCAAGCGGCAATGTCAAATAAATAGTTGGCAGTTGCTTTGAAACAATCAATTTTTTTCTGTAAGGCTGAGCTTTTGCCGGCCTTGTAAGTGTACTTTATGACCTTTCTGTATTTTTTATGGTACTCTGTGATTAGTTGTACGACGCGTGTATACGAAACAGAAGGAATAGATGCCTTTCCATAAAGACTGATAACCTTGTTCGCTACCCTCTCAACAATAATTGAAAAGGACGGTTCTCTGTTTCCACCCGAATCAATACCCAAACTACGTCTCTCATGAGCACAGCATCTGAGTACGTCCTCATACGTGGGGAGTTGAGTGAGCCCTAAATCTTTTGGATTGCCAAAAAGGGGACAGACAAAAGTCTGGCGAAGAGAGAATTTTGATTGGGCCATACTTAAGGGCGTGTGAACAACGCTCGGACAGCGCTAAGCTCTGGGGTCTATCGACGCAAGATCAACCTTGTCTGTTGACAAGGCGCGGCAAGTAGTACTGTAATTTCACCGTGCCGCAGAGGCAGGCGCGTGAGAGGATGGTGGGGGGAATGCGTGAAGGTGGGAGTAGTACTCAACCCAGGCAGTCACTGTAGTCTACGACCACTCAGACGACTTTTAGAAAGTATAGCGAACGGCTGTATTTTTTGATAGTTTACAGTGCCGACAGGCCAATCCTATCGTTCCGAAACCAGCCACGGATGTTTCTTTGCATCATTTACGCAGCAAACATAGTCCTGGGTAAAAAAAAATAGGTAGAATCCACCAGCTGAAGAAAGTTCAACTTTCTTAAGTTTTGTACTAAAATTTTGAAAGTTAAGGCCTTTGGTGCACACAGAAGAAATTATCCGATCGACCTGAAATTTTTTACACGTTTTATTGGGCCAAGTAGACAACTTTTCCGCACTATTAGAATTTGATTATCAAAAAAAAGTTTTTTTCACTCCACCCTAATAGCCATTGTTATAATTGGCACAATTTTTGTATATCATTAATTTTGTAAAACTATTAATTAATTTACGACAATGTTTTTAAATGGGATTCTTTTTGATGGGATAATTAAAATGTCCGCGATATGAGTAATGCACTGTATGAACACAGCATTTTGGCTGTGTGTATGTGGTTGTGTCATCTTAAGCGCAGTTGGAAAACACCTTTATGTACTGGCAGCTCATTTTGATTTCACATCTTTTTTTCATTATGTAATTATTGTACTTGCAGCTCATTTTGATTTCACATCTTTTTTTATTATGTAATTATTATCTTCTATTTTTTGTGGTTTATTTGATTTTTCATGTACTTGGCTTAATTTTTTTACTTTTTTGAAGTTTTTGGTGAGGATCTCACTTCTTTTTACACAGATAATTTGCATAGGGAATGACATCAGATAATTTTTAATATTATATATATCATTATCTTCTATTTTTTGCGATTTATTTTTAGATAACACTCTTTTCCGTCCTCGACTTTTTTCATGTACTTGGCGTAGTTTTTTTACTTTTTTGAAGTTTTTTGTGAGGATATAATTTGCTGCGTTTCAACATTTTGAAGCTGAAGTGGAACAATTGTTGTTAAAAACAGACTTTGATCATTTATGTTTTCTTCGCTTCAAGACTGCTTATTAGGGTGGTCGCAAGAAATCGACGTCTGAATTTTATCGACGGCACCCCCGAAAAAGTTGCCGATTGGTATAAAAATGAGATTGTGAAAGTTTCAGCTCGATCGGATAAAGCTAAGACCTGCCTCATCAGCCCTAAAGTATTGAAAACAGCTATTTTTCTTAAAAAATCGGGATTTTTCCGCTATAAAATTAGAACGGTTTATGCTAGAAACGTGTTTCTTGTTAAGTTTTGTAGACAATGTTCCTGGCTTCAACTTTCATTTCCACAACTTGTTTGACAAACGTACAGATCGGAAGATATTTGGCTTTTTTTGTGGGCCGGATCGGAAAAATCGACTTTTTCAAGAAAATGTAAAAATTCTCTATAAACGTGAAAAAATTACTTTTTAACCATACTTTTGTTGCTCGTTGAATTCTTTGCATTCAAATACATCAAAGTAATATTTCAGTATAAGTTTTTAAATGTATAATTTTTTAAATATTATATATCTTTTTCCATCTTAGGGGACAAACGCGGGCTCGAAACGAAGCGAAACGTCATTTTAGTTTACAATCGGTAATTTCGAAATTTTCGAAGCGAAATTCATTTTTATTCATTTACGATCGGGAAATGCTTATTTCCGAGGCGTTCACTGGAAAATATTTTCCTGCCAGATATCAAATAGGGAGCAATCGACACCGTGCCGTTTTTTTCTTGGATTTCGACCTTTTTCGCTCCGAGATAATCCGTTTATTGGATTTACAGATGTTTAAAACCTGAGTCAATTATAAACGAATTGATGCAGACATTTCAAAAGTAGCAT
This sequence comes from Andrena dorsata, assembly GCA_929108735.1. NCBI lineage: Eukaryota > Metazoa > Arthropoda > Insecta > Hymenoptera > Andrenidae > Andrena > Andrena dorsata. Next base: position 3,975,215 of record OV815487.1, read on the forward strand.
TGTCTAAACTTATTAATCATTTGTGGTATTTGAACCCAGAGCAAGTTGCTTTCGCCTTTTTTGATAAAACTTTAGATAAACAAATCAAAATAAACATGGCTGCAAAACTATTGCCTTTTGAGCAAAACAACAAAGATGATGATGATGAGCTAAGCCTACAAGATGATAGGATAGTTAAAGCCAATATCGCTTTGAAAAAAGCGCATTCTTTTCTGGAGAAAGAAGTCGATTACTTTATGACACAAGCAACATTCAACTTCTTCAACATTTCAGGTTCAACATTTCTAGTGATTTCTTACATTCCGATCCGGATGTTTGGAATGAAGACCTAGATTTTTTAAAAGGACAGGGAATTGTAAAACGTTTTAGGGTGTAAACGACACAGCCGAAAGGGGTGTCAAATTAATACAGGATTACAATGCGAGTATCACAAAAGATGAAGAGCGGAAACAGTATGTTCTGCAAGTAGTTGCTGAATGTCGAAAATTATACCCCGACATATTGAAATCTACCCTCTCAAAACCTCTACCACCTACTTGATTCTAACGACTCAATCTGTCAAATCTGCCATTTCGATCTACCTACTATTATTAATTTACATATTATTACAATTTATAATTAATAATTAATTTAGACAAAACCTGTTCTGATGTTACTACTAAGTTCAATGTTTAAAAATCACTATGGTTTGATATATGTCAATATTTTCTTTCATCTCCCCCCTCTATCCCACTCTTTCCTTTCACCTACCTCATTGAAAATCTATTTTTTAAAAGTATCTTACTTGAACTCTTTGATGCTAAATAACTAAAAAGTAGTAGAAGAGCATTTAAAAAAACAAATTATCAACTTAAGCGAATTTTTACATTTCCTTGAAAAAGTCGATTTTCCGGTTCCTGCCCAAGAAAAAGCCAAATATCTTCCGATCTGTACGTTTGTCAAACAAGTTGTAGTAATGAAAGTTGAAGCCAGTAACGTTCTCTACAAAACTAAACAAGAAGCACGTTCCTAGCATAAACCGTTCTAATTGTATAGCGGAAAACCCTGATTTTATATGAAGAATCGTTTTTCAATACTTTATCGCTGTTTTCAATACTTTAGGGCTGATGAGGCAGGTCTTAGCTTTATCTGATCGAGCTGAAACATTCACAATCTCATTTTTATACCAATTGGCAACTTTTTGGGGGTGCCGTCGAAGATACGACGGAAAATAAAATTCCCCCTATATCTTGCGACCACCCTAATGACCACAATAGAAAATTAATCAACATATTTTCAAGATTACGAGAAAATAATCTAAAGTTGCAGCTAAACAAATGCGAATTTTTAAAAAGATCATGCGAATATCTAGGTCATATTATATCCGACAAGGGCGTAGAACCTAACCCCAACAAGGTAGATTGCATACAGCGCTCTGTGAAACCGAGAAATCAAAAAGAAATTAAGATGTTTCTAGGTCTAGTAGGTTATTATCGAAAATCCATTAAAGACTTTTCCACAATCGCTAAACCTTTAACACAATTACTGAAGAAAGACGTTACTTTTGTTTGGGCGAATGAACAAGAACAAGCATTCCTTGCTTTAAAAGAAAGATTAATAGATAAACCTATTCTCCAATATCCCGATTTTTCAAAGCAATTCGTCCTAACTACCAATGCTTCCAATGTATGTATTGGTGGTGTGCTATCGCAAATAAAAAATAATGCAGACTTGCCTACCGCGTATTACTCCCGAATTCTCAACAAATCAGAACAAAATTATTCAACGATCGAAAAAGATCTATTAGCAATAGTCAGCTCAGTAGAACATTTTAGACCTTATTTATACGGACAAGACTTCATAATATATACCGATCACCGGCCATTACAATGGCTCCTTAACTGTCAAAATCCATCTTCTAGGCTAGTTAGATGGCGATTAAGACTTGAGGAGTATCAATATCAAATCAAATACAAACCAGGCAGAATTAATTTGAACGCAGACAGATTATCCAGATTGCCAGCAGAACCTCGAAGTCAAATCAATGTAACAATCAAAACTGTAAAATCTTATGGAGATTTTATAAAATTCGAAAATACAAATCAACAAATAACCACGTATGAAAAGAAAAATTCACCGTTAAAGAAACAAACAAACCCCATCCTGCTATTTTGGTCTCAAGATCTAAATGAAAATAATCAATATTCAAAATATATCTCAGATAAATTTGACACTAACAAAATCACACCCACGACAAATGGTGTTTGCAAACTAGAAAATCAAGGTAAAATTGCGTACATACTATTTGCTACACACATGCACTTCGATAAAATAGAATTCAAAAACATATTCGAATGCCTAATAAACGTGAGCTACCATATTAAGCACGAAACATTCATTTTAATCCTATTAAACACAAGTAGTTGTAACGAGGCTACGTGGTCGACGGTAGACAATTAGTAACCGAATCGCGACAATACGTCCGTTGTTCAAAACGGCCGTTTACAAAGTGTCCGGTGCGACCGCAGTGCCGCTCGATGGCGCGCGTGTCCTCCGTGCTCGCGCGGGGCTTCGATCACGGGATACCGAGATCCCTCGACGACCTACGAAGGAATCCCTCACAGCGCTCGATGCATCGGTGGTCGATCAGCGACCCTCCAACACTCCCCCTCGATGCAAGAACGCTGCCGTCTAAGCGCTGCCAACTCCCAGGAGCTCCAGACACTGGCGATGCTTCGGCCCGGAGAGCCCCTTCGTCAAGACGTCGGCCGGCATGTCCTCCGTGGGAGTGTATCCCACTCGCAGGCATCCATTTCGCAAAGCCTCCCGAACAAAGTGATGCCTGATGTCGATGTGGTTTGTCCGGTGGTGGAAAACCCGATTCTCCGCCAGCTTCTGTGCCCCGAGGTTGTCCCCAAGAACCTCCACATCGACGAGCGCAGCAAAACCCAGCTCCGTGAGTGTAATGTATACGTGTGTGTAGTGAGTGACGTAAGCGACTGCGCACGCGGGTCGGCGCATATAGGCGAACTGATACAGTCGCACCAAGTGTGAGGCCGAGACCGCATGGCCGGAAAAGACTTCTGTAACCGTTCAGTATTTCCAATATTATATTGTCCGCTATTATTCTTATTTACTGCAAGACCACGACTAGTCATTTAACCTGACCCCAGATACATCACAATGGCGACGAGGATGCACGAAATAATAACGGATCAGCGTGTGCATAAATTAGGTTAGATTTCCACTACGTGGGCGCGGCAGCAAGGTGTCGCGTAATACAGTGAATTCGCGAGTAGGAAGGTGCTAGAAGGTTCGATCAAGTGTATTTTGAGTTGTTTCAGCAGCAAGGTGCTAAAACTAATTAATGTCGGTTGGTGTAAATCGGCAAGCGTCAATTTGATCCCCACAAAATTACCTTTTTTAAAAAAAAGATATAAAAATGAGCGCCAAGTATACAGGGTTTGTCCGGAAAGTAATGAGCCTCATTTTTTTGTGACGCGACTATACAACGCACAACGGTGCGACCGGTGGGGAAAAATGGGGGGGACTTTTAGCTTTCCAGCAATCCCACGGGGAGTCGCCTTCGAGCTCTGGGAGGGCTAGGACGTATTTCCACGTGAACCTCTGTACAGTGATGTTGGCCAGCCGCCCGACCGAGGCCCCGAAGGCCGTCAGCGCCCCGGCCCGGCCACGACCGTAATAATAATTGCGAAACGGCCGGGTAGGAGTTCGATCGCGGGGCGGGGGTGTCGGGGGGCACCATCCGCCCTAGCAGCAGCGATCCCGGAAGAAGCGACGCGGGCGCGTGATCTGTCGTGCGTCGCCGGTCCTGGAGACCATTGCTGGGGGAGGTCATGATACTCCCCCAGGGACGATCCCGTTGAGGGGACCTCGCGCGGTCCTGCACGAAGCGCAGGGGGGGAGGGTAGCGAACGTATCGCTAGTTTGATCTCGCAGCCAAATCCCTCCCCTCAGGCGCGCAGCCCCGCGCGCGAGGTAGATCACCTTGGTGGTTTTAGCGGGTTCGAGTCCCACATAAGCCCCCGTCCGCCTTGGGCCTCGTCGGTGACCTCTTCCCGACTTTCCCTGAACGACTTGTGCCACTTCTTTGCCTGCGAATAGGACATGCAAGCATCTCCGAAGGCTTCTTTAAGGGGGTAGACACGGGTAATGCAGCGCGCTGTATACCGACACATTCTGGCCCGAAATAGGGGGTTAGGATTTTTCATCATTCGTCCTTATATGAGCAGATTTTGAGCTGGGCGAGGTCTCATTTGAAAGATGAAGGTTCAGTGCAGCGCGCTCTTCTTATGGTTCAACGAGAATGTGTTGATATGTAATAATATGAGTATCCAAAGTAGAGCAAAAGTCGACAAAATATATCCGCAGAATTCAAGTATTTTTAGGTCACTAAAAGAGCTTTGTGACTGAAACGGTGAGAAGAGCGCGCTGCATTGAACCTTCCTCTTTCGAATGAGTCCTAACCCAGCCCCAAATTTGCTCATATAAGGACGAATAATGAAAAATCGTGACTTTAGTCCCAAATACGAGTTCCGCCATATTGGCGATAATACAGAGCAAGTCACGTGACAAATTTAGATGAGCTAGTGGACACGAGATGGCGCCTATTCGGGAGGACTGACAACGTGGAATCATAGCAAAAGTGGATCGTTAGCTTGATACATGTGCCACAGTAAAAGCGTGATGAACTCAATGTAGGCATTTACGAACGATTGTAGGTTAGGTTATATGCATTTCAGGCATATATTGACTACGATAGAAACTGCTGGGAACTGTGTACATTTACTAAATAAACGCTTTTATTGTAACACATACATCACTTGAAATCACTGTCGAATTTGTTATAATTATGTGGCCACATTATTTAAAATAAAAACTTTTTTACTAATACCGGAAATATTGATTTACTGATCATATTTTCAGAATGTGGAAGTTACAGCAATTATTTGCAGTTGTTGCTCTTATTATTATTCTTCCAACTATTGTATGTAACATGTAATAAGGAAAAGTCTCCAAATCGGTCGACAGTTGACACCCCGATTTTTTTATAATTCTTTACAGTCCTATGCAGAGGTGGGCATTATTTAAATGAAAGAATATACTTCCGAATGACCCCAGTGGCCGATCGACACGAGGTTTCGGGGACGGTTTGTGTACCCTAAATCTAAAATTCTGTTTAGCTTCGGATATTTAGTTTCCTTTGATTATTCGAAGGCCTTTCGTCTTGAGCTTCGAATAATTTTTCATCTTTTATCGTATTTTTATCCTAAGATCGTAGGCAGATATATTGGCCGGTTGATTCGTTTTCGTGTACAGCGATCGAGGAGAAATCAGTCATCACCATCTGACGATCGTGGATTTGTCAGTTGGAGTTCCGTGGCCACCGAAGGGTATATCTGAATACGATCTTAGAAGCTCGAATAACCGACGAGAACCTTTGTGGTCCGAGCCGCGCGAGATCACTGTTGCTTGGTGATGTGTCATCGATTACAGTAATGTCTCGTTACGGGTTCGGTTTGGTGTACACCATATGTCATATGGAATTTTCGGTATCTCCACGACATCTGTTTCACTCTTGTCCGGCGAAGGCGAGAGCGAGATGAAACGAGAGCGAGCGAAGGCACTGAAAGCGAGCGAGGACAATACGAGACAGACGACGCGTTGATATTTTGTCTCGCTCCGTCTTTCGGACGCCTGACACTCCGTCTTTTGTGCGCGCGACCGGCGTGCGTGATGGTCACAAGCGCTTACGGTGGCACGGGAACCGCTTCGCAAATCTTGAGGCAGGCCCGACTCAAGTCTTTTTTGCGCTCTAGGCGAACTTGTCAAATTGCGCCCTTTATTATAATACATTTATTTGAGATTATTTATGACTTTACTCTGAAAAATTAGGTAACTGCTAGGGCGTAAAGTTGACAAGATGTGCAAAATGGTCTTTTCATTATTGGCATTGTTAAAAATAAATTTGTAAATGAAATACTACAAATTGTACTACAACGGTTTTATACTACGAGTAAAAATTAAGAGTAAGGACATCAATGATCTCAAATAAATGTATTATAATAAAGGGCGCAATTTGACAAGTTCGTGTAGGGCGTAAAAAAGACTTGAGCCGGGCCTGCGTCAAGATTTTGCGAAGCGATCCTCATGTTCACCGTAAGTTGTAAGCGCTTACGAGCATCGCGCACGCAAAGCAATCCATCTCGCTCCCCCCTTCGGCCAGAAAGAAGCGAGAAACTCACATTTGGAATTAGGGCTCCGTTCACGATACGGGGTCACCGCCGGTCCCGACCAGCGAGCGGCTAGCAAGACTTTACTAGAAACAGAATTTGTTTATTTTTCATCGTATCAATATGAAAGTGACACAAATGGATTCCTGGCATTCTCCCGATTAAATTGACAGAAAATAATTTAAATCGGACTATTTTTAACGAAACGGGCTTTCAATCGTGCAAACAATGTTTCACGTAATTTCCTTAATTACGGTCCGAATAATGTAATTTTTGGGCCAATTTGATCGAGAAAACATGAGGAATTGATGGACGTCACTTTCGCAAAGATCTGATTATAAATGCAGAACTGCAGATTTGTCACTGCTTAGCGCGCAACATTGTATAGCCCCGCTAGTTTCGAGCGTCGATACCCACGAAATTCAACGAGTCGCATGATTGCCAGCGTGAAGGACAAGAGGAGACTTTCCATGGCGAAGGAAAGTCACTCTTCTATAGAACTCAAATCGAGAAAGACTTTGCTGACAAACTTTATATTCACGTTAAATAAATATTTTAATTGTAAAATTTAGACGACGAACTATTGTTGAATTTCGCCAGTTCTTTCATATGCATCACTTGGTTGGGAATTCCTGATCCCAAAGTTTCATGCATTTCCCTATTAGAAATGTTGCTTCAAGTCTCGATTCAAGTCATCATTGCTTTTTCTCGTACATAGGACATATATATAATCGCGAGTAGGGGTCACGAATGACGCGACTTTGGTTTCCCCAATAAATTCACATTTATCAGAGCCCTCGCCCGAACCGCTTGACAAGGAGACTGAATGACGTAGACCCTCGGTCGACGGCGACTTGAGTCATCCAGTACTGAATATGAAAATGTTCATATTTCTCATTACACCTTGATAAGAGTGTTACCACCGATGGATTGGTGAGTTTATGTCCACGAAAATGAGTCGAGACGCGAAGCAATTCAGTCTATTTTTTCTTATGAATACATGATTAGGACACACACTACGTTCACTACAAATGGACCGAATTGCTCCATGTTTGGCACATTTTCATCGAGAAACCCTAAAAACTCCATTGGTAATACTTTCATCAACAGTTATCAACAACATGAGTATTTTATCTGATCCGTCGGTTTTATTACTCTCGGCTGTCAACGGGTGGTCTACTCGGGCCCGAAGGTCCTCGCTCGCAGCGAGGAAGCAAAACGGTGGGGTGGGTAGGTCTTTCCCGATAATTCGAGCCTAACCATTTGCGTACTTCACACTATCGTTTATTAGCATTTATACGGGGTGATTCGCTAGCTAGAATCGTCAAACGCGATGCTCGCCAACAATCATGTGTCTCGCTGAGTTTTGTGGGCTTCGACGCTCGAAACTAGCGGGGCTATACAATGTTGCACACTAAGCGGTGACGAATCTGAAGTTCTGCAAATTCTAATCAGGTCTTTGCGAAAGTGACGTCAATCGATTCCTTATGTTTTCTCGATCAAGTTGTCCCCAAGAATGATATAATTCGGTCCATAATTAAGGAAATTAATAAATAATAAGTGTAGAGCGGCTGCTACATTCTTCTGCTCCACATTTGTGAACTTTTTATCATCCTTTCGAAGTACATAATCTAGAGACGCGGTAGCGTCTCGAAGCCAAGTACATGACACCCTGTATATATGTATGTCGCTACTGTGTATCTTTACTCGTCGCGGAACCATTCTAACCTAATTCTGACATTTATACATTAATATCTCATCACGCCTGCAATATTTTCTAAATTTAAAGGCATTTTTTTTATGTAAACCGCATATCAGCTTTCGAATAAGACCTTGATCAATAAAATCGGTCCACGCATAACAGAGCTATGATAATATCGTCTCATGGATCAGTCGAAAACGGTAAGATTTTTCTTCTGATTCTCCAAGAAATTTTTCGTCAACATAATACGTATACGCGTTACACGCACACCTGCAACCAAAACGAAACTATATGTGTTAGTTCTTCTATACGTATATACGCGTTACACGCACACCTTCAGCCAAAACGAAACTAACACATGTTTCGTTCGTCGACTCTCGGTACGCGTTATACGCACGCCTTCAGCCAACAGAAATTAACACATGTTTCGTTCGTCAAACGCTACCTTCACTATGCAATCTACTCAAAATTTTGACAGCTTACATTCAGGTTATAACATGGCGAGTGTTAAATAAGGTAAGTTTTCAAAATTTGAGATGCCACGTATTTTTGGAAATATGTATCGTACCATTGAATTGCAATCAAAATGCAGTCTCAAACACAAGGTAAATTGACAAAATTTGAATTGCGACATGTATAAATATCATCTAACTGTTTTTTATTTGCAACTAAACTCAGGATTTTATTTATGTATATATTATTATTGATAATTGAAGCGTAAAATGATGTTGGGATTGAATTTATCCTGAATTCTGTATATTAAGTAAGGGGTAAGGGCACAACGTGGGTATGCGTTGATGATTTACGTATAGAAAAACAAGCTTGGCCACGAAATGCTAAAAATGCATAGGTACATATTTTTCTTCGAATGGTGTTAATTGTGGTTAATATACACTTAAGTATAACCACAAACCAGTATTGCCTTTTAATTATTAAATATCATTACAAGCGTTTTTCTTTTAAACATGCACTTTGCAGCTTCGCTAGAGTTTTCTGAAATCCCCATAAAAAAACTTAATATAAATCGGATCAAATTAAAAATTATCTGAAGTCATTTCCTAAGCAAATTATCTTTGTAAAAAGAAGTAAGATCCCCAAAAAACTTAAAAAAAAGTAAAAAAATTACGCCAAGTACATGAAATCAAATAAATCACATAAAAAAGAAAATAGTAATAATTACAAAGTAAAAAAAGATGTGAAATCAGAATGAGCTGCAAGTACATAAAGGTGCTTTCCCGCAGCGTGCAAAGGCGACACTGTGTAACACAATAAAAGACAAAAAAAGATGTCCGCGGCCTGAAAGTCAAATACTTGGCGTGGCCAGGGAAGGTATTCTCAGATCATCAATACCCGTACCTTCCCCTCGCAGGCTTTCAGACAATTTGTCCATTTAAAACTCAGACAATATGAGTACATTTTCATTATATTGCGTTTTAAAATAATTGTAAGATCATTCATCCACACCGATACCTTTCCTCTCACAACCTTTCACATAATTTGTCAATTTTAAACTCTGTCAATATGAATACATTTTCATTATTTTCTCTTTTTAAATAATTATTCAGCGACACCTTGACCTTGCCTGGCCACGCCAAGTAATTGACTTCCAGGCCGCGGACATCTTTTTTTGTCTTTTATTGTGTTATACAGTGTCGCCTTTGCACGCTGCGGGAAAGCACCTTTATGTACTTGCAGCTCATTCTGATTTCACATCTTTTTTACTTTGTAATTATTATTATTTTCTTTTTTATGTGATTTATTTGATTTCATGTACTTGGCGTAATTTTTTTACTTTTTTTTAAGTTTTTTTGGGGTATTATTACGCCGTAACAGTATCTTTAGCAAATCGGATATAGCATATAGGTTATATTTTCTGTCACTTCGAGGATAGAAAATTCGCTCCTCCAAGTGACGGAAAATATTACCTATATACTATATTCAATTTCCTAAAGATACTGTTGTGGCGTAATAATAATGCTTCGAAAGGATGATAAAAAATTCACAAATGTAGCGCAAAAGAATGAAGAAGCCACCTAACATTTATTGTCATATAGCATATACATAGGTTTTATTTTCTGTCATTTCGAGCAGGGGACCACAAAATAATCACGCGCCTCCAGCCTGTCCATTTTCACTAGCCCAATTCAACATCCAACACAATTTTATATATAATGTTTGTTCAATAAGGTGGTATCGGCGCACTGATTCGGTCACAATACAAAGTTTATTTTATTTATTTAAAAATAAAATAAACTATCATCGCCGTTTGTCAATTATTTATTTAAAAAATCCGACGTTTCGGTTCTTGATTTGAACCCTCCTCAAGGAAAGTGAGATTAATTTTATACTATTGCGTTAGCTGATGAAAATTCTGTCGCAGCGTTAAATCGAGCAAACGACACGCGAGTCGGTTGGAAGAAGACTGAAGTAAACAGCGGACAAAACAGACGTAAGTAGAGGTGAACACGACCTGTGGCCGAAGAAGCCGTTGACAGTTTCAAATTATCAAACCCCGAAATTTTAAATCTGTGCTATCACGGCAAAAACCAAATTCAAGCTCATGTGGTCAAAATTTTTTTTTTTTTTTTAAATCATCTCATAGGTGTAATAGAGCCAATGAAAATACATACCATTCTCAAGATATGTAAAAAATAGAGTGATCATGCGGAGTTTAATAGACAAACACATCATAACCCATTACTTCTTAAGTAATGTTGCGTAATATTCTTGTATTTTAGGTGTTTCATACCGAAGATTCACGCTAGGTTGTTTAATCATATGTAGTGTCTCTAAAAGAATCCTCCGGTTCAAATTAGTTTCTTTATCAACTATTTTGGCATTGTTAAAGTCAAACCTATGATCAAGGAAACCTATGAAATTATAATATGAAAGTTGGGAACAGAATACTTGCAAGTTTGAGTTACAAACGCACTATCTTACAAGTAAAATTTAAAATATTTACAAATGAAAAAAAGAATCGCAATTTTGTAATTTGATTATGTTCATACTGAACAAATAAATTACATGAATTAAGTCAATGATACCATCGTTGATTTCAGTAGGACAAAGTTGAACAAACAGATATTTTTAATAATAGAATCAAAGTGTAATTAGACATAACTTTTTTGCGACAGCTAGCGTTAAGGTGAGACTTAACAGTAGTGGTGCATTATATCTTTGAGTACATAATAAAACAGATTTTAGCTGCGTAAACCTGCGGCATTGGTGTCGGGAGCATTTTTTCTATATCTTTTATCAGTATTTGGAGTATCTTGCTTTCGTTATTCATAATATTGAAAAATGTTCCAGATAAAAGGTGAATGGTTCCTAGGAGGCCATAATTTAATGTAATTAGTTTTTTTATATGTGGACGCATGGAGGACATATGAAGATCACTGATGTTTTTTAATCGGAATTACATATTTTTTAATACATCACTGGATTCAGTTCATCATTTTCTATGACAAAGTATTAACCTACTTATGTCGAAAAACTATTAGTTTAGGAGATATTTTATTTTAATGATTAATATTGACGTACAATGACATAAAATCGATTACTGCGATCGCCATTTGTTCCTAATCAACAGACGCGGTCGCGTCTGGAAGCTAATTCCCCCTTCCCCTCTCCCCAGGCACACCGAGCGACCACGTATCTATACACGAATGACAGCGAAATTGACAGGTCTCCGTAGCTATTTTGGTCTTTTTTTCTTGTCTTATGACATAGTCCCGGTGTTTTAACATGATTAAGCGAATAATTATTTTTTTTCGAACCCATTTGTCGTTTTAGTTAATGCATCAAGCTGTTTTTCTAAAAGATAAAACAATTATGCAAAATTTTTATTTATGAAAAGGACACTTTTTTTTACGAGACAGTCAGTCCTCACGTAGCGCTTGTACTTGACGCTAGTAGATGTCGCCATTCTCGTTTTACTTCTCCAATTCACGCGGGTAGATGTCGCCTTTCGTAAGCTGAAGTTATCCGGAATAGTTTTGCTGAAAATGCAGTTGCGCAGTTTACAAAAAAGGTTCGCTAGTAAATGTCACCTAGCTGTCAATCAATTACAGCTAGCCTGTGTCAGTTATCAAAAGTTTTGAAATGTCACGAGTTTTTCCACCATATAGAACATTGAATTATTGTCTCAATCAATTAACAAGGTAAGTTGCTATATTATTATTTTTGTTATATATGCTTAACGCATGACTTTCTTCTATCTTACGCCACTTTTATGAACTCTGGATGATTTTTTTGGTTAATTAATTGTTTATATTAATTTTTGTAGAAAATGCGGGAGGCCGCCCTACTTGATGGTGAGTTTTATTAACAATAAGCTTGCAGAAGAATTAAATAATAAAAAATTTTATGTATACATTTATTCAAATTCATTTTTTCCAGACTCGATTGATGCCGGCAGCGAACAAGGTACTTATAGAACGGCGGCGTTGCCACCACCACTACAGCAGCCGGCGACAAACGGTACTAATTCCTAATATTATTATTAATTAGTATTTTTATCTTTTAACAATATAATAAAAATTGTTGACTTTAGCTTATATCAGGGGAGCCCAGGCCGGTTGGCTGTCGCTGACAGTCGCAACTACGTCGCTGCCCCTTTCCCCTACCACCACCAATGCCACCACCACCACCGCCACCATCTCCACCACAGGGCCCGGCCACGGCACATGGTATTATTTCTTAATACTTTAATTAAATTCCTGTTTATGTTTTTTACAATATAACATTTTTATCTGCGCGTGCCAACAATGTATAAATTATTATAATAATATACTTGCTGACGTTTATTATTATTATAACTGATTACAGGAGGATACACGTTGAAGTGTCATAAGAGGAGCGGCTGGAGGCAGGGCGCCAAGTATCTTGAATAAAATATTTATTCGAGAGTGAGGAACCAGCGACTGCCAGCGACAACCAACCGGCCTGGGCTCCCCTGATATAAGCTAAACTCAACCATTTTTATTACATTGTTAAAAGATAAAAAATACTAATTAATAATAATAATAGGAATTAATACCACTTGTCGCCGGCTGCTGTGGCGGTGGTGGCAACGCCGCCGTTGATTCACTAGTTGCCACAGTTTGCGGGTCAAAGTTAATCAAGTGCAGTCCTTCCAAAGTAGTGATTCTTGAGAGAGCCACATAAACTTGCCCAGTAGAAAACACACTGGACTAGATTGATGCCGGCAGCGAGCAAGGTACTTATAGAACGGCGGCGTTGCCACCACCACTACAGCAGCCGGCGACAAACGGTATTAATTCCTAATATTATTATTACTTAGTATTTTTATCTTTTAACAATATAATACAAATTGTTGACTTTAGCTTATATCAGGGGAGCCCAGGCCAGTTGGCTGTCGCTGACAGTCGCAACTACGTCGCTGCCCCCTCCCCTACCACCACCAATGCCACCACCACCACCGCCACCATCTCCACCACAGGGCCCGGCCACGGCACATGGTATTATTTCTTAATACTTTAATTAAATTCCTGTTTATGTTTTTTACAATATAACATTTTTATCTGCGCGTGCCAACAATGTATAAATTATTATAATAATATACTGGCTGACGTTTATTATTATTATTACTGATTACAGGAGGATACACGTCGAAGCGTCATAAGAGGAGCGGCTGGAGACAGGCGCCAAGTATTTTGAATAAAATACTTATTCGTTATAATATGTATTTGTATCATCAAAATATACGTGGGCGCAGCTGGAAAGAAAAATCAGCTTCAACCCAAAAATAAATATACTACGTAAACTAAAGAACAAGAAAGAAATTTTTTTCAACATATATATATATTAATTCATCATATCGAATACGAGGTATATATTCTTACAATTAGAAACTTCACCTCTAATAAATTAAATCCTTATGCTCTAAGGCCAAAAGTCATCCTTTCTTGTGTCATAGTGATGTTTCCTCATGAAATAGATGTGTTCTAGACGGGAACCTGTAGCTTGGCAGTGCTCTCACCATATTCATGAAATACTGTAGAATGTTAGCGATGCAAAAATGTCAGTCCTATATATATAGTAAGCTCGAATGCAATCGAAACTCGATCGGCCATAATCGTTTGAGCCGTGTGTACGAGCAGGGCTCGCTCTGACCGATGGGTATGTAAGTCTAGGGTCGCGCGAAACACAAAACCATGTTGTAAGGACATAAGGTGTGCTCGGCCGGCAGCTCATATTCGTCTTCTACTGCGCCTTCCCACTTTCCGCCATGTTAAAATATGGCCGCCTAGTTACATTATGGGGTTTATAATGTACTACCTAACTTCGTGTAGCGTAAACTCTAGAGGTGCCAAGTTTGAACAAGACTACACGAATGTAATAGGACGTCGTATTGGTTGACAATCCAATATGGACGATCTTGGGAAGGGCACGTCATTGGCTAATCTGGAAGGCTGCGCACGATCACACCTTATGTCCTTACATCATGCACAAAACGAAGCGGGCGACCGGGGCTCACTTCATTTTCGTATTGGCAGAGACATTCCTGGCAATCGAAAATTCTTCATTATTTTCTTACATGTAAGTATGCTTCATTATTATCTTAATTAAGATGTATGTATAATGAAACGAATATATTTTCAATGAATAGAACAGATTTATACCCAGTCAAATAATAGTTTGCGCAGATTTTTATTAACCCGTTTCTTTAGTGAAATGTGTATCCTTTTAGTATCAAGTCCCTTGGAAGGACATTCTGCTTAGTGGGAGAAACGAAGGCACAAATATTATATTTCGTAAGTGACCTTTACATTTATTTATAATAATACGTATGATAGTAGTGTTCATTACAAATTTTTTGTTTTTTTACAGATTGGAATATTCACATAGTAAGTAAAACACACTCGGTCGGCTGCTGTGCGCTATTTCGAGTAAGTTTTACAGGCTGCAGCGCGCCTTATCTTATAACATCACTCGATAGGCTGCAGTGCGCCTTCTCTCTCGAGTATACCAACTTTCAATAAAGTTTAAAGTTGAATAATATTTAAAAAAACCAAAATGTCTGTACATGTACAAAATAAAGATTTAATATCTATAACACAAGACCTAAATTTTAATAATCCTCATATAAATTTAACCGAGGAGGATAAGAAAATTATAAGATGTGAGTCAAACGATGGCTGGCTTGAGGATTCTCATATGTCGGCTTTTTCTTACTTATTGAACAAAGCCGCTAATTACGAAATTCGACCTACGTATCTAAGATATAACCTTCTAGAAATCAAACCCGTTAGGAAAGATAGGGACCACATACAAATTTTGCATCGTCCACAACATTGGACATGCAGTTACTATGACGGGACAAATATTTACATATACGATACGCTGCAGAATTTCGCGGATCCGTTACACAAGGAGCAAAAACTTTTTTTGGAAAAATTGTATCCTCATATTACAATTACGAAAAAAACTGTTCGTTTTCCGATTGTTCAACAACAAAAAAATACAAGGGATTGTGGAGTCATGGCTATAGCAATTGGCGTTTCATTAGCATTTAGTATTAAACCACAAAATGTTTACTATAATACAACACTTATGCGAAATCACCTGTTGAAATTATTGACCGAAGAAATACAGTTCGAACATTTTCCCCAAGATCTTAATGTAACAATTCCACAACAAGTTTTGCCGTTACAAGTTGCACGGCAAAAATGTTACGAAAGGTTACGAATGAATATTCATAATCGAGGAATCAAGGTAGATGTTAGGCAGCTAGCTCACGGTAATATTGGTACAAATATTTTTATGGAACATAATTATTCGTCTTGGAGTAATATTACAAACAATAATAATAATATGAATAAAGCGATCATAAATGTGACAACTCCTGAAAAAAGTGAAAAATATAAGTCAGAAATAAATGACAATGCAGAACTTTACACATTGAAGCGATATAAACCATTTCTGAAAGATGGGAATATTATAAACAAACAAACTAAGTTTCAAGGAGAAAAAAGCAATTTCAAGATAGATTTGACTGATGTCGATGGTAATGAATTTATGAATGATATAATAGTAAACAATTTGAGACGTTCTCGTAAGCATTCGATTTCGAGAGCAAATAAGTCTATAACAATTCCACGATCGAAGAAATTGAGAAAAATTGATTTGTCAGAAAAAGATGAAAAGATCATTCAGATAGGGGAGTGGTTAGAAGACACGCATATAAACCATTTTCACAATATTCTTCGACAATTTCATGGTTATGAACCCATTGTTACGCTTTTACTACAATGTCCAGATGTAATAATCCCAGTAGACAAATCAAAAGAACATATACAAATTTTATACAGCCAAGCGAACGATGATTGGTCTGATAATACAGGTGGCCATTGGGTTTGCTGTTATTATGATACAAATTTTATTTATATATATGATTCTCTGAACCAAAGAATTGTACATCGACATCATGAAATTGTTTTAAAACGATTATTTCCATTTTATCCTTTCGGGGAAAAAGGTATCCTTCTTGACTCGGTACAGATGCAAACAAATTTCAATGATTGTGGTGTGTACGCAATAGCTAATGCCGTGTCACTTGCATTAGGAGTAAAACCTACTGAAGTGCAATATGACCGTAATAAAATGCGTGACCATTTGATCAAAATGTTAAAGGATAATGTCATAGACATGTTTCCTGTACTTCAATATAATGATCATAGAAATTTTGCTAACGAATTAAATAAAACTTCTTCTAATATGGCGGAACATATTTTGCAAACTGATTCACCAAAAAACGATGCCGAGAATAATGATGCTCTGAATATAATTGATTATTCACAGATAACGTTAGCAAAAAGAAGAAAACATTATAATCGTAACTATTATAGGAAAAATAAACTACGAATACTTCAGCATAGAAAATTGCAGAAATTACACCCAAAGAACACAGTTCCAAATTTTCCAAAAAAAAAGCAACGTAGATATAATAATCTTAGATATCGGATATCTAGAAAAATATATGATAAAAAATATTACAGTATATGCAAAAAACAACACATTGCAAAAGTTGGAAAGATCCGAAATATCCATTATAGGATAAAATTTCATCTTTCCTCTGACAGTTATATAAAGAATATTTCAAAATCTCTTCTTTCAGAAATGAAAAAGAAATGCGTTGTGAGTAGCCGATTAAAAGCTATGGAAATTTATAAATGGTGCATGCAGAAAAGGAAAAGCTACTTATTCTATTTGAAAAAAAATATAAGAATCTTAAAAGAAAAAGCAGAGGTTGCTTTGACTCGAGCTAACAATTGTCCAGAATACAATATTTCGGATAGGATTGAAGCATTATGTGGATTTTCAAAGCATTTGCCGTCATCTGAACCGTACTTTTATGAGGCGGCATACAAACACAAATTCCTGATAAAGAATTCTAAGTTAAATGCACAAGAAAATGAATTTGCACAATTGGATGATCAATCAGCGTCTAAAAATGTAAATATTGTGAATATTGACAAAGTTTTAGAACCTCTGCCAATTGAAAATAAACTTCTTATTCTCAATGAGAAAGGCCAAGTTATGAACGTATTACCATTATCAGTAATAGACGACAATAACAAGAACGAAAGAAAAATATGGATGTGTGATGATATTTGCAAAATTGATAACGTATCCATTATACAAAGGTATCAAGCATTGTTGAAGACTGCTGACAGCCTCAAAGTAAAGAGTGTTTATAAATTTGCCAAAAACTTATTATCTTGCAGTAGAAGTTACATGTCCCACAAATTAGGACATTCATTTCTTTGTTATGTTGAACCTGATACGTGCTCTTCGACATTTTTACCAGTTTTACTTTTAGCCCCCCATTTTGTCAATGTAAGAGTTATAAAGAGAATTATTTGTAGAATTTTGGAACAGTGCAATAATATAAAGAATCTTGACAAGAGATTGGATGAAACTGATATAGAATATCTCTCAAAAATTAGTAAAGAAGCTATAGAAAAGAGTAGAACTACGATACCGAAATCGTGCGAAAAAAACAATCTTAATGAACAAAAAATAATGTCTGAATATAAAACTGCTTTTAAACAATTGACCAAAAGAACATTAGATACTGCTAAAAATGCATGCATTTCATGCGAAAAACTGTGCTACCGTAAAGAAGTGATCAAAATTGCAGATATGAGGAAGCCCTTGACATCTGAATCATGGGAAAATTTTAGTGTTTTCGCAGAGAAAAACGGATTGTACAGTGATTTCATATGCAAATATTGTAAGGAAAAATTTCAAAGGAATCAAATGCCTCCAACTTGCGTTAAAAATAAGTTATATGTTGAAGAAATGCCAAAAGAAATATCTGCATTAAACGAGTATGAAAGAATGTTTATACAAAGAGCAAAAGCATTTCAAGTTGTCCAAAAAATGGAAACTGTCTCGAAAGCCAAAAGAAATATACCTCATCAACATATGATCCAGAAAGTAAAAGGAAGAACATTTCATTTGCCATTGCCAATAGAGGAAACGCTCAAAAAGATTTGTAAACCAACAGATCCAATCAATATGAATCCAGAATTTTACATATTGGTGCGTAGTTTACCAACAAAAGCGAAAACGGTTTGGGAACATCTTGTAAATGTAAAAAACGTGTATAATGCTTTGGTACGTTTGAAACAGATAAATCTCCTATATGAAAATATCATTTTGCCTCCAAATCCAATTGAATTATTAAAAAATGATTGGCCGGAAATTGAATATAAAATAGACGACTCCGACGCACAAAAAGAAAACAAAACAGCCGAAAACACTGATAAGCAAATCAAATTACCTGCATTGGTAAGTCAAGTTGATAAAGACGATGATATTTACGAACAATACACAATTTATCCATTATACGAGAAAAGGATTAATGAAAAAGCGACTACATTATATCAGCAAAAAAAGGTAGAGGACGCGCCAATTGATATTTATTGTAAGACCGTTGATCTCCTATGCTTCCCACATTTGTATCCTTATGGAATGCATGGAGAACACGAGCATAGAGAAGTCTATTTGACTGATTATGAATATATTAAAGCACGGCTTAAATCTAAACATTCTCAGTTCCGACTGGACGTGCAATACCTATTTTTCTTATTGAATCAAACAAATATTAGACGTTTGAAAGCTGGTATTTATCAAAAATTGAACATAATTAATCCAAAAGAAAAATGCACAGCAAGTACATATTTGAATCTATTACAAAAGGACCTTCTCGAGTGTAATTTAACGACTATATTCTCTCGAATTCCAAATACAGAACCGTTCTGGCATATACCTAGAAGTAATTTGAGATGCATGCTGGAATATTATGGGCCAGCTACCTGGTTCCTCACTCTCAGTCCAGCTGAATGGTTATGGTCAGATTTAATTGAATACGTTAAAGAAGTTAATACACCGCTTATGGATAAAATGTCGCCAAATCAGATTCTAACAAAAGATCCAGTATCCGTGTCAAGATTTCTCGATAATAAATTTCATGCGATGCTAGAGTTTCTTTGTTCTATCGATAATCCAATCGGGCACGTGGTACATTATTTCTGGAGGAGAGAATACCAAGGTAGAGGTTTGCAACATTTCTACCTATTAATATGGATCAAAGATGCTCCTATTCTAGGCAAAGATTCAGATGAAATAGTAGCTGCTTTCATACAAAGATATGTCACATGTAGACTTCCAGATCCAAAAATCTCGCCTACTTTGTATAGACGTGTGAATACCCATCAAAGGCATCATCACAATTCGTATTGCATGAGAACAAAAAAGAACAATAAAAACCGAATAAAGCGAGTGTGTCGTTTTGGTTTTCCTAGACTTGTTACAGAAAACATAAAGATGAGAGACGTAGCTACATCTATAGCTGGTAGGAAGCAATTAAGAAGTCGCAGTAGATTATACGACTTGCCCCGTGACAAACAAGAAGTAAATATTAACGATTATAACCCAATTGTCTTAACAGCATGGGAAGGAAATATGGATATCCAATTTGTAGGTGAAAACTCAACTACTCTGTGTTGGTATTGCACTAAATACGTGACAAAACATGAAAAAAGTTATGCAGCTGAAATGTTTGTAGATGTTGAATCAACAAAATCATTATGCGCCCGCTTATGGAATATTGGAATGCAAGGTTTAAATAATAGAGAATGCGGTGCTCTAGAAGCTGCCGATACTTTATTAGGAATATCTTTATACGGTACGGATAGCGAAACAACTATTAGATGGTTAGACGTCAATGTAATCAGAAATCGGAGAGTGAAACGCAAAGAAGAAATAGAAAACTTGGATCCCGAATCGACTGATATATTCTTCCCAAATATAATTGACGATTACTACCCAAACCGACCAGTCCAACACGAATCGATGAGTTTGTACGAGTTTGCAAGATGGTACGATACGAAAAAGGCACAAAACAATGATGATTGCAATAAAGATGATGATCAAGATAATAATGATGATGATTCCGAAGTCCAATGTTTCGAAATAAGAAATAAGTATTTTAAAAGAAGAAAGAGACCTTATTTGGTAAATCACTACAGGAATAATTCGAAAACTCAGCCAGAAAGATATTTCTATGCCCTACTATTGTTGTTTCAACCTTGGAGAGATATAGATGAATTGAAAAATGGATGTGAAACGTACTCAGAGTCATTTTTAACAGTACAAACTATTTTAGAAGAAGCAATGAAATATAATAAAAAGTTGATTGATTTAGAAGAATGCATTGAAGCCGTTAAGGAAATGGTAAATGAAAAAACAAAAGAACCATCTCAAAATAATCCTATCGACTGCGAAGAAAATGCATTAGAATGTGATCCTTTCGAAGTTGGCGATGCGATGAAAGATTTTCATGATGCTGCTAATAATAACGTAAACGGAGATGAACTTTTGGAAATGATTGCTGGCTTGAATATTGATCAAAATAGTATTTTTGAAAAAGTAGTTTCGGCTTTAAATTCAGAAAATGAAATTTTGAAACTGTTTGTCAGTGGAGAAGGTGGTACCGGTAAGAGTCGTTTGATTCAAGCTTTACAGGGTTATATTAAACAAAATTTGGGAAAAGAAACGGCTGTAGTGGCGCCTACCGGAATCGCAGCTTTCAATGTTAATGATTTGACAGTACACAGGCTGTTTCAATTACCTGTCGAACATGGCGGTGCAACAAAATATAAACAATTGTCTCACGCCGCGCTCAAATTATTACGAAATGAATTGAAAAATGTTTCATTAATAATAATAGATGAAGTATCGATGATATCAAATATTACATTGATGTATATAAACCTACGTCTCATGGAAATATTCAATACATATGAATGTGACGAGGGCTGGTTCGGCAAAAAGCATATACTGGTAATCGGAGATTTACTACAACTCCCTCCAGTTCGCGAAGATCCTTGTTACGTGCAACTGTCTGCCGAACAGGTACAAAAGTTTCTAGGTTGCTTAGCAGGTCACAATTTATGGTCTTTATTCCAATACAAAGTATTAACGATAAATATGCGACAAAAAGGCGATGAAACATACCGTCAACTATTATCGAGAATTCGTTTGGGCACACTGTTGACTTCAGATATGCAATTGTTGCAAACGAGACAACTAAAATTCAAGTCGTCAAGTTATTCAATGAAACTTGATGAATTATGTGAATACATCATTCGTTTACCTGCTGACACTGTTTGCCTGTTACCTACATGCCACCTGTGTGATACTCTAAACAGTGCAATGCTTGAAAAAATTGAATCTGAAAAGATCGAGCTTATTGCTCAGGATCAGCTGAATTGCTCAAAATTTTTGAAAAATAAAGTAATGAAATTATTAAATAAATACGAAGAAGATCATTCACGAACTGCTGGTCTGGCCAAAAGTATTACAATAAAAATTGGAGCGAGAATTATGATTCGTAGGAACGTCGACGTCACTTTAGGAATAGTTAACGGTACTATTGGAACAATCATTTCAGTCACCCGATCTATTGATAATAAAGATGATATCGACAAAATAACCATTATCCTTCCAGGAGGCAGAGAATGCGCTATAGAAAAAGTATCCGTTAAATTTCAAGTTATGGAAAGGGTGTTCGTTGTCAGAAAACAATTTCCCATATCTCTAAGCTATGGTATCACTATACATAAAAGTCAAGGCTTGAGTTTGGCAAATGCTATCATTGACGCTGGCAACAGTGTGTTTTCTACTGGGCAAGTTTATGTGGCTCTCTCAAGAATCACTACTTTGGAAGGACTGCACTTGATTAACTTTGACCCGCAATCTGTGGCAGCTAGTGAATCGGCAATTCTTGAATATAACAAATTAGGGGCCACTCATGATCCGCCACTTTCAAGTAACGAAATTCTAAACATCAAATATAAAAAAATTGGAGACAATTTGTGGGCCGTACCCAAAGGAGTACTAGCTCATCAAATTCCCATTGAGGATAATGCTGAAGGTTGTATAGAAATTCGTGGAATACCTAACACTGATCAAATATCAAGTTACGCGAATGCTATCATGCAATGTATTATACAATGTAATGTAATCAAAACAAAATTATTAGAGTTTACAGAGTTCGACGAAATTCGAGATTTCATAAATGATTACACGGACCAACATAAAAAAATAACTACTTTGAAAATTAGAAGTTTCATAGGAGGCAAATTTTTGCAAAAAGTTCAACAAGACGCATCTGAATTTCTTTTAGCATTATGCAATAATTTACAAGGGCTCCAAAAAATAATTCAATTGGAAATGACAACATCTGTACAGTGCAGAAAATGTCCTCATAAAGAAACAACCACTAACAAGCATTATATTCTCCCACTGCCCGTTAAAGAATTGTGTTTAAAGTCGAAGAAAGGTATACCTTTACAAGATTATGTTAATATTGCTTTACCGATTGGTTGGAAACCGAGTCCGCAAAAACCATGCGAACAATGCTCGGGGCAATTGTTTACTAAAATTGAAATAACTACTCCGCCAAAAATTATTATAATTCAACTATTGTTGTTCTCTTATGATGAAAAAGGCGACATTATTAAAGAAATTAATTGCAAAATAACAGCTGCTCCACAACCGATATCAATATGTAATAAAAAATATAAATTACTAAGTGCCGTATTTCATAACGGTCTCCATCCTCAAAGCGGTTCGTATTCATGCATGATACGTGATGGTAGATCAGCATGGAAATGTATTGACAACGACAAAATTAATCAAACGAAATGGCCCACAAATGCAAGAAATGTGTATATTCTTTTTTTGCAACGTCAAAAATGAAAATAAACCATACTTTTTAAACGATTTTATTCAGACTCGATTCTCTGTTTGCTTCTTGAAAGTTTGCTTCATATATCTGAAAACTTAAATCTAAACCAATTTCAGCAATCCAATTGTCATGAAATTTTGCAGGCGAACGTAGTTTGGATGACAATACATATAATATTTTAAAAACCAAATAACCCTGAGGGAGTGAAAAAAGCATCCAGGCAGCAATAAACAATAAATATAATCCATAACCAGAAATCCAAACGACTTGAAATCAGCCTCTCGCGGTTTTACGAAAAAGACAAAATGCCGCTGCGTTCGGGTCACTAGTCGTATATGCTCTAAGCACGATTTTCGTAAAAACCCAATTTATATCGAGAAAGGAGTCGTTACAAACGAATAGATAAAATAAATAACACATTGAAGATGTTCTCAAACTTTTGGCAGCATTAAAGATTACAATGGATAAATGTATATTATAAATTAAACGTGTTTAAATTAGGTGATTATTTATTATTATAATTTTAATGGTACTATTTATGTAAATAAATGTTTCTTTACAAAATACGGCCGCCACTGCCACGGCATTGGGCCATTGGAAACTCACGGCTTGAGCAAATCGTAATGAAGAATTTCGATAGATCGATAATTACTAAAAATTGCTCATTGAACGTCGATTGTTTACTTAGCATCTAGGCCAGCTTCATAGAAAAGCTATCATCATTATGGCGGACCAACGTATGGAGACGGAGGAAGAAACTATAAGTAATAAAAAATAAAAAAATACTCTACTATTATTACACATATACTCATTACAAAGTTGCACTTGGCCTATGGAATCAGCGGACCTACACCGTAACTGTATAATAACAAAACAACTAGAAGATATTAGACACGATAAAGCATATTGTAACTAATTTGTTACGCCAACGATTAGGAATATGAAACACATCTGAGTTAAAATATGCTTCTATGTATCCAATATGTTCTTGTTGTATTACATGTTATATAGTTACGGTCTATGTCCACTGATACTTAACATATCACTTTCTTTCTTAACAACTCTTGATGATCATTTTGGTTAATTAATAATTAATTGTTGATTAATTTTTGTAGAAATTACACGAGGACTCCCTTCTCGATGGTAAGTTTTATTCACGGTAAACTAACAGATGCAATAAATAATGAAAATTTTTATATTTTATTTAAATTTTTTTTTTTCCAGACTTGAATGAAGATGGTCGATATGTGTGGACACCCATTACATTGTCGTCACCAAATGTGTCCACGGCGCCCCCGCTGCCAGCCGTATCCACGGCACCGCCGCTGCCAGCCGTATCCACGGCGCCGCCGCCACCACCGCTGCCAGCCGTATCCACGACGCCTCCGCCGCGACCGCTGCCAGTATTATATACGGCGCCTCCGCCGCCACCGCTGCCTACCGTAAATACGCCGCCTCCGCCACGTCCACCGCATCATCAGAATATGCAGGACCCGGCCACGGCAGATGGTATTATTTCTTATAAATTAATATAATATAATTGTTGACGTTTTTTACTAATTACAGGATCATCATATACAACTAAGCGCCATATGAGGAGCGGGTGGAGGGTGCGGGCCCGCCAGGAGCGCTGGATGACTATCCAGGCGGTGCGGGCGCAGGCCATAAGCCTGCGCGCACAAGCCACCACCCTGCAGCAATTGGTGCGGGGTGACAGCCGTGGCCGTGGCCGAGGCCGTGGTCGTGGCAGCCGTGGCGGCCGGGGGGGGGCCAATAATAAATAATATTTATATATATATATTTTTTTTTTAATACCATAATTAATACTTCAACAAAAGTTGAAATAAAAAAATTTTTAGCGTTTTTGGGCTTTTGTTTAATTTTGTCGTCAGTACATTTCTATGCTGATGCACCATCACGTATCATGCATAAAAATGAACCGCTTTGAGGATGAAGACCGTTATGAGATAGGGCACTGAGTAATTTATAACAAATTATGAAAAAAGTAATGAAATCCTCCCCCTCCCCAAAAAAACATGACTCATGTATGAATGAAGCTAATTCCCTTTAGGTCACGAAAAAAGTTCACATGCAAAGATTGTGAAATCATCTTTGCTAATTCTAATTGTACCCTTCATTCACGAAAAACATTAAAAAAGTTCTCACGCAAAGATTGTGAAATCAACTTTGTTAATTCCAATCCCTTTAAGTCACGAAAAAAGTTCTCACGCAAAGATTGTGAAATCAACTTTGCTAATTCCAATTGTATTCTCGTTCTCCGTTCGAACACTGATTCTTCTGTCACTTTTTATACTTGACATTCCTTTATTGGCCACAAATCAATTCAGTGCTCAGATTTTCAGCTTCGGTTTTAAGGAATTAGCGGGCGTTGTATAAGAGGGACATCTTCTGTTAAAACTGTCGTATATATTAATGGCGACATCGAAGTCCCAAAATATAGATTTTCTTGTCATTGAAAGACAATTGTCTTTATTTAGTAGTGATAGTGTGATGTCCCACCAAATTTTCCGCCTTACTATTCTCAAATCTACTTCATAAACCACTCCGCAACTCCACCAAAATCTCTCAACTCAAGTCTTACTCCCCTTTTCCCCAACCATTGCCCCCCTTGGCGATGCACCTTAGCGGTCCCCATCTCAAGATGGTCAGTTACAAAATTCCCTCGACTATCCGCCCTATGAGGCGCGAAATCCTCCCAAACATTCAAATTCAAATAAGTCCCTCATCCTACAACGTCTTAATTCAAGACCTCGTCTCACCCCTTCATTACGACTCACCGAGCCGAACTCGTTCAAACCCCTTTTCCTTCAAAATACCTAAAATCCATTAAATGGGTTGAGTATCTTCTTAGCAATAGCCGAACAGAATCTTGAGAATCATATTGCGACGCAAGATTCATAAATGTAGTCTAAATATAGACTAATAGAAAAACCCCAAAAGCCTAACTGCGAAGAATACCTGGCGTACGTGCCGTAAACGTAGTCTAAATATAGAATATTATAGAAAAACCCCGGAAGTCCTACTACGCATAATTCGTAAATTGTGTCAAAATCCTTTCCGCATACAACCCCCGCAAGGACCCCGCGTAAATCTTATAAATACGAAGGATCGAGAGGCCAAGACCTCTTTCGAAAATCACTCGATGATCAACTTCATCGAAAATCACTCGATGTCAAACGAGTTCTTGTTATCAAAGGTATATTTCTAACAGTGTTAAAATATAAAATCAGTGTTCGACGGCAACTATCGTAAGCAATTTATATTATTGTTCATATCATGTTCATACCATATTCTATTATTTCGCTTATAATCGCTTATTAAAATCATATTACTTTATTTCTTTCTTATTTCATTTAATGCTTATTGCATATATATAAATATATTACGTATTATTATTTCTATTACTTTTATATTTTCTAATTAACGTTTATTTTGTTTATATCTTATAACAACTTATTGCTTTTCATATTACTTTACGTTAACAAAGCTTATTGCTATTACATATTTAAATTGTATTATCGTATACTCTATTTCATGTCCATACATACTATAAATGTCATAATCTTTATATGAATGTTATGTGTGAATACTAAAAGCCTCACGCATAATAACCGGTTTAACAAAATTAATAAACCGCTTTGTTTAAATCACGCTTCAAATTATTTGTGTTCACCCATTGATACGAAACACCTAAAATACAGACAAACGAGTTGGTGAA
Source organism: Andrena dorsata (assembly GCA_929108735.1). Taxonomy (NCBI): domain Eukaryota; kingdom Metazoa; phylum Arthropoda; class Insecta; order Hymenoptera; family Andrenidae; genus Andrena; species Andrena dorsata. The sequence continues at coordinate 4,002,172 of OV815487.1, forward strand.
ACAACTGATTCCGATTCGCGAGCTCGAGACCAGTGACCGTATTTACAAACATATCTTCGCATAGCCTGTGTACAGCTGCACGTATAGACGTATTTCTCAGGAAATATTACGAGTAACTTTTTGTGCCTATGCAGCAGTAAATCCAATTAGGCAAAACCAAAACAAAGTGCTAACGGGTGTTACCCCAAAATCATAACAATCTAACCATTCCCTGGTCGTTCAGTGCTAGGAATCTGGCATTCGCGCCTGAGCTCCGATTTACCCGCAGTGCCACGAATCTGGCATTCGCGCCTGTTTCCCTAACGTCTAGTGCTACGAATCTGCTATTCGCGCCTAAAATCCTACTCTCCGCAGTGCCACGAATCTGGCATTCGCGCCTGCATTCCCCAAAATGTTCAGTGCCACGAATCTGGCATTGGCGCCTGAATTCCTATTTTACCCTCAGTACCACGAATCTGGCATTCGCGCCTGAGATCACTCAAAATTTTCCCCTATCTATGCCATATCCCCAAAGACCTCACCCGGGACGTGACAATAGTACCACTATTTGTGTCGAGTGTTTAAGCCAGAGTGATATAGGCGTGAAACATTATCACCTGGGCTGAGTGCAACAGATATTCTTACTTTTTTCGTCTTACAACATGGGAACTTTTAACGCTGGTTACGAAGATTTGGTTGACATTATACTACTGAGCAATCATAAAGTAGATAAATGCGTCGAAAATATTAAAATTAAATATCCAGGCATTCCGGAAACAGTGATGGAAAAAATCCATCATGAAATGATGAAGAATTTTTTACCAAACTTTTCACGAAGATGGAAAATTGCATCGCGAAACAAGTATATCTTATTCACGAAAAGCAAGGAATGGCTGAAAGGAATTTTTTCAATTACTTTGGATCCCACAGACGCTGTTGGGGATAATAGATCAGGACCATCTCAACGTTTTCGAAGTGGACGTCCAGAAAAGAGTTTTGATGATTGCTGCGATCGAACTAAACGATACAAAGTTAAGCATTTGTGTGAGAACTATTCTCCAGAACTAATTGTTATGGCCGGGCATACAATTGAAAAGCCGTTAGTACCTAAAACGTTCACTCCAGAGAAGGCATTGGCATTAGTGCTTGATGCTTCATTGTCAAAATATCAATACGAAGTTCTTAGAAAAGCGAGTCAGGAGATAGGCTGTGATATTTTCCCCTCATACTATAAATTATTAAATACCAAAAAAGAATGTTATCCTTTGGATGTTGATGTGACAGAAAGCTGTGCGAGTGTCAATTTAGGTCATTACTGAATCATACCATTTCAAGGATTTTAAAAAATAAAACCGAAGAACTTAATGACTCTTGTTTCTAAATGGGGGTGTGACGGTTCATCTGGACACAGTGAATATAAGCAGGGTTTTCTCACATCTCTGGTTCCTCTTCAGTTACATGAGAAAGAAAATGATTCTCTGGTGCTCTGGAAGAATACAAGACCTTCCTCTACTAGATTTTGTAGACCTGTGAAATTTCAATTTGCTTCAGAAACACCAGAAAACACTAAAAGTGAAGTCGCAAGAATGGAGACGGAAATTAAAAATCTTACTGATAGCGTAGTTAAAATAAATGGCAAGATATATAAAGTAAATCATAAACTCCTTTTTACCATGATCGATGGTAAAATCGCACAGACAGTCACAGATACATCATCGATGGCAGTGTGTTTTATATGTAAAGCGAAACCATCTGAGATGAATAGATTAGACATTATACGAAAAAAAACTGAAGCTACAGATGCCTTTAACATGGGTTTATCGCCGCTCCATGCACGAATCAAATTTATGGAATACATTCTTCATATTGCCTACAACAACTCATTTAAAACATGCAGGACAAACGAACAGACGAAAGTACAAAAAAATGGAATAAAAAAAAGAATACAGGAAAATTTTAGGAAAAGAATGGGGCTAAAAGTGAACTGCGTAAAACAAGGCACGGGTACTAGTAATGACGGCAACACCTCTAGAAGATTCTTTAATAAGCCCAAATTAACGGCGGAAATAACAGGAGTGGACGAGAATTTAATCCACCGCTTTTCAATTATATTACAAACGATAAACTGTAGTTATGCAATTGATGCAGAAAAGTTTGACACCTACTGCAAGGAGACTGCCGAGCTGTACGTGCAGCTGTATAGCTGGTACTACATGCCAAATACAGTGCATAAGGTCCTTTTGCATGGCAGTAAGATAATAACAGCTGCTATGTTACCTATAGGTATGTTAACTGAGGAAGTACAAGAAGCAAGAAATAAGGATTACCGGGAATACCGATTAAAACATTCCAGAAAATCTTCACGCATATTCTCAAATGAGGATATAATGCATATGCTTCTAGCTTCCTCTGATCCTTTCATAAACAAGTTAAGAACAGAACCAAAGAAAAAGGTTTTGGAATAAAACGACGATGTGAAGGCCTTACTGGTCGAAAATAATGATTGATTCTTTCCATGTATTTTATTTAAATTTAAAATATATTTTTTTGCAAATCACAAAACTATCAGTTATTTTTATTATGAATCGTCCCCAACTTTAAGTTCCTTACTTTTCCGTACTATACCTCTCAAAACACCGTTAACGCAGATTATTGTTTCACTTTGGAGTAGCCATTTTGTTTTTAGTAATTTTGACTTCAGATTTGTAAACAGCGACCTCAAAAACCCCGGGATACCAAGTTTGGTATAAATTGAAGGTTTTACATTGATGCTATCATATTTTTTCCTTGACATGGGGATTTCAAACCACTGTGCGGCGTCTTGTTGAGCTTAACACAAAACTTCACCGCATAACGTTGTTCTAAAGTTTTTTCCATCGTAACTACGACGAGGTCACTGTACAGAGGTTCACATGGAAGCACGTCCTAACCCTCCCAGAGCTCGGAGGCGACTCCCCGAGGGATCCCCCCCATTTTTCCCCACCGGTCGCACCGCTATGCGTTGTATAGTTGCGTCACAAAAAAATGAGGCTCATTACTTTCCGGACAAACCCTGTATATGTAATCCTATAAAAAAGAATCCCATTTAAAAATATTGTCGTAAATTAATAGCTTTATAAAACTAATGATATACAGAAATGGCGCCAATTATCACAATGGGTACTTATACAAAGAAAAAAGTGTATTAAATAATATTAATCAGATATATTTTTATAGAAATAAATATTTTAATATGAATAAATATTTTATTCAAAATACTTGGCGCTGCTCTCCGTATTGGGGTTGCTAAACTGAATAAATATGTATAAATTGCATTAAAATCTTTTTCTTTCTTTCTTGTTTCAGTGGTGTCTTGTCTTGTTTTATTTATTATCAAAGAAAATTAACATTTTTATCGGAGAGCAGCGCCAAGTATTTTGAATAAAATATCTATTCGTAATAAAATATTTATTTGTATAAAAATATATGTGATTAATATTATTAAATACACTTTTTTCTTTGTATAAATACCCATTGTGATAATTGGCGCCATTTGTGTATATCATTAGTTTTATAAAGCTATTAATTTACGACAATATTTTTAAATGGGATTCTTTTTTATAGGATTACATATATACTTGGCGCTCATTTTTGTACCTTTTTTTTAAAAAAGGTAGTTTTGTGGGGATTTCACACATTTTGTAGTGTTTATTGATGACTGGATCATTTTTCACCCCGTCGTGGTTATTTTTTTTAATTAACAATATATTATATTGTCGTCCAAACTACGCACGCCTGCAAAGCTAGAAGACAATTGGTTTGGTGGAATTGGTTTGATTTTACAGATGTGAACCAAGCATGCAAGAAGCAAACAGAGGATCAACACTGCACAATAAAATCGTACAATTAATATAATACTATGTCCCATTTATTTGTTTTTCTCTTCTAAATTATACAGTTTTCCACATTCATAATAGAATTCGATATTAATTGTATATACATATTTCTTAAAACTCTAAAATTGAATTATACATGAAAATGTGCTTGTTTTTTTAATTTTCTCGTGCAGCAGAGTTAATTTCTCTTTCGCTTCTGCTTCCTTTATCTGTAAATATATTAAAACCACATTTTTTGTTACAACTTAACATAGAACATATAGAAATAGAGTGGCCCTTTGCTATAGTAAGTGTAGAGACTGTAAAATGTGTCCGCAGAAAGTCTTGTTGGAGAAAATTTAAATACTAATGGTAATTTAGCGAAAATGAATAAAGAGATCCAATATTTTTAACACACAATTTATTGGCGTTGGAATAAAATTAATTTAGTATGTTTATTGGTGAATTGAAATATTGTCAATGAGAAACTAATAAAATTAATGAATAGCGTGGGAACTACTGTGGATTTTAAAATAAAGCATTACGAATATCTTTTACAAAAGATTAGAAAGCATCGAGGGAGATGCGTTTTCAGCGTACTTTCTTCACTAATGTGACTTACTCTATATTGCAAGCAGTACGCCATAATTTTCTTAATTTTTAACGCTACGCTAATTTGAATAATTTTGTCCATTTACCTTATTTGACAAATTTCCAGAAACTTGTGCGAAACAAGATGCTTCTCTGTCTATCTAACCTTCTACGTACAACCTCCAAGCCTGTGCATCCCCTTCATTTCTATTAAAGCCTGTGGGTCCCCTTCATTTCTATCCAAGCCCATGTGTCCCCTTCAATTCTATAAGCTTTACATAAAAACTGTAATGTAAAAATAGTTTGCTTGTATAAAAACAGTATATTATTTTGTAGAAACTTGTGCGAAAGAAGATGCTTCTCTGTTGAACCTTCTCCGTACAACTTTCAAGTCTATGCGTCCCCTCTGTTTCTATAAGCTCTACATAAATAGTCTATTAAAAAATTTTGCCGACTTACCTTGTTAATTGAGACAATAATTCAGTGTCCTATATGCTGTAAAAACTCGTTACATATAAAAAATTTTGACAAGTTTACTTATCTGACACTTGTTCAGGTTATGGCTGTTTGACACTAGCGAGGTTACGTTTACCTCGACAGATGTGTTCTCTGTCTGGCTGTCACGTGACCACAATTTGTTACGCGATTGGCCGAAACCCGCATCCACTGATCCAATGAACGACGTGCCTGGTCGTCACATTTCCTCTCCCTTTCATGTTCCCCTCTTGCCTACACTTGACGAAGACGATGCTTAATTCTTCAGAACATAAAATTCAGCAAATTGCGACTTTACATCGAAATGTCTCAGCTCATAAGGCCCGTAGGAACAAAACGAAGACACTTTTCTTATGTAAATGAAACCCAAGCTATCCATTAAGACCGTCCAAAAGCTAATCGGATCAGCCGTTATTCAGATTCGGAAATCTCAGGGTTCTTGATAGCGAGTCGTGGCGTAATAGATACACTCTGTGTCTCGCGCTGCGCATATACCTATATATACTTGGCGCGAGACACTGCCGTGTCTCTTGATTTGCTAGGTATTAATGTCGAATAAGGGAACCTCAAGCTGGGTACAAACTCTAAACAAGAAAGAAGTAATAGCTGAATTGAAAGAACGTAACGTTCAAGTTAAAGAAGGGGAGAATTTCGATACGTTACGGAAAAAATTACGAGAATTAATTAAAGAAGAAGGTGAAAATCCGAGCGCTAAAAGTACACTAGAGGAAAGTGAAATCGAAACAGTCGATACTAAGAATTCCATTGTCGATGAGCCAACGGCCGCACAAAGTGCTCTAGCACACGAAAATTGCGATATGTCTGACGGTGTAAAAGTAGAGTTCCGCCTGCATAAGGACGATTGGGAGACGTTTACGGAACAGCTAGATCAGCTATTCATAGCACGCGACATTAAGCCTGAAAAGAAGGCGGCGTAGTTATTAGTGCGTGTGGACACGGAGGCGTTCAAGCTTAACAAACAGCTAGTCGCCTCGGCTAAAATAAACGAAAATAGTTATGATCAAATAATTGAGATCATGAACGAGCACATAAATCCAAAACCGTCCGAAGTTATGGAACGATTCAATTTTAATCAAGCCAGGCAAGATGCAACGGAAACGGTAGCGGAATTTACAGCGAGATTGAAAAAATTAGCATTAAACTGTAATTTTAAAGAAATCGAAGTTGCACTCAGGGATCAATTCGTATGCGGCTTAAAAGATCACGAAACAAAAGTCGAATTGTTCAAGAAAAGTTCCCTGACGTTTGACGAAGCCTATAAATAAGTGACGGTACGTGAATCTGCAGAGAAAAACGCAACGAGTTCTCTGAACGCTGGGAAATCTTTTGGATCAAAAAAAAGAAGAGATACTTGGTATACGCAATGCAAGTAAGAAACAGTGGCAGAAGCAACGCTCAAAAAATCCGTGGCAAAAAAACTATCAACAGGATAAGGACAAAATAAATTGTTACTGTTGTGGTAAGCCAAACCACACAGCAAACGTATGCAGATTTAAAGAATATACTTGTCACGGCTGTAAGAAGAAAGGTCACTTGAAGGTAGCTTGTCGAAGCAAGGGGCTCAACAGCGAACAAAAAGAACAGAGCGTCCAGCTGATCCAGCGGCATAGCAATGTGGAAGCAGCATACAACACGGTCGATTGCGGTACGTTTGGCGGCGGAAGGGCTGCAGGGAAACTACACGAAGAAGATTTTTTGTGCTTGAAAATTAGTGATTCGAGTAGTGAAAATAAAGCAGAGCAAAGGTTTAAGCAAAAGTGTTCAAGTGATTGCGAAGGTAACCCGATGTACGAGTATATATTAATTAATAGTATTAAAGTCAAAATGGAAGTAGATACGGGCACTTATGGGACCGTAATTTCTAATTTATACTACGTAAACTATCTTAGGAATTATAAAATTGAAAAAACAGAACGGAAACTGAAAACATATGACGAGAAAATTTTGCAACCGATTGGAAAATTAACGAATTTAGTTGTTGAATTTAAAAATCAGAAATACATATTGGAATGTTTTGTATTACCTGGTTCGGGCCCAGCGTTAATAGGTAGGCAATGGCTACCGGCGTTTGGGTTATGGCCTTTGCAAATAGGTGATACAGATGCGAGTGTAATAAACAAACTAAATATTGAAAAGTTAACTGACGTATTGAGCGAAAAATACAGCAAATTGTTTAGCGAAACGCCCGGGTTGTATAACAAGAGTGAATCTAAAATTTATCTCAAAGAGTGTGCAAGGTCGATAGCGTTTAAATGTAGACATGTAGCACATGCGTTAAAAGCGCTAGTTGAAAAAGAGTTAGATAGACTAGTAAGTTTGGGGCACCTAATGCCAGTCGAAGTAAGTGAATGGGAAACGCCGATCATGCCCGTATTTAAAAGTAATGGTAAAATCCGTGTATGTGGTGATTTTAAAATGACACTTAACCAGTTTATAATAATCGACAAATATCCTTTGCATACTATAGATGATATTTTTACTGTTTTGCAAGGTGGAAACTCTTTCTCAGAATTAGATTTAACGCATATGTACATGCAATTTCCGGTAGATAAGAAAAGTTCTGAATTGCTTACGATTGTGACACACAAAGGATTATTCAGATATACGAAAATACCTGAAGGTGTTTCACCTGCACCTGCGGATGTACAGAGAAAGATGGACGAATGTCTGAGAGGTATTGATGGTGCGATATCATATCTCGATAACATTTATGTTACAGGTAAAACGGATGAAGAGCATTTAAATAACCTGCATAAAGTTTGTAGTAGGCTGCAAGAATGTGGGTTGAGACTAAATAAAGGGAAATGTCACTTTATCAAAGAGAAACTAGAAATTTTAGGTTACGTTATTGATAAAGTTGGGTTGCATCAAGCGAAATCTAAAGTAAATGCAATGATAAATGCTCCTCAGCCGAAAAATAATAAAGAACTGGCATCATTTCTAGGGCTAGTTAATTTTTACGCCAGATTTTTAGAAAATAGTTCAGATAATCTGAAACCCCTTTATGACCTAGTCAACGCAAAGAAATATGAATGAAATGAAAACTGCTCAAAAGCATTTGAATGGGTGAAAAACGAATTAATTTCGCCAAAAATACTAGTCAATTATGACCCAAATGAGAAAGTTATTTTGTCATGCGATGCATCAGATTATGGCTTATCTGCCATCTTATCCCATAGATATGAAAACGATGAAGAAAAGCCGATAGCATATGCTTCAAAAAAGATAGCCAAAGATGAATTGAATAGGAAAATATTAGATAAAGAGGCTATGGCTATAATATTCGGTTTTAAAAGATTTTACCAATTTATATTTGGAAAATTTATCACATTAAAAACTGATAATAAAGCTTTACAATTGTTTGGGATTGACGCAAGCGGCCACAGGCCAAGCCGGCGCTGATTCGCTGCCGATGTCGCGCGCGATTTAAAACAGGCTAATACGACCAGATCGCGGTATGCACGATCGCGGTGATGAGATCGGTCGGGCCATCTGTTGGCGCGCACCTCAGCTAATTAGGCAGCTCTCTCGCTTCAGCGCGTAGGCAGCTTTGTTCTACTGTTGCGGTCCTCGTCCGGCTCAGGACGATCAGCTGTTGTGGGGGGGGGGGGGGGGGTGCTGACGTCACAGAATTCGGCGAAACGGCCCGATTCATCACCGTGATCGATCTCTCTTGTGCAAATCGTCGTCTCGACAAGTAGCAGTCCTCTTTCGTGCGTGCTTACGCTTTCTGGAACGTTCCAGTATTTCATATTTCGAATCAATCAGTTCGCGCTACAACTTTCGCGTTACAGTTAACTAAGTTGTGTGTGACTCTGCGCTAAGTTAAGTGAACAATCTTGTAAATTTATTTGTGATTCGTCTTGTAAATACAGTGTCCGTGACCTCTAGCTTTAAATTCAACGCTTACTTTTAACGACTTTTCTTACCGACTGTCTTATAGTCTAAGCTAATCCTAATTCTTATTCTAACCGCGAACGCTCGAAGCTTCGACGTTTCGTGTCCTGAACAACAATTGATATTGGGACCAAGAAAGGGCATTCCGCAAACGGCAGATAATAGATTTCAGAGATGGGCATACTATTTGTCCGGATTCAGATATGAAATAGTGGCACGTAAAATCGGAGGCTAATGCAAATTGTGATGCGCTTTCGAGGTTACCAATAGAAAATGAAACAGAGTTGATTGATACAAACTTCTCTCATGTAAATTTTTTTGAGGAGGGAGTCATTTCATATAACTATAAAACATTAGCAGATGAAAGTAAAAAAGATGAACTGGTAATGAACGCTATTAGATACGTTTTAGGAAGTTGGTCAAAAAATACTAATAAAATGTCAAATGAAATGAAAATTCTATTTAATAAAACGCTAGAACTAACAGTTGAGAAAGGTTGCCTATTTTGGGGATTACGAGCAGTCATTCCAGAAAGTATGAAAAATTTAATCTTAAATGAACTACATGCGACACATTTAGGTATAGTAAATATTGAGCGCGATATTGAAAGCATGATTAATAATTGTAAAATTTGTTTAATTTAAAAGAAGAGACCTCCACATACCCCGTTAACGACATGGCCATATCCAGACAAAGCATGGGGAAGAATTCATTGTGACTTTGCGAAATTGTTTGGTAAAATGTACTTAATTATAGTGGATGCACATTCAAAGTGGCCAGAAATAATTAATTTTAATAATAATACTAAAGCATACGGGCTTATAGAAGAATTTAAGAAATTATTTGCAAGGTACGGGTTTCCATTTCAGTGTGTTACAGACGGGGGGCCGCAATTTCGAAGTGAAGAATTTCACAGTTTTCTAGTCACACATGGTGTAAAGCATTCACTTAGTCCGCCATACCACCCAGCTACAAATGGAGCAGCGGAAAATCTTGTCCAAATCTTCAAAGATAAAGTTACGAAAATTGTAAAAGGGGGAGAGAGCGTGTTATAACGCGGTTAACATGTTCCTTTTTGATTACAGAAGCATCGAGCATTGTACGACGCGTAGAAGTCCGAGGTATTTAATGTATAGACGCGAGCTCCACACAAGATTCGACCTTTTACGCCCTAATGTAAACGAAACTGTAGAAACAAAACAACGGGCACAGATTGTAGCCAGGGCAGGTAAACGATTTTCAAATAGGAGAACAGATTGTATTCGATTATCATGGCGTAAGGTCAGGAAAACGAACGGAGGGTGAAATCGTTAAACAAAGTTCTCCATCAACGTTTATTCTAAAAGACGATAATGGGGTTTTGCGGAAGCGCCATGTAGATCAGATGTTAGGAAACAAGAAGGCGCATGTACAAGTTAGGCGCTCACCCCGCCAGCATAAAACTGAAAATCAAAAAGAGGCGGGAGAGTTGTAATGTATGCGTGTGTGTAGTGAGTGACGTAAGCGACTGCGCACGCGGGTCCGCGCATATAGGCGAACTGATACAGTCGCACCAAGTGTGAGGCCGAGACCGCATGGCCGGAAGAAACTTCTGTAACCGTTCAGTATTTCCAATATTATATTATCCGATATTATTCTTATTTACTGCAAGACCACGACTAGTCATTTAACCTGACCCCAGATACATCACATTGAGGAACCGCTTCAGATACACGGCCTCCCTCAACAAGGCCACGGTCGCCTGCTTCCTCGACTCCCAGGAGATAGGGCACCCACTGAGGAGGAAAGCGTACCCTGTGTACGACCTTCTATCGGACAGTTGGCCCAGTCAGAAGCGGATTAAGGTTGGTTGGGGCCCCAGACGCAAAAGAAAATATTAGGCCCCTTACAAAAAAGGGAAAGATAGGAAGAAAAAAATCACGTTAACCATATTTTTAAACACATAAACAGATTATGTACTCATAATGTTTTAATTTCAATTATAATTTGAATGAAATGTATATATAATATAAGTAATAATACAAAAATGTGGAAAAGTGGTTTTTGTGGGGCCCCTCCCAAGTCGAGGCCCCAAGCGCGCGCCTAGTGCGCCTACTGGTAAATCCGCCTCTGGGCCCAGTCCGCGTCGACGAAATCTTTCAATGGCTCCTGGCAGCATCTGAAAACCAATCCTAGCTCGGATGTACCTTTTAAGTAACGCAGGACACGCTTCGCGGCAGCCCAGTGCGTAGAGTCATGGCACGAGTTAAATTGACTCAGATAACTCACGACGTGCGCAATGTCGGGCCTGGTACAGACCGCTAGATACATCAGCGCACCAACCAATTCTTTATAAGACGCTTTCTTTTCTCCGTTGGGCCCGGAGCTCTTCGGATTAGTCTCTCCCCTCTTCAGTTTTGTCCCAAGCTCGACTAGTGTTTGGACGCTTTTCGCTTCACTCATGCCAAATCGATTCAAGATGTCCCTTATGTAGCCGGCCTGGTTCAGGATTATGTTGTCCTTCCTTCGGGAAATCTCGATTCCCAGACAACACTTCGCTTCACCCAGGTCCTTGATCTCGAACTTCGTTGTCAGGTACGACCTAAACTCGTTGATGTCGGCGGGATTCCTCGAGGCGACCAGGATGTCGTCGACGTAAACGGCGACCATCATGATGTCCGGACCGTGCCCCGAGTAGAACATACAGGGATCCGACGAGGATGGGCGAAGTCCGAACTTGTCAGTTCCTCGCACAGCCGTAAGTGCCAACGATGTCCGGCCTGACGCAATCCATAGAGCGCCGTTTTCAGGAGACAGACCCGATCCCCACGCCGCAGCTCACGTAGCATTTGCGACGCCATCTCCCCGATCCCGTCACTCCTCGCTGCGGTGCGTACGATTTCCTCCAATACCTCCTCGGCGCAGCCCGGCACCTCCATGAAGACTTCTTCCTGCAGCATATCGTTGAGATAGGCCGTGGTAACGTCGAGCTGGTGCACGATCATGCCGTGCTGAGCGGCAAGAGCAATCATCGTCCGAATAGTTTTCCAATCTGGGCAACGGGGGCGAATGTCTCGTCGAAGTCCACCCCGGGGCGCTGCGAGAAGCCCTGAGCGACAATGCGCGCCTTCCTTCTCTGTACTGTACCGTCCTGGTTGTACTTGTTCCGCAGCACGGCGCGGTTATCGATGACCGCGCGATCCTTCGGGCGCTCGACTATCTTCCAGGTGTAGTTTTTTATTATGGATGTCATCTCGGAAACCATGGCCCGGATCCATGCGCTCGAGTCCGCTCCCTGCATTGCATCCTTCGCGGAAATCTCGGCAAGACAGGCCAAGTGCGCTGCCTGATTGTTCTCGCAGGCGACCGCGTCCCGACTCCCTTCCCGAGGGACCGCGCCGTCGTTCCCACCTCGAGGGGCCTCCTCGTCGCCCCCGTCTCGAGCGACCTGGTAGAGTTTTCTAGGTCTCCCCCTGCGTCCGGTCCTAACCTTTGCTGGCGTTTCTCTGCCTCTTCATGGCGGCTGACCTGCGAATCCGGGGGAACCCCGGTCCTCGGGGGTCCGATCGGGCGCAACACCACCTTCAGGACTCTCTTCTGGGGCATCCCCCCCCCCCCCCCGAGTCCGGCTGGAGGTTGGTGTTCGAATTCCCGCGCGTCTGAAGAGGAAAATCCAGGGAGTCGCGCGCAGGGGCTTCTTCGTCGACTAACTCTAAGACGGGATCGCTGTTCGACCGCTCCGTAGTGCCCTCGACGAATCTCACGTCCCTCGCGATGTCAATCCTCCTTTCTTCAGGAAGCCAGATCCTGTAGGCCTTGAACTGTTCGCTGTATCCTACAAGTATGCCTTTCTTAGATCGACATTCAAATTTTCCCTTACTCGGTTCTCGATTTAGTGAATACGCTTCGCAGCCGAATTCTCCAAAATAATTCACGTTGGGCACTTTTCCGGTCCACTTTTCGAATGCCGTCCTCCCGCCCAGGCTTTTCGAAGGACATCTGTTTCGGATGTAGTTCGCGGTATTAATTGCTTCCGCCCAGAACGATATAGGCAATCCGGATTGTATAAGTAGGCACCTAGACATTTCCACGAGCGTGCGGTTCCTCCGCTCGACGACGCCGTTTTGTTCTGGCGTGTGAGTGACCATTAGTCTATGAGAAATGCCATTCTCCTTGAGAAATTCGTCAAATTTTGTGTTTATGTGACTGCAAAAACTTTATTCTTTTTCCGGTGCAATTCTCCGCGTGCGCCTTGAATTCCTTGACCGCTTCAAAGACCTGCCCCTTCTCGCGGATCATTTTTACTTCGCACCATTTTGAGCTGTCATCGATAAATGCAACGAAATATCTGCTCTTACCGTTTGACTCTGTCCGCATGGGGCCGCACACGTCCAAATGAACGATCTCGGAGTCACGCTCGCTTTCTTTGGGGAAGGGGATTCGTGTCATCTTCCCACGGAGACAAGTTTCGCAGTTGAAGTCGCGAGTTTTCCGAGCTTCATCCCACTCACGGCTCCGCTTCGTTCTCCTTCCAGGAGATCGCGGTGGTTGAGATGACTCGTGCATGCTCCCGCTCGCATAGAAAATACAGCCCGTCCATGCGCTCGGCGAGTAACACTGTCGCCCCTCCGTTGTCGATCACCTTCACCACAGATTCGACCGCAGGTCCGGAACATAGAGCGCGCCATCTATGCTCACTAGGGTGGTCGCAAGACATAGGGGGAATTTTATTTTCCGTCGTATCTTAGACGGCACCCCCCAAAAAGTTGCCAATTGGTATAAAAATGAGATTGTGAAAGTTTCAGCTCGATCAGATAAAGCTAAGACCTGCCTCATCAGCCCTAAAGTATTGAAAACAGCTATTTTTCATAAAAAAATCGGGGTTTTCCGCTATACAATTAGAACGGTTTATGCTAGGAACGTGCTTCTTGTTTAGTTTTGTAGAGAACGTTCCTGGCTTCAACTTTCATTACTACAACTTGTTTGACAAACGTACAGATCGGAAGATATTTGGCTTTTTCGTGGGCCGGACCCGGAAAATCGACTTTTTCAAGAAAATGTAAAAATTCGCTTAAGATGTGTTACGTCCCGAAACTTCAAAATTTTTAAAATCGATGATTAGTTGTGTTTTTCCTTTGTTAGTGGGCAGAGTGTTTCGACAACGCTTAGCGTTCTGGGAAATCCCTAATCGAGCGCACTTCTGCTTACTGTATTTTATCTATGAAAACGGATACTCGGTACTAGGAACGTCGTCGTCGCCGCGACGTTTGATCGCTGCGCTGTACCCTGAACGTGGGACTGTGCTGAGGCATCAGCGTGGTTCTCAGTAGTTGGTTCAAAATGAGCAGTGGTTCTCATACCTCGCGACACTGATTAAATGTAAGCGGCGGGGGTGTGTCTTGACAATGCATCTAGCATTCTGGTTTAACCTAATCAAGCGCATTTCTGACCGTCGAATCGTCGCATCGATGTAAAGGAGTGATCTGAGTGTGAGAAGCGTGAGGATGAGAATACCCTGTTCTACGCCGGTAGCGCATAAGTAAAAGGTATGGAAGAATGAAAGTGAGAACATCTAATAAAATCATGCGACGGTTGCTGGGGCATGATTGGGACTGCAGCGTCAGCTTTTCTGAGCGGGTCTCGCGGCTGGACGCTCTCGGGGGCGCGAAGCTGAAATCACTCTTTGTCGTACAGTCGCGAGGTGCGTGACTAGTGTCCGTGGAAAGTAATTTCTTTTCTGTAACTAAACCTTCACGTTTCGAGCCGGAGATTCATAATTCATAGTGAATGGACTCAATATTTCCACGTTAAAAATTATTGTATAACTTCATGAGTAACTATAATCATTTAAACTTTTTTTTTTAAATATTTTATTTGTATAATCACTGTGCTTACGTTCGTCTATTATGTTTCGTAGTACCTTATTTAATCGCGATGAGATCAACCTTCAGTTAGATCTCATCTGTGTGTGTGTTAAATCTTTTTCTATCGCTTAAATATATATTTAAGCGATAGAAAAAAAAAATATATATATATATTCATTAGATAACAAGAGTGAGTGCGATTCTTTCTTTCCCAGGCACAGAATACATGCCGTATAATCCAAAGGCAATACCAAAAAGGATATAGAAATCGAACAATAGTAAAACTGATCGATAGAGTGGGTGAGTTGCTCATTATTTCCTCGAATTAGTCAAATTGTATGTCGATAGGCTAACGCCGTCTCATGTAAAATTTTAATTCTTGTTCAAAAAGAAAATTACGATTGTCCGAGGTAACGGAGGGTCAATACTGGCATTAGCCAATATTTTGGGTTCGCCCTTGGCTCCTTAGCCTCTCTAACAACTGATATAAAAAGGAAAGAATAAAAGGAATGAATATTCACTCTTGAACGTTTACATTTGAGCAGAAGTTATTTAATGATAACCTAACTAAATCCTCACAATAACTCAGTGCGGGGCCTGTATAGGACTAGATCTTGAATTCCCGATATCAAACAAAATTCTTTAAATTATTAAATAATAATTTGTACTGTAACGCGCATAACATCCTTCCGATTAGACTGATTTAGATACTAATTACTCGGACTCCACGTTTACCGCGTAACCGCGTTACAGTTGATAATTTGTTTTTTTAAATGCTCTTCTACTACTTTTTAGTTATTTAGCATCAAAGAGTTCGAGTAAGATACTTTTAAAAAATAGATTTTCAATGAGGTAGGTGAAAGGAAAGAGTGGGATAGAGGGGGGAGATGAAAGAAAATATTGACATATATCAAACCATAGTGATTTTTAAACATTGAACTTAGTAGTAACATCAGAACAGGTTTTGTCTAAATTAATTATTAATTATAAATTGTAATAATATGTAAATTAATAATAGTAGGTAGATCGAAATGGCAGATTTGACAGATTGAGTCGTTAGAATCAAGTAGGTGGTAGAGGTTTTGAGAGGGTAGATTTCAATATGTCGGGGTATAATTTTCGACATTCAGCAACTACTTGCAGAACATACTGTTTCCGCTCTTCATCTTTTGTGATACTCGCATTGTAATCCTGTATTAATTTGACACCCCTTTCGGCTGTGTCGTTTACAACCCTAAAACGTTTTACAATTCCCTGTCCTTTTAAAAAATCTAGGTCTTCATTCCAAACATCCGGATCGGAATGTAAGAAATCACTAGAAATATTGAACCTGAAATGTTGAAGAAGTTGAATGTTGCCTGTGTCATAAAGTAATCGACTTCTTTCTCCAGAAAAGAATGCGCTTTTTTCAAAGCGATATTGGCTTTAACTATCCTATCATCTTGTAGGCTTAGCTCATCATCATCATCTTTGTTGTTTTGCTCAAAAGGCAATAGTTTTGCAGCCATGTTTATTTTGATTTGTTTATCTAAAGTTTTATCAAAAAAGGCGAAAGCAACTTGCTCTGGGATCAAATACCACAAATGATTAATATGTTTAGACAATGCTACTTTTGAAATGTCTGCATCAATTCGTTTATAATTGACTCAGGTTTTAAACAACTGTAAATCCAATAAACGGATTATCACGGAGTGAAAAAGGTCGAAATCCAAGAAAAAAACAGCACGGTGTCGATTGCCCCCTATTTGATATCTGGCAGGGAAATATTTTCCAGTGAACGCCTCGGAAATAAGCATTTCCCGATCGTAAATGAATAAAAATGAATTTCGCTTCGAAAACTTTGAAATTATCGACTGTAAACTAAAATGACGTTTCGCTTCGTTTCGAGCCCGTGTTTGTCCCCTAAGATGGAAAAACGAAATATAATATTTAAAAAACTATACAGGTGGCTAACTATATGGGTGGCGCATCGTAGCACACGTTATCGAATTATTATCTTTGTATCGGCTCGGTCTTGTCTTTCATAGTGTCCCTGTGTGTCGTTTTTGGCCGGTGTTGTGACGAGTGTGACAGTTTCCTGCTGTTCGATGCAGGCTACTTAACATTGAAGTGTGTGCCTACCTGTTCTTGGCTTGTCAGTGCTCCTCGTACTTGTCCGTGCCTAATTAGTGACTCTAAATCTACATATCTCGCATTGGTTCTGCAATTGTGTTATTCCCTGACTCTTTTCCGTGCCGGTGATCCCTGACAATCACCAATTAATGTGGCAGTGAACTCCTTCTTGCGAATTATCTGGGATATTGCGTGTACCAACGCACAGTGGGTTGAAATCTCAGAAACACGGCGAAAATATGAAGGCAATCTTTGATATTTACAAAAATGAGTATTCTACAGTTTTCGAGGTCTCTTATTACGAATCTGAAGTAAAAATGGCAAAAAACAAAATGGCGGACACGTATGCCATAAAAATATCAGATTTGGTCCAAACTTGGTATTCTACAGTTTTCGAGGTCGCTGAGTACGAATCTGAAGTCAAAGTGCCAAAAAACAATAATGGCGGATCCAATATGGCGGACACGTATGCCAAAAAATATCAGATTTGGTCCAAACTTGGTATTCTAGGGTTTTCCAGGTCGATGAGTACGAATCTGAAGTCAAAGTGCCAAAAAACAAAATGGCGGATCCAATATGGCGGACACGTATGCCAAAAAAATATCAGATTTGGTCTAAACTTGGTATTCTAGGGTTTTCGAGTTAGTTCAGTTAACTTCCAAGTCCGATCAAGCATTGTTGTTTGCACAGTTATCATCTCTGATTATCAAACAACTGAGATTAGCTCCAATCCCTAAAATTACAATTTATTCATAAATGTTCCCAGTTCATGAAAATATTTTTTTTGCAAACGCAGTTAATTAAAAGATTTATATGTTATCTTATGGTATAAAGATACTAAACCCTCATCAGGACTCTTAAGAAAGAAAATTGATCATCTACTTTGCGATTTGAAGCGTTTTTTTGAGATATTAAAAAGTTTTTGTCTCGTTATAACAATATTATTTGTATTCAGATCTGAAAATAACAACATATTAATATATAAATCTTTCAGTTAACTGCGTTTGCAAAAAAAATATTTTCATGAACTGAGAACATTTTTGAATAAATTGAAATTTTAGGGATTGCAGCAAAAACGAGCTAAATCTGAAAGTTAATCTCAGTTGTTTCATAATCAGAGATGATAATTGTGCAAACAACAATGCTTGATCGGACTTGGAAGTTAACTAAACTAACTCGAAAACCCTAGAATACCAAGTTTAGACCAAATCTGATATTTTTTTGGCATACGTGTCCGCCATATTGGATCCGCCATTTTTTTTGGCACTTTGACTTCAGATTCGTACTCAGCGACCTCGAAAACCCTAGAATAACAAGTTTGGGCCAAATCTGATATTTTTATGGCATACGTGTCCGTGTTGGAGATTCGGCAGTTCCGATCTCCGCCACATCCAACTCATGGCAGCACCTCCTGGACAGCACAGCGCTAAGCCCGATCCACAATCGATGCGCCAATCAGGTGTCAGCGACAGAACGCGCAGCCAATCGCATTTCCCCACGTCGCGCGATCCTCCAGAATTCTGGAGAAGACGATCAACGGAAATCGATCGGCCATATTGTTCATTCTTGTTCGCACAGAGTACATGTAAAGACGCGTCGGTTCTTCTGAACGTTTTGCTTAAGTGTAACTGGTGAATTCTCAAATAATCGCTCAAAACCATTGCCTTTTAGTGCTTCTCATTGCTCACGTACTATTTTCTCAATCTCAAGCTCATCGCGGCGATTGTGGATCGTGGCTAATCACGCGCCCACGTGCTCGGCTCACCGCGATTTGTCTCAGTGAGACAATAGTTTTAGTTTCGCAATTAAAGTGCTCACTCTCACGCTCACGTGCATGTATTTTTAATCTCTGACTGCACTCCGCGAGTGTACAATAAACATTAACACTCTTCTCACCATATACTGATCATTTTCTTGCACTTAACCTAACCGGCATCAGTCCTAGATCACCTGTTCTCAAACATTTTTGGTCCTTCGAGCCGGATGAATTGTGTGTGATTGTTCAGTGCTCGTCTACAACGCTCAAGCTCACCACATCGTGCTCACCCTCTGTGCTCAAGCTCAGCTACTCAAGATGGATGGAATCAACGATTCTACCAAGTCCAGCGCCGAGACCCGGTCCCGGTCGTCGTCACCGAGCCCGCCGGGGGAGATGAGCCTCCAGGTGCCCACCGGGCAGCCATCTCAGGCTACCGGCAGAACGAGGGCGACGTCCCCCTCAACAATACCGGCACCTCTCATCATCAAATCGCGGTCGCAGGTGAGTCGCTTTTTGGCGTTGCAAGCGATTCAGGCCGAAATCCCCACCGACCCCGAGACAGCGTCCCTTGGGGAAGTGCAGTCGCTGCTCGATAGCGTCGCGGAGCTGCACAAGGCATTCCTAACCGAGCACGCTCACCTCGAGGAGTTTTGGCCGGTGAAGTGCCTCACTCACGAATATTTCGCCTCGGACCTCTTGGGCCGCGAGACGCAGCTAGTGGCGCAAGTGAACAAGGCGCTCAAAGGTCTCATGACTCACCGCTCACCCCCCGCTCAACCAGGCTCATCTCCAGACTCATCCGCGGCGAGCAGAGCCGCAAAGCTGCCAACCATTTCGATCCCCAAATTCTCAGGGAACTATGTGGATTGGCCAGCCTTCAATGAGCTCTTCACATCGCTCATCATCAAGGACACGCGTCTCATGGACATCGACAGGCTGTGCTACCTGAGGGCCAGTCTGTCCGGCGAACCTGCTCGCCGAGTGAATTCATTCCAGCTCACCGGCTCATCATTTCAACCATGTTGGGCTTATCTCAATAAGCGCTTCACAAACAAGCGACTGCTCATCAAAGAGCAGTTGGACAAGCTATTCTCAATAGCTCCGCTCACCACACGCCCAGCATCGGCACTCACCAACTTGGCTGCGACTATTGCAGAGGTGAATGAGGCCCTGGTTGCCCTGAAGGCTGACCAGGACATGCACAACTGCCTCCTGGTGCATGTGCTGACGAACAGCTTGGACAAGGTCACGCGAGAGGCTTGGGAAACCTCTTTGGAAAACGTCACTGAGTGCCCTCGCTACCAGGACCTGCTGGCCTTCGTCGAGAAGAAGGGCGGGGCCCTGGAGCAGATAGAGTCCTCACCAAAAAGGCCAGCTGCTCCAGTCGCCTCCACCTCACGCTCTGCTCAAAGGAAGGCAACCGCTCACCCTGCAACGCAGACCAAGGCTCAATCACCTTCTCAACCTCCATCGAGGGCGCTGTCAACGCGTTACCCGTGTGACCACTGCTCAGAAGATCACTTTATAGTGATGTGTCCAAGCTTCCGTGACAAACCGGTAGCTGAGCGGCGCAGCTTCATCACGGCTCACAACCTGTGCAGGAACTGCTGCGGCCGCCACCAGGTCGATGTGTGCAAGTCTGCACTCCGGTGCAAGACGTGTGGTGTAAAGCACCACACCATGCTGCACCCAACTCAGCCGTCAGCTCACACACCTGCTCACCCTCGACCTGGCACATCCGCTGAATCAGGTTCAGCCACGCAAGCCCCTCCGATGGAAGGCAAAAAGTCAGAAGACGGTGCTGACTTTTGAAGTGTCGGTGCAGTCGCCAGCTCATTCTCAACAACAACAGGTCAACCTCACTTCTCACTCTCACTCTCGGCTGCAGGTGGATTCGCCACCCCACACACGCTCACCTTGTTGGCTACGGCCAACGCTATGCTCATCTCACCGGTGGCCTCGCTGCCAGTGAGACTACTCATCGACTCAGGTTCGGAGCTCACCTTCATCAAGGAGGAACTCAGCACTCAACTTAACCTTCAAAGAGCCCACTCATCCATCTCAATTATTGGCATTGGAGGTAACAAGACTACTCACACTCGTGGGGTCGTGTCAATCACTCTACAATCAAGTTACGACTCCTCCTCGGTCACCACACAAGCTCATATTCTGCGGACTCTCACCTCAAGGCTACCATCCGTTGAAGCGACACGTCAGGAGTGGCCACATCTCACCAGGTTAACGTTAGCTGATCCAGATTTTCTAAAACCTAGGCCCATCGACATAATCATTGGTGCCGACTCATATGGAAAAATTATAAAACCTAACCTCAAAAAGGGTGACCCTTCAATGCCAATTGCCCAGCTCTCAATCTTTGGGTGGCTCATTCTTGGGCCAGTTAAAACACCTCAGGCTCTATTCAGCTCATCGCACACAGCTGCAGTCATGCAGCACAGCGATAAAACAATACAAGAGTTGTTGACTAGATTCTGGATTCAAGAAGAGCTCCCAACAGATACACCTTCAACGCTCACCCCTGAAGAACAAGAATGTGAGGATCACTTTCGGGCGACACACACTCGTGATTCTACAGGAAGGTACATCGTACGCATCCCTCTCAAGTCGTCTCGAAGTCTACTGGGCAATTCCTACCAGACAGCCCATGCCTGTCTGAAGCGAACACTCAACAAGCTCAACAAAGATGCTGATTATCGCAATCTCTACCAGGGGTTCATGAAGGAATATGAGGCTCTCCAGCATATGGTAAGAGCTCCCTCACTCTCACCCAATACTCTGTTTTTTATCTTCCACATCATGGAGTACTCAAGCTCGACAGTCAGACCACCAAGTTGAGGGTCGTCTTCAATGGCTCAAGCCCTACCTCAACGGGGCACTCTATCAACGATCTCATGCACACTGGCGCGAACCTGCTACTCAACATCACCGATGTGCTGCTGTGGGTTCGCCAGCACAAGTACATTTTCGCCACAGACGTGACAAAAATGTACAGACAAATCAAGGTTCACGAAGACGACCAGGACCTCCAGAGGATACTGTGGATTGACGAAAATTCAAAGGAGGTGCCCTACAAGCTCACCACGGTCACTTATGGAACCAAGGCCGCGCCGTTCCTCGCTGTCAGAGCACTACTGCAATTGGTCGAAGACGAAGGGCATAGGTTTCCCCTGGCAGTGCCTTCAATCACTCACGCCAGATACGTCGATGACATATTCGGCGGTGCTGATACAGGTGAGACACTCATTTCAATTGCTCAACAATTAAATGACCTGTGCAAGGCGGGAGGCTTTCCACTTGCCAAGTGGCAATCAACCTTCCCTCCATTGCTTGAATCAATTTCTCACGATGTACGAGCTAGCAACTCGTACATAGCTCTTGACGACTGCAATACCAAAATTCTCGGATTACAATGGAATGCTCTCAATGACAACTTCTCATTCTCGACGAAACCTCTCAGCGATTCAAGACTCACTAAACGCCTCATTCTCTCTGAAGTAGCAAAGATATTTGATCCGCTTGGCTTCTTAGCTCCAGTCATCATTCGGGCAAAAGCACTTTTGCAGGAATTGTGGCTGCACAACCTCAACTGGGACGATCCACTGCCTTCCCAAATCACTACTCACTGGCTCACCATCAGAGAGGATCTCACAAGTCTGGCCAGACTCTCAATACCAAGGTGGTTCAACACCTTCTCCTACTCTACAGTGGAATTACATGGATTCTCTGATGCGTCTCAGCTCGCCATGGCAGCGGTAATTTACATTATCGTGTCCTCACCGTCCACAGCTCACAAAGTGTCGACACTCGTGTGCTCCAAAACCAAGGTAGCACCACTCAAGAAACTCACAATCCCGAGGCTCGAACTCACTGCTGCTTTGATGCTTGCAATGCTTACAAAGTACGTTCAAGCTACTCTTCAACTCAACGTCTCTTCAATTCATCTGTGGACGGATTCTCAAATATCACTCTCATGGATCAAATCACATGCTTCACGCTGGAAGGATTATGTACGGAATCCTGTCTCCCAAATTCAAGAGCTCACCCCACACGCACATTGGAGACACGTTCCTGGAACAGCGAATCCAGCTGATTGTGCCTCTCGAGGCCTCACAACACATCAGCTTGAACACCATGAGCTTTGGTGGACGGGACCATCTTGGCTCACTCAGCCCAGTGACTCATGGCCCTCTCAACCTACATTGAAGGACAGTCCAAGCATGCAGGAAGCTCGTCCTGGAGTCTCAAATCTTCTCAACATTCGAAAACTCGAATATCACTGGGATCTCATTTACAAATACTCATCTCTCAACAAATTCTTTCGTGTCACTTCAGTTTGTTTCAGAATTCTGTCACATTTAAAGGGGTCAACGATTTCCTTACCACTCATCGGTCAGTCGCCCGAAGATCTGGAGAGGGCCAGGATCTTCTGGATTAAAGCAACGCAGTCCCTTTATTTCGCACATGAACTAAAGACGCTCAGCTCTGGCGCAACGCTGCCATCGCCTCACACCTTCAATCGGCTCACGGCCTTTATCGATCAAGAAGGAGTGATCCGAGTCGGGGGCCGACTCAACAACGCTCACATTGCATACGGAAGTAAGCATCCTACAATTCTGCCTCGTCACTCACGTCTGTCCGATCTGATTATAGATCAAGCTCACCGACAAACTCTCCATGGAGGGACTCAGCTCACGCTCGCTCACATCAGACTGACCTACTGGATCATCGGGGGTCGAGCTCCAGTGAAGTCTCACATTCTACGGTGTGTTGTGTGTGCTCGGCAAAGGGGGATCCGTGCCCATCAACTGATGGGCCAACTACCTCTTTCACGAGTCACACCCACACGCCCCTTCACTAACACTGGACTGGACTATGCTGGTCCCATCACCTTAAGGACGTGGAAAGGGCGAGGCGCCAAGACTCACAAGGGATGGATCTGTGTATTCGTCTGTCTCACCACATCAGCTGTTCATCTCGAGCTAGTCACCGATTACTCCACGGAAGGTTTCATAGCGACTTACAGACGGTTCATCTCACGGAGAGGAATCCCTCACTCACTCTACTCAGATTGTGGCACCAACTTCATTGGAGCTGATGCCACGCTCAAGAGGATGTTCACTCAGGGCTCTCAAGATCACCAAACTATCGCTCAGCTGTTGGTCAACGACAACACTCGCTGGTGCTTCAACCCTCCAGCCGCACCACACATGGGGGGCAAATGGGAGGCTGTGGTGAAGTCCACCAAACACCATCTTCGGCGAACAGTGAGTGAAACGGCACTCACCTACGAAGAGTTCAGTACACTTCTCACGCAGATCGAAGCCCTGCTGAATTCGCGACCTCTCGAGCCCCTCAGCGACGATCCTGACGACGTCGCAACGCTCACTCCTGCTCACTTCCTCATTGGCCACCCGCTCTCAGCTCTACCGGAACCTTCTGTGGAGCACACATCCATCTCACCGTCAGCGCGGTGGCAACTCATCCAACAGAAGACTCAACAATTCTGGACTCAATGGTCAGCCCATTATCTGCAACGTCAACTCTCAATCTCGAAGTGGCATCATCCATCCAACGCCATCAAGGTCGGCTCTCTGGTGCTCATCACCGATGAACGGTTTCCCCCTAGCAAGTGGCCACTTGCTCGGGTTCTCACTCTTCACCCAGGGAAGGATGGACTGACCAGGGTGGTGACTCTCAAGACCGCCACCACCACCTTGACCAGGCCGATAGCAAAGTTGGCTGTTTTGAATGTTACAGATTCATCATCAACATCTTCTTCCAGCTGTTGAGGCCGGGAGCATGTTGGAGATTCGGCAGTTCCGATCTCCGCCACATCCAACTCATGGCAGCACCTCCTGGACAGCACAGCGCTAAGCCCGATCCACAATCGATGCGCCAATCAGGTGTCAGCGACAGAACGCGCAGCCAATCGCATTTCCCCACGTCGCGCGATCCTCCAGAATTCTGGAGAAGACGATCAACGGAAATCGATCGGCCATATTGTTCATTCTTGTTCGCACAGAGTACATGTAAAGACGCGTCGGTTCTTCTGAACGTTTTGCTTAAGTGTAACTGGTGAATTCTCAAATAATCGCTCAAAACCATTGCCTTTTAGTGCTTCTCATTGCTCACGTACTATTTTCTCAATCTCAAGCTCATCGCGGCGATTGTGGATCGTGGCTAATCACGCGCCCACGTGCTCGGCTCACCGCGATATGTCTCAGTGAGACAATAGTTTTAGTTTCGCAATTAAAGTGCTCACTCTCACGCTCACGTGCATGTATTTTTAATCTCTGACTGCACTCCGCGAGTGTACAATAAACATTAACGCTCTTCTCACCATATACTGATCATTTTCTTGCACTTAACCTAACCGGCATCACTCCTAGATCACCTGTTCTCAAACAGTCCGCCATTTTATTTTTTGCCATTTTTACTTCAGATTCGTAATCAGCGACCTCGAAAACTGTAGAATACTCATTTTTGTAAATATCAAAGAATGCCTTCATATTTTCGCCGTGTTTCTGAGATTTCAACCCACTGTGCAACGGTCATATTTGAAAGATTGCTGTACGCAGGTTATCTGTGTGTGAGTACGCTCGCTCAGTTGGCTTTGTTTTGCTCGGTGTCGTGAATCATTTGTTGTTGGCGGGACGCCAAGCTACTAATTGCTAATTAACGCGGAAGATGGCATCTACTAAGAAGGCCATATGTAAAGGATGTACTGCAACTGTCGCTAAACCCGTGACCTGTATTACCTGTGATATCGCCTCGCACCCAGGCCCGACATGTTTGAAGCGCTTTGCCCGGTAAACGCGTTTTTCTGCGAACTAACACGGTAAAACCGTTTTCCCTCAAATTGAATAATCGCTATTTTCAACTGAAAAACTTAAACTAACCGCCCTCTCCCACGTTTGTCGTGCCTGAACTGTACCTTTTCCCATGCGGTTTTCCTCCCGCGTCGAATGGCACCATCGAAATGCCTGGCAAACGCGTTTTTCTGCGAACTAACACGGAAAAACCCTTTTCCATCAAATTGAAAAATCGCTATTTTCAACTGAAAAACTTAAACTAACCGCCCTTACCCGCGTTTTTCGCGCCTGAACCGTACCTATTCCGATGCGTTTTTTCCTCCCGCGTCGAATGGCACCATCGAAATGCCCGGGAAACGCGTTTTCCTGCGAACTAACACGGAAAAACCCTTTTCCATCAAATTGAATTATCGCTATTTTCAACTGAAAAACTTAAACTAACCGCCCTTACCCGCGTTTTTCGCGCCTGAACCGTACCTATTCCGATGCGTTTTTTCCTCCCGCGTCAAATGGCACCATCGAAATGCCCGGGAAACGCGTTTTCCTGCGAACTAACACGGAAAAACCCTTTTCCATCAAATTGAATTATCGCTATTTTCAACTGAAAAACTTAAACTAACCGCCCTTACCCGCGTTTTTCGCGCCTGAACCGTACCTATTCCGATGCGTTTTTTCCTCCCGCGTCGAATGGCACCATCGAAATGCCCGGGAAACGCGTTATCCTGCGAACTAACACGGAAGAACCCTTTTCCACCAAATTGAAAAATCGCTATTTTCAACTGAAAAACTTAAACTAACCGCCCTTTCCTGCGTTTGTCGCGCCTGAACAGTACCTTTTTCCAAGCGGTTTTCCTCCCGCGTCGAATGGCACTATCGAAATGCCCGGCAAACGCGTTTTCTGCGAACTAACACGGAAAATCCCTTTTCCCTCAAATTGAAAAATCGCTATTTTCAACTGAAAAACTTAAACTAACCGCCCTTTCCCACGTTTTTCGGGCCGAAACCGGACCTTTTCCGATGCGTTTTTCCTCCCGCGTCGAATGGCTCCATCGAAATGCCCGGCAAACGCGTTTTTCTGCGAACTAACACGGAAAAACCCTTTTCCATCAAATTGAAAAATCGCTATTTTCAACTGAAAAACTTAAACTAACCGGCCTTTCCCGCGTTTTTCGGGCCGAAACCGGACCTATTCCGAAGGGGTTTTTCCTCCCGCGTCGAATGGCACCATCGACAGGCCCGGGAAACGCGTTTTTCTGCGAACTAACACGGTAAAACCGTTTTCCCTCAAATTGAATAATCGCTATTTTCAACTGAAAAACTTAAACTAACCACCATTTCCCGCGTTGTTATGGGCGAAACTGGACCTATTCCGATGCGTTTTTTCCTCCCGCGTCAAATAGCTCCATCGAAATACCCGGCAAACGCGTTTTTCTGCGAACTAACAGGGAAAAACCCATTTCCCTCAATTTGAAAAATCGCTATTTTCAATGAAAAACCTAAACTAACCGCCCTTTCCCGCGTTTTTCGGGCCGGAACCGGACCTATTTCGATGCGTCTTTTCCTCCCGCGTCGAATGGCACCATGGAAATGTCCGGGAAACGCGTTTTCCTGCGAACTAACACGGAAAAACCCTTTTCCTTCAAATTGAATTATCGCTATTTTCAACTGAAAAACTTAAACTAACCGCCCTTACCCGCGTTTTTCGCGCCTGAACCGTACCTATTCCGATGCGTTTTTTCCTCCCGCGTCGAATGGCACCATCGAAATGCCCGGGAAACGCGTTTTCCTGCGAACTAACACGGAAGAACCCTTTTCCACCAAATTGAAAAATCGCTATTTTCAACTGAAAAACTTAAACTAACCGCCCTTTCCCGCGTTTGTCGCGCCTGAACAGTACCTTTTCCCATGCGGTTTTCCTCCCGCGTCGAATGGCACTATCGAAATGCCCGGCAAACGCGTTTTTCTGCGAACTAACACGGAAAAACCCTTTTCCATCAAATTGAATTATCGCTATTTTCAACTGAAAAACTTAAACTAACCGCCCTTACCCGCGTTTATCGCGCCTGAACCGTACCTTCTCCCATGCGTTTTTTCCTTCCGCGTCGAATGGCACCATCGAAATGCCCGGCAAACGCGTTTTTCTGCGAACTAACACGGAAAAACCCATTTCCCTCAAATTAAGAAATCTCTATTTTCCACTGAAAAAACTTAAACTATGCGCCCTTCCCGCGTTTGTCGCGCCTGAACCGTACCTTTTCCCATGCGGTTTTCCCCCCGCGTCGAATGGCACCATCGAAATTCCCGGGAAAAGCGTTTTTCTGCGAACTAACACGGAAAAACGGTTTTCCATCAAATTGAATAATCGCTATTTAACTCTGTGAAGTTGGCACACCCAAATTCGAATTTTTTAAAAACCGCGATGGCATACGTTTGTCCATCGTTTGTCCTAAATTGGACAAAAAAAAATTCATTTGTCCACCCTTCAAAAAAAAGTTATGACCAAAAAAATTTTTCACCAGCACCCCCATGAAAACTTTTTAATAATTTGACGGTGGACATGATTGTCCATGGTTTGTCCAGATTTGTCCAACCAAAAATTTCGATTGTGCACCCTCCAAAAAAAAGTTTTGAACAAATTAAGAAAATTCGGTGTTTTTGATAATTAAACAATGAAATCGTTTGCCCCCGACGAATTTCGTTAGTCTAGATGTAGAAGAGATTTGTCCAAAACAGGATTTGATTTGTCCTACCCCCTGAATGGAATTATTAATAAAAATCTCGAAATAGAAGTGTCCCGGCGAAGCGATCGCGTTTAAGTTCGGTTTTTTGATAATTAAACAATGAAATCGTTTGTCCCACGACGGATTTCGTTAGTCCAGATGTAGAAGAGATTTGTCCAAATCAGGATTTGATTTGTCCTACCCCCTGAATGGAAGTATTAATAAAAATCGCGAAATAGAAGTGTCCCGGCGAAGCGATCGCGTTTAAGTTCGGTTTTTTGATAATTAAACAATGAAATCGTTTGTCCCACGACGAATTTCGTTAGTATAGATGTAGAAGAGATTTGTCCAAATCAGGATTTGATTTGTCCTACCCCCTGAATGGAATTATTAATAAAAATCGCGAAATAGAAGTGTCCCGGCGAAGCGATCGCGTTTAAGTTCGGTTTTTTGATAATTAAACAATGAAATCGTTTGTCCCACGACGAATTTCGTTAGTATAGATGTAGAAGAGATTTGTCCAAATCAGGATTTGATTTGTCCTACCCCCTGAATGGAATTATTAATATAAATCGCGAAATAGCAGTGTCCCGGCGAATCAATCGCGTTTAATTACGGTTTTTTGATAATTAAACAATGAAATCGTTTGCCCCTGACGAATTTCGTTAGTCTAGATGTAGAAGAGATTTGTCCAAATCAGGATTTGATTTGTCCTACCCCCTGAATGGAATTATTAATAAAAATCGCGAAATAGAAGTGTCCCGGCGAAGCGACCGCGTTTAAGTTCGGTTTTTTGATAATTAAACAATGAAATCGTTTGTCCCACGACGAATTTCGTTAGTCCAGATGTAGAAGAGATTTGTCCACGTAATTATTTCATTTGTCCTAGCCCCGGAATAGAATTATTAATAAAAATCGCGAAATAGAAGTGTCCCGGCGAAGCGATCGCGTTTAAGTTCGGTTTTTTGATAATTAAACATTGAAATCGTTTGTCCCACGACGGATTTCGTTAGTCCAGATGTAGAAGAGATTTGTCCAAATCAGGATTTGATTTGTCCTACCCCCTGAATGGAAGTATTAATAAAAATCGCGAAATAGAAGTGTCCCGGCGAAGCAATCGCGTTTAAGTTCGGTTTTTTGATAATTAAACAATGAAATCGTTTGTCCCACGACGAATTTCGTTAGTATAGATGTAGAAGAGATTTGTCCAAATCAGGATTTGATTTGTCCTACCCCCTGAATGGAGTTATTAATAAAAATCGCGAAATAGAAGTGTCCCGGCGAAGCAATCGCGATTAAGTTCGGTTTTTTGATAATTAAACAATGAAATCGTTTGTCCCACGACGGATTTCGTTAGTCTAAATGTAGAAGAGATCTATCTACCTTTCAGAATCGACTTAATTGCGTGCATTGAATTTATTATTTCATTTTGTCACTATCTTGGCAAAATTACGTCGGCGTCGTTTGACTCGCGTGATCGTATGATCCGCGAGTACAAGTGCCATGGCTGGCACTTGTGACCACTGGTAGAACCAGTGGTACCGCACTTTACAGAGCGGTGCGACGCCGGACCGATTCAATAATTTTACTATTATAAAGTATCATTAACATATATTCTGTTGAATTACAGTTTTATCATAATTTTTATATTTTTATGAGTATCATAGTTGTCGGAAATACTTTTACCGTTTTTGGATTTGAAACTTTTCGCAATTTATGACTAATGTCATTGTGTAGAGTCCATACTCCTGTTGTATTACGGCAATAAGCTACATAATGTCCTGAGTTATGACATACGATGCCACTTAAAACGTATAGTGCATCTTCAACTTGAAACTTTTCGGGTATGCTATTTAAAAATATTCCCTGTATTTTATTTAGTTGCAAAAAGATTTCGGTGTCTATGACAACATATGATTTTGGGTCTCTTTTTAATTGCGCCGATGATTTACATGTTTTACAGGTACGTGTTTGTACACTGAAGAATTGCGCAATAAAATTATCAAAATTTTGTTTAAAATCTTCGATTGTGACTGTACTAATTAAATCTATCACAAACAATTTTCTGGACTTTACTTGACAATTGTCGCAGATTCTAATTTCTTCGACACTGCAAATGTCTGTTATAAGTTTTGTAAACAGCGTATTGACATTTGTAGTACAATCTACAATATTATTGTGATTCTCAAATATTGTACATAAAATAGCTCCTCGCTCTTCCTACACGGAGTTGTTAATATTTTCCATAGCGTATTTTTTAACGAACATGAAAAATATACTATCTGAATTTTGATCGATCCAGTTTTTAAATGTGCTATAATTGCAATACGCACTGGTGAATACTTCAACCAATGAGTCGAATGCACACGTATTTTTAATATATATTTTTTCCCCATTAATATGAACCAAATTGCAGTTATTTCAATTCCTTAATATTTCATTTTTCCTTTTCCTTAAGGGCCTGTCGTATGTAAGGTGAATATCTGGGCAAGGAGTTAAATATTTCCCTCTAGGATTATTCTTTTTGTTTTCGATTAAGGGATTTTGTATTATATTTACTGTACTGTTTTTTTGTGTATTCGCGTCTGTTTTTATATTTTCTTTATTTTCATCGTCCTTTATATAATTCCTATTAGTGGTTGAATCTTTTAATCTATTTCGTTTGGCTTCAATATTTAAGCCTTTCCAATTTTCCTGTTCCGTTAAATAATCATAAGTATGGCTAACGTTTTGCGCATTTTCGCCAAAATCACGTGAATCGATTTTGCTTTCTTTTTCTAGTCTTATTTCAGTTTGCAGCAGTGCAATTTTTTCGTTCGTGCGTTTAATAGCAGCACGTTCCAATTTCGAGATATTTTCAATCGCTTTTATGTGGTGAATGATAAATTTATCAACGCGCAGTGGTTCATAATTTGCGCCCAAATCTGAATGCTTGAGATCTTTAAAATAAGCCTCACATCTAGAGGATGTCGCTACATTCGATGACAGAGGGAAATATCCGCTCATCACCTGTGTCCAGAGTGGAAAATGCTTTGCCAATTTAACTAGATATGTGACTAGTTCTGGACAATAAAACGCGTTATATCTATCTGTCTCTACACTGTTTTTGGCAATTTCTTCAGCCTCATCTCTGATATTATTTACAAATGCAACTATATTTTCATTGTCAGTTATCATTTCTAAATCATCGTATTCTGTTGCATTCTCCTCACACGTAAAGGTGAATGACTTTATTCTTTCGAATAAATACGACCGCTTTTGCTCACAAATTACTTTGTTTCCATCAGAATTTTTGCCATCGTACTCGCTGTAAGCGACAATAAATATTGAGCTAAGCAGTGTACTAAAATCTTCGACATTATCGCACGATGACATTATACCCGCGCATCGCACAAAGAAGTCTTTAATTTTAGGATGCTTTCTATGAAATACATCTTTGCTGCAAATAATTTTTATTAAATGGGCAATATCAATTCTGATGAAACACCGAAGTGGATGTTGCAAAATTTCGCTATTAATGCATCGGTAGCAATCGGAAATGTAATTCTTTAAGCAACGTTCATTGAATGCCAGGCTGGTTGCATTCAAAAGCGCCAATGAATAATCGGAATCAACTTCTGGAGGCACCGGTGCCCCGTCTCTAATGATCTCCCTCAACCAGTAGGTAATTAAATTTGTATCATGCTTTTCTGAAAGCATTTGAAATACTGGTTGTATTCCATTTGCACCTTTTATAATAATTTGGTACAAGAATATATGTTTCTTGTCACCATTTAGTTTCTCTATTGTTTTTACTAATTTTCCAGTCGCGTCTATTTCTATTTTCCTGCACGATTTAATTAATGTTTTATACAGGTCCATTTGCATGGGAGACCAGTAAAAACAATAGAAAGGATCCTTTGCGATCTGTTTAATGTACCCTGAGTATTGTCCCTTACATTTCAACTCGCATAATGAATTAATAGCGTCAAGATTTTTATTTATTCCTAATTCCCGTACAATGGCTTCCTCTCTTATTTTCCTCAGAGTACATTGTCGCGCAACATAAGGTGGTTCGGGATCGTCGTAGCTTAAATAAGTCGCGGCATCATTTCGCCATTGTCTGGGCTTAATTTTTAAAAGTTGTTTCCCTATTTCTACCCTATGTTTTCCTTTTACCGCCCTTTTCTTTTCGTGCGGTATTCCCGAAGCATCAACTGTGTGCACTCTTAACACAATATCAGTGCCAGGAGCCGGTTTATTTAAGCAATGAGCTTTAAATTCGGCACCGCATTCATTACACTTGCCGTATATTTTCAAATATGTTTCCGCTTCCGGAGAATCGAAAATTTTGCTATATTTGAACGTATAAGCGCACGGAATTTTCGTTTTTAAAAAACTAGCTTTGCAAATAATATCCGTCCAACCGGGACTAAGTATTGTGTAAGATTTTCCACGAGTACCCTTCTCTTTATAAATTTTCGATACAGGAGCAATAGATTTCCATTGCTCCTCAGACAATGTGATATAAAAAAAAACTGGCGGCAGTGTATTATGCATTTTACGCGTGTCATTGTGGGGCACGAAATCTTGACTAATATTACTACTTACATTGGAGACATCGATGCTATCCATCGTTGCTTCGTCTTCTGCTTCTTCCTCTTCCACTGGAATTTGGAAGTGTTTCTTTAAATCGGTCAGCAAATTCCACCGATTGTTCCTGACGTAGAAATTCAATGTGTTTGCTGATAACTTGTCACAAATTTTTACAGACACTTCTTTCCACACTTTATCCGTGCGGCACTTCAATTTATAATCCTCATCGAACACTTGGCACTTTTCACACTCCTGTAACTTGTCGAGAATAACGCCGGAGTGTACGAACGCTTTTCTCGGCATTTTTCACTAATAACCACGATGAAATCGCGAAACGGTAAGTAATATAATTCACAATTACTTCACACACCGTAAATCAACGCACGATCTCACCCGCGCGGTCTGTGAACAATGACTGACTTTCGAGGCACGTGTCTCGCATAACGCCGCTAGTCGAAGGTGGCGCTAAAATACTATATTGGACGCTTAATAATAAAGAAATCCAAATTTCACAGGAACAAAATGTATATGTAATTCTTGTTTTGTACACCGTAGATACAAAACATATTAAATAGGAAATCTGTGTAGAAATCTGGGGAAATTTTTTTACATAAGGGTGCCAAGCATTCTCGCGCCTGCCCTGCTGGTTGGTTACCAAATACAAATTTGAAAATATATCAATCTTGCGAGGGAGCACCAGTCAACGCAAGTCCTAAGACTGCTAAGTAGTGCATTGTAACTATCTGTCTCTGGAGTCGCTGCCGGTGGGATCTTCTACCTGCCGGTCGCTGCGACCTGTCGCAGGGAGAAACACGTGGGAGAAACATTAAGGGTCAATGCACACGAGCGATGCGGCGTCGTTGCGATCTCGCAGCGGTACATATGTATAAAGAACATTAGTACGCAAACTAATAGTAATGGCCGACGCAAGTATACCATTTATTGCGATCTACCAATTTTCACAGTATCGACGAATTGTATGCAGAAAAAAATATTGTACAACAAATTGTAACGTTACAATGAGCAATTGTCTCAATTTAAATTTGTATAAAAGTGCCAAAAAGTGGAGTAACTAAAATTACCCACATTACATACTTGTACATATTCCAAAATTGTGTCTAAATGTATTGTCAACATGTGTACTACAAGAAATAACTTTGAAATAAACTTTTATACTACTGGATCCATATAAACATATTGTTGTGCCCGGGCCGACACCTAAGGTCGTCGACACCGTGCACATACCGATTGCGACAATCGAACGGCCGAAATCCGGCACAGCCACGCAAGGGATTTCGGAAGTGCACTAAGCCCATCAGCACATGGCGAAATATCAGAAAACCGGGCCAAAGGCGGAGACCCCGATGGTCCCCGCTTCGTCCCGACGATAGGTATAATAACATGTACGAGCAATGCGAGCTCAGATTTTGAACAAGCTCTGTTACGGGAACATCACCCGACGTTTCAAAACTCAAGTGTCATTGTCACCCAGATCGGGAACCAATAAACTTGTATCACCTTACGGCGAGTTCTAACTCCTCGACCTGCGACGATCCCTTACCTCCGGGTTCTACACCGAACCCTCCCGTCCCGGCATCATCACCCGAATCTACGGAGCCCGAGGACGGCAATCGCGAAGGACGCCAAGGAGCACCCCGAGATTCGCATCCCGAATCTCGACCCCCAGGCGCCTCAGCACAACAATTGGTGGCAGCGGTGGGATCCCGCTAACGTAAGGACCAAGCCCGACCAACGGGGACAACAGGACGCAGCGGAGACAACGACCCCTTAACCAGAGGGCCAGCCACTCCGCAGTACCGACGGACGTCAGCAGAGGACGCCGCCAGGACAGTCCACTACACACACCTTGACGAGCGATGCATCACCTGTTCTACGTACTGTAAGTGCGAAATACCACTCTCAGCGAATTCAGGCTGCACGCCGCAAACCTCATGCGCCGAGCGAAATCTTTAGACAAGAATATCGAGCGCGATTTAGAATTAGCCGAGCGAAAGGAAATTCTTTCGCCTAGAGCAATTCGCCGAAGTGCCCCGCGTAGATTCTTTAAAGTCCGTACGAAGCAACCCTCCGGCGAAGCTATCTTCGACGCAACATTCGAAATATTTCGTGAAATCGGAGAACGTACGCGACTTGCTCTAGACGTAGAAACCAGTAAGGAACGTAGCGTTCCGACTGCATTACCAACTACGTCAAATCACGCCGGACACACAACCGCCCGGAGACTATATCCGTACAACGAAGCAGATTATAGTTTAATCCTAAGCGGAGCCCTAGCAACCGAAACCAATATGCCGCTCACCCCTTCGGAAACTGCAAACCAAAACGCGGAACCAAACCCCGCCGGAAGCAGAGACCGACTAGCAAATTTAGAAAAACTAGTCACGGAGCTAACCACCTCCTTAGCTAGCGTAGCCGAAGGAATGATAGCGATAAACGATAGGTTGGGAGCAATAGAGGCAAGGGACGGTCTACCCCAGGACTCGATAGATAGAGAAATAAATAGACTAAGGGAAACAATGAATTCGACACACGCGACGCCCGGCCCCTCAGGCAGGACCACTGTCCACTTCGACAATTTCCGCGAAGCAGAGGAAGAACCCAGGCGCTCCAGCCGATTCGTTCCCACCAACCTCGAGATAAATGACCTAACTTACGCGCCGAACGTAGCAGGCACTCGAGAAATATTCCATACCATAAAAACCCTACCCCTGTTCAACGGGAAGGACCCCAAGGAATTACCCGGCTTCCTGACCGCCTGCAAATATGTATATCACACGTATCAAACAGCGGAGGAAAAAGCCCAGATCCTACGAGGAATAATCGCGTTACGGATCGGAGGCGACGCCCTAGACGAAGTACAGACGCGCCGCATATTATCCATACAGGATTTAGAGGACGTGTTAACTTCAGTTTACAAACCTTCACGTACAGCTTCAACTGTACAACGGGAGCTGCTATATAGTAGGCAGGGCCCCAACGAAAGCGCGCATCAATACGGCAATCGTGTATCGAAATTACTAAGGGAACTAATATCAACCGGAATCGATGACAAAGACAGCTTGATAGAAAAAAACGCAACCATAAAGGTATTCAAAAAACAGACTTTAACCATATTCGAGGACGGACTCCGCGATGACCTAAAGGTCCTAGTAAAATCACAGAGACCCGCGGACCTACAGGAAGCAATCACGATAGCCATAGATGAGGAACGATCTATTACGAAACGTCCAACAACGCGCGGGACAAACCCCTCCACTCAAAATAACAACAAAACAGCATCGCGCTACTGTGACATTTGTAAACGATCAGGGCACGACACTAAAGAGTGTTGGAAAAACAAAGATAGGGATAAGCAAAATGGGAAAAAATTTTCTCCGGAAAACAACCATCAAGTGCGGACAGTAGCGAGCAAGGAAAGAAACGAGAAATCGACAGGTCGTAAACCAGAGGGTGAACGACCGACCGCCAAGGAAATACACCAGCCGCGACACAGAAGCACTGACAGCGCACATTCCACACAAAGCAGCCGCGACAGCTCCGAATCACCGGACCGCGACCCATCCACTCAAAAGACTGCGAAAACCTACCGTATGGTTAAAATAGGATACCTCTCCAAAGATGGACATACCTCGGATAGGATAGAAGTAAAAATAAAAAATAGCAAGAACAAACAAACGGTAATGTTAATAGATAACGGGGCAGAAGTATCCCTAATTGCTAGAAGAGCCCTCCCGGACAACATCGAAATAAAAAAATCCGGCATTATGCTAGTTTCATTCTCAGGGGAAAAAACAGGAACACTAGGAAAAATAGATGCCACATTTAAAATAAATGGGAAGAGGATAGTACACCCATTATACGTAGTAGAAGGAAGTACCTTAACAAACGCGGACGGGATACTAGGAATAGACTTTCTTAAAGATAATGGGGTAACCATTAGTTACCCTCAACAGAGCTTACTAGTAAACGGAAAACCCTGGAAAACGTTAAGTAGAAGCATGGGAATATCGATACCCGCACGCACACAACAACTAGTAATGGTCCCTACAGATAGCATTCAAGACGGAATAATAGAGAAACAACAGCTAGCCGAAGGCATATACTTAGGGGAAGGGCTGACGAGACCCAAAGAAGGGAAATGCGTCGCCTGTATTATAAATACAACCACAGAAACGAAAACAGTGACCGTGCCGCGAATTCAATTAAGCAAAATACCGGCCAACGAAATAATTCACTGCAACGACAGCGCCGCAGCTGTTCGGGCGTTGACCGCGAAAGAATCGCTGACTACGCGCATCGCCCGAGTTTTCGAACACATAGACCGCAAACACATGAATAAAGAAGAAAAGGCAGCCATGGAGGAAATATGCAGGGAATACCACGACACATTCCATTTACCAAGAGAATCAATGTCCACAGTGTCCGGCCATCGGGTCCGCGTAAAAAGCGACACAACACCCTGTAATATTAAGCCCTACAGATTACCCGAAATTCTAAGCGAGATGTTTAAAAACATATGTAAACTTTTCCGAATTACGAAATATATATATATATAATAAAAGAAAATAAACGCCTCGGGAAAAAATAAAACACGATGTCGAATCTTAAAAAAAAAAAAAAAAAAAAAAACTACAGGCGGGAGCAAGGAACCAGTATAAAAGGAAAAAAAACGGGAATATACACAAAAATAGGTAGAACTAAGTATATTAAATAAAATAAAATAAAATAGGCACAACAATTATTTTGTAGTCCTACAGGTCATGTTGGCCCCAATCTTCTCCCTGTAACCAAAAAGGGAAAAAGTAAGTTAAAATACAAACTCACTCGAGGAAAAAGAAAAAAAAAAAGGGAAAGAAAATAACCACTTACTGCCTCATCCATTCGGGACAACCCGAATAGGCAGCGCAACCCGTAAAGGTCACAAGATCGGGACCACAACGGGTACCCTTCCTCCCAAAGGTTCAACAGGAACTGGCGATGGACGGCCCGCTGCTCCCGGATCGAGCACATCTCCTGGACATTGACGTATCCCACAATACGGCGCTCGGCATACATCTAACAAAATAAGGAAAAACGATAGTTAATGTCCGACCGAGTCTACGTAAAACGAGCAAGAACACATGCACTCACGAGAGAACTATCCGCGAGAGGGATACGCTAACAAGGAAAACTTAATTAGAAATAGAAGTACTTACCTCACGAAGATTTTCGGAGTACATATTGTCTGCGATGAAAACAACAAAACCAATCGGGACAAAGGAAACGAAAATAATAAGAAAATTCGCGACCGAACGAATATATATAATAGGCGCGAACCAAGCAAAGTAGGAGGGGATAAAACTGGACTTCATTATTCCAGGATGACCGCCCTGGCGGGAGGCCTAACCGAAGCAGCGCCGACTGGCAGCCAGGCCTCTTATACGATATCACCGATTAAGCATAAAGCAGGAATCCACTTTACTCACCTCGGAGAACTACACATGGTAACCAATTCGTGGAAAATCGTGACCCATCTAAAAATGGACACCCTCCTCGAAAGGAACCGGCAGCTGACCTCTTACATAAATCAGATACAACGCCGCTGCGAGAACGAAATCGCGATCCGACCCACTTGCGGGGAACACCTGGGCCCCCTACTCAGAAGGGCAGAAAAACTGTACAGAAGAGTAGACCAAGTGTCGGAGACTCCCGCTTACATACCAAATAAACGACGGGGTCTAATCAACGGATTAGGGACTCTAGCAAAAACCATATTCGGGACTATGGACGCAGACGACGCCGAACAAATTAACAAACACTTATCACAGTTAGACGAAACACAAAACACGTTAATGATTGCCATGAAAAAACAGGTTCAAATAGCAAATAACACGTTGCATCACTTACACGACGCGGAAAAAACAATACAACATAACGAACAGATACTAGCGAAACAAACGAGCTTATTACGAACACAGATAGAAACGACTATACTAAAACAAACGCAAAGAACTGACGTAGTAGATCACTTCATTACGTTAAACGACCTACTAACCGACCTGACTCAGGACGTCGACGATGTGCTGCAATACTACACCAGCCTCAAAGGAGGAATCATCAGCGCAAACGTACTATCGAACGCGCAAATCATTAGGTTATTACAAACCGCGGTACAACATCTCCCGAATGGACTCTCGTTCCCAATAGCACCTAGCCTAGAAAATACTAACGTAATCGAAAAATTGTCATCGGTCACAGCATATTTCGATAGGACTACGTTGATAGCAGTAATAACCGTTCCCCTCATTTCCGCACAAACGTTTACGGTAATCGAGGCAACGCCAGCCCCAATCCATGTTCACGGAAATTCTTACGCGGTGTTAATTATAAGAACGCCAATACTCGTCATCGATGCAAACAGTAACCAATATGTGCTCACCGAGCAAGACGAGCTAAAAGAATGTAAACAGGTAGCGGCGCAATATTACTGCGAACAACCGATGCTGACACACAATGTAAATAACGATCTCGAATGCGAAGCAAGCCTATGGCTGCAACCCGCGGACAAATCCCCAAGAAATTGCGAGGTAAAGTACATTGCGGCAAACCACACAATGTGGATAGGTACCTC
This sequence comes from Andrena dorsata, assembly GCA_929108735.1. Taxonomy (NCBI): domain Eukaryota; kingdom Metazoa; phylum Arthropoda; class Insecta; order Hymenoptera; family Andrenidae; genus Andrena; species Andrena dorsata. The sequence goes on from OV815487.1 coordinate 4,041,479, forward strand.
ACACGCAGACACATGGATCTTTGCGACTCATCAGCCCGAAACATTGACGATACAGTGCGATGAACGACAACCGGAGCACGTCAATATAGATAAGACAGGGATTCTCAAAATTACGGGAAATTGTAATATCCGAAGTAGGGACGTAGTACTAAAAAAGCGCCGAACAACATACAGTGAAGATTTCGAAGTGCCAACGGCACCACGGTACGACATAATAGCAGCGTTAAATGCGACACAAAGGGGCGAACCAACGCAACCCCTCTCGCGGTTTCAGCTAGATAAGCTCCTGAAAAATCCATCTGAATTTTCAGCACTATACGACCAACTTAATCAAATAGGAAGTGAGTTAGAAAAGGAAAACTCTCAACCAGGACTAGCGACCTGGCAAATCGCGCATCCAGCGACAACAACTATTGTACTAGTAATACTTAGCATATTAGTCATATATTTGTTAACACGCGACTACCAACTGCGCAATAAAATACAGATTCCCAAGACACCAAAAGCGACAAAGTCCAAAGGACCAGCCGAGGACAGCGAATACTCAGAAGTCCTGACGATGTAGGGTACCGGGAAATTTTGTAAACCGAAAAATTTTCCCTAAGCACCCTTCTCGTAAGGGGGGGGGGGGGATGTTGTGCCCGGGCCGACACCTAAGGTCGTCGACACCGTGCACATACCGATTGCGACAATCGAACGGCCGAAATCCGGCACAGCCACGCAAGGGATTTCGGAAGTGCACTAAGCCCATCAGCACATGGCGAAATATCAGAAAACCGGGCCAAAGGCGGAGACCCCGATGGTCCCCGCTTCGTCCCGACGATAGGTATAATAACATGTACGAGCAATGCGAGCTCAGATTTTGAACAAGCTCTGTTACGGGAACATCACCCGACGTTTCAAAACTCAAGTGTCATTGTCACCCAGATCGGGAACCAATAAACTTGTATCACCTTACGGCGAGTTCTAACTCCTCGACCTGCGACGATCCCTTACCTCCGGGTTCTACACCGAACCCTCCCGTCCCGGCATCATCACCCGAATCTACGGAGCCCGAGGACGGCAATCGCGAAGGACGCCAAGGAGCACCCCGAGATTCGCATCCCGAATCTCGACCCCCAGGCGCCTCAGCACAACAATATAGTAAACGGTATACTAGCGTCGTTCATATTTGTTATGTCATACTTGCGCCACCGTTCTCGCAGTGGTAGATTCCTTTGCCAATACACATATGTACCGGTGCGAAATCGCAACGACGTCGCATCGCTCGTCTGAATTTACCCTTACGTACAGACTTTTCGTAAGCAACGACAAAGGGACTTTCTTGACTGAGAGAAATCAGTCTCGGGTTGCCACTTGCCAGAAAAGTCCCTGACACATAAGGGGTCTGTCCGGATTCGCGCATGGAGCGCATGAAATTGGTGGCATCGTATTGGTGGCATCGTATTGGTGGCAAGTGAGAGAAATTCTAGGGAATCGTACGATGCCATCAATCGGAACAGACCCAAGATTGTCACTGGTGCGCGTGATGACGTCGGAACGTCAAACCAATCGGCGGCAAGCTAGCTGTTGGGCCAAACCAATCGGCGCCAAGCTAGGTTTTAGCTTCCAGCCAATCGACGCCAAGTGACAATGTGTGCATCAGAGACATTCCGGGTATCCCTGTTGTCTACTGTTCACCGTCACCGTCACCGACACTGTCACTTACAGTCACTTACAACTTGATACAACGCGGGAGAGCATGGAGAATTTGCACAACGTAAGTATTGTTGCGAGCACCCTATGGATTGGATCCATGGCCCGCTGGTGCTCGCGACGAAGACAAGAGACAGCGAGAAGAAGGCGATCTGATCGATCGCCTGTCAAGCTGTCACTTCAGATACGGACGCCATAGCGAGCAGACGTATTTCCGAACAATTCCTCCTTGCCTATCGTTACTGTTGTATTAATTATATTACATTACATTTGCTGTTAACTTAGTTCATGTTCATTTATACTTCTTATATACTCGGTTACTTCTATGACTACGACGAAACGTAACAGTATTAAAATGGTATATCATTAAATAGGGTGATTCTCCCGTTAGAGTTCTCAAAGGTGATGCCGCGAATAAGTCGCGCCTTTTTTAATCGGGATATTTTTAAGGAAGTTAACTTTACATTATGCAAATAGATTTTTCAAATGGACCATTTCCGTCGGGACGGCATAACGACGTGCGTTACGAAAAACAGCTCGGCTGTCTTCGTTGTGTAGAACGATAAATAATTACTATCATATTATTGTGAGATTATTACTGTTCGACAAAATTTAACTTTCTCCGGACTTGTAACATTCAATAGCCGTTTCTTCGTTCCACGCGATGCGACAGACATGTTTCCTCCGGAAATCATCGTCAGAAGTAGTAAAACATCTCGCGTTTTCAATACAGAAACGAAAGAGTTTGGCAACACGTGTACCGTCGACAGTGGTAGTCAATGGCAAGTAGGGCCGCTCTGCGTGACAGAATCGCGTAACGCGCCTACATTGTAACCTTTTCCAAAGTTTTGCTCGCCCGTCGGCGCTCCGTCGTGATAGTTTCTACCGTATAATCCAAAATGTGCTATTCTTCGTGGCGAAGCACTGAAATATGCTAGTCAGGGCCGTTCATGGGTTTTGTGCCGCTCAGGTGCAAAAACATTATTGCCGTCCTTATTAATTTAATATTCGTTAATTAAGAATTTCATATCTATACATACATAGTTTTAAAGATTTATCATGTGCGCGGGCACTTTCTGCACCCCCGTCAGGAACGGGCCTGATGCTAGTTTTCGCGGCGGAAGACCAAACGTGCTAATATTCGTTAGAAACGATGCAATGTGCTTCTTTAGGTAGTAAACTGATACGTGTTTTTTTTTCGTAAATGAAACTTGCTGTATTTCGTAACGCACGTCGTTATGTCCTCCCGATGAAAATGGCCCACATAAAAAATTGATTTGCAAAATGTAAAGCCAACTTCGTTAACAAAAAAGGATATTTAAAAAAGTGGTAATCGTGCATAAAAGGTGCATAATTTAAGATACGAAATAAGTATTTTTTAGTTTTCGATGCATTTCTGATCAAGTTAAATAAAATCTTTTAACATGATTTTTTTTATACATTTTGATTTCATTTTCAGATGGCAATTGCGATAATAGAGGTGATGGAGACTGAAGATGAGGTGCCCCAAAATGCACCCGCGGCGGCGGAGGTGGTGGCCGAGGTGGTGGTCGAAAGGGTGGAAGGGGGGGGGGGGTGCAGGCCCCATTCCGGCCCTCCCCGGAAATTAACCTGCAAAGACGGCTGAACCAACCAAGTAAGTATGTGGAATGTGGTTCTATGCCTTACTTCCTACTAATCTACTTTGTGCGAAACGTTGCAATTGTCAGAATGTTATTCCGGTTTAAGAAATGTCTTAATGTTTATGTTACTGTTTCAGCTAGAAAAAATAATAAAGAAGTGGGTCCACACCCGCGGCCGTGGAGAGCCACGTCGTAGACCGCGGGGTGGAAGAAGAGGAGGCAACCCTCGTCGAGGCGGCGGGCGAGGGAATAATGCAGGCCCGTATAGAGGATATAGAGGATGGGGAGGCCACCGGCGCGGTGGTGGAGGAGGAGGAGCAAGAGGAGGAGGAGGCGGCGGGTGGAAAAATCATGTTACCCTAAACTTTTAAATATGTATTAAAATAAATTCTATTTTGTAATAAGTTTAATTTTTCATTTCAATTGGATACAGGGTGATCCTGGAGCGACTGGACTCAAAGAGGTACCACCTGGTACCCCGTGCCGATGACAACCCCTACGCAGTGCATCACCGAATTTGATGACTTTTGGCCCTCGAAGAGGTTGATGTACCTATTAAGAAGTGAGAAATGGTCACGACGCCAATCGATTCCTTATGTTTGGCCGATGAAACTAACACTAAGAACGGCATAATTCGGATCTTAATGTAGGAAATTAGATGAAAAATTGGTTTATATAATTTCACGCTAGCTTCGTTAAAAATAATCCAATTTACATGACATTTTGGCACGATTTTCATTGGAAAAACATAAGGAATCGATTGACGTCGTTTTCGCAGAGATCTGATGAGAAATGCGGAAATCGTGGACATTTCTCACTTTTTATTGTATTCCAACCCCTTCGAGGATCAAAAGCCATAAAATTCGACGAGGCACTGCAGCAGGATGCTGGCCCCGCCACCAGGGTACCAGGCGGCATCTCTTTGGCAGGCGTCGCTCCAGAATCGCCCTGTATGTCTTTCCTACATTTATCGGCTAGCGTGGATTTCCACCGATGCTGGCGGCTCGACCATTTTCACCTTTTATAATAATTTTGTATAAGAATATGTTTCTTGTCGCCATTTAGTTTTTCTATTGTTTTCACTAATTTCCAGTCGCGTCTATTTCTATTTGCCTGCACGTTTTAATTAACGTTTTATACAATTCCATTTGCATAGGAGACCAGTAAAAACAATAGAAATGATCCTTTGAAATCTGATTAATGTAACCTGAGTATTGCCACTTATACTTCAATTCACATAACGAATTGATAAGATTAAGATTTTTATTGATTCCTAATTCTCGCACGATAGCTTAAGGGAAGAGGTCACTGAAATTTGGAAATCCGAAAATATTTGAGACATGCGAAATTCCTTTTAAGGGAAGGAAGTAGGTTTGAAGTAAAGGCCTTATGCCAGTGGGAACACAGTTTTAATCACTGGTTGTCATAGAATTTACATTACGTTACAAAAATCAAGCATAACTTCAAAAATCTTCTTGCGCAAAGTGTGTGATGCCACAGCCTCCAGGATTTACAGCGAAGAAGGGTCCATAGTGAAGTAAAAAATTGTGTATCGAGAAGTTTCTACGTCTCATACTTTTTAAGCTAAAAATGATTGAATTTATTAAATGGCAAAAATGCAAAATTTCATCAAAATTTTGAGGAAAAGCCAGCGCAGCGCAAAGAGTTTTGCAGATTTCTTCATGCCGATACACAATCTTTTTGGTTTCATGTCACTCTTGAAGCACGCCAAGCTGTAAGAGAATCGGACCAACAGTTTTGCGCAAGGAACATTAGATATATTAAAAAAGTAAGATTTGAGATAAATGCATTTTAAATCTAAAGAGTAAATTCCAGACTACTTCCCTTTTTATATAGTCTAAAATCCACCTGGTTGATACACATTCTCATCAATCTTGCGTCTTTTCCTATCAGCAGCAATTTTCTTTGTGTTTTGTTTCTTCTTAAAGCGCTTTCTTGTAGTGGATTGCTGTTGTGAACTGCAGGTTTCTCTTCTGTTGTCTCTGTCTCTAGCTATACTTATAGCTGTTTCAGATACAACTTTCCTAGCTGTTTGTTTCCTCACTGTCAATGAGCGTACACAACCCATATTAAATTCTGAAACAACGCATGCCACAGGTACTTCAAGTCTTGCCTGCGATACAAATGTTGTCTTCGGGCAGGATCTCCACACTTTTGAATGGAGAGATTAATTTGCATTTTCAGTGCCTCCCTTACAGCACCTTGCCATCAAATTTTCATTTGACAGTCTTTCGTATCGGGTTTTCACTTTGGTGGCCACATCTTCAGACAGCTTGAGTGACATGTGTGTGTGGCTCATTGGTTTTAGTCTAATACTTTTTGCTCAATTGTAAAAGTACCACGATTGCTTGCCCTTAGTACATCTGGCATGGTTAGGTTTGCTGTCTATAGAGCTACAGTGATCTAAAATAGCCATCACAGCATATTCCATGGCCTTTACATTTGGCATATTTTTTACAATAGCATTTTTGTAACATTAGAAATAACTTTTGCAACCCGACAGAAAATATCAAATTGATAAAATATACATGTTTTCTACAAATCGCTCTATAACCTATAATAATAGCATGCTTCATTCTACTCCTACTCTTGCGATATTTTCTTCTAATGAGGTCCATTTCACTCGTTTTATATAAGCTAAGTTCACTGCACCGTAAAATCTCACTCTGTATTTTCACGTAAACCGAAGTTTTGAAAGATTTAAAAAAATATAGTGTCTAGCGCCCGAAGAGACTGACCTCTGTCGGCAACCACTGACCCTTTTGGGCCCGCTTAGAGAGTTACCTATTGTACATGGCAGAGTTACATATTGGCCGCGTTACAGATAGCCGAGAGATACGCAACCTGACCACGACCTCCGTCACATACTGTACTTTGTAAGAAAGCGTTCGTAGTTTAGTAGGCGCAGTCGAATGCGTTTTAGAATCATGGAACGCATTTTGGCCATTGAAGAAAATAAACAATGTCAAGTCCATGCAGTTAATTTGGATTTCCCAAAACACTAGCCAGCGATTGAACATACTCGAAGAGCTAAATAATAGAGAAATATACCGAAAAACCAAGGTTTTGGTTTTCGGCTCTTTCGCAACGTTTTGGAGAAATAGGTTTTTCTGGTAGAAAGACAACACTATGTGTCAAACCATGTTGTGTACGGTTGAACATGGGTTCAAACTTGCCAAAAATGCAAAAAAAAAAATCTTAGAAATGGTCGAAAATCGCGATTTTTTCAGTGTCCTCTTCCCTTAAGGGGCAACATACACCTAGATATATAAAAAAAATTGATTTTTCAAAAATATTCTTATTCCATTGTATATCCATTTATCTGATGAGTTTTATGGTCCAGGCATTGATGATTCAATGTAAGTATGAAAACTTATATTTATGCCAATTTTACGTAGGGGAGACCGGGGCAGGTTGTAACACGGGGTAAATTGTAACATAAATAAAATCTTTTGAACGACAAATCTGGTAACCTACAGCATTCGAGAGCTGCTTGACAATATTAGCACCGTCGATTTTAGTGACACAAACGAGCGTTATGTATTCATTTTGTGGTTATAGCCCAGAATTTTAGTTTTTAGGTTACGTAAGTAAATGTTGTCACAGCACTTTTATCTCAATTAACCGGCATTAGAAACCGCTTGAATTTTTGCTTCTTTGTCGCAAACGAATCAGTACACATTGGTTTATAATAATGTATACGCAATTTAGTGATTTGATGTTTAGTTTCTAGTTTGCTGAGATAAAACCCAAAAATTCGACCTCGGGGTAAATTGTAACATGTTACTATACTTACTCCACTCCAAATGGTGATAAATCAAGCCATTTGCTGACACACCGGAAAAAGATGCTCTAGACGAACAACAGAACAATGCGATTATTATTAATAATTCCATTCTGGGGGTAGGACAAATCAAATCCTGATTTGGACAAATCTCTTCCACATCTGGACTAACGGAATCCGTCGTGGGACAAACGATTTCATTGTTTAATTATCAAAAAACCGAACTTAAACGCGATCGCTTCGCCGGGACACTTCTATTTCGCGATTTTTATTAATAATTCCATTCAGGGAGTAGGACAAATCAAATCCTGATTTGGACAAATCTCTTCTACATCTGGACTAACGAAATTCATCGTGGGACAAACGATTTCATTGTTTAATTATCAAAAAACCGAACTTAAACGCGATCGCTTCGCCGGGACACTTCTATTTCGCGATTTTTATTAATAATTCAATTCTGGGGTAGGATAAATCAAATCCTGATTTGGACAAATCTCTTCTACATCTGGACTATCGAAATTCGTCGCGGGACAAACGATTTCATTGTTTAATTATCAAAAAACCGAACTTAAACGCGATCGCTTCGCCGGAGACACTTCTATTTCGCGATTTTAATTAATAATTCCATTCAGGGGGTAGAACAAATCAAATCCTGATTTGGACAAATCTCTTCTACATCTATACTAACGAAATTCGTCGTGGGACAAACGATTTCATTGTTTAATTATCAAAAAACCGAACTTATACGCGATCGCTTCGCCGGGACACTTCTATTTCGCGATTTTTATTAATACTTCCATTCAGGGGGTAGGACAAATCAAATCCTGATTTGGACAAATCTCTTCTACATCTGGACTAACGAAATCCGTCGTGGGACAAACGATTTCAATGTTTAATTATCAAAAAACCGAACTTAAACGCGATCGCTTCGCCGGGACACTTCTATTTCGCGATTTTAATTAATAATTCCATTCAGGGGGTAGAACAAATCAAATCCTGATTTGACAAATCTCTTCTACATCTATACTAACGAAATTCGTCGTGGGACAAACGATTTCATTGTTTAATTATCAAAAAACCGAACTTAAACGCGATCGCTTCGCCGGGACACTTCTATTTCGCGATTTTTATTAATAATTCTATTCCGGGGCTAGGACAAATGAAATAATTACGTGGACAAATCTCTTCTACATCTGGACTAACGAAATTCGTCGTGGGACAAACGATTTCATTGTTTAATTATCAAAAAACCGAACTTAAACGCGATCGCTTCGCCGGGACACTTCTATTTCGCGATTTTTATTAATAATTCTATTCCGGGGCTAGGACAAATGAAATAATTACGTGGACAAATCTCTTCTACATCTGGACTAACGAAATTCGTCGTGGGACAAACGATTTCATTGTTTAATTATCAAAAAACCGAACTTAAACGCGGTCGCTTCGCCGGGACACTTCTATTTCGCGATTTTTATTAATAATTCTATTCCGGGGCTAGGACAAATGAAATAATTACGTGGACAAATCTCTTCTACATCTGGACTAACGAAATTCGTCGTGGGACAAACGATTTCATTGTTTAATTATCAAAAAACCGAACTTAAACGCGATCGCTTCGCCGGGACACTTCTATTTCGCGATTTTTATTAATACTTCCATTCAGGGGGTAGGACAAATCAAATCCTGATTTGGACAAATCTCTTCTACATCTGGACTAACGAAATTCGTCGGGGGCAAACGATTTCATTGTTTAATTATCAAAAAAACCGAATTTTCTTAATTTGTTCATAACTTTTTTTGGAGGGTGCACAATCGAAATTTTTGGTTGGACAAATCTGGACAAACCATGGACAATCATGTACCACCGTCAAATTATTAAAAAGTTTTCATGGGTGTGCTGGTGAAAAATTTTTTTTTGGTCATAACTTTTTTTTGAAGGGTGGACAAATGAAATTTTTTTGGACAAATTAGGACAAACGATGGACAAACGTATGCCATCGGGTTTTTTAAAAAATTCGAATTTGGGGTTGCCAACTTCACAGAGCTACATAATCGATCTTATTATCGTTTACCACCATGGTTCGCGGTGCCGTTACACCTTTCCTTGCTCTACTAGCCGATGCGCGAGGGAGTAGCGGTGCAATTACATGTTTGTACTTGTGTCCCTTGTTACCCAATATGGGATTTTCAGCACCATGATCGCGTCTGTGGGCGTTCGTCGCCAATAGTATACTTTTGTATTTTTGTTTATCGACATCGGTGTATATAGCATCGTCTGGAATTCTCTTGAAAATCAGTTCGTAAAAGCCGGGTGTTCCTCTGTATTTTACGCCATCTATGATTATATTATCATCCTTGTCTATGTCGAAAGCCTTATCCCCAAGCATCGTTTTACTATTGCTAAAGTATACACCGTACACATAGTCCATTGTTGTGTCCTTATCACCACTTAGGATTGTTTTCATGTATTTTTGCCCTAGCGGACCGAAATGACTGCGAAACGTTTCTTGTCCCTCGAATGTTTGGAGTTGCTGTCTAATAGATGTTACAAACGACTCATCCGGAGTAGTTTCAAAAACGTCATCATCACTGGTTGTGAGCAATTGTACGCTGGGAGGAACCAAGGACTCGTTTGATGTGATATTCTGTCGTTTTCGCTTCGATTGAACTGGTGTTGAGGTTATGGGTGAGTAATCTGATGACATGAGTCGTTTCCTGTTTGTCTTGCGCGATGTGTTCCCGTTCAGATGGATTTTTGTTTTAGACGTTAATGTTTCATTCCCATCAACGTCTGTGCTCATCAACGGTGATGCGTCATGATGCTCATGAGCTTCCGCTCCTGTGGTATTTTCCGCAATATGTTTCAAGGGTTCGACGATAGGTTTAAAGTATCTCTCCAACGCGATATATTCCTCCATCTTGCCAGTCTTCAAAGCCTGATGTTTCTTGCGAATGGCTTCACTGGTTTTTGCAATTTCCTTCGCTATTCTCTCGCGATCCTTAATCTCCAGAGTATCGATATCAATCATCATTGTACCACAGACGCTGCTTTCTCACCGTCGTGTTGATGACAATTGACCATCTCACGGTACCGCAAACTCGTTAAATCCCTTTCTATAACGTCCATTGGACATCGCACTATCCTTGTCAATTACCATGAAGCCATACTCCCGTTGTCAATAATTACGACACAAAGCGCAGAAATCTTCGTAAGTCATGTCAGTATTTACATGATCGTTGTACACATGTTTCAAGTTGGAACCATCCTGCTTAAACACAATCAGCAGATTCGCATTGTCACGTATTAGATGTTTGGGAATCTTTGCATACGTCTTACAGAGATAGAAGCAGTCAACGTTCGAGTGGCGCCCCATAGAAAAGTATTCTCTTATCGTATCTTGCTTGTCGCATGCCACATCATCAAAGATAAAAATAGAATTCGGAAGCGATTCGCTCGGTGGGATGACGTCACTGTTATTCGAAAACGTAAAGTAACCAATTTCATCTATCGGAGTCAATAAATTCTCCAAATACTGATATTTCGGCTGTTGCAACTTCTTGGAATACACGTACACGTTCTCGAAGCGGACGCCGTGTGGACTTTCCAACAAGCTCACCAGCACGTTGGTCTTTCCACAATTTGATGGACCGCAAATGAGGCAGCGGATAGTGTTTGGTAGCATGCTACCATGTCTGCGTCTTGTTTTCAGACACATCACTCGCGATTTATCGTCAAAATTTGTCACGCGTATAGTCACAGGTTGTCACACGAATCGCATCCTCCCCGTGAACTGTGAAAAACGATTTTGCTACATCGAAGCGGCGACGCGCCCTATTTATAGGGCCGCGCGTAAACACGACAGCTCAGTATTCAAAATGCTTCTGATCTTGTCGGATAATTGCGATATTCGAGACCTAACCTCTGAGCAGTTGAAATATATACCAACAATTATTCTACTGCGAGAGTGTGGCAGACACATTGACCAGTTGTGGGACAGACTCCCCGAGCATATAAAAGCCGATTCTGAGGGTCAGCAGTATCGTCGGTGTCTGGAACATTATAATCGTCCTTGGCAGCGAACGCATATCGACGGTCCAGCACCATTGATTAAAAACTGTGGCGAATGTCGCGGACGAGAGTAAAGAAAGGCTGTGGTTTGTTAAATCGGGCGATAAACGCGCTACCTATCGAATTACACATCCCGGGATACTAGTTTTGCGGTCCAGGAACTCATCTTGCAAAACGATTGGCTGGAGGTGATCAAGGCATCAATCCGTTGGACGCGGCGTGTCGAGAACACGATATTGCGTATTCGCGCAGCAACGACCTCGGCGAAAGGCACGCGGCAGATAAAGTTCTCGCTGACAAAGCGCGAAAACGCATCGTTGCTCGAGAAACGACTCTAGATGAAAGAGGTGCTGTTACAGCTGTTTGAGCAGCTATGAAGGCGAAGACGAAAATCGGAATGGGGATAAAAACAAAAACCCGCAAAAGGACTACAAAGAGAGCATCGCAAAAGCGGATTCTTCTAGTGGCAAAACGGGGTGGTATATTACCACTTCTCCCGCTGCTAGGTGTTCTCGGATCATTAGCTGGTGGTGCAGCGGGGATCGCCAAGGCGGTAAACGATAATAAGACGGCGCAACAACAGCTACAAGAAATGCAATGCCATAATCGCTCCATGGAAGGTCGGGGACTTTATCTCGGGCCATACAAGCGCGGACAGGAAATATCGAAGCAAAAAAAAAACGCCGAAAAGAAAATAAAAATGCCCGTGGACGTAACTACCGATGCACAATTGGAGGAGTTGGCAAAACGTATGCGTATTCTATTCTTTAGAGGTGTTTTTATGCGCAACGCAATACCAGCTGGGGGAGTACGTCGAAACGAGAGCGGTATCACAAATTTGGACAATGTCGCGGGACCGGGTACTCATTGGGTGGCGTATGCGAAGAGAGGGTGTCGAGCAATATATTTCGACAGCTTTGGGAATCTTCGACCACCTAAGGAATTGGTACAATATCTGGATAAAGATGTTGTGAAAATCGAATACAATCGAACGGCTTATCAAAAGTACAATCAGAGCAATTATGGACAACTATGTCTACGCTTTCTACAAACGATCGGCACCAAATTTAAGGATTGACTTCACGCCACTCTGATTCAGTACTAGTCCAGTCGTACAGCTCGGAATATGTCGTTAACATTCACTCTAACCGGTAAGAGTAGCACCATCGCGGTAAGCTACTTTCCACCCATAGATTTGAGCGACGATGATTACGAGCTTGGTCTAACAACTTTGGAAACTTATACAATACCGAACATCGACTCGAGCAACGATAAATTCTACTTCACCGTAAACTATGATATCAATAACAACGGTGATGACACCACTCATGAATACATTACGATTCCGCATGGCTCCTATGAACTAGACGCCATTGCCAAATATTTGAAGCAGCGATTACTCGAACGGTATCCTTAAAAAAAAAATCTCAGTGACACCGATGGCGATGATAATGATGTGTATCCAATAGTATTGCGTCCCAACAACAATACCATGAAAAGCGAGCTGCACTGCTCGTTCGCCGTAGATTTTACAAAGCCCAATAACATTGGATCGCTGCTCGGATTCTCGACGAATCGGGTATTAGAACCAGGCCGGTGGCACGAATCGGACGATCCAATAATATCATGAACATGAACATTATTCGCGTAGAATGTAGTGTGACCGCTGGCGCGTACAATAATGGGAGACGTGTACACACAATACATGAATTTTCTCCGAGAGTTCCACCAGGATATAAGATTTCGGAAACGCCCGCACAGATCATTTACCTTCCAATCATCGCACGGGTCATTACGGATCTGACGATACGCGTTGTGGATCAAGACGGACGGTGGCTCGATTTTCGAGGTGAAGAGATTACCATCAAACTGCACGTACGACGGCGACAACGATAATACATGTGGTGCGAACGAAAGAGATGCTTGTGTTGAACGACTCCAGAAACACGTTTCTTCCAAACGAAATTGTTTGCAATAACAACAACAACAACAACAACAACAACAACAACTGCAATAGCTCTGATTACGCTAAAAAGAAGAGGCTCAGTGCTGCGAACATTGCATTTTTGAAATCATTGGGATTCATTGTGCGCATTTAAGTTGAAAAAAAATGGTTGACATCGCATCGTCAAGCTCGAGACTCACACATATAACCCATACGTCAACACGACGTTTGGACACAGCGATGAGATAAGAATACCCATACAGCAGCAGGATTTATACACATTGCCGTGTGAAAGTTTCCTCTATGTGGAGGGGAAATTGAAGATAAATAAGCCAAACGATGCATTATCGGTAACGTTGGGAAATAATTGTATGGCGTTCTTATTTGATGAGAATCGATACGAGCTGAATGGTGTGGAGATTGATTCGCAACAGAAACGTTGGAATAACTAGCACGCTTAAAAACTATGTATCGCTCACATCTGACGAAGACAAAAATTTGGAGAATGCTGGATGGAGCTTGAAACGACGCAATGGGCTAATAGTAAAAAATCATTTCAATTTTTGCATCCCACTCAAATATTTGCTGGAATTTTGCGAGGACTACAAACGCATGATTATTAATGCGCGTCACGAATTGATTTTAATACGATCGCGCAACGATAACAATGCTCTGATAGGATCTCCGGTGTTGGAACCAGAAATTGAATTACTTAAACTGCAATGGCGGATGCCTCATGTGACGCTGAACGACGTTAATAAGCTATCGTTGCTACATGCTTTGGAAAGTGGACAAAACCTTAGCGTTTGTTTTCACTCGTGGGATCTGTATGAGTATCCTCTCTTACAGAGCACAACCAAGCATTCATGGGCCGTGAAGGCATCTGCACAGCTGGAAAAGCCGCGATGCATTATCCTCGTTCTACAGACTGGTCGAAAGAATGTGATCAGAGAAGATGTTACTAAGTTTAGCAACTGTAAATTGGCCAATGTAAAACTTTTTCTCAACTCGGAATTTTACCCATATGATGACCTGAATTTGGACTTTGACAAGAATAAGCATGCCATCTTGTTTCACATGTATACGCAATTCCGTAAATCGTATTATGGACATAGTTGCAACGAGGCATTATTCACTGTGGCTGAATTTTTACAATTTGGTCCCCTCGTGGTGATTGATTGCTCGCGATAAAATGAGTCGATTAAGAATGGTACCGTGGACGTGCGCATAGAATTTAAGTGTAAAGACAATGTGACTGCAAATACTACTGCCTACTGTCTGATTTTACACGATCGGGTGGTTGAATACAATCCGCTGACAAACGTGGTGCGCAAAATCAATTAAATTGTCACGCTACTTGCCTGCCCTCTCCTGTGCCAAATTCACATAAAATTTCATCGTGACAATCGAGATGCTTTACGAGAAAGACTGCATTCTCTCGTCTGCCTTGGAAGCGTGTGGACCTCCAAATTGTATCGATAATGGTCGTACCAACATTCGTTGACCTGCAAGGGTTCATCATCGATGGAAGATTTGTCGCGAAGGAAGTGGCTGTCCTACGACAGGGGACAATTCTCTCGCATTATATTTTTGGGAGCCCGATGCCGCAATTTCTTCTTACGAAATCTGACAAATCAAGCCTCCGATGGTTGACGGCAAAACGTCATGGACTACGGTGGGACGATGGAGACGTTCCATACAGTATGGCTAAACAGCTAATTACGAAAGCTGTAGCTGATGCGATCGATGAAGAAGATGACGCATCCCATATCGTATACGTTAAAGGGTTGCAGAAACGCGACTGGCTTGCGGATTTCCTCGACGAAAATACGAAAGCGGACGTGGTCATCGAAACGCTGGACATTGACTATGAGGATATTAAATCTCTAAATAAGCTAAATGTAGTTATTACTCTGCGATGTGGCAGACACGGAAAGCACTGTGACATGCAAAATGTATTTAAAATATTCAACTGGTGGTCTAAACATCAGAAAGAAATGCTTAAATAAAATATAACCAATTTTTTAATGTATATGAAAATGTTTTTTCTTTACCCTCCTCAACCTAACCTCTTATATGCGCTGTACGCTAGATCAGGCATGGAACTAAAGTGAACGCCGCGGCCGTTTTTCGGAGGCAACGCCTCCTTTCTCCCGCCGCGCGTCTTCGCCCCCGCGGCGGGCCTAGGAGCTTCGAGCGCCTCAGACCCGTACCATATGAACCGCGCGTGGCGCATTAGGGCGACACCCGTATCAATAGATTTCCGCATC
Source organism: Andrena dorsata (assembly GCA_929108735.1). Lineage (NCBI taxonomy): Eukaryota > Metazoa > Arthropoda > Insecta > Hymenoptera > Andrenidae > Andrena > Andrena dorsata. The sequence goes on from OV815487.1 coordinate 4,056,885, forward strand.
ACCCATGGGGTACTATTATCGATGCGTTTTTTTTTTGACAGTGGTATCCCCTGTAGGCCTATTCCACTGTGTCACGCGATAAAAATGGATAGAAGAAACGCGTTTTACTATCAAAATTTTAAATACGTTTGGGAAAACTTAATTTTCGCGCACGTTTAGACGTGCTGGGCATTTCTAAAATATCAACGGGGAGGCTGGTCGACGTTGTACGTATTAAAGTTGAAAGCGAGGAATCGCTTAGCCGTGTGCGCTGTTCTGTCTTAATGGCACGCATTTTTGAGAACGAACATTCGCACAAATATGTTGACCCGAACATGGAAAAAATTTGGAGCGCGAAATTTCTAAGTTTAGGGTATGTCGATTCTTCCAGCGTTTTAAAGAATTCGGCTCCTTTTTCTTCCCTCGTTTTCAAAGAAATGTCGTGCTGAAGATCGCACAGTTCTTCTTGATACTCGAGGGCCTGTTCTTCAATTTTTACGGTGAGGGGATTCTCAAAGAGAATTAGATCATTTCTGAGCGAGTCGAAGTCAGTGAAACGCTCATCGAACTGATCTATCACCGATTGAAGAACGTGTAAATGATTATCAAAATCACACTCATTGCCGAATTCCTCGAAAATTACCCTACACGAGGGAAAAAAGAAAAAAAAATTTTCTTCCAACAGGAGATGATTTTGATACACTAGCAACCTCCTACGAAAAGAATCGACGTGGCTGAACAACTGCGAAATAGTTTGACCGGGTTTCTGCAGTTTTAAATTTAATGTATTTAAATGATTAGTCAGATCTACTATAAGTGAGAGTTCACAAAGGAAACTCGCATCTGTTAATAAGGGGAAATATTCTGCTCCCTTTTTTTCTTGATATTCTTGCAAGAAATGGAAGATCTCATTTCTTATAGCAAAGAATTGACTTAGACATTTCGCTGCACTGAGCCAGCGTACTTCGCAATGCAAAGGAACATCAGTGTAAGCAGCGTTATGTGTTTCAAGAAATTCTATGAATTTCCTGTGAGATAGAAATTTATTTCCGCCCTTGATAGAATTGATTAGTTGCGTATTAAGGGTGCTGCCTTTTTTCGAATGACCGCTTCGTCGCAATTTTCTAAATTGATTAGAAATCCAAATTTGGAAGCTATATGTTCATATGCAGATTTTCTTTTGTTTATTTCTGCTAAAAGTGTATCGATAATTACGTAAAAAGTATTGATACGAAAATCTGCACTCTTCTCAAATTTTGTGTCCGTTGATGCTCCTTCATCAAATTGCTTTTTCCTTTTAATCATTCTTGAAGTTTTAAATTCAGAATTTCCCGACAATCTTTCTCCTTCCTGTTTATAATAATTAAATGTTTGCATATTCCGACGATTTTCAATAAATTTTTGTAAAGAATTATATAAGTTAACGATGTTACGTGGGCCCTTCAGGTCCATCCGTCCTCGTTGTCCTCGCGTATTTTTTCGGCGGCGATTCAGCGGAATCGCCTCGAGCGTGCAGGTCACGTTGTCGAAGAACGTGAAGCGACACGCGGAGCGTCAACGTGACCGTCGCCGGCCCGGGCCCAGAACCTTCGCGAGCGAAACAACTGCCGACGGGGCAGTTTCCCCCCATCGTGCGAAATCGTCCGACGAGCGGCCCGCGATGCGAAAAGTAAAGGAGTCAATTTTTGGATTCCGTTGAGAACGGACTAGCGAACGTGCTACGCAGGGCAAACTTCGAATCGCGCTCGGCCGATCAGGTTAGGCGAAGTGTGCCTCCATCCGACGTACCGAGAAACGGCCTAGCCGGGAGGGCACTTACGCGCCGATACGGACCACCGCGATTCGGGGGAAACTCCGTAGTATCGAAGTTAGGCGTTTTCAAGAATCCATCGTAATCAATCGAGGGAAACCGTCCCCTACGAAGAACCGCGTCTTCGACTTTATTCTCTAACACAGAACGCGCTCGGCCGCGATCATCCGCCGTGGCGTAACTCCATCCGACGTACAGTGAACGGCATAGCCGGGAGAGCAACCATGCGCGTGTACGGGCAAACGCGAACGCGACAGATTGTAATGCGAGCGACCGACGATAGACGCGCGAGTTCGTCAAACCCCGAGTGCCAGCGAAGAGGACGACCGCGACCTACGGCGTTCGAGCGGCACGCGAGCGAGGCGATAACGACAAGGCGAATCACCCTGTAAGCTAAGACCTGCGAGCGACAGCTGAGACGAAGCGCCATCTCGAGGTAGGACAGTTGTATGTAACAATATATATTCTCTATTGTTTTTCCTTTATATCCATTGTATTCTTTGGTTTAACCCCTTTTTCACCTTCCTCTTCCCCCGCGAGTATAGTCAAGGCGTGCTTTAGCACCTTGATAGAGCAAGAACCCGGTGAGTCACCCTAACTGCTCGGGGTGGTTCACAAAAGTCCCTTCAGGACGTAACAACGACTGTTTCAATTTCGATTTCAATCTTTTGCAGGCTTACATTTGTTTTATCAATAGTATTCAAAATATCATTCCAAAGTGAAAGCATTAAACCGGTTTCGAGCGAATTAAATTGTTTTTTTAAACTATCTGCTTCAAGTCTAGTAGAACATTTTTGTGTTTTATCTGTTGAAATATCATTTAGAGCTTTTTTGAAAAAGTCATATCCAACAATTAATACAGTAACTGATTCTGCTCTTGCTGACCATCGAGTGTTACTCAATGTTTTTGGTACCTTACATTTGGTAAATAAATGAAGTTTTAATATTTCCCAACGGTCAGTTGAAGCAGCGAAGAAATTATATATATTCTGAACGAAAAAAAATAATTTCGTGGCTTCTGAACAACTTTCTGCTGCACATTCACCAATCAAATTCAGAGAATGTGTCGCACATGGTACATATATAGCTAAATTATTTTTTGATTTAATTCTTGCCTGAAGACCACTATAAATTCCTGCCATATTAGAAGCGTTATCATAAGATTGTCCTCTACAATCTTGTAGGTCAATGTCAAAATTTGTAAACACTTCCATTATACATTTTTCCATTTCTTCGGCCTTATGTCCTACATTTTCTATAAAAGTTAGGAATCTTTCTACTGGTTTTCCTGCAGTGTTTACATATCTAACAACAATTGTTAGCTGATCGGAATGTGAAATATCGGGAGTAGAATCAACTATGATGTGTGACATCCCACTATTTTTCACGCGTTTCTATTCCAAAAATCTATTAATAAACCTCAAAACCACTCCACCAAAGTCCCTCAAACTCAACTCTTACTCCATATCCTCAATCGCTGATCACCTTGATGTTGTACCTTAGCGGTCACCAATACAAGATGATTGATACAAACTCCACCTCGATGATATATCTTAGAGATCCCCATCACGAGATGATCGTTACAAAACCCCTTCGCCTATTCGCCATATGAGACACGAATCCTTCCCTTTAAAACGAATTCAAACAAGTCCCTCGTTACAAAAACCCTCTTAAATCGAGACCACGTCTCGATCCCCTCCTTTACAACTCATAGAGTCCAAGCCACTCTAACCCCTTTCCTATAAAACACCCAAAATCCCTTCGACGAGTTGAGTATCTTCTTAGCAATAGCCGAACAGAATCTTGAGAATCATATTGCGACGCATGATTCATAAATGTAGTCTAAATATAGACTAATAGAAAAACCCCAAAAGCCTAACTGCGAAGAATACCTGGCGTACGTGCCGCAAACGTAGTCTAAATATAGAATATTATAGAAAAACCCCGGAAGTCCTACTACGCATAATTCGTAAATTGTGTCAAGGTCCTTACCGTATACAACCCCCGCAAGGACCCCGCGTAAATCTTATAAATACGAAGGATCGAGAGGCCAGGACCTCTTTCTATGACAAATCTTTCAACGACGAACACTTTCTTTGAAAAGTATATTTAAACAGTGTTAACAGTAAAATCAGTGCTCTACGACAACTATTGTAAGCATTTATTACTATTTTATATTATTGTGCATATCGCCACCATACCATATATTATTTCTTCGTTTATAAAAGCTGATTGCAATCATATTCCTTTATTATTTCATTTACCACACGCTTATTGCGATCATATTTCTTTATTATTATTTCGTTATTGCTTAGTGCAAACGTATTATTATTTAATTTACTACACGCTTATTGCATATATATATTTTGCATTATTAGCGTTTATTACTTTCGTATTATTTCGTTAACGTTTATTGTGTTTATATATCTTCGTCTTATAACAGCTTATTTCTTTTCCTACTATTTTTTTCGTTAACAAAGCTTATTGCTATTTTATATTTAAATCTTATTATCGTATATTCTATTTCATGTGCATACACATGTTCTATAATTTACATATATTTATATAAATGTTATGTGTCTATGCTCAATGTCCAACGCATAACGTGTTACCTGCTAAACGCATATAGAAGTGCATGAAGCAATAAACCATTCTTTGCTTTTAAATCACGCTTCAAATCATTTGTGTTTACCCATTGGTTACGAAGCCTCCTAAAATTCAAACTAACAAGTGAAACAGCTGATTCCGGTTCGCGAGCGCGAGAACAGTTATACTGTTTACAAACATACTGTTGCACGGTTCGCGTACAGCCGCACTTCTAAATCTATCCCTAAAAACATTACGTGTAACTTTTGCGCGAGTGCAGCAGTGAATCCCGTTATCGAGCCAAATCAAAACAAGTGTGCTAACGGGTGTCCCTCAGATACTAATTCACTTCAAACTTCCCTGGTCGATTAGTGTGCTGGATTACAGATTCGCGCCTGATTCCTCTAAAACGATCAGTGTGACGGATTTAATATTCGCGCCTGATTCCTTTAAAACCCTCAGTGTGCTGGATTACAGATTCGCGCCTGACTCCGTTAAAACCCTCAGTGTGACGGATTTAATATTCGCGCCTGATTCCTTTAAAAACCCTCAGTGTGACGGATTTAATATTCGCGCCTGACTCCTTTAAAACCCTCAGTGTGACGGATTTAATATTCGCGCCTGACTCCTTTAAAACCCTCAGTGTGACGGATTTAATATTCGCGCCTGATTCCTCAAAATCTCAGAGTGCAGGATTTTGGATTCGCGCCTGAGTCCCCTCAAAATCTCAGAGTGCTGGATTTTAGATTCGCGCCTGTCTTTTTCCTTCCCCATAGTCATCGTTCCTAAAGACCTCACCCGGGACGTGACAGATGGAAAAATATTTTGCTTTCTTTAATTCAGAAATAATGAAACTTCGGACATTGGTACCTAGGATATCAATAAATTCATCGCAAACTCCTGCGGAAAAATAAGAAACTGTTCCTTTTCCTTTATTTGCGTAATCCAGTAGTTGTTGTTGTAACAATGGATCGAATTTTGCTAGTAGCTCTATTCATCCTAAGTAATTTCCATTGCTTTTATTCCCGATAATTTGATTTCCGCCTCTAAAAGCTAATCCTCTAGACGCTAAAAATTTAATTACCTCAACAATTCGTTGCAAAATACTTTTCCAATAACTTATCTCTTTGTTCATCTCTAGTGTAAAAACATTCGTAAAATAGTCACGTTGACTATTTAGTCGACTCACATAAATCCGCGTATTTCGTTGATGTTGAACAGAGTTTTCGTGTTGTGAAATTATCTCGCTATGTTTCCAATCATTAAAACCATTAATAAAAATGTTCCATGTTACTGTTGCTTCAAATAGTTTGCATGGGCAGCAAAAAACTATCCCGGTTGAATTAGAATATAGAAGCCAATTACGTTTCTCTCTTCTGCCACCCTTTAAATTTCTATAAAAAATTGCTGGAGTTGCATATCTATTTTGCGCTTTATAAACAACTTTTGATGCACTGAAATCTACACGATAAATATCTACTTGATTTTCTGCCACTTTTTTACAATATCATTGATTTGCATATTGGTTAAGTTTCCCCATTTTGCAGCATCAAGGTAATCAAAGTTATTGATTGTTACACTTTTATCTCCTTCCTCTTGTGACGTCCTGACTCCAGCACACGCGACTTAGTGTCAACGAGCGGCACCAGAGTTCTCCAATCTTTCCCGCTAGTCCTAACTCTCAATGTCATTAGTATATATACAAGTTCCAAAATCATATCCTCTGTGTCCCCGTGCGTGTCTAGGGCAGGGACCGCCAGCTATAGCCCTACTGACGAGTCTGGCTGGCGGTTCCAAGACGAAACACACCTCTTCTTTTCCTCCTCGATCCCAAAATGCCGATCCACCCGCCCCGCACAGTTTACTCCATTGCGGCGTAATCCGGCCGGCCTTAGGGCGCGACGGTACGTTGGAGGCGCCGGGGCAAGAAGTCCCTATCACGTCATTGTCCTAACCCCATCACCACCCAGGACGTGACACTCTTTAACAGTTTTTATTTCTTCACATATGCTATGATCGGTGTCTAACGATTCTAAATTTTGCGTTCCATCTTCTATTTTTTCAAGTTGTTTTGCCACAAATTCCTCCTCTTCATTTTGATTTGAACCTAGCGACCCACTGGGTAATACTTGAAAATATTTATTTAATGATGGTATTTTTTTTAATAAAATATTTTCTTTTGTGTTTTTTTCCTTCGCCAATTGTCGGTTCTCATGCCCAGACTTCTTTTTCTTTTGTGGATTCATAGTTTACAAGTAATTTATATGACACGCTTAGGTGAATCACCTTATATACTAAAAATACTTAAGTATTAGATAAAAAAGAATAAATTATTACGTTGTTTATACTTTATACTTTAAAAACAAAAAGGTGAATTGAAAACTAATTAATAGATCCTTATGAAACTTTATCCTGAAAAACGAACAAAAGTTTTACATGTAACTTTCGCGGAGTATATATTCTGTAAATATAAAAAAAATTAAAATACTTACACCATAAATATTAATGTCGTATTAATATTATACATACATATACAAACACAATGCCAATGTTTGTTTTAATAATCACAATTCACAAATAATGAAGTATTCACAATAATCACAATACACGACAATATATTCGCGAATATGAATGTATCTAATTCGAAACCAGAAACAATATTAATTTTGAATGGTTGCACAGTTTTGACCCGACTAGTGACTGGGACTCGATTGATCTGATTTCACAGCGTATCCAGGAAGATGTGGAGTTGCGTGGAGTCTCGCGACTCGCGAAGCGAGTGTTGCGCGGCACTTTTGTTTTTCTTCGTCGAAGAAAGAAAAGAGATACAATGTCGCGCGATGTTCGCTTCACGCACATTCGCGGCCACTGCAGCCGCAGCGTAAAAGTAGTTTCAAGCCGTGGATTTAGTTTTGCACTGCCGCGACATCATGTATTGAAGGAAAGACAGAACATGATGTGTTTTCTCACTGTCACCTGCGGTTCCGTCCGCACGGATCATGACGCAAGGATGCTCCAGATAAAAATTTTTGTCTCCAAAATTAAAGAGAAAAAAGCATTTCAACATGATTGATTCTTAAGCGCCCTTGGATCACGGGCGCCCCTGGGCTATAGCCCGTATAGCCCATGGGTAAAGGTGGCCCTGCCACCAGCTAATGATCCGAGAACACCTAGCAGTGGGAGAAGTGGTAATATACCTCCCCGTTTTGCCACCGGAAGAATCCGCTTTCGCGATTCTCTCTTTGGAGTTTTTTTGTATTCATCCCCATTCCGATTTTTGTCTTGGCCTTCATAACTGCCCAAACAGCCGTAGCAGCACCTTTTTCACCCAGAGTCGAGTCTCGCGCAACGATGCGTTTTCGCGCTTTGTCAGCGAGAACTTTGTCTGCCACGTGCCTTTCGCCGAGGTCGTTGCTACGCGAATACGCAATATCGTGTTCCCGACACGCCGCGTCCAACGGACCTCTAGCCAATCTTTTTGCCAGATGAGTTCCTAGACCGCAAAACTGGTATCCTGGGATGTGTAATTCGATAGGTAGCGCGTTTATCACTCGATTTAACAAACCACAGCCTTTCTTTACTCTCGTCGGCGACATTCGCCACAGTTTTTAATCAATGGTGCTGGACCGTCGATATGCGTTCGCTGCCAAGGACGATTATAATGTTCCAGACACCGACGATGCTGCTGAACCTCAGAATCGGCTTTTATATGCACAGGGAGTCTGTCCCACAACTGATCAATGTGTCTGCCAAACTCTCGTAGTAGAATAATCTTTGGTATATATCTCAACTGCTCAGAGGTTAGGTCTCGAATATCGCAATTATCCGACAGGATCAGAAGCATTTTAAATACTGAGCTGTCGTGTTTCAGCGCGGACTTATAAATAGGGTGCGTCGCCGCTTCGATGTAGCAAAATCATTTTTCACAGTTCACCGAGAGGATGCGATTCGTGCGACAACCTGTGACTATACGCGTGACAAATTTTGATGATAAATCGCGAGTGATGTGTCCGAAAGCAAGACGCAGACATGGTAGCATGCTACCAAACACTATCCGCTGCCTCATTTGCGGCCCATCAAATTGTGGAAAGACCAACGTGATGGTGAGCTTGTTGGAAAGTCCACACGGCATTCGCTTCGAGGACGTGTACGTGTATTCCAAGTCGTTGCAACAGCCGAAATATCAATATTTGTAGAATTTATTGACTCGGATAGATGAACTTGGTTACTTTAAGTTTTCGAATAATTGTGACGTCATCCCACCGAGCGAATCGCTTCCGAATTCTATTTTTATCTTTGATGACGTGGCATGCGACAAGCAAGATACAATAAGGGAATACTTTGCAATGGGACGCCACTCGAACGTTGACTCCTTCTATCTCTGTCAGACGTATGCAAAGATTCCCAAACATCTTATACGCGACAATGCGAATCTGCTGATTCTGTTTAAGCAGGATGGTACCAACTTGAAACATGTGTACAACGATCACGTAAACACTGATATGTCTTACGAGGATTTCTGCGCTTTGTGTCGTAATTGTTGGCAACGGGAGTATGGTTTCGTGGTAATAGACAAGGATAGTGCGATGTCCAATCGACGTTATAGAAAGGGATTTAACGAGTTTGTGGTACCGTGAGATGGTTAATTGTCGTCAACACGTCGGTGAGAAAGCAACCTCTGCGGTACAATGATGATTGATATCGATACTCTGGAGATTAAGGATCGCGAGAGAATAGCGAAGGAAATTGCAAAAACCAGTAAATCCATTCGCAAGAAACATCAGGCTTTGAAGACTGGCAAGATGCAGGAAGATATCGCGATGGAGAGATACTTTAAACCTATCGTCGAACCCTTGAAACATATTGTGGAAAATACCACCGGAGCGGAAGCCCATGAGCATCATGACACATCACCGCTGATGAGCACAGACGTTGATGGGAATGAAACATTAACACCGAAAACAAAAATCCATCTGAAAGGGAACACATCGCGCAAGACACAGAGGAAACAGCACATGTCATCGGAATATTCAGCCATAACATCAACACCGGTTCGATCGAAGCGGAACCGGCATAATACCACATCAATCGATTTTTCGGCTCCTCCCACACCAATAAATACATTTCCCAGTGTACAATTGCTCACAACAAATGATGATAATGATGATCATGTGGGAGATAAGGATTGGGAAACGGCAAAGCCGAATGTAAAACCCACAGTCTATGAATAATTCTTTTTATTTCACCGATGTTCCTTCACCAAGCATCGTCGCCGGACTGCCTCTCGATCTCTCGACGACGAGTCACGCGCTAAGGACCGGGCGTCCTTATCTAAACAAATACCGTGATCAAGGCGGCGACGCATTTCGTGGAGGGCCCGAGGTGTCCATGTCTCGGCGCCCGACTTGACGCCGTAGGGATTCGAACTCATATGTATTCCCACAATTACGTTTTTGAAACTACTCCCGATGAGTCGTTTGTAACCTCTATTAAGGTCGAGTTTCCTAGCCGCGGTCCGGCGGCGGCAGCGGCCGCGTCCGGCGGCCAAATCCTAAGCACCGCTCTAATGGAGAAGCATGTAACCGTTTTCCTAGCCGCGTTTTCGAGCGGCGGCGGCCGCCCGTCTGCTACAGCAGCAACCTAGGCTACTCAAGACGCAACACAATGCGATGAGTGTCTGTTTTCCGCGATCATGGTGAAATCTACTAGCCGCGCGGCTAACCACGGCGGCAAATCGCGTGACTTCTCTTGGAGAAGTCATAGCCGCGGGGCCGCGCTGCGATCTTACGCCACAGTGGGACAGAATGCCAAAAATAAGGAAACAAGGCAGAATTCGAAAGTTATGGGATTATGATTTTTTTACATATTGTAAACTAATAATATGAGCTCCTAAAAAAAGGGAAAAATATCGTGTCGACTACGTTTGATCTGCGTGTAAACACGTGTCAAAGTTTGTATGTTTTCTCTGGTGGAAAATTTTGTATCGAGTCTTTTAAATCGTGATGATATAAATTTTTTGAAAACCGAAATGAGTAGTATCGTTTTTGGTAAGCAATAGCAAACAATTAGTTACATACAGTACTTTTCCATAAGAAACCCATTGAAGAAATATCAGCAATTCTAGTTACCCTCCGGGAATTTCCGAGCAAATTTCTTTTTTGTTATATAATCAACATCTATTTGGCTTTGCAACTCCGAAAACAAGATTTGGCAATATTTACCAATAATGGAGTAATTACATGTATTCTATATCGCAAAGCGAGGCTGAATCTCAACAAATAGGGGGAAATTCAACATCACATTTTTCGCACTGAAACTGCGGAATATAATTAAAGAAGTTCATAAAAGAGTATTAATATACAACTCATACGGGGGATTGACGTTATTTAAAAAAATGATGTCAATAATTCCAATAAAACTAGACCAATTTGATAAATATACCTATATTACTATGGAAAGTGCAGAAATATTATACGCGGCAAATATTATCATTGCAATACAAACGAAGATATTTTAAAGATTTTGTCTATTTATTCAGATCCAGTACTACTGTTTTATAATGTTCATAAGATTCAACATTTTGATTAGAAAAACTGGCATATTGAATTTGTTCTCTATTCTTGGGATTGACGCCCACTGCGCGTTGGGACAAAAGCGGGATCGGACGCAAGCGAGAGTTCACTCTTTGTTTTCGACTGTTAATTTCATATTTCCCAAGAACGTCTTAACGCCATCTGTTTGCCAGCATTTCTAAAGGGCAGTCCAGAACGTAGTGCCGTCTTTAACCCTCGGTTGTCACACCTACTTTTTCGAACGTCGTTGTCACACTGGGTCATTTTGACCCTGTCAATTTTCAATCAGTTGTTATTTAAAAACTATTCGTTAAATTAAGTCTCAAAAATTCCGAGATAATGTTTGAATATTGTAGAATATATGCCCATCGTTGAAAGTTGATATTTAAAGTATCATCATGCATAAAAAAAATTTGAAGCAATAAGAGTTTCGACAAAAAGGTGTTTTGCTTAACCCGCCGGCAGGCGCGCGTGTGTACGCAGTACACGGAGGTCGGTTTTTGGCTGAAAAAACTGTTTTACCGTGATGTATTGCACCCAGCACCCATATGTATTCTTCCAGCGGACATTTCTGCATAATTCTACGTACTTGTCAGGTTCAAATTCGGTTTGAAAGTGTCTCTAACTGAATGAAAACGAAAGTATGCCGCGTATCCTCCGGCGAGCGCGCCCGTGTACTCACAAGTTTCCCAGGTGTCCGCCTCCGATTGTTCTGGTTTTTGGATATGTTTTAGGGGACAGAAAAATAAGATATACGTGTTTTTTTATTTTTGCCTGTTTGCATATTTAGGGGGTGAAACTACCCCTCAAAGGTTTTCAGGTGTTTGTCTCCGATTGTTCTGGTTTTTGGATATGTTTTAGGGGACAGAAAAATGAGATATACCTGTTTTTTTATTTTGGCCTGTTTATATGTTTAGCGGGTGAAACCACCCCTCAAAGGTTTTCAGGTGTTCGTCTCCGATTCTTCTGGTTTTTGGATTTGTTTTACAAGACCGAAAAGTAAGATATACGTGTTTTTTTATTTTGGCCTGTTTTTATGTTTTTAGGGGGTGAAACCACCCCTCAAAGGTTTTCAGGTGTCCGCCTTCGATTGTTGTGGTTTTTGGATATGTTTTAGGGGACAGAAAAATAAGATATACGTGTTTCTTTATTTTTACCTGTTTGCATGTTTAGGGGGTGAAACTACCCCTCAAAGCTTTTCAAGTGTTCGCCTCCGATTGATCTGGTTTTTGGTTATGTTTTAGAGGACCGAAATATACGAAATACGTGTCTTTTTATTTCGGCCCGTTTGCACGTTTAGGGGGTGAAAGCACCCTTCATAGTTATAAGATTTTCAGGTGATCATCTCCAATTGCTTTAGTGTTTGGATATGTTTTCCCATATGAAATTTTACTCAACACAATTTTGTACCCCTTATGAACTTTGAGGGGTGGTTTTTCCCCCTATACACGCAAACGAGCCGAAATAAAAAGACACGTATTTCGTATTTTTCGGTCCTCTAAAACATAACCAAAAATCACAGCAATCGGAGACGAACACCTCAAAATCCTGTAACTTTGAAGGGTGGTTTCACCCCCCAAATATGCACACAGGCCAAAATAAAAAACCAAGAATATCTTATTTTTCTGTCCCCTAAAACATATCCAAAAACCAGATCAATCGGAGGCGAACACTTGAAAAGCTTTGAGGGGTAGTTTCACCCCCTAAACATGCAAACAGGCCAAAATAAAAAAAACACGTATATCTTATTTGTCGGTCCTCTAAAACATATCCGAAAACCAAAGCAATTGGAGGTGTACATCTGGGAAACTTGAGTACGCGGGCGCCCTCGCCGGCAAGATACGCGGCATACTTTCGTTTTCATTCAATGAGAGACACTTTCAAACCGAATTTGAACCTGACAAGTACGTAGAATTATGCAGAAATTTCAGCTGGAAGAATACATAGGGGTGCTGAGTACAATGCATCACGGTAAAACGGTTTTTCAGCCAAAACAAACCCCCGTGTACGGAGTACACGACGCGCCTGCTCGTGTAAAATTTTTAGGCGCGCCTGCCGGCGGGTTAAAATAACGCAGGGTCAATTTGACCCAGTGTGACAACCGAGGGTTAATAATTTTTGGCATTCTTCAGTCACACAATGAGTTAATCCGTATATTGCTCTGTCGGTGGGTAGTACGATGGGTTTCGGAACCGGAAGTAGGTACTGCTATTAATCGCCGCGCCGACTCGCGGGACAATATGGTCATAAACCGTGACTCTGGCGAGAAGCTTTGGTCGGTCAACCTGATTAACTTTTTGGAATCAGATGTGGCATTTTCCTCCACGAACAAAATAAGATGTTCTCATGTTAGATCGAAAAATGTTTTCCGACAATGGTGTTGGAAACGAAATCAATCTGAAACAGGGTAGTCGGCCGACTGCGCGTGTTCCCGTCTGCATCGTCCTCCCTACAAAATTTGAGAGAAAGCACTTATCGAGCATAAACTCGCGTTGGAATATCAAAACAGAAGCACGCGCTGACGTATTAGGTACGAGAGAAATAGCCATAGGAAGGAGATATTACTGGGCAGAGGTGAAAAGCTGCTGTTTCAAAGGAATGCAGGATCGATTGGTTACAATATAATCTCCTCCCTATGGCTTACCTCCTCTCGCAACTAAGACGTCAGCGCGTGCTTTGGTTTTGATATTCCATCGCACATTTATAACCGAGAGATAAGAGATCCGTCTTTAATTTGAACGGAGGGCGACGCAGGCGGGACCACACACAGGCAGCGAATTATCCTTTTTTCCCTGTGTCTCTCCACGAGGCGTATTGATGGTGGATTTGGTGGATAATAATTTATAATTGCTATATTGGTGGCATGTTTCTCACGTGCGACGGGACAAGCGGACTGAGATTGAAGCAAAAAATCATTCGCTAGCCATCGGTAATTACGTATTTTCCAAAGAACGGTTTAAGAACATCTGTTTGCCAGATTTCTAAAGGGCAATCAAGACTGATGTTAAGCGCCGACTCGCGGGGCAGTACGGTTATAAACCGGACCCTGGCGAGGCACTCTGGCCGACCAGCCACAATAATTTTTGAAAGACGGCGAAGGTACGTTCTTAATTGCCTTATGGAAATCTGGCAACCAGATGTTGCAAAGCCGTCTTTGAAAATACGGAATTGCCGACCATAAACGATAGGTAGATGAATTTTCGCACCGCTCCCAACTGTTACCTCCCAGAGACCCCTTCGTTTAGGATAAATAAGGACACAATATAAGGGCAAAATACTGAACACAATATAGAGGCCCAAAACATAATAAAATTTGAAAATAGAATGAAAAGCGGCTGTTTCGTTAATCCGCATATTGCTCTGTCAGCGGTTGGTAGGGACTTTGCACCCGTACGCACTGTTGGCCGCCACCGAAGTTCGGGACAATACGATCATAAACCGCGACTCCGATGAGACGCTCTAGCCGATCAACCTGATAAGTTTTTCGGAAACAGCTGGTTCCATTAAGCTCGAAATATATTAAAAGCTTATACCTGAGGTTCCCATTCCCTACACGTAGCGAGTTCAATATAGATTATAGTGTATGTAGTATAAATAAAATGTTACAAGATTTCGACCGAAAATTTTTAATTTAAAGAATCAATGTTAACGGCGCGTAGGTTCGGTCAATTGACCTACGTCCACAGGGGTCCGTTCTGGGGCCCCTACTCTGGAACCTGGCGTACGACGCGGTGTTGCGGGCGGAGATGCCGTCACCGGACGTGTCGCTCGTGTGCTACGCCGACGACACGCTGGTGGTGGCCACCGGGCGGAAATGGCTAGCGGCACTGGACCTCGCGGAGGGGGCACTGCGGCTCGTTATCCCCGCGATAGAGGCGCTCGGTCTGCGAGTCGCCTTCGAGAAAACGGAGGCGATATGGCTCGCGGACAGAGTTGGGACTGGCATCCCCAACAGAGCGTCTCTCAGAGTCGGGGAGGCCTGCATCAGGGTCGGCCGATCGATGAAGTATCTCGGTCTGACCCTGGATACCTACTGGCGGTTCGCGCGTCACTTTCGGGTCCTGGGCCCCAGGTTGGAGCGACAGGTGTTCGCCTTCGGGCGCATCATGCCCAACCTGGGAGGCCCGCACGAGGCGGTTCGGCGTCTATACGTGACGGTCGTCCGGTCCATGGCGCTCTACGGAGCGCCGGTCTGGGCCGGCGACCTGGAGGGCTGTCGCGTTGGGCGAGACCTTCTGGCGAAGGTTCATCGCCGCGCGGTCCTCCGTGCCGTGCGGGCGTACCGCACGGTGTCACGCGCCGAACTGTCGGCGCTGGGTGGGTCCCCTCCATTCCACCTGCTCGCTGAGATGGAGGCGGAGGTATACTTCGCCTCCCACGATCTCAGCGGAGCGAGGGACCCCCAGGCGCCTTTGGGATCCGACGCGCGGGACCAGGCCCGGCGACGCATGGGAGCCAAATGGATAGAATGGCTCTCCCTCCCCGAATATCGGGAGGGTCGCGTCGTCGGGGCGCTCCTGCCCATACTCGCCGAATGGGTGGGGCGCAGGTACGGCAGGCTCACCTTCCGTCTGACGCAGGTGATCACCGGTGTGGGATGTTTCGGGGATTACCTGTGTCGAATAGGGCGGGAGGCCACGTCGCAGTGCCACAGCTGCGGCCGGGACGTCCGGGACTCGGCGGACCACACGCTGATGGACTGCCCGGAGTGGCAGGACGACCGCCGAGTCCTGCGGCTGCAGCTGGGCCCCGACCTCTCGCTGGCGACGGTCGTGCGTCGCATGGCGGAGGATCGGGGCTGTTGGGAGGCGGTTTCCTCCTTCTCCGAGGTCATAATGACGGAGAAGGAGGAGGCGGAGAGGGACCGCGAGAGGGCGGGTCTTCGCCCCGGTAACGCGGGTCGGGCGAGACGGCGCGGCAGAAGATGACCCGAGGTTGGGGGAGGTCGGGCGGCGACTTAGTTGCGTACGTCGCCCCGCTCCCCCGGTGCTTGTTACCGCCAGGCCCCCGGGCCGTGTCGTGCCGCTACCCCCCCGATAATGGGGGAGAGGGAAGGGGCCGCGCCGCGCAAAGGGCGCGACCGATATGCCCGGTGCGCCCTCTCTGTGAGAGAGGGGGGCGCGTGCTAGCGGGCGGTGGGAGGGAGGTGCGGCGGCTCCGGTTGACAGGGGCCGCCGCTGACTGCGCGACGAGACAGTGTCGCATGGGGTGGATGAACGGGGGGTCCAAGTTAAGGGCCCCCCCCCTTGGGGGAGCGGTGGTTTAGACCGCTCCCCGTAGAGCGATCGAGCTCTCGGGGCGCGACGGGCGGCCGGTGTCGGGCCGCCCCGTAGGCGTTCTAGCCAGCCGTCCGACCGACGTCGGGCGGCATGGGCGGCCCCGAAGGCCGTCAGCGCCCCGGCCCGGCCGCAATCGTACCGTTAATCGCGCGAAGCGGCCGGGTAGGAGTTCGATCGCGGGGTCGCGGGGCGGGGGTGTCGGGGGACACCACTCGCCCTAGCAGCAACGACCCCGAAAGAGGCGACGCGGGCGCGTGATCCGTCGCGCGTCGCCGGTCCCGGAGACCATTGCTGGGGGAGGTTGTGATACTCCCCCAGGGACGACCCCGTTTTTAGGGGACCTCGCGCGGTACTGCACGAAGCGCAGGGGGGGAGGGTAGCGAACGTATCGCTAGCTTGATCTCGCATCCAAATCCCTCCCCTCAGGCGCGCAGCGCCGCGCGCGAGGTAGATCACCTTGGTGGTTTTAGTGGGTTCGAGTCCCACATAACCCCCCGCCCGCGGGGGCGGGGGGTATCCGTGGGGATTTCCACCAAGTAAATAAAAAAAAAACAAAAAAAGAAACAAAATTGACCTACGCGCCGTTAACATTGATTCTTCAAATTATATGTAGTATAGTGTAGTTTTCACTAAAAAGTTGAAATTGAAGAATTCTACGTACCCGTATTTCACAGTTTGGTCTGTTGTTTACGTTGACAAATTGACGCCATAATGGATCAACAATTTATAAGAACAAGGAGTCAAAAGTTACTACTTTTAGATAAATTGTTTAAACAAATGAAGGTGTTCCGAATCTGATTGCGTTGCTGAATTCGTTTTAAAAAATACATCAGTTTCGCATAATAGACTATTCTCTATGGTGCATACTTTCCGAGATATTGGAGCAAACGTGTTTTTCACCCCCACATATGAATGATTGCTAATAAAACAAAATAAATGTCAAATACTTTTCGAAGACTATAATCTACGCGAACCTCATCAAAATCGGCAATAATTATCATGGTATTGCTTGTTTTAATACAAAAAATAATATCTATTGCTAGACAATAGGTACACATATGCAAGTGATACATATCTATATCCAAAGACAACACTTGCGAGGTCGTACAGTGAAGTACCGAGCTGCGACCAGTGATGCCAGATTCGGGACGGGAGCGCTCGAGAATTTCCCCTACCTCGCATGCACACTATGCAGGAGTCGCGTATGTGATCTACACGGACGTGATTGGTGCATAGTGTGCATACGAGGTGGGGAAATTCTCGAGCGCTCCCGTCCCGAATCTGGCATCGCTGGCTGCGACACCAATTCGTGTAAAAAGGTGACGACTGTTTCATCATAAAAGAGGCCGAAGTACTTATCTCGTCATATTTGTGTTGATACCGATTTTACGACCGTGCTGCTTTGCGAAGGTGGTAACCTGTCTTGCAGAGGAACAAAGGAACAAAAGCGGTAATCCTCTGACTGCGCGGGGTCCCGCCTGCGTGATTCTCCCTACAAATTCAAGAGAGATCACTTATCTCTCGAGTATATGCGTGCGTTCAAATGTCAAAACAAAAGCACGCCCGATGTATTAGGTGCAGGAGAAAAAGGGCACTGAGAATTAACCCTGAAAACTGTCCTGCAGTTCCACAAGTTATTTCGTAAATGTTTTCTAATTAGTTTATAGCGTGTTGGAGACCAAACGGCTAGTGTCGTAAAGCGGTAGTAAACCGTGACCCGCTAATAATTCGTTTTAGGACTTCACGCAGATGGCTACATCATACGACTCACCCCCGGGGAAAACAGAAAATGACGTTTTTATAGTATACCTGTATTTTTCTACCTCTACGCCAACGCTTTGCAAAGGTGGGATTTTTCGCCACCAATAATATTTCGAGGGTCGCAGAAAACTCCCCCCTCAAAAGGATGTACCCTGAAGGAAATACTATTTAAATAGCGACTCACAGCGATAGCTGGTTAGTACAGGAAACATTTCTGTATACATTAGATACGGGAAGTGTTCGACAGTGTGTTGTGTCAGTGTATTAGCAATGCCTACATTAAAGGTAAAATTTACCACTGTGGAGGACGAGACGCTGATACACTGCGTATCAGCGTATCCTGCCCTTTACGATGCAGCGGACGCAACTCATCGGGACCAAGAGTTGAAAGATAACGTGTGGAGAAACATGTCCACCACAGTAAAAAGATCAGGTAAAGTATTCTTCATTTATATTTATTGCATCAACCATCAACCATCGAATAGTAGGGGAGACCGTTGCAAAATCGGGACATTAAGAATAAAATGTTATAACTTTGACATTATTAAGTAAAAAAGAAATTGCAATTGTAATTCATTAGAATAAACTCTTTTTCAAATAATAGTACATATCCAATTTTTTAAGCGGCAGGTGGAAAAATTAAAATAAATAATGATTTAAAAAATGATCCGTTTATACGACTTTACCCCATGGCCTGGAGAACTGTGTTAAATTTTTTGTTTTTATTTCTTTTTAGTTGTAGTCCTTTATTAAGATATGATTTTAATTTTGATAACTTCCTCTTTTTTCCGTTTATTTGTTACATACATTTTGTCCAAATCCGGGTACATAGTTTTCCTCGTACGCTTTGGCCTCTGTAAACGTTTAAAAACATGGGTTATTTCCAGTATTTCTTTTCAATTTAATAGTATTACATTTTTTAACATGAGGGTTTTGTGCGTATATTTTACGGCTTCGCTATGGTTTTCTGAAGTTATGTTTCAAGTCTCATAACGATCCGTTAATGTCGGAGGTCGCTAAATTCAGTCCTTAAATTCTGGGTCGGTAACATAGTTTGGGCGGTGACACCAAGTCCCATAAGGTGATATGTCTATTCTATATCTCGTCTGTGCATGAACAGCGGCCAACTCATGAACTACTCCGAAATGTGTTGAAATACTGAAAGATGTGTGGGTGCTTGTATACGTGTGACTTGTTTAGAGGGAGAGTTTAACATAGAGGGTGTGCTTTCACTAAGCTACGCTTTGGTTCGGTTTGTCAACGACTCACGCCGGATTTCTCTCTGAAAATCTGTTTCGGGTATCAGGAGCCTATATGGCGCTGAAATATGGCACTTCTTGAGAGCTTATACAAGCTATAAATTGCAAGATGAAATCGATTTTTAGTATTTTACGTATAGTGGAACATTTAACTAATATTTTCACGTGTCGTACGCCGTAAAATATTAAAAATTGACGCTGTTACTAACATTTCTGCAAATATCTGCACTTCGCGCGTGTCTAAATAGACAGTGCCCATTCTACGACACATAAAAATCATTGAAAATAATGAATTGAAACGTTTTTGTAAAATTTATATTCGTAGTTTTTGGGACCTGAAGCCCCTAAATCCCTACGTTTCATTACAAATTGATGGGCTCGGTCCTTATTAATTATTGAATGGATTTAAAAATTATAAAAAACATCTACGATGTGAGTACACGAGCGTAGGTATCGTCTACGAGCGCTTAAACCTTACGTTAAGATCTAGGCACACATATCAGTTCTGTCTCAGTTCGCGTAGAATTCAGGTACTCTTCATTACTTTCCTCAATTACTTTACTCCAAGTATTTTCCATTGCAGCCATTAAAAATAATCAGGATTATATCAAGTTTGGTGTCATTTTCATGAAAAAAACCCTAATAATCCATTAGTGATACTTCTATTATAGAAATTGGCATACTCATTACTGAGTGGCCTATTCCTGACTTTGTTGTGATGCCACTACCCTAGCGTTTATGACACCCGAGCCGCGTCGTTCGAAAACTTTTACCTAAGAACCCATTGGGGTCGTAAAAAAAGGTACGCGTTACCGTTCAACCGATTTCAAGAGAGCGTACACTGAAAAGGCCAGAATCTTGTGGCCATCGAATTTTAACTTTCTGAGTACGAATACAGATCCGACACTGGAGGAAAAAGATGAATGAGTATAATGGTCTTGAAACGCTGCGGATTACTACATACATCTGAAGTATTCAGGAGCTACATTTCGGTTAGTTGCCCTTTAAGTTCAATCTACGCATACATTGTATTAAAGATAAAATCATAAAAAAGGAAACCAGAACAATAGATTCTGAGGTCTGCAAACGCATTGTTGGACGTGGCCGCAACCGTGACTTCGAGCACATCGACATCGATAAAAGAACGAGATGATCGGTGCCCGACGCAGAGATGGTCAAGAAATTATTTTAAATAAAAAATTGTGTTCGAATAAAAGGCAGAATATTTATTCGAAATTCAGTAAATAAAAATTCCCAGAATTATTTATTATTTGAAAAACCATAAATAAAATTTTAAATTGCCGGGAATTCAACCGAAGGTCGATAAATAAAATTTTCAATCGACGGGAATTCATCCCTAGCTGCGGCCAATTTTCTCACTTTCATTTATATTTGTAGCGACGAAGCTTAAATAACTCTGGGCGTGGCTCGGAGGCCCTCAGGCCTCAAGCGCCTTTGCTCGAAGCCGCCGGGTCCACGAGGCGAGCGACATTGTATGAACGATGTGTTGAACGATATGTACACCTTGATCCTCGAGGACCAGGCGGCTTCGAACAAAGGCGCTTGAGGCTCGAGGGCCTTCGAGCCACGCCCAGAGTTATTTAAGCTTCGTCGGTACAAATATAAAAAAAAGTGAGAAAATTAGCCGAAGCTATGGATGAATTCCCGTCGATTGAAAATTTTATTTATGCCCTTCGGATGAATTCCCGTCGATTAAAAATATTATTTATGGCGCTTCAAATAATAAATAATTCTGGGTGATTTTTATTTATGACACATTCAGATAAAGTCTCTTTTATTTAAAAAGTTATTTAGATAATTTTTTATTTAAATAATGCCCATCTCTGCTCTCGACGAAGGCAGTCTCATGCAGTGATGGGCAAAAAATTATTTGAAAGGGAAAAATTATTTGAAATAAAATTTTTTTTCCCATCTCTGCACTAGAACCATGCGTCGTCCCGGCGTTCGGAGAGCTGCCAGCGACCGCTGGACAGCAGTAATCCCCGAGCTTCGAAAATTTTGGGATGGTCCCTTTCAAATTCACGTGACAAAGAGCTATTGGGAATTTCCCGGCCCAGGTAAGTGAGCCGCGCGCTCCGCTTTTATGATCGGTTGACCACTCGTACCCCAGATTACTGTGATGAGGTTTGAAAACAATGTCGACTGGTCTCGTACCCGTCTCAATTTCAAAACTTTTAGCTACGACAGGGTCGACCGCGGCGCTATACCCCTGTACGGAGAGATTTTTCGCCACCTGCGTGTAAAAACCACAATAATGGCGAATCGTTGCATAAAATGGAAAATTACAATTAAAACCGACTTCAAAAAAATTAAAATGCACTAAAAAGTAAAAAATAATTTTGTTCCTTATTTAATCTACGACACTCAATTTTTTTATATCGGTGTCTCAACATTTGCACTGTGTAAGTCTGGCGCCGAGTTAAAAAAGTTGAGTGTCACAGATTAAATAAGGAACAAAATTATTTTTATACTTTTTAGCGCATTTTTTTTAAGTCGAGAAAAACAGAACAAGGGATTCTGAGGTCTACAAACGCATTGTTGGACGCGGCAGAAATGCGACGTCGATCCCGAAAAAGTATGATCGAATATTTTTGGCTACTCTAGACACTTGCAAAATTGCAGCAATGTCGGTGTGTACGGGTTCGATATGTTCCTTTTAAATAATATAGTACAGTAGAAGAATATTATTATTATTATTATTATTATTATTATTATTGTTATTATTATATGTCTGTATTATATCGTATAAAGTTATAGACCATCATTAATGTATGCGCAAACACATGATGAATGCGTGGGATTCAGCAACAAGTGCTCTTAAAAAACATTAAAACACTGTTTTTACAAATGACGTTATTGCAAGCGAATGAAATTTGTTTTGCGTTAAATAAATCGGAATAGGACTGCAAAGTTAAAAGTCGAATGTGATATCGTTTTATGTTCATCCTCCTTTCTCTTCCGTTGAATGGAATATGTTCATAAGACGATTCTTAAATTGTTACTCTAACAGAAACATTTATAAATCGCGGGCTTCGCCTCTCAAAAAATAACCTAGTTTTACCCGTGCTGAATTCTAATTCCTACCACGCGTAGCGTTACAATCTGTTTCGAGACTTCACCGGTAACGTTGCATGCGACACTGAAATGGTAAGGGGGTCCTAGGACCCCCCAAACCGGTGACAGAAAAATACATTGGTTGATAGGTCTATTCTATTCCTCGTCTGTGTATCAAGATTCGAGAATAACCTTCGGTCCTTCGAGTGTGGCACTTTGTTTTCACTTCACTTCTTTCTCTGCTTTCAAAATATGCCAGCAGAAGCATATCGTCGCTTTCTTCATCTTCGTGTAATACATGCGAAAGCAAATTGCAGTTCATTTTGAAAATTTAAATCACTGTCACACCACAGAACCTTCTAGTTTGGAATTATCGTTACCAATTGTCAGGACGTCGCAGACTAACACCATAATGATTTTACTTTGGGACTATATACTTCAATGGTCAATCCGTAATTTCGTGGCATTTAAAACGATTAATTCAATATTAAAATTAAGCCAAAAAAATAGTTTTGGTATTGATGAGGGGTTATCTCGAACGTTCGCGATTACCTCATCCGATTTGTTCGTCCATACCCCACGACATCAAAAAACAAAAAAAAATTATTTTAGAGGTTAAAATCATGATTCAAGCAACGCCGCGTTGTTGGATAAGACCTAAACCAGCGCTGTTCAAGGTCGCTTACGCGTAAGTTTGGGGTTCTCCCACTCTCGTCCGCGTTGTCAGGGATACCGCGCGACGCTCGCCACGAAGACGTTTGCCCAGCTAGCTCGTCGTGGCAGCCTTCTTAGCGTCGCGCGGTCTCCTTGACGACGGAAGGCACGCTGTGCGAGGAAATGATTGGAAGGGGAAACTGGCGCGTGAGGGGCCCCTACGCTGGACAGCGCTGACCTAAACTATTAGCCAGTGGAGAGGGAACATCAGTTTTTATTTATTAAAACGCCGTAATCATCGCGTTCGCGGTTACTCCGCGTTCGTGTTTACCCCACTCTCCCCCACTCCAAGACCCGATACACCAAAATAGTTTATACCTACCTAGCGGATGCCATGAATGCAGTCACTTTATTGCCCTTAGCTTAGGACCTCTCCCAACCTTTGCTAGAACGACACTCGTTCTCGTGACTTCAAAGCAGACACATCTCTGAGAATTCGTGATCTACGGATGTTTGTACAGTGTTGACGTGACAGTGTGACGTGATCTATACGTAATCTATAAGTAAAGCGATTTAAATTCTTATAATGAATCGCAAATTGCTGCTGCGTGCGTTGCTGCAGGAAGAAGAAGACGACGACATGCTTCTGCTGGCATATTTCCAAAGCAGAAAAAGAACTGAAGTGAAAAGAATGTACCAGACTCGAAGGACTGAGGGTTATTCTCGGATTTTAATAACAAATCATTTAGTGGACAACGAGGAAACGTATCGACAATTTTTTCGGCTTAATAAAGGACAAGTTCACTTCGTTTTGAATGTTATTGGAAAGGATTTAGAGAAAAAATCCTATGCAAGAGTCCAAAAACCAATTTCACCGGAGGATAAGTTGCTCCTGACACTGAGGCAAGTTAATTTTTCACAACCATATTTTATTTTTTCGTACATAAATTTTATTACTGTTGTTGTATATTTTTACAGTAGTTAATAGAAAGTACGTATGGTCTCTTAATAATCACGCTCCGACTGTTGATTTGCACATGCGTTGTACGCTCTCGCTTCGCTTGGTGCATGCTTTCCCGTTCATTCTCTCTTCGCTTTCGTACATTCGATTCTCCTTATTCCGCTTATTTAGACCTGCGCTCTTTCTTTCTCTCTCCCTCCTTTTGCCAATTACTCTATCACTCATTCGATCATCGCTTACGTCATCACACTCCCTCCCTCTCTTTCACTATCACTCTTGCTTGGTTTCTTGCACAGACACGTTTTTATTTTTACATGGGGAATATCTTTATAGACACCCCGACCCCGCGGGGTGTGAGACCGAGGTAGTGTCTGATTCTCACCGATTAAAACCCCACGGTGACCAACCTCTGTACGATTCGATGGGACCTCGGGAACAGCACGGCTATTGTATTTTACTAATAACACACGGACAAACACATGTATTTTGCACTGATCCCATTTCGAGATCATTAATCGATTTAAACACCAACGCCTTTGTTTCTGCAATTAAGTGTGGCGGAAATTTTTGGCCTGCCATCCACATACTTTTAAAAAATATCAAAGTGGAATCGCAATCTGCTCCCAATTATTTGTTGATACTGTCCATCAGTTTTTCTGTTTCGAGTGCTATTCATGTCAAAACATTCAGTACAGTACTGGAATTATTTCTGCGCCTTTTTGGCACTGCAGTGCATCTACCTACTGCCGCATCTTGTGTCCCTTGAAGGAGGAATATTGTGTTTTGAGTGTGTTTCTACAACACCTTCCCAGCTGGCTATAACATATGTACATCTATGTTCCTGGACTGTCGCTATACGCTCATCTTCTTGCATTTTAATCTTCTTTAGTTCGTTTCACATTACTGTGGCTACTGTAAAAAATATTTACCTCCCCTCAATCCATACATTCTCCAAAAAATTTCCCTGGTCCAACAACGGCCATTTCGATTTTGGCTTCGCTGCCGACCCTGTACCGTACTTGATGCCCCGCTTCATTTTCCTACATGTATTGCATATGTTCCTCTATCTCTTCTTACAATCACCACCTGAAATAATTAGAAAATATATTTTTACAGATTTTTACCCACTGGAGAATCGTATAAGTCTTTGTCGTTTGCATTTCGAATATCGCGAGGTTACATAAGTGTTATTGTACGCGCGGTATTGGAACACATGTGCGATAAATTAACTGCATTATTTATGCCGCAGCCGAGTATTGCGGGTTTCGAAAAAATAGCGAAAGGCTTTCTAGTCAAATGGAATTTCCCAAATTGTGTGGGAGCAATAGACGGAAAACACGACGAATCCAATGTCCACGCAATAGCGGTTCTTTATATTTCAATTATAAAAACTTCTTTTCTATCGTATTATTAGCATTGGTTGATGCCAATTATAAATTCATCGTCATCGATGTCGGTTCCTACGGAAAAGAAGGAGATAGCGGAATTTTCAATAAGTCAATAATGGGCGAAGCCATTCGTGAAGGAAAAATGAAATTTCCCAGGGATAAACTTCTTCCGGGATCGAACGTATCAACTCCTCACGTCATTGTGGGCGATGAGGCATTTCGCCTCTCAAAACATATGCTTAAACCTTATCCAAAGAACTTGGCAACGCAAGATATGTCAAAACAAATTTTTAATTATCGACTGTGCCGAGCCCGTAGAGTGTCGGAAAATGCATTTGGGATATTGTTCCAGATATTTCGCATTTTCTACACACCAATTGCGGTGCTGCCGGAGACAAGCAACAATATAATAACAGCAACATGTTGCCTTCACAACGGGACGAATATATAACGT
Source organism: Andrena dorsata (assembly GCA_929108735.1). Lineage (NCBI taxonomy): Eukaryota > Metazoa > Arthropoda > Insecta > Hymenoptera > Andrenidae > Andrena > Andrena dorsata. Next base: position 4,082,663 of record OV815487.1, read on the forward strand.
ACCGCTACCATTCACTGTAAATTTTACCTTTTGTTCATACATTATTAATTTCCTTTAATATTTAAGATAACATACAACGCGTGCGAGAACAAGTTCAAATAGCGCGCGACATTAACCTGTGACACACGACGCATGCGTTTAGTCGCTCATTCAAACTACAGACTCAGTGCCGCGAGTAAATCGAGCACGCATGCGAACATCGCAGGGCCACCGGACGCTGAATTATCCGAGTGTAATACGCAAGTGGCGCGAACCGGATGTGAATTGTGATTGGTGCGACTAGTGCTACGAGGCGGTATAAATAGAGGCACTCCGGCAGCAGAAGAGCAGACTTGGTTCTGCCACCGAACCAAGAACAAGACGTAGGTCGCTTTAACTAGCCCCTCTGTCTCTAAAAGTTTACCTCTAAACTTCCAAATCACTTCCAAATAGGGTCGCTTTAGCTAGCCCCCTTAACACCTATAAGAGGTCGCTTTGACTAGCCCCTCAAACTTCCATCTGAGGTCGCTTTCAGTAGCCCCTCAACGCCTGATCCTACCGAGCGTGGGCCAGCTGATAGACACCAGAAGCTACTACTAAATCAGAAGGAAGGAAGCCATTTATCCACTTCCATCTGGGGACGCCCTAACCGGCTACCTGGCTACCATCCGAGGACGCTACTACTAGTAACTCGGCTACCATCCTAGAAAGCGTGGGCAAGCTTATAGGCAACTGGAAGCATACACCAAATCCGAGAGAAGGAATCCTCTCGCACTTTCAAACATTCAAATCGACCTAGCGTCCTACTCTGTATTACCGACCTAGCGTCATTATATGTTTATTACCGACTTAGCGTCGTAACCTAAACCAAATTATACTCTTTAATACCGACTTAGCGTCTAACCTTAAACCGAACCAAAACCGAACTAGCGTTAAAAACCAATTACCGACTAATACGTAGCTATAGTAACTGTAATAACTCACATAACTGAGTTTCATATATGTTCATCAGACCAAGTGTCAAAACTCTTTGAATAAATCTTTGTTATATATTGTTAAAAGAAGGACTCTCGTATCTGGAAATTCATTTCTTAATCGCACGCCACACGAACCAAATCCCACAAATTCACAGGTAAACCGCTCTACTTGTGAAACTCCTGTAAAGAACGGTAACGTCTCGTTCGAGAACGTTACAAATATGTAAGCAATAATCCCGCGAAGCAACATCATTTCGAGCCAAGCCAGGGAACAACGAACATGGTGCCACTGGTTGGAGTAGGAGGATTTGGAGATGCGGAGGGATTCGTCATCCGGAATAGATTTCGCAACTATTTCACTTCACCGGAGGGGGCCGTGGAATGGCAACAGGACAGTGTCGAAAGAGGCGTCAGGACGTAAATAAAAAACAAGAAGTCCTCATATTAACATTCCACCAACTACGGCGCGCATGACGGACAGGTACATTTTATTTTTTAAATTAGAACTACATATTATTTGTGTATCAAAAATTGATTAGTTCAATTGTGTATACATTGGATAGTTGGTTAGTTAACATATAATTTGTCCGAAAATGATTTACGTTTCCCATGAAAGATCGATGTCAAAGTATCAAATCAGAATGAGTTTAAGAATCAGTTATATTGACGTCACAAACAAATTGTATATTGAAAAATGATTTTTGAATTTCCATTCGTAATTATTCAATTGCAAAATTACTATAAGTTTATTTTAATTAATTTTTGCTTATTTTAAATAATGTTTTAGATACTATCCACTATTGTCTTTCGAGTAATATCCTTCAATTTTCGTCTTGGAGAAGCAACTGTAATTAATATCGTCCAACAAAATTGCCATAGGATCCGTTATTACAGACATTTCGATGCCAAATATTTTAGTAGCAGATGAAGCATTCGCGTTGAAAACAAATAAGACAAGACGCTATGCAAGTCTGAATAAACAAACTATGGACATTCGTGATGCGTTCGCCGACTGGTTTATTTCGCTTGCTGGAGAAATTCTTTGGCAATATGAATCGATAACAAAATAATATTTTATTTTATTATCGTAATATATATTTATAATACTTTCTGATTTTATGTTGCTGCTTATTGATTTCCACGCACTTTAGTGTACATTTCAACTTTTGTAACCGAGAATTTTTTTGTCGTAGGTATATAATAGAATGATTTTGAACGGCACAAATCAATTATTTTTGTAAATACATTTTATGGATTATATATACGCGGCAACGTGCCGCATGCTGTTTTGCCGCAACGTAACGTATTTGTTGGAAGGAGGTGCATTACAAATAATACAAGTTAAATTTTTGTAATACACTGCTCCGTCATGCGTTTATTTTGAAAACCAGTATTAATTTAACATATTATTAAAACTGTATTGAGTTTATCGTCACTCAAAAGATTCAGAGAAATTCTTCGTACTAATATTCGTATTCTCGTTACTAATGGTAATTGGTGTTTATATTGAAGCGTATGAGATAATAAATCACTTGCATATCTTTGTCACGAACTATTATCAATCATTTGGTTAGCTGTTAATTTTTCTAACCTTCAAATGATATTTTTTTATAACGTTAAGTTACTTATATTATTTATAACATTATATTCAACGATTTAACTAACCATTCCCAGATAGCACTCGACGTCTATGAGCCGTCTTTAAGACAGCTGTTTCAGACGTTCAAGACGTCTTAAAGACGTCTGCTATTTTCTGAAAGACGTCTTAAAGACATCTATAGACATTTTTGAATGTCCTGAGTCAGGAAACCGTACGTCTTTAAGACGTCTTTGGAACAGTATGTAAGACGTCTTGTAAGACGTCTGTGAGACGTGTTATAAACGCCCTGTAAACGTCTTTTAAACGTCGCGCAGACGTCTATTTCAAATTTTCAAGACGTCTTAAAGACGTCTGCTATTTTCTGAAAGACGTCTTAAAGATGTCTATAGACATTTTTGAATGTCCTGACTCAGGAAACCGTACGTCTTTAAGACGCCTGTTGAACAGTTTGTAGGCGTCTTGTAAGACGTCTGTGAGACGTGTTATAAATGCCCTGTAGACGTCTTTTAATCGGTGTGTAGACGTCGCACAGACGTCTATTACAAACTTTCAAGAGTCTGCTAATGTCTAAAAGACGTCTATAGGCGTTTTTGAACATCGTTATTCAGGAAACCGTACGCCATTAAGACGTCTTTTAAACGCTTTGTAGACGTTTTATGATACGTCTTACAGACATCTTTAAGAGGTCGTGAAGCGTTTTAAAGACGTCCATTTCAAATTTTCACGACCCCTCAAAGACGTCTTCGCAAGGACTTGATTAGGTCTAACGCAGCTCTTTAAAAGACGTAATTATAATGTCTGTAATTTAATAAAAATTAATGAAAAAAACTTAATAAAAATTAATTTCCTTTATTTAATTACAATTAATTTTAATTATTGAAGAGCTATACTTATATATAATGTTAAATTATGTTAATGATATGCAGTCGGGGACAAAAGTAAGTGGACAGGTAGTGGAAATGGTTATCAATGAACTTTAGTCAAACTAGTACTATTGTTATAAACTTACATTTATGTATTATATATTAATTGTACATACATTAATTTGTACATTTCCGTAGATGTATTTTTTTTTAATGAATAGGTTAGCAAATTACAGAGGGACAACAGTAAGTGGACACATAATAAAATACATAATAAAATTAATACTTGGTATTGCCGCTTTTTACTTGAATTACTGCGTACAAACGTCTTGGAATACTGTTTATTGTATTTTCAGTATAATCTTTACTAATATTTTCGATTGCTGGCTGTAAACTTTTGAAAAAATCGATCTTATTATTTCGCTGATCCAATGGAACTTTCACGTGCAGTAAACTCCATAAGTTTTCTATAGGATTCAAGTCGGGTCTCTCTGTCGGCCATTCCAGCAATTTAATATTGGAATACTTAAAAATTTCTCACTTTTCGTAATAGTGTGTTTGGGGTCATTATCCTGTTGGAAACGAAATCCTTCATAGATACCCATTTTTAATACTGCTTCTTATAAATTTTCATTTAATATATCAATAAACTTATCCGCATTCGTGATTCCGTCAATTTGGGCTAACGTACCAAACCCATGCCAGGAATGATCCGTTGCCAATTTAAATTGTTAGCTTTAGCTTTTGCTAAAAAATATGTGAATGTGCCATTATCATTCTGAAAAAATATAATATGGAGGGATGAAAGTAAATTTGAGTTGCGCCAACTAAAAAAGAAACCACAAGTCTGAAGGAAAAAAATGAAACATAAGAAATCGTTTATTACGCCAACGGTTCTTTTGGCGACGGATCATTGATGATGCGGGGGTGCTTTTTTTGCCATGGGATTGGTACGTCACCACGAATTGACGGAATCACGAATGCGGATAAGTTTATTGATATATTAAATGAAAATTTATAAGAAGCAGTATTAAAAATGGGTATCTATGAAGGATTTCGTTTCCAACAGGATAATGACCCCAAACACACTATTACGAAAAGTGAGAAATTTTTAAGTATTCCAATATTAAATTGCTGGAATGGCCGACAGAGAGACCCGACTTGAATCCTATAGAAAACTTATGGAGTTTACTGCACGTGAAAGTTCCATTGGATCAGCGAAATAATAAGATCGATTTTTTCAAAAGTTTACAGCCAGCAATCGAAAATATTAGTAAAGATTATACTGAAAATACAATAAACAGTATTCCAAGACGTTTGTACGCAGTAATTCAAGTAAAAAGCGGCAATACCAAGTATTAATATTATTATGTATTTTATTATGTGTCCACTTACTGTTGTCCCTCTGTAATTTGCTGACCTATTATTATCGTTTTCGTCATCAACATTAAAACTTTTTAGACATTGCTGCCTTTCTGTCAGCAGCTCTTTTGAGCCAGACCTGTATATTCAATTCCGCCTCCTTTCGGGAAGTGTGGACTTTCGCCTTCTCTGCAGCAACTTAATAACAAGAATTTTGATAAAACATTATTACAGTGAATTCTCCAGTAATCAATATTAGCCACAGTAAAATAAGGGTAATACTTACCGATTATAACCCTGGCCAGTTGTAAGATATTAAATGGTTGCTTCCCTTTCCTCCCCAGCCAACTGTATTGTAAAGCAATGTCGTTACTTATTATTGCCGATAATGTTCGCTTCGTGAAGTCGTAACCAGTAGAGCCGCCAAATTTGGCTAATTCGTTAACCTGCAATATAAAAATTATTTAACACTGACAAATAAAGTATACTTTCCTTTCAGAGATATAGCGAAAGCGAATTTTGAAAAAATTTGAAACTTTGTATTATTTCTGCATACAAGATATATATAATTACAAAGATGGTATTTTACTTACTGCATTGTCAAAATTGCGATCATTTTTTAAAATTTCTTCAAACTGATTTACATCTTCCAAACTGGTAAGCGGAAATGTAATCTTATACTTGCGGAAAAGTGATAAGTTTTGTCCATTTATTTCCGCCCGTTCGCTCCGTAAGTTTTCCATACAATTTTTCATCTCCCCCGTAAAAGTATCTATTTTCTCCGTCGTTCGCTTCACCTCTTCTAGCGAGTCCGTCACGAGCGCTCGAAGCATGTGCATCTGAGCCATGAGAGTTTCCATGTTTTTCCCCTGTACCGCGCACCCGCTGCACGAAGTGCGTGCGTGTACATCTTCTGTAAATTATTAATAACATTTCATATTTGTTCAGTGTACCTATTCGTGTTAAAGAATATTTCCGCGTATACTATCCTCATACAAATATATTAATTGAAGGGTCGGATGCAATCAGGGGACTAGCGCTTGAAAATTGGAAAAATTATTGTCCAAAAGCTAAGAAAGATTTGAAAATTAAATGTTATTAAACTAAATTTTAAAAAATATAGCGTTGTAAAGCTCGTCACGACACACATTTCTTCTATTTACAGTTTGTTTATCCAATCGTTACTATTAGAGCTAAAAATTATAAACAAAAATTTTTTCGTCGTCCAAAATCATTATTTTTTTAAACGTAAATTGCGAACCTTGAGTAAATATTAAGGGATCATTATGAGACTTAAAATATAACTTTAGAAAACTCTAGCGAAGTCGTAAAATGAATGCACAAAACCCTTATGTTAAAAAAGGTAATAATATTTAATTAAAAACAAATACTGGACATAACCCATGTTTTTCAACGTTCGCCGTTAAAAAGTATCGAGGCAATTTTGAGGTACGTATAACTTGCAGCGACAAAGTTTTTCCTTAATATACAAGGAAGATTTTCGCCAATTTTCACACTGATTAATAAATAATTGTAGACGATATGACGATAGGGGAAAGTGGGGTAAAACGGAACGGGTGGGTAAAACGGAACACCAATGTTTTTGTTAGATAAGAGCTGCGAATGAGTTGGTATCGCGTGACATGGGACACAATTATTTATTAATCAGTGTGAAAATTGGTGAAAATCTTCCTTGTATATTAAGGAAAAACTTTGTCGCTGCAAGTTATATGTACCTCAAAATTGCCTCGATACTTTTTAACGGCGAACGTTGAAAAACATGGGTTATGTCCAGTATTTGTTTTTAATTAAATATTATTACCTTTTTTAACATAAGGGTTTTGTGCATTCATTTTACGACTTCGCTAGAGTTTTCTAAAGTTATATTTTAAGTCTCATAACGATCCCTTAATATTTACTCAAGGTTCGCAATTTACGTTTAAAAAAATAATGATTTTGGACGACGAAAAAATTTTTGTTTATAATTTTTAGCTCTAATAGTAACGATTGGATAAACAAACTGTAAATAGAAGAAATGTGTGTCGTGACGAGCTTTACAACGCTATATTTTTTAAAATTTAGTTTAATAACATTTAATTTTCAAATCTTTCTTAGTGTTTGAACAATAATATTTCCCAGTTTCGAGCGCTAGTCCCCTGATTGTAGTCGAAACTTCAACTTACCAATAGCGATGTGTGTCTTCTCTGTAACTTCATTTTCCGTGTCCTTATCTTCACGTTGTATATTAATACTGTTTTCTGAAAATAAAAATTATTTTTGTCAAACAGATACTAAGTAAATAAAAAAAGGAAATAAATACTTTCAGGTGTTGAAACTTTATAGAGCATATTTCCCCTTTGTAGTCACCCACCGAACTTTTCCATTTTGATAATTCTCGGCGCCTTCGGTAAATAAATTTCCTCCTCCGACTCCGAATTGCTAGAAGAAACATATTTCCGGATTCTTTTTCGTTTTCCGGTCACCTCCTTATCTGATTGCAGATCACTTGTTTCTTCCGCCTCTCGGGCCTTCGTTCGCGCTTTTGCGTAATCATCTGAAAGTACTATATATTAGTAAGTAATTGAATTGCATATTTATCCTCTATAGTAGGTAATTGCAACCTACCAAAAATGGCATTCGCGAAAATAGATATTTCGTATTTCGTCCAGGCAGCGTTGACGGGCACACACTTTTTCAGAGCGGTGGCGAGTCGTGGGAAGGGCGGCGTAGGCCAGAAACAAAAATTGTCCTCTATCCAGTGAGATGGTACGGCTTCGACCGTTTTGTCGTGAAGAAACATCACGATCGTCCACGATTTGTCCATTCTTGCGACCATATTTGCACGCTAAACTCTAAATATAGTACGACATTGATATTAAACATCTGCTTGTAAGGCCCGGTGCAGGCGGGCGGTTGGCGGGAGATTGCCCCTGCGAAAATGTAAACTTGTGTTCTAGCAATCTAAACTGTCGCGAACCGCTTGTCTGCACCGGCCCTTATTAAAAAAAAAAGAACAGAAAGATGAGGCAACAGGATTCGAATTGGGACAGTATGTAGTGAAAGCTCTAAGAAGGCTGAAGGTGAAGGATATTTTTATACAAAAAGAAAGATGCAACTTTTGTTGAAACTTCTTGATATCCCTCACCGTGTTCTCGAGATATTTCACGAAAAAGAAACCGCATTTGGTAATTATTTCCTTTAGCGATTCCTCACCGATTTTGATGAAATTTGGCTATGTTGTAAAACTCCACATTCTGAGCAACTTTTTCCTATACATGTTACCGTCGCTCGACCTTCGTTTCCGAGATATTTGCGAAAAACTGCTGCTACTGCTACAATGTATTCTGCCGTAAAGCTACCTACAGTATACGTTCGTGGCAGCGTATGCGCCAGCATGGGACAAAACTAATGCACGAACCTTTGTTTCCGAGATATTTGCGAAAAACTTCTATCAATTTATTCGGACGCAACGGACACAGCGATCAACTTGAGGAGGTTGGTCATCTGGGGGATGTGTGCATTCTTGTCTCTGGACACCTCGGGGCGCGAAGCGTCTTTGAAAAAAAGAAAGTAATGTTTTCAATCACATTCTCACGTGCTATCCACCTCGGGGCGCTTTGCTAAGCTTTGCTAAGCGCCCCGAGGTGTCCAGAGACATATATAAACACATCCCCCAGATGACCAACCACCTCAAGTTGATCGCTGTGTCCGTTGCGTCCGAATAAATCAATAGAAGTTTTTCGCAAATATCTCGGAAACAAAGGTTCGTCATTAGTTTTGTCCCATGCTAGCGCATACGCTGCCACGAACGTGTACTGTAGGTAGGATTACGGCAGAATACATTGTAGCAGTAGCAACAGTTTTTCGCAAATATCTCGGAAACGAAGGTCGAGCGGCGGTAACATGTATAGGAAAAAGTTGCTCAGAATGTGGAGTTTTACAACATAGCCAAATTTCATCAAAATCGGTGAGGAATCGCTAAAGTAAATAATTACCTAAATGTTATGTATGTTTTTTCGTGTTCGAACCGCCGCGCCAAGGAACGGAGAGTTGAGTCCTGGTGCGCGCGTTACAATGTAAGTAGTATCGCGCGATGACGGTCCTCGGCGCACAGTGGGACAAAACGACCCGACGGCGATAAAAAAATCTATAACTTTGGTTCTGGTCTAGATATTTTAATGAAATTTGGCTCAATTTAACTTCAAATTTACGGCCTTTCAGTTGTATTAATATAAGTGATATTAACCCTCGGAGGCCCGTGCTAAGCCCGTATATTTAGACCCATGTTTTCGAAAGGTGGGGCTACTGGCCGATTACAATTCTCATTTTATTAACATACTTACTAATTACTGTGTTATACTGTGGTAAACCCCGTATTTTAATATTTGCTATTGTTTTCATGTGATCGGTGCTCAAATATAAAACGGGGTTTACCACAGTATAACAGTAATTAGTAAGTATGTTAATAAAATGAGAATTGTAATCGGCCAGTAGCCCCACCTTTCGAAAACATGGGTCTAAATATACGGGCTTAGCACGGGCCTCCGAGGGTTAATATCACTTATATTAATACAACTTAAAGGCCGTAAATTTGAAGTTAAATTGAGCCAAATTTTATTAAAATATCTAGACCAGAACCAAAGTTATAGATTTTTTATCGCCGTCGAGTCGTTTTGTCCCACTGTGCGTCGATATGATGTCGACGTGCGTTACGAAAAGTAGCACGTTTCAATTTTCTTACGAAAACTAGCACCCCACACAGCACAACGTCCGGCAAAGTCCCAAAGACGTCTACAGACGTCCCCAAGACGTCTTTGGGACGTCTGTAGACGTCTTTGGGACTTTGCCGGACGCTGTGCTGTCTGGGACGTTCCGGTTTGCCACGAAAAGAAGCGCGTTTCATCATTTCTGACAAATACTAGCACGTTTCGTCTTTCGCCGCGAAGAAGAGCACATTTCATACTGTTGCGGTCGAAAACTAGCACGTTATACTGTTTCGCCACGAAAAATAGCACATTTGGGAATTTGCGGTGAAAACTAGCACGTTATCTGGTTTGGCCACGAAGAATAGCACGTTTTGGATTATACTGCAGACTGCAAAACTATTACGTTTCAGCGCGTGGTCAGATTAAAAGAATTCAATTGTTGAAAATATTGTTTAATAAATAATAATCCCATCTATAATCTCTATACTACCCAGTACCCAACAAAGCATAATTTTCTCATAGTTCGGTTACTTAATTCTAAATAAAATCATGGCATCTACTTAAAGTTTTTTTGTAGCCAACCATTCAAATTTGTTTCTTTTCATCGCTACAAATGGTAAGTACATACTACTTTTCGTGGCAAACCGCTCAAACGTACTAGTTTTCGCAGCGAAAACCAAAACGTGCTAGTTTTCGTAAGAAAATTGAAACATGCTACTTTTTGTAACGCACGTCGATGTGACAATAAACGTATAATTTTTATGCAATTAAGAAACCCACTTACCTTGAAAGAATATATGTGTATGTCCCAAGACTAAATATATAACACTAAAAAATATATAAAATTAAGAAAATTTAGAACTCAGAAATATGTACTACGATGTAACAGTATGTAACACTATGTAACATTTAAGAAGTCTCGGCTGAGCTTGTATATACTACTTCCGAACAATCCTGTCGAAGGTACTCGATTAACTGCCGTGCAGCGTTCGGTTCGGAGCAATTGTTTTGCAACGATAGAGGGGGAAACACCTACAGGAGTGGTGGTAATGGTTCGCGAACTGACGCTAGCGCCAAGCCAGGCAAGCGGTCCCAACACGAAGCCAACCATGACCAACCAGCGTCGTCGGGAAATAAATTGTCGGCGCTGGTTGGCCGTGGTTGGCTTCACGTTGGGACCACTTGCTTGGCTTGGCCCTAGCGTCAGTTCACGAACCCATTGCGACCACTCCTGTAGGTGTTTCCCCCTCTATCGTTGCAAAACAATTGTTTCGAACCGAACGCTGCGCAGCACTCGGCAGTTATTCCCAGATTCCAGAACTGTGGACGAGTGGATGATTTGGAAACCTACGTACTCTACGGAACGTATACTTTATTATTTTACTATTAGCCTATATTTTACACTTTTAGTTTATTTTTAATTTCAGTGTATATTTATGTTTAGTATATATTTGGTTTCAGTGCATATTTTGTAAAGGTATATTTTTACTATATTTTTTATTTCGGTATATTTTTAAAGCACATATAGTCTTTCTTTAGAATTAAAACTAAATTTTTACATATTGTGCCGTCATTAATTAAAAATGAGTGGCAAACCGAATGTGCAAAAGTATTATAAGCGTGCTAGGAAATCACTAAATTATTCCCACCCGGAACCGTCAACATCATTTGATGCCAGATTTTCGGGCACTAAAGATAATTTTCCAGTGAATGATATTCACACCTTACCTGATTTTAGTTTTCAGTCTTGTTTAAATAGTAATGAAAATAATGCAGAGTATTCAAATTTCACGCAACAAATTGAACATGACATTCCTTTTGAAGATTCTCCGGTTTTACATAATGCAGGGGAAAATAATTGTCCTATTAATAATTATACTATTAATAATGTCACTGCAGAATTGACAGATCAAACAAATAATCCTGTCTTGTCTTCTTCGCTAGCACAGTGGGCTTTAAAACATAATATTACTCATTGTGCGATTAATGATTTGCTTTGTATTTTAAAGAAATCAGTTTCATCGGATTTGCCGTTAGATGCTAGAACACTTTTAAAAACAGTCAGGAAAGTAGAAACTAGAATCGTTGAACCGGGGCATTATCACCATTTTGGTTTGAAAAATAGTATTCTGAAACTTATTAAGTCCTCGGGTGTGTCACATGTTAAAGATAACACAATTCAAATTAATATTAATATTGATGGCTTACCGCTGTCAAAAAGCTCCGATAGTCAAGCTTATCCCATTTTATGTAGCATCGCAGGATTTTCAAATGTTGATATGGTTGGCATATATCATGGTTATAATAAACCTAAAGATGCCAACTGTTTCTTACATGATTTCGTACAAGACGCAGTAAACATTATTAATAATACAATTTTAATTGATGGGCAGTTGTATCGAATACAAATAAAATCTTTTATTTGTGATGCCCCGGCAAAATCATTTATCAAATATACCAAAGGGCACGCTGGCTATAATTCTTGTACAAAATGTAATACAAAAGGAGATTTCGTAGATAGAACATGTTTTCCGGAAATTCGCAACATCACTTTACGTACAGATCGCGATTTTAGATTACAAGTAGACGACAAGCATCACACAGGCAAATCAATTTTAGAAAACATTCCTGGAATTAACATGGTAGAATCCTTTCCCCTCGACTATATGCACTTAGTGTGTCTAGGGGTTGTAAAAAAATTACTAGTAAATCTGTGGGGGTATGCAAAACCTAGCACAAAAAGGTCACGTAAAGAAGCATCCGCCATATCCTGCTCTCTTATAAATCTTGCGAAAAGTATTCCAAAAGAATTCAATAGAAAATCTCGAAGTTTGAATGATTTAAAAAGATGGAAAGCAACGGAATTTCGACAATTTTTATTATACACTGGACCAATAGTTTTATTAAATAATATAAGGAAGGACAAATATTCGAATTTTCTTTCACTACATGTAGCGACAATTATCTTATCGAATTCTAGATATTTTAAACACATAGATTATGCAACCAAATTATTAAAATATTTTGTTAAGACCTTTAGAATGTTATATGGACCACACACCATTTCTCACAATGTTCACAATCTGTTACACCTCACAGAAGATGTAAAAAATCATGGACCGCTCGACAATTTCAGTTGTTTTCCATTTGAAAATTTTTTGCAAAGCATCCCTAAATCTGTTAGAAAGGGTGACAAACCTTTACAACAAATAGTGAAAAGGCAAACAGAGAAATCTAACTTTATGGCAGAAGAAATCCATCTTAATGTTGTATTTCCTCTGCTTACGAATGAACATTTTAAGGGTCCACTAATGGAAAATATTACAGAGTCTAAGCAGTTCAGAACTATAGCTTTCAGAGATTTTATTTTAAAAATTAGTCACCCCAACAACTGCTGTTGTCTTAAAGATGGTAGCATTATTATTATCAAAAATGTAGTATGTAGAAATGAATGTATTGAAGTAATTGCAAGAAAAGTTTTGGTTTTAAATGATTTTTATAAAGATCCATGCAAATCGTCAAATATAGGAATTTACGTTGTACAACGACGCCACTTAAGCCCTCTTCAAATTTTTAACGTAACAGAAATTTCCCATAAATGTGTCAGATTAAAAACTGATGGAAAATTTATTATTTTCCCATTACTACACTCCATTTAATATTCATAAGTATGACTCTCCCTGTTTGTCACTTGAGATGCTCATTCAATTTTTGTATTATGTAGTATATAGTGTTTATAGTAACAATATTGATTATTCAGATTTCGAGTTTTTCTGGTCTTAATATTTATGTAAGATTCTGTAAGTTAGAAAGTAGATGCTTAGAAATTATATACGAAATGCCGCGGACGGACCAACCAATCAAGGCCAACACATAGGAGACGGATAGATTAGGAACTGTATCACCAAATAACAAGGTGCGTAATAATACAGACAATCTTTAGACCCATTTTTATTTATAGTTGTTCGTATAGGGAATTAGATAATCTCACATCTGTTTTTCAGACAGGATGCTCGCTATTCTCAGATAGCACACGACGTCCATAATCCGTTTTTAGGACGGCTTGAAAGTCTGAAAGACGTCTTAAGGACGGCTTATAGACGTGTGCTATCTGGGTTCGAACGCGGAGGTCAATGCTACGAGTAGGGAGTTACCGGAGCCGCAGACTACTTACTCGTATCAGCGTGGCGTTTCAGGGATGGAGATCGTCTCCAATCAATCACGGCCAACACATAGGAGACGGATAGATTAGGAAGTGTATCACTAAATAACAAGGCGCGTAATAATACAGACAATCATTAGACCCATCTTTCTTTATAGTTGTTCGTATGGGGTATTAGTTGATTAGACAGCTCTTTTTGGGGAATCTTTATACAGGGTGTTTCACCAACTTTACCCGTATAAAATATCATCGCCAGTTCAAATAATAATCGAAAATGTTACATGTAAATGTTGTGTGGTATAAAAAATTCATAATATAGTATCATCAGTTTCTTTGCAGGTGGAGGCAAAGAGCAGATCTGCAGGTCGATTTTGTTTCATTAATTTCTTGATGAATTTGTAGAGGTTCGCGACGCGTTCAGATATTTCGATCAGCATATAAAGATTAGAAATTGAATGATCGAGACGACCGGCGGAAACACAACAGGCATCCGAGACCGTGATCAACTGACAACTTCGTAGACGATCGAGAACCGAACATTCCCGAAATCGGCCGAGCATAAATTCGACCACCAGCAGCGCAGACGGCATCAGTATTGTTGCGTGGGCTCGCGAGTAAAAAACTTACTATATGTATTAAGAGCAGCGGTAAGCGTTAATTTAAGATAGTGTAAAAGTGTAGGGTTTAAGTTAGTTCAATAAATAGTTTATAAGGGACATAACGTGATTCACTATTCTTACAAATTCATTGTTTTTCGATTTCTGACTTAGGTACATCACTTTCATAATCACCGACAAATATCTATTGTAAGTACAGACATTCTGTATATTTTGTATACTGTAAAATCTATGTATCGTACGTGTTCTACATATATATATATTGTATCTCTATTAAGTGTATATATCCTGCATACATAATAATAATACAAATAAAACTAATTAGTATTAAATAAACGAAATAAACTGTTATTGAGTTTGATTATATTCTGAAAACCACTTACATACTTCTTTAAGGCACGGTTAAATATGTGCAATGCGCGTTGCAGAACACCATTATAAGGGTCGATTTTTATGGTTCGGCGCGCAACGTAGGACCTCGTACCGTAGGAAATTTTAAGTGTTCGGCGCGCCAATGCGCGCTGTTGCACATGTTTAACTCTGCCTTTAAAACATTAAATCGTACCAATACGATTTGGACGTAACAAAAAGACGTTTTAAACACGTTCAAAAGAGGTGCAAAGTAACAAAACATGATGCAAGGTGTTCAGGCCAAAAATAGATTTCTCTAAGAAGTCGTGTGCTATGTGGGATTTGATATAGCCTCGCAATTAGTGATATATATATGTGTGTGTGTGTCAAGCGTCTTATCCCAGATAGCACACGACGTCTTTAAGACGTCCATTTTACGTTTATTTTTGGTCTGAACGTCTTAGGCCGTATTAAGACATCTTTAAGACGTCTGCGCGGAGACATGTCTAAGACGTCTGTAGACAGACGTCATAAAAATGTCTCCGCGCGTACGTCTTAAAGACGTCTCAACACAGTCGTTTAAAAGACGTCCTGGTACAGACACCTTTAAGACGTCTTAACTCATTCGTTTAAAAGACATCCTGTTACAGTTGCCTGACGGACGTCTTAAAGACGTCTGTAGACAGACGTCATAAAAATGTCTCCGCGCGTACGTCTTAAAGACGTCTCAGCACAGTCGTTTAAAAGACGTCCTGGTACAGACACCTTTAAGATGTATTAACTCAGTCGTTTAAAAGACGTCCTGTTACAGTTGCCTTACGGACGTCTTAAAGACGTCTGTAGACAGACGTCATAAAAATGTCTCCGCGCGTACGTCTTAAAGACGTCTCAACACAGTCGTTTAAAAGACGTCCTGGTACAGACACCTTTAAGACGTTTTAACTCAGTCGTTTAAAAGACATCCTGTTACAGATGCCTTTAAGACGTCTTAAAGACGTCTGTAGACAGACGTCATAAAAATGTCTCCGCGCGTACGTCTTAAAGACGTCTCAGCACAGTCGTTTAAAAGACGTCCTGGTACAGACACCTTTAAGATGTATTAACTCAGTCGTTTAAAAGACGTCCTGGTACAGACACCTTTAAGACGTCTTAACTCAATCGTTTAAAAGACGTCCTGGTACAGACACCTTTAAGACGTCTTAACTCAGTCGTTTAAAAGACATCCTGTTACAGATGCCTTTAGACAGACGTCTTAGAAATGTCTCCGCGCAGACGTCTTAAAGACTTCTTAATATGGTCTAAGACGTTCAGACCAAAAACAGACGTAAAATGGACGTCTTAAAGACGTTGTGTGCTATCTGGGTTTCTTCTCTTAACTGAAAAGTTTAAAAAATGTCACCGGCATCCCTTTGGTTCTAAGTGCCTCATACATGTATGATGAAAGAAGAAATAAATATCTTATACTATAAAGTAAAGTTACCATATGTTGTGTGTTTGTCTGTCGCCGAAAAACTTTCTAACGGTAAACTCTGGGATCGCGAAAGGTGTCTCGGCTCATTATGCCTATATTTTTCATAAAAAAAATTTAAAAAATTGTTTCTTTTTCTTCTGAAATCAGAATCTAAATTTCGGGCGAAGCCGAGTAGTGAAGCTAGTAATTAATGATAATAAAGAAATAAGTATAATTGAAGAATGCTTTACCTGTTCTGTTTAATTTAATTGACAGTTCTCTCCGCACATTTTCTTTCACTCCTTGCAATCATAAAGGACACAATATTTAATTGTATATATCCTCTATCAATGTTTTGTCCTCCGCAGACGAAAGCTGTAACTTCGTCGAGATTCCAGACACTTGTCACTAACACACACGCAAAATGTGATACTGAGAAGCACTTTTTGATTATAATATAATCTCCTCCCTATGACCCACCTTTACTTGCACCCAATACGTCACGGGTCCTTCTGTTTTCATATTTCAACGCGTGTACCTATATACTCGAGAGATATGAGATCCGTCTTTAATTTAAAAGTAGGACGACGCGCAGTCCGCGGACGGCAACCACTTTTCTTCCTGTGTCTTTCTGCGAGGCGTATTGATGGTGGACTTGGTGAATATTACTAATAATAATACTAATTTAATTCCCTACTTATGTCCCTAGCACGACAGAATAGGGTTCGACTAAATGACCACCGTTGTTTGTCGTTTACCTAACTCGTTGGAGGCCGTGACGAGGACAACCTCTCGCAGTGCCTGACCGAATTGTATGGCTTTCGACCCACGAAAGGGTTCGAATATCATTAAAAAGTCAGAAATATCCAGGATTTCCGCATTTCCCATCCGATCTTTGTGACAATGACGTCAATGAATTCCTTATGTTTCGCCCATGAAACTGACACCACGAACGACACAATTCGGACCATATGAAGGAAATTTCATGAATAATTAATTTATATCATTTCAAGTTGTCTTCGGTAATGATAGTCCGATTTACATTAAATTTCATATAATTTTCATCGCAAAAACATAAGGAATCCATTGGTGTCACTTCCATATCGAAACGGTAAAGAATAAAAATTATTTTATTTCTGAAGCAGGTATGAATCCTTAGCCGTAGACCCTTTCAAGTGCGCTTGAACAAGTGGTACCTTGAACGCTGCGCGGCCGGAGTCTGGCCGCCGGATCGCGGCTAGGAAACTCGACCTTTAGACAGCAACTCCAAACATC
This sequence comes from Andrena dorsata, assembly GCA_929108735.1. Lineage (NCBI taxonomy): Eukaryota > Metazoa > Arthropoda > Insecta > Hymenoptera > Andrenidae > Andrena > Andrena dorsata. The sequence continues at coordinate 4,100,005 of OV815487.1, forward strand.
CGAGGGACAAGAAACGTTTCGCAGTCATTTCGGTCCGCTGGGGCAAGAATACATGGAATTAATCCTAAGTCGTGATAAGGATACCAGAATGGACTATGTGTACGGTGTATATTTTAACAATAGTAAAACGATGCTTGGGGATAAGGCTTTCGACATAGACAAGGATGATAATATAATCATAGATGGTGTAAAATACAGAGGAACACCTGGCCTTTATGAACTGATTTTTAAGAGAATTCCCGACGATGCTATATACACCGATGCCGATAAACAAAAATACAAAAGTATACTGCTGGCGACGAACGCCCACAGACCATGGTGCTAAAAATCCCATATTGAGCAACAAGGGATACAAGTACAAACATGTAATTGCACCGCTAATCCCTCGCGCATCGGTTAGTAGAGCAGGGAAAGGTCTAACGGCACCGCAAGCCATGGTGGTAAACGATAACAAGATCGATTATGTGCACTGGGACGATCCCAACGACTTGGTGGATCGGTTGCGTTTGCTTGAAGCGTCGCGTCAGGCGGGTAACAACTCCCACGATCCTGAAATTCTATCAATTATCGAGGAACTCCGCGAGGCTGGCCTCATTATATAAAACCGCGTGCTGATGATGTGCACAGTATGCATCGAGATGCCGATCAACAAATTTGGGGTATCGCTCGAGAAGAGTGGAGCAGCTAGAATGGACTACTACAAATGGAGCGGTTTGCTTCGAAATTACATGCGAGATAACGCTCTTTGCATGACCGATGCAAACTTTGATGCAAAATCACGCAAGATACGACGCGTAGCGCAACCCACAGCTGCCACCGATGCCGTCAATAAACTATACATGGAAAAGAGCATTAAACTTTTGAGAGAGCAGCAGGAAGAATTAGAGAGGAAGCTGGTCGTGTTTCAAAGAGGTATGCTGACGTTGCAAAACAGCGTTCAAAAGATATTGCAGGCGTTGAATTCTATTCCACAGCCGGACAACGAAATGCGTAAAATTAAAGAGGCTATAGACGCTTTTGCTACAGAACAGCAACTTGATCATAATTTCCTGGGACCGACAGGAAGCACATAATACACGTACGCGATAATTATCGCATCATTCGTGTCCAAGACACCTCTGCGATCAAACATGCAGCCATTATCGAAATCCAAGAGTAAGGAAGTAAATCATGGCCACAAGAAGCGACACCTCGTTGAGGAATTGCATGCTTCAGCTCGAAGATATTTTCCGCGGAGGCGTGTCATAGTGCACGGATACGACGATCTGTGGAAAGCTGACATTGTAGAAATACGTCCATACTCACGTTTCAACCAAGGTCACCACTATATACTCACCGTCATCGATGTGTTGAGCAAGTATGCGTGGGCGTTGCCGCTCAAGACTAAAGGTGGTGCTGAGGTGGCTAAAGCGTTCGCAAAGATATTTAGAGATCGATATCCGATAAATTTGCAAACCGATCAAGGAAAAGAATTTTACAACGCCGATATGCAGAAACTCTTGACAAAGCACGACATTAATCATTATTCGACGTATTCGGTGATGAAGGCCTCCGTTGTAGAACGTTTCAATCGAACTGTGAAGAACAATATGTGGAAAATGTTTACGCTAAATGGAACCTATAGATGGACAGATGCGCTACCAAATCTACTTGCAGAGTCTTACGCACGAAAACATAGAACCATCACAATGCGTCCTTGTGATGTTACTCCTGCGATCGCCGACAGGCTGCTAGCCACCGTATACAATAACATAAAGATTGCTGCTCCAGCAAGATTCAACTTGGGCGAGTTTGTGCGTGTGAGCAAATTTAAAACAATCTTCGATAAAGGCCATACGCCGAATTGGACAACGGAGGTGTTCAAGATAGTCAAAGTACAGGCAACTAACCCTGCAACGTATCTGCTCGTCGATTCCTGTGGAAAACCCGTTGCTGGAGGATTCTATGAACACGAGCTGCAACGCGTCACCGATCCTGATGTGTATCTAGTGGAAAAAGTGTTGCGTAGAAAGGGGGATAAGGTATACGTCAAGTGGCTGGGGATGGATAAATCACACAATTCTTGAATAAATAAAAATAATGTATTGTAAAATAATACATGGTTCAATGAATACAATTATACATATACATGTGTGAACAATTTATTTAACATTTTGCTGCAACCGACGTCGATAATATCATTCAAAGGCATATGCCAACAGTTTGCAATCAACAAGAGATTTATTATCACGTATAGCTTTAACGGCGCAGCACGAGTCTAAAGTTTCATCGACGACATCACACCGCTATAACATGCTCACAAATTTGAAAACTTCGTATCGACAGGATGTATAGTTTCATTAAGAGCGGGGGAGAAAAACAAAGAATAAAAAATTGGATTCTGGAATATTCATGTGTCTGTTAGCCGGATGATATCCAATTGTTCTACGAATTGCCAGAATTAAGTGAAGAATTATGTATTTTTATTTACTAGCCCATGGATAGCAAAGAAAAATACATAATTCTGGCAATTCATAGAACCAGGGCCACGTATACCCATGGGCTATACGGGCTATAGCCCAGGGGCGCCCGTGATCCAAGGGCGCTTAAGAATCAATCATGTTGAAATGCTTTTTTCTCTTTAATTTTGGAGACAAAAATTTTTATCTGGAGCATCCTTGCGTCATGATCCGTGCGGACGGAACCGCAGGTGACAGTGAGAAAACACATCATGTTCTGTCTTTCCTTCAATACATGATGTCGCGGCAGTGCAAAACTAAATCCACGGCTTGAAACTACTTTTACGCTGCGGCTGCAGTGGCCGCGAATGTGCGTGAAGCGAACATCGCGCGACATTGTATCTCATTTCTTTCTTCGACGAAGAAAAACAAAAGTGCCGCGCAACACTCGCTTCGCGAGTCGCGAGACTCCACGCAACTCCACATCTTCCTGGATACGCTGTGAAATCAGATCAATCGAGTCCCAGTCACTAGTCGGGTCAAAACTGTGCAACCATTCAAAATTAATATTGTTTCTGGTTTCGAATTAGATACATTCATATTCGCGAATATATTGTCGTGTATTGTGATTATTGTGAATACTTCATTATTTGTGAATTGTGATTATTAAAACAAACATTGGCATTGTGTTTGTATATGTATGTATAATATTAATACGACATTAATATTTATGGTGTAAGTATTTTAATTTTTTTTATATTTACAGAATATATACTCCGCGAAAGTTACATGTAAAACTTTTGTTCGTTTTTCAGGATAAAGTTTCATAAGGATCTATTAATTAGTTTTCAATTCACCTTTTTGTTTTTAAAGTATAAAGTATAAACAACGTAATAATTTATTCTTTTTTATCTAATACTTAAGTATTTTTAGTATATAAGGTGATTCACCTAAGCGTGTCATATAAATTACTTGTAAACTATGAATCAACAAAAGAAAAAGAAGTCTGGGCATGAGAACCGACAATTGGCGAAGGAAAAAAACACAAAAGAAAATATTTTATTAAAAAAAATACCATCATTAAATAAATATTTTCAAGTATTACCCAGTGGGTCGCTAGGTTCAAATCAAAATGAAGAGGAGGAATTTGTGGCAAAACAACTTGAAAAAATAGAAGATGGAACGCAAAATTTAGAATCGTTAGACACCGATCATAGCATATGTGAAGAAATAAAAACTGTTAAAGAGTGTCACGTCCTGGGTGGTGATGGGGTTAGGACAATGACGTGATAGGGACTTCTTGCCCCGGCGCCTCCAACGTACCGTCGCGCCCTAAGGCCGGCCGGATTACGCCGCAATGGAGTAAACTGTGCGGGGCGGGTGGATCGGCATTTTGGGATCGAGGAGGAAAAGAAGAGGTGTGTTTCGTCTTGGAACCGCCAGCCAGACTCGTCAGTAGGGCTATAGCTGGCGGTCCCTGCCCTAGACACGCACGGGGACACAGAGGATATGATTTTGGAACTTGTATATATACTAATGACATTGAGAGTTAGGACTAGCGGGAAAGATTGGAGAACTCTGGTGCCGCTCGTTGACACTAAGTCGCGTGTGCTGGAGTCAGGACGTCACAAGAGGAAGGAGATAAAAGTGTAACAATCAATAACTTTGATTACCTTGATGCTGCAAAATGGGGAAACTTAACCAATATGCAAATCAATGATATTGTAAAAAAGTGGCAGAAAATCAAGTAGATATTTATCGTGTAGATTTCAGTGCATCAAAAGTTGTTTATAAAGCGCAAAATAGATATGCAACTCCAGCAATTTTTTATAGAAATTTAAAGGGTGGCAGAAGAGAGAAACGTAATTGGCTTCTATATTCTAATTCAACCGGGATAGTTTTTTGCTGCCCATGCAAACTATTTGAAGCAACAGTAACATGGAACATTTTTATTAATGGTTTTAATGATTGGAAACATAGCGAGATAATTTCACAACACGAAAACTCTGTTCAACATCAACGAAATACGCGGATTTATGTGAGTCGACTAAATAGTCAACGTGACTATTTTACGAATGTTTTTACACTAGAGATGAACAAAGAGATAAGTTATTGGAAAAGTATTTTGCAACGAATTGTTGAGGTAATTAAATTTTTAGCGTCTAGAGGATTAGCTTTTAGAGGCGGAAATCAAATTATCGGGAATAAAAGCAATGGAAATTACTTAGGATGAATAGAGCTACTAGCAAAATTCGATCCATTGTTACAACAACAACTACTGGATTACGCAAATAAAGGAAAAGGAACAGTTTCTTATTTTTCCGCAGGAGTTTGCGATGAATTTATTGATATCCTAGGTACCAATGTCCGAAGTTTCATTATTTCTGAATTAAAGAAAGCAAAATATTTTTCCATCTGTCACGTCCCGGGTGAGGTCTTTAGGAACGATGACTATGGGGAAGGAAAAAGACAGGCGCGAATCTAAAATCCAGCACTCTGAGATTTTGAGGGGACTCAGGCGCGAATCCAAAATCCTGCACTCTGAGATTTTGAGGAATCAGGCGCGAATATTAAATCCGTCACACTGAGGGTTTTAAAGGAGTCAGGCGCGAATATTAAATCCGTCACACTGAGGGTTTTAAAGGAGTCAGGCGCGAATATTAAATCCGTCACACTGAGGGTTTTTAAAGGAATCAGGCGCGAATATTAAATCCGTCACACTGAGGGTTTTAACGGAGTCAGGCGCGAATCTGTAATCCAGCACACTGAGGGTTTTAAAGGAATCAGGCGCGAATATTAAATCCGTCACACTGATCGTTTTAGAGGAATCAGGCGCGAATCTGTAATCCAGCACACTAATCGACCAGGGAAGTTTGAAGTGAATTAGTATCTGAGGGACACCCGTTAGCACACTTGTTTTGATTTGGCTCGATAACGGGATTCACTGCTGCACTCGCGCAAAAGTTACACGTAATGTTTTTAGGGATAGATTTAGAAGTGCGGCTGTACGCGAACCGTGCAACAGTATGTTTGTAAACAGTATAACTGTTCTCGCGCTCGCGAACCGGAATCAGCTGTTTCACTTGTTAGTTTGAATTTTAGGAGGCTTCGTAACCAATGGGTAAACACAAATGATTTGAAGCGTGATTTAAAAGCAAAGAATGGTTTATTGCTTCATGCACTTCTATATGCGTTTAGCAGGTAACACGTTATGCGTTGGACATTGAGCATAGACACATAACATTTATATAAATATATGTAAATTATAGAACATGTGTATGCACATGAAATAGAATATACGATAATAAGATTTAAATATAAAATAGCAATAAGCTTTGTTAACGAAAAAAATAGTAGGAAAAGAAATAAGCTGTTATAAGACGAAGATATATAAACACAATAAACGTTAACGAAATAATACGAAAGTAATAAACGCTAATAATGCAAAATATATATATGCAATAAGCGTGTAGTAAATTAAATAATAATACGTTTGCACTAAGCAATAACGAAATAATAATAAAGAAATATGATCGCAATAAGCGTGTGGTAAATGAAATAATAAAGGAATATGATTGCAATCAGCTTTTATAAACGAAGAAATAATATATGGTATGGTGGCGATATGCACAATAATATAAAATAGTAATAAATGCTTACAATAGTTGTCGTAGAGCACTGATTTTACTGTTAACACTGTTTAAATATACTTTTCAAAGAAAGTGTTCGTCGTTGAAAGATTTGTCATAGAAAGAGGTCCTGGCCTCTCGATCCTTCGTATTTATAAGATTTACGCGGGGTCCTTGCGGGGGTTGTATACGGTAAGGACCTTGACACAATTTACGAATTATGCGTAGTAGGACTTCCGGGGTTTTTCTATAATATTCTATATTTAGACTACGTTTGCGGCACGTACGCCAGGTATTCTTCGCAGTTAGGCTTTTGGGGTTTTTCTATTAGTCTATATTTAGACTACATTTATGAATCATGCGTCGCAATATGATTCTCAAGATTCTGTTCGGCTATTGCTAAGAAGATACTCAACTCGTCGAAGGGATTTTGGGTGTTTTATAGGAAAGGGGTTAGAGTGGCTTGGACTCTATGAGTTGTAAAGGAGGGGATCGAGACGTGGTCTCGATTTAAGAGGGTTTTTGTAACGAGGGACTTGTTTGAATTCGTTTTAAAGGGAAGGATTCGTGTCTCATATGGCGAATAGGCGAAGGGGTTTTGTAACGATCATCTCGTGATGGGGATCTCTAAGATATATCATCGAGGTGGAGTTTGTATCAATCATCTTGTATTGGTGACCGCTAAGGTACAACATCAAGGTGATCAGCGATTGAGGATATGGAGTAAGAGTTGAGTTTGAGGGACTTTGGTGGAGTGGTTTTGAGGTTTATTAATAGATTTTTGGAATAGAAACGCGTGAAAAATAGTGGGATGTCACACATCATAGTTGATTCTACTCCCGATATTTCACATTCCGATCAGCTAACAATTGTTGTTAGATATGTAAACACTGCAGGAAAACCAGTAGAAAGATTCCTAACTTTTATAGAAAATGTAGGACATAAGGCCGAAGAAATGGAAAAATGTATAATGGAAGTGTTTACAAATTTTGACATTGACCTACAAGATTGTAGAGGACAATCTTATGATAACGCTTCTAATATGGCAGGAATTTATAGTGGTCTTCAGGCAAGAATTAAATCAAAAAATAATTTAGCTATATATGTACCATGTGCGACACATTCTCTGAATTTGATTGGTGAATGTGCAGCAGAAAGTTGTTCAGAAGCCACGAAATTATTTTTTTTCGTTCAGAATATATATAATTTCTTCGCTGCTTCAACTGACCGTTGGGAAATATTAAAACTTCATTTATTTACCAAATGTAAGGTACCAAAAACATTGAGTAACACTCGATGGTCAGCAAGAGCAGAATCAGTTACTGTATTAATTGTTGGATATGACTTTTTCAAAAAAGCTCTAAATGATATTTCAACAGATAAAACACAAAAATGTTCTACTAGACTTGAAGCAGATAGTTTAAAAAAACAATTTAATTCGCTCGAAACCGGTTTAATGCTTTCACTTTGGAATGATATTTTGAATACTATTGATAAAACAAATGTAAGCCTGCAAAAGATTGAAATCGAAATTGAAACAGTCGTTGTTACGTCCTGAAGGGACTTTTGTGAACCACCCCGAGCAGTTAGGGTGACTCACCGGGTTCTTGCTCTATCAAGGTGCTAAAGCACGCCTTGACTATACTCGCGGGGGAAGAGGAAGGTGAAAAAGGGGTTAAACCAAAGAATACAATGGATATAAAGGAAAAACAATAGAGAATATATATTGTTACATACAACTGTCCTACCTCGAGATGGCGCTTCGTCTCAGCTGTCGCTCGCAGGTCTTAGCTTACAGGGTGATTCGCCTTGTCGTTATCGCCTCGCTCGCGTGCCGCTCGAACGCCGTAGGTCGCGGTCGTCCTCTTCGCTGGCACTCGGGGTTTGACGAACTCGCGCGTCTATCGTCGGTCGCTCGCATTACAATCTGTCGCGTTCGCGTTTGCCCGTACACGCGCATGGTTGCTCTCCCGGCTATGCCGTTCACTGTACGTCGGATGGAGTTACGCCACGGCGGATGATCGCGGCCGAGCGCGTTCTGTGTTAGAGAATAAAGTCGAAGACGCGGTTCTTCGTAGGGGACGGTTTCCCTCGATTGATTACGATGGATTCTTGAAAACGCCTAACTTCGATACTACGGAGTTTCCCCCGAATCGCGGTGGTCCGTATCGGCGCGTAAGTGCCCTCCCGGCTAGGCCGTTTCTCGGTACGTCGGATGGAGGCACACTTCGCCTAACCTGATCGGCCGAGCGCGATTCGAAGTTTGCCCTGCGTAGCACGTTCGCTAGTCCGTTCTCAACGGAATCCAAAAATTGACTCCTTTACTTTTCGCATCGCGGGCCGCTCGTCGGACGATTTCGCACGATGGGGGGAAACTGCCCCGTCGGCAGTTGTTTCGCTCGCGAAGGTTCTGGGCCCGGGCCGGCGACGGTCACGTTGACGCTCCGCGTGTCGCTTCACGTTCTTCGACAACGTGACCTGCACGCTCGAGGCGATTCCGCTGAATCGCCGCCGAAAAAATACGCGAGGACAACGAGGACGGATGGACCTGAAGGGCCCACGTAACATCGTTAACTTATATAATTCTTTACAAAAATTTATTGAAAATCGTCGGAATATGCAAACATTTAATTATTATAAACAGGAAGGAGAAAGATTGTCGGGAAATTCTGAATTTAAAACTTCAAGAATGATTAAAAGGAAAAAGCAATTTGATGAAGGAGCATCAACGGACACAAAATTTGAGAAGAGTGCAGATTTTCGTATCAATACTTTTTACGTAATTATCGATACACTTTTAGCAGAAATAAACAAAAGAAAATCTGCATATGAACATATAGCTTCCAAATTTGGATTTCTAATCAATTTAGAAAATTGCGACGAAGCGGTCATTCGAAAAAAGGCAGCACCCTTATGTAATGAATATTCATTAGATATCGAGAACGGATTAGTTGAAGAATGTTTGCATTTTAAGCATATCAATTTATTAACGGATGAAAAATTATCAAAAGCTGAATGCATTTTAAAAACAATTATAGATTCCCAAATCGAATGTACATTTCCTAATATAGCAACAGCTATACGAGTATATTTAAGTATTGCCTGTACTAATTGTAGTGGAGAAAGATCATTTTCCACATTAAAACAGATTAAAAATTATCAGCGGTCATCATTAGGACAATGTAAATTCAATAATTTAAGTATTCTGTCCATAGAAAACGATTTATTAAATAAAATAGATCATACTGCCATCATAAATAAATTTGCAGAAATTAAATGCCGCAAAAAATATATTAAGTAAAATTTGTTTATGTCTCTCTATAGTGTGTAATTTTATAAATATCTACCTTTAATATATTATTGAGTTAAATAAAAATGTGCAATAATATATTTTAAAATAAATTTTTTGCCATAAGTTATGAATTATATGAATTATTTAATTATTGCTCAATCCAATGTTATTCACCCCTCACGTATCGAGGAGTGAAGCACTTTTCTACCATCACGCTGGAGCTGATTTTCTATAGCCGACCTTTGATTTTTTATGTACCGCGGTGTTTTAGACTTCCATTCATAGACCAACTCTGTACATCGTATGGACTGACAAGTGTTTTCGTGTAGACTACAAATGTGTTTTTTTATGAGAGGAGAGATACCTACGACAACCATTAAGTGTATTGCTCCGGGTCTTCACTAGAGCGTTCTTGTCTTTTCGTTCCGTGTCCACACCGCCGCAAACGGAACGAGACGTTCACATACGATTCGTTCGCTGAGTTTAGTTGATGTTTGCGGCCGTGTGGACGCGGCGGGGCAGGCGGGGGGCGCGTTTGCCTTGGTGGAGACTCGGGGTTGTAACGTACTTCCTTGCACCGATTTCGAAGAAATTGCACCCTTGGGAACTAGGGCGCCAAAATTTTTTAGCCCAGGGCGCTCAAATTTGTTAAGACGGCCCTGCCATCCTCAAATAATTCCGGTAATCCTCTGGATAATTTTCTCTCAGTTCTCGCAGAAGGAGCTGATCGTTGCAATTTCCGCGGTATTTTTTCATCCAAACCTGGCGGTTTCTTCTTCTGGTTCTTCTTCGGTCTGCTACTGTTAAATGCACAGCAGCAGCAGCAGCGACAACAGCAGCAGCTATGTTCCGGTCACGGTTGTTATTCACCGCAAACATATCACTTTTTTTTGCTCACAGCCTTTCGTAAACCGCGTTCTTCACACAGGCTTCTTAAACTTGATGTGGTTCGGTGAAATCGCACACCTAACCCAACTCAATGTAGGTTATCCACAGATAACAATTAACAATAACAATTAACAATAACAATTAACAATAACAATTAACAATAACAATTAACAATAACAATTAACAATAACAATTAACAATAACAATTAACAATAACAATTAACAATAACAATTAACAATAACAATTAACAATAACAATTAACAATAACAATTAACAATAACAATTAACAATAACAATTAACAATAACAATTAACAATAACAATTAACAATAACAATTAACAATAACAATTAACAATTAACAATAACAATTAACAATAACAAGTAACAATAACAAGTAACAATAACAATTAACAATAACAATTAACAATAACAATTAACAATAACAATTAACAATAACAATTAACAATAACAATTAACAATAACAATTAACAATAACAATTAACAATAACAATTAACAATAACAATTAACAATAACAATTAACAATAACAATTAACAATAACAATTAAAAATAACAATTAACAATCACAAATAATAGAAACAATTAACAGTACCAAATAATGGTAATAATTAACAGTAACGATTATGAGTAAAAATTAACAGAAATAATTAACAGTAACAATTAATAGTAATAAATTAACAGTAAAAATGGATAAACAGTAAGAATGCGTGCGCGGTACGTGGTGTCTGACAGCCGGTTCGAGACCAAGTGTTCGCTCCGTGAATTTTCGCCGGTTAAAAAGGAAAGACTAGATAGAGTTACAGATAGCGAATAAAAGAAGAAAAAAGAAAAAACATAGAGAGGGTGAAGAGAAAGCGTGGGATAAGAAAGCTGTCCCCCGGTACGCAAAAACCTGGTCGCCAAATGTTCCTAACGCTGACCAGGCCTGTGCGAACCCTTGAAATTAAGTAGGTAGATGGAAGCAGAAACGGCAGGAAGATGTAGGTACATACAAAGGAGTAAAAGTGAAAGTCAAAAATAGCTACAGAAACAGAAAAAAAAATATGGCAAAGATGTAGTTTAGTATGAAAGTTGTATTTTTGTGTATCCATCACTCTATTCTGATAGCTAATGGACATAGTATGTAACCATGCAAACAAATATGTCGTATTCATGTTAATTACAAAAAAATTGATCTGAAGTTGACCTCTCATATTCGAACGACCCTCGACTGTGTGAGGCAGGGTGAGCCAGTGTGACCCAGGAATCCATTTGTCACGTCCATATCGATACGATAAGAGTGCGTTTAAGAAATGCCTACTCCTTTTATACTTTCTATTGTTTGTGTAAGAGTAGTTGATAGTAATAATTCGTCACAACAGGGAATGTGTTAACTGCAATTTCATTTGCCATCGCATTGTCGGGGAAACATTTGGACATTTTTTACAAGTACCCTTGTAAAATTTTACAGTCGTTATAACTGACTCATAAACCATTTCCAGAATTTATAGCACCTTCAGGTCAACCAAATGTAGCTTCTTAAAAACAGATTGTTCGAGAATCTCCCCTGCTGAAAAGATTTACCCCGAGCCCAAGATAAAATTTGCCGGTTCTCGATATGCGAAGGTCCCAAAAGAACACGAGATTCGTCTACGAATTACGTTCGACGGATTGAAACCCGAATAACGTACGCACTTTGAAAACTGAATGATCGGAGCACTCGAAAGACGAGGTATACCGCGTCGTCGCTATTGAGACAATAGCAGGCTCGCCGAATATAGACGGTAATGAGGGGGCCAACGTCCTCCCCCCGCGGCACCCGCGAGAGCCGAGCTACTCGGTCCACCCGGGGTCCCGCGGGACGCGGGGGGAGGGGGCACGGCCGCCGATGCCTCAATCCCGTCGTGCGAGCGCTCCTATTTATTGTAAAAAACAGTCTGTAGGAAATAATACAATAGCATAAGTATAATGTAAGAATAAGCGTAGATTAAGATAGCATAAGCGTAGTGTAAGCTAGAATAAGCGTAGGTTGAGATAGCATAAGCGTAGTGTAAGCTAGAATAAGCGTAGGTTAAGATAATATAAGAAACGAAAAGACAAGAACGCCTCTCGCGACCCGAAGCAGTCCTTTAAAACTCCCGCTCCTACCCGTTTCCGAAACATGCCGCCCGCCTCGCCGGCAGACGCTCTGCGGCGAAATTACTGATCGATGCGCAAGTCAATACGGACAGTACGTTGGGGGGAGACGGAAGGGGACGGACGCGACGAATGTTTTCCGAACGCACGCGCCGCCCGCCGTAAACGACTGTGACCGCGACAAAGGAAGTAAACGTCGCGATCAGCTACTGCGACGCATCTTTCGATTCGGCGTCGGTTATTTGTACCGGGAGTGGTATAATTTTTGTGAGTGGTCTCGTGCAAGTTTTCGTGGCGGTTTGAAGGGTCGCCACGCGGACGAGACCATCCGTTCCGGTGTGAAGTTTGAGGACACGTGCAAGCGGCCACTTCGTCGGAGGGGACAGCTCGTTACGAATGAGCACCAACGATCCTTCCCTCAAGTTTTCCACGCGTCTTCTCCACTTTGGCCGTTGTTGAAGGAGGTGAAGATACTCCTGCTGCCACCTGTGCCAAAAATGATTGCGAAGGTTATTAACAAGCCTCCAACGTTTCAGCCCGGTAACGTCGAAATCGACGTCAGAGGAGGTTTCGAGAGATGTGACAGGCTACCCAATCAAGAAATGTCCCGGAGTGAGGGGGATCAAATCTTTGGCGTCTTCGGTGATCGGCATGAGCGGACGAGAATTGAGGCAGGCCTCGACTTGGCACAGGAGCGTACTCAACTCCTCGTAAGTTAGTTTTTGATCCCCTATGGTCCGCTTAATGTGGTATTTCGCCGATTTGACCGCTGTTTCCCAAAGGCCACCGAAGTGGGGAGCATAAGGAGGAATGAACCGCCATTCCGTGCCTTTCGCTGCCAGTTCCTGGGTGGCCGTGCGACAGAACTCCGAAGTGCCCTGAAACATACGTCGCAATTCCGCGTCCGCTCCACGGAATGTTGTGGAATTTTCGCTTCACAACTGAGCACATCGACCCCGTCGTGAAATAAAGCGTTGGAATGCCGCTATAAAGGTAGTGGACGTTAGATCCGTTACCGCGTCCAAATGGACGGCCTTTGTGCAAAGACAAACAAACACGACCATATAACCTTTATAGGCCTTCTGCCCTCGACCCTTAGATGTCCTGATTAGAATTGGCCCAGCATAATCAACACCTGCGTGCTCGAACGGCTTCAAAGGTTGGAGACGGACGCCAGGAAGATTGCCCATCTGTTGTTGGCCGGTCACGGCCTTGAAGCGGGTGCATCGAAGACAGCGACGTAGCAGCTTCTTCACGAGGGGGCGGCTACGTGGAATCCAGAAGCGTTGGAGCAATGAGGTCCTTGTGAGGTCCACACCGCCGTGAAGAGTGTACAGGTGAGCTGCTTCGATAATTAATGTGGCCACATGCGTGTGGCGTGAAAGAATGATTGGGTGACGTTGCGTGTACGGCACCGGGGCGTCCTGGATACGGCCGCCGACTCTCATCACTCCGTCTGAGTCTATAAAAGGAGTGAGGCTTATTAGTGGGGACGAAACGCGCACCGGCTTACCTTGCGTAAGCGCCTCGATCTCGAGAGGATATCCCTCGAGTTGACTCAGTCGAAAAATGGTGGTCTCGGCTCGATGATGCTCGCTCGCACTGAGTGGGCCGATCATCCTTTTCGTGGGGTCGCGTGCGTTTCGAACGAATCGAAGAATGTACGCGGTCACCCTGACGAGTCGGGACCACTTTGAAAAATTGGATATAAACTCGTTCGGCGGTGCGACTTGGTGGACGGCAACGACGGTTCCCGACCGTTGATCTGGAATAGACCCGTGATCTAAGAGAGTGGGAGGGGATGGCCATTCCGTCGAGACGTCGTTCAGCCAGGTCGGGCCATTCCACCAAAGTCTCGAGTTTCGCAACTCTGCCGACGAGATTCCTCTGGTTGCAAGATCCGCTGGGTTGTCCGTCGTGCCGATGTGGCTCCAGGTCGTGTCCGGCAGCAACCGTTGAATTTCGGCTACCCTGTGCGCGACAAATGGTTTCCATTTTGATGGATGTGCTCGAATCCACGCTAGAGCCACAGACGCATCCGTCCAGGAGTGGGCTTTGAACCGTCCTAAGCTCAATGAATTTTGTAGCGTGGACTGCAGACGTGCCAGCAGCAGCGCCCCGCAGAGCTCTAGCCGTGGGACACTCTGCAGCTTCGTCGGTGTAACCTTCGTCCTGGCGGCAAGGAGGCTGAGCTTCGCTGACTGAGGATGGACCACGCGAAGGTAGACCGCCGCCGAATACGCCCGTTCCGAGGCGTCGGAAAATCCGTGGACCTCCACGACGGTGCCCACGCTGGTAAATCCGACCCAGCGCGGCACAACCATACCGGTGAGAGAGTCCACCTCGTCCATGAACGCCGACCAACGTGCAGCCAGCTCAGCGGGGATCGGAGCGTCCCACTCTAGTCCCGCCAGCCACAAGTCCTGGAGGAGGATTCTCGCCTGGATCAACACCGGCGCCATCCACCCTAGGGGATCGAACAGGCTGGCGACCATCGAGACCTCTTTGTCCAATGGTCGGCGTTGACGTGGGGCCTACAGCGAGGGCCCTTCAAGGTGAGCGAGTCCTTCCTGGTGTCCCATTGAAGTCCCAGCGCGCCGTGAATTTCGGACTCCTGAAATAAGGAAGTTTCGCGAGCAGCGTCATCCCCAAGATTCGGAATGTTACTCGCCCAACGGTCTGACGGAAAGCCTCCGGAAAGCAGGATTCCCGTCAACTGTCGACGGACTTCCCACGCCTGCTGCAGAGTGTCTCCCCCGGCCAAAATGTCATCGACATAGGAGTGGTCCCGTATGGCTTGCGAACCCAGCGGAAAGCGGTTCTTTTCGTCCTCGGCTAACTGTCGAAGTACCCTCAAAGCGAGGTACGGGGCCGACGCGGTACCGTAGGTAACTGAGGTGAGCCGATACTCACGCACTTCGGCGCTAGGCTCCGGTCTCCACAGGATCCGTTGCCAGTCCTGATCCTCGGTGCGGACTCCTATCTGACGGAACATCTTCACAATGTCCGTAGAAAATGCGAACTGGAAGAGGCGCCATCGGGAAAGGACGATCCAGAGCTCGGACTGCAATTTCGGCCCGGGCAGCAGTTCATCATTGAGCGAGCGACCGAACGCCGAGGGACAGGAGGCGTTGAAGACCACTCGGATCTTCTTATGGTCTCCGATGGGCTTCCATACCGCATGATGAGGCAGGTAGAATCCGAGGGCATCATCAGCGAGTGGCGAAGCTGCTTCCTCCATATGGCCTAACCGAAGGTACTCTGCAAGGAAATCTCGATACTGCGTTTTTAATTCTGCGTCCTTCTGTTGCCGGCGTTCAGCACCGAGTAGAAGTCGGAGAGCCACTCTCCGCGAAGGACCTGCCGGAAGCGACGGGACGTCACGAAAGGGTAAGCGGACATGATACCTTCCGCTCGAGTCTCGTCGATGGTCCCGGTTGAAGGCCTCCTCGCACGACAGCTCGTCTGGGGTCAGCGTAGGGTTGGACGACATCTCCTCAAGATCCCAGAATCGTCGGAGCTGCTCCTGTAACTCGGTGTCGCAACGAACCTGGAGAACTCGTGTCGAGTCACGTGACATACCGGAGTCGCGAAGATCTACCGCTCCAAGGAGAACCCATCCCAAAGGGGTTGGTATGGCGGCTGGGGTACCAGGTCGTCCTTCACGACTTCCGCTGAAGAGCCTGGCGCAGATCGTCAGCTCCCAGAAGGACGTCGACACGGGAGGGCATCCCGAAATCTGCGTCGGCCAAAGGCAGACCCTTAACGTGGTCCCAGTCATCGGCCGAAATGGGCCGCGAAGGTGTTGGCGTGGTCAGCCTCTTTGACACCAGCGCTCCGAAGTCCGCGATGAATGAGTCATCGACACGGGACCGTAACCTCACCATGACTTCATGACTCGCGACCCCCACCGAAGTCTCCTGGTAACCCGTGAGTGTCATATGGACCGGACGCTTCCTAAGTCGCAGAGCCTGGGCCGCCCACTCGCTGATGAAGGACGATTCCGCAGCGGTATCGATGAGTGCTCGAACATGCAGTACACGCCCTTCGGGCGATTCGAGCTTCACCTGTGCGGTCGCCAATAATACGACTTGTCGGGTAGTCGTGGACGCAACAAAGGTTGATGAAACAGAGGCGGAGGCGGTCGCCTCGTCAGCTGGCCGCTGAGAACCGTAAAGGTCATGGAGGGTCGTGTGATGACCAGCCCCACACGCCCAGCAGCGGTTCGTCGACGGGCAGTCCACTTGGGAATGCCCAGAGTGAAGGCAAGACAAACACAATCCTTCCCTTTTGGCGTAGCTGAGCCGATCTGTGACACTCAAATTTTTATATTTGTGGCAGGAACCCAATGGGTGTTTACCTGAACACATCGTACAGTTGCGGTACTTCTTGGTGCCCTTGTCTTTCGGTGAGGACTCCGAGAGATTGGTGGCCATCGTGAGCTTGGACTGCGATGCTTGACCGCGGTGGTTCTCCTTCTGTCTTCCAGATGCGGTGTCTTTCCGAGGAGGATTGGCAGTCGGGTTGCTGGATGCCGTCCTTGAGTGGACTCGATTCTCTAAGAACGTCTCCAGCTCCGAGAAACGAGGCGTTGCACAGGGATCTCGAAGTGAGTCTTCCCAATTCAAACGCGTGGGCTGGTCTAGACGTTCGGACAGTAGAAATACCAACCACTCGTCCCAAGCGTCGACGGGTTTCCCGAGCGATTTAAAAGCGTCCCGGGCTTGGCTGAATTCATCCAAGACCCGCTTCAATTCTCCAGGCTGGCCTTTAACCGACGGAGCGCAGTTTATGAGACGACGCATGTGAGCCTCTGACAGACGGCGTCGATTGCCATAACGTCGTTCCAACGCTGCCCACGCGGCCTCATAATTGGAGGCTGAGATCGGCGTGTTCTGGAGCATCTTTGCGGCCTCACCCTTGAGGCTCGACTTCAGGTATTGAAGCCTTCGAACATTCGAGACTCCTTTAATCTCGTCGACCATGGACTGAAACAAATCACGAAACCCTTCCCATTCCAGCATATCTCCCGAAAAAGTGGGCAACGTAGCCCTCGGAAGCAAAACGTTTGGATCGCCATATGCCACGGAGTCGCGCGCGGCATCCCGATCATTGGAGGACTTGGAAGCCGTCTCCGGGCCTCGGATCATGTCGTCCAACTCCACGGCGTGGGAGAGATACGCGTCCTCGACCTGTGAGTAGAAATCACTTTCCAAATAGCCTGAGCCCTCGGCGTCGGATCGACGGGCAATCGCTCGGTGTCCGTCCTGAAATTCTGTCCAGTAATCTCCTAACAAGTGTTGCCGTCTCTTCAAAAAATGCCCGACCATCTTTTCTTTCCCCGTCTTGCGGGTATTCACCATAAGCCGTTCAATACGAGCGGCCACCTCCTTTTGAGAGCGCAATAAATCCTCCAGGGTCACCATTGTATCGGAAATCTCGATTCGACGAACAACTGTTTACGCTTCGGAGAAAGACTGTTTGGGATTTCAAACCCTCGAAGGACAGATCGAGACGTTACCTTGTATTCGCGCACCTTGAGCGGAACGTTTTTGCACCGGCGTGTTTACCCGAAGGAGACCGTTACGGAGTCAAATTCGTAGGCCGAATAGCGTTACGCGAGAGAAACGAGACCGTTTATACCCAAAAAACTCACTCAAACGCGTAGTTTGAAGATTGTTGTTTCTTATTTTTATTCCAGCACTGCAGTTGTGTTCGGAGCACTTTCGCGGCTTTCGGAATGCGATTACTCGAGCGCCGAGGATTTCGAATTCGCCAACACGACACGTGAAGAACACTCACACACGAACAACGCGGATTTTTGCAGAAGGATTACTTCTCACTCCGCGTGAAACCGACGGAATGAAAATCGGAGCGAATACTAGGCCTTCAAAGCAACACGAGATATGCATCCGGCTCGAAGGACCACGATTTCTTGTTCGGGAATCTCCCCTGCTGAAAAGATTTACCCCGAGCCCAAGATAAAATTTGCCGGTTCTCGATATGCGAAGGTCCCAAAAGAACACGAGATTCGTCTACGAATTACGTTCGACGGATTGAAACTCGAATAACGTACGCACTTTGAAAACTGAATGATCGGAGCACTCGAAAGACGAGGTATACCGCGTCGTCGCTATTGAGACAATAGCAGGCTCGCCGAATATAGACGGTAATGAGGGGGCCAACGTCCTCCCCCCGCGGCACCCGCGAGAGCCGAGCTACTCGGTCCACCCGGGGTCCCGCGGGACGCGGGGGGAGGGGGCACGGCCGCCGATGCCTCAATCCCGTCGTGCGAGCGCTCCTATTTATTGTAAAAAACAGTCTGTAGGAAATAATACAATAGCATAAATATAATGTAAGAATAAGCGTAGATTAAGATAGCATAAGCGTAGTGTAAGCTAGAATAAGCGTAGGTTAAGATAATATAAGAAACGAAAAGACAAGAACGCCTCTCGCGACCCGAAGCAGTCCTTTAAAACTCCCGCTCCTACCCGTTTCCGAAACACAGATGTTTCGGTGTACCCTACAGTAACAGCATTTATGGTAGCCTCTATAAGCCAGGCATATCGAGGAATTTTTCTACTTTTCGCGAACGTATATCGCGATCGTGTCTTGCCGATCATTTTGCAGATGGATGATATACATCGAACAAGTAGTACACCACTGCGGTGGATCGTGTAAAAAGCATGTGGAGTCGACGTAGAAATGGGAGCCCGAACTCGCTGTCTTTAAGTAGTGGCAAGTATAATCGTCTGGCGTGCACGAAGGAGCGTCGCTCCAGCGTTCACCTACTTTGGCGTGCCGCGCGGCGTGCGACGCGCCGGAACGACCGTGTAATGGCACCTAATTGCTGGCCATCTCCATCCGGTCGGTGGCATCCTTGGCGCGCGACGGGGCCACGCCGATAGAAGCTCGCGTCGTCCTGGAGAGGTGTGACGCGCGCGTGCTGGACGAAGGGTGCGGCGTCGTCGTCGTTTCCTCCGACGAGGAGGAGATAGGGGAGTGGGAGTCGTTGGACCGACACCCCGGGACGGAGGCGTTACGGTGGGGACCCCGTGCGCCTTCGAGACCGGGGTGGAGGTCGACACAGCGTTGCCCGCGACCTACGAGAAGAACGGCCCCGATGGCCAGGGTGGGGCTCATCGGGGAGAGGGAACCTCTTCGCCGTCACCTGACGGGTCCAACACGGGACGTCGGCCCGGTTACGTCCCTGGAAAAAGGGGGAAGAAGAAGAGGGAGAGGGCCAGGGTCTGGACGAACCCCAAGAAGCTGGGCCCCGGTATGAAGGCCCTGCCGACGCGTCCTGAACTCCGCGATTGGGCGGAGACGTTGTCGGTGGGTGACCTTGCCGGGCAGGCCCAGAAGGAGCTCGATGCGGTCGCGGCGACTATCGGTGCCTGCGGGCACGTAAAGTCAACGGACGTGCGCGCGATACGAATCGCGATAAGGCGCGCGTCGGCCGTGGCCGCCGAGCTCACGGGGCGGGCCGAGAGGGGCGAAGACCCGGACAAACCGGGGAGGGAGGAGAAGATGGTTTTCCGCCAGGGAGCTTGGGAGAAGATGTCCCACAAGCTCTCCTCGCGGGTGCAGACCCTGACGGCTCAGATGTACTCCCTCGTGGAGCGATTGAGCCTCAGGGAAGAGGAGCTTAGGCTGTTGCGCGGCGAGTCCGCGAGGCCCCAGACGCGTGCGTCTACAACCGGCGCGAGCGTCAGGGTGTCGGAGTCCTCCTCCTCCCGCCCTGGCGTAATAACAACGCGCGCTCGTGAGCTCCTCCCGAACATCTCGGAGGGGAGTAAGGGAAAGGGCGGGGGTGTAGAGGGGAAGAAGACAAGGAGAGTTGTCTCCCCTAAACCCTTCGAGCCCTCGTCCTGCGAGGACGCCCCTCGCGGTGACACCGGCACCGGGGCTGCGGAGCAGCCCTGGGATGTCGTGCTGTGCCGGATGGAGGAACTGGAGAGGAGGGTTATTGTATCGCGACCGTTGTACAGGGCGAAGAATGAAATAGATCACTGTGTAATACTATCGTTTATTACGGGAGAGGATCACAACGACAGACGAAGCGTGCCCACGCTCTGCTAACGTGCCCAGACAGCGGCTCCCAGCGGCACACAGCGGAAACCAAAAACAGTGTCGCCAACCAATAAGTTGGTACATACACAACATTTCCTCTCCCGTTTAGGAATGGCTCGCATACAAAAATTTAGCTTACTCTCTACAAGAACGGCAACAGTGAATTGATCATCTAATTACATTCGTAAGTGACGGTTATATGCCCGGTGTGAATCTTAAGATAGGACGTCGAATACGCGTCGATCTCCGTGGAAGATGCGGAGTCGCCTCAATTCGACGTTCTGGTGGGTTACGGACTGGATTCGCTGGGGCAGCCCGTGTTGCCGAACTCAGGGGCTGCACCCCCGGCGTCGCTGCCACGGCCGCTGGTGGGCCTGCGACGGGTCCCGTTAAATCCCCGTAGAAGCGTATTTTTCGTGGCGCCTCCACAACAGCGTCACCTCGTCCCTGCGTCTGGATGTCGGCAGCGGGTCGGTCCTCTGCTTGGTCCGGCTGGTGCCTCCGGATTTGATCGACGTGCCTTTTGAGTCGTGAGCCCGAGTAATCGATCTCATAATGAAGATCTCCCAGGCGAGTGACGATTGTCCCCGGGATCCACCTGTCCATGCGTGGGTTACCTGAAAGACAATAAATTGACTGGCCGGGTTGGAATGTTCGAAACGTGGCATCGAACCCGGCACGCTGCCTCTCCGTGACTCTCGTGTAAATGTCGTCCGGTCTCACTGCATCAAGGCGGGTGCGTATGTCCCGCCCCAGGAAGGATCGCGCAGGAGGCTGCCCGGTAGTTGAATGTGGGGCCTTGCGATATTGGCGCAGGAACTCGTTCAAATTCCGCTTCAGCGAGCCCGGTGAGGTTGACATCGCTCGAAGAGCGTCCTTGACCGTCTGCACGTACCTCTCAGCTTGGCCATTCGTTGATGGGTGGTAGGGCGCCGTACGCTTATGGTATTTGACCCCACTGGCTTGTAAGAAACTCTTGAATTCTTCGGAAGTAAATTGTGTCCCATTATCGAAGACGATGGTGACTGGAGTGCCGTAGGCTGCAAACAGCTCGTCCAGTATTGCGATTGTTGCGGCTGTTGTTGTCGAGTTAGTCGTCTTGACTTCCAGCCATTTACTATACGCGTGGACAATTATCAACAGCATCGTGCCAGCGACAGGGCCCGCGTAATTGATGTGCACCCTTTCCCAAGGAGCTTTCGGATACTCCCAGTGATGCTCCCGAAACTTCGGCGGAACGTGCGCGTGTCTTGCGCATTCCGTGCATGATTTGGCCTCAATATTCGCGTCGATCCGTGGCCAAAAAACAAACGATCTTGCCAATCCCTTCATCTTCACAATTCCTATGTGGGCCGCATGCAGGTCATCGAGGATTGGTTGCTGCAGGGACGGCGGCACGACAACTCGGTGCTCGAACAACAAGCAGCGAGCAGCCAGAGCATACTTACCCTCGGGTGCCTTATACCCGTGCCGCGCAAGGTCCCGGCCGGTCTCCAACAGTTGGACTATCCTACCCAGACCCGGATCCGTCCTCGTTTCCCGAGCGATGCTGTCCGCGCCTACAGGGAGCTGCTTCACTTGACCCAGCACGAATTGATCGAATTCGTCCAGCTCCATCATCTCTTCCTCCCTTCCCACGGACAGCTTGTTCACGGTGCCCACTGTCGTCGGCAGCGGTGCACGAGAACAGTAATCGGCGTTCGCGTTGGCTTTTGTCGGTTTGAATATTACCTCGTAGTCAAAATGTGACAAATAGTCGGCATAGTTAGCCATACGACTAATGCACAGCACTGGTAGTGACTTTTCCGGATGCAAGATTTGTGTCAACGGCTTGTGGTCCGTAATCAGCGTGAAATGGCGTGCGTAGAGATAATGGAAAAACTTCTGGACCGCCCAGACTATAGCCAGTGCCTCCTTATCAATCTGCGGATAACGCTGCTCGGTGGCGCTCATTGTCCGACTTGCATAAGCGATTGGGCGCTCCCGTCCGTCGCTCAGTCGGTGCGACAAAACAGCACCCAATCCCGTCTTGCTGGCATCCGTTGCCAACAACAGGGGAAGCACAGGGTCATACGGCATGAGGACCCCTGGAGAAGTTAAGGCCCTCTTGATGTCCTCGTATGCGCCCTCAGCAGCCCACGACCATGCGAACGGCTCGACAAGGAGCATGTCTCGGAGCGGACGATTCCTGGTGGACAGATCTGGAATGAAGGAGCTGTAGTACGTTGCCTTACCCAGGAACAACTGTAACTCTTCAGGTGTGGATGGTTTCGGTGTGTTACGTACGGCTTCCACGTGCTTGTCCGACTTATGGACACCTTCAGCATCTATCCTATGCCCCAGAAACTCCACGGATGGCATGGCAAACACGCATTTCGCCCGATTCAGCCTCAATCCCTGCGATTTAACCCTTTCCAGGGCGGCACCAAGAGCCACGATTAGGCTGTCGAAACTGTCGGCGAAGACAAGGATGTCGTCGAAGAAGCTCAAGACGTTGGGAAGATCCTGCAGGACTGTTTCCATCCTCCGCTGCCAGATAGCGGGGATATTTGCCGCGCCGTAAACCGCCCGGGTCGGGCGAATTAACCCATGCGTCGGAGTATTGAGGGTCAAGGCCCGACCAAACTCCTCGTCAACCGGTAGGTGCGTGTACGCGTCCGTGACGTCCAAATGGCAGACCCCGCATTCGGTTGAACAGGTGCTCCGCCCTCGGGATCGGATGCTCATCAACCACGATGCGCGGGTTCAACGTGGGCTTGTAGTTGCCCGTGATCCGCAGCTTCCCATTTTTCTTTACGACAACATGTGTTGTCGAGGCTCACTCCGAGTGCTCGACCCTCTTGTAAAAACCCGACGCGAGTTTGGCATCGATTTCCTTTGCGTATGCTGTCCGTAATGCCACCGGTGTCTCTCGCGCTCGGCAAAGAACCGGCGCTACTCCCGGTTTCCAGTGC
Source organism: Andrena dorsata (assembly GCA_929108735.1). Taxonomy (NCBI): domain Eukaryota; kingdom Metazoa; phylum Arthropoda; class Insecta; order Hymenoptera; family Andrenidae; genus Andrena; species Andrena dorsata. The sequence goes on from OV815487.1 coordinate 4,123,415, forward strand.
ACCCTCGCAGGAGGACCCACCAGTTTCCCCGGCGTCTCGCTGAAAATATCATCATAGTGAGCGAGGAGTTGCTTAAGTTGACTCTCCTGTTCCGACGCCAAAGACGGTGCCGCCGTCGCAATCTGGTGCACCCGATCCGAGTCAGAGAACAGTTCGACGAAGTTTATCTCGTCCACAAATTGTGCGATCCACTCTCGGCCAAAAAGTGTTTCCAAATCCCCGTCAACAACATTGAGATTCAGTCTTCGGGCTGTAGTTCCGACCGTCGCATTAACGGGAATGCGGCCAGTGCAGCGGACGCGGTGGCCTGTGTAATAGGGTGGAGTGAAAAAAACTTTTTTTTGATAATCAAATTCTAATAGTGCGGAAAAGTTGTCTACTTGGCCCAATAAAACGTGTAAAAAATTTCAGGTCGATCGGATAATTTCTTCTGTGTGCACCAAAGGCCTTAACTTTCAAAATTTTAGTACAAAACTTAAGAAAGTTGAACTTTCTTCAGCTGGTGGATTCTACCTATTTTTTTTTACCCAGGACTATATTTGCTGCGTAAATGATGCAAAGAAACATCCGTGGCTGGTTTCGGAACGATAGGATTGGCCTGTCGGCACTGTAAACTATCAAAAAATACAGCCGTTCGCTATACTTTCTAAAAGTCGTCTGAGTGGTCGTAGACTACAGTGACTGCCTGGGTTGAGTACTACTCCCACCTTCACGCATTCCCCCCACCATCCTCTCACGCGCCTGCCTCTGCGGCACGGTGAAATTACAGTACTACTTGCCGCGCCTTGTCAACAGACAAGGTTGATCTTGCGTCGATAGACCCCAGAGCTTAGCGCTGTCCGAGCGTTGTTCACACGCCCTTAAGTATGGCCCAATCAAAATTCTCTCTTCGCCAGACTTTTGTCTGTCCCCTTTTTGGCAATCCAAAAGATTTAGGGCTCACTCAACTCCCCACGTATGAGGACGTACTCAGATGCTGTGCTCATGAGAGACGTAGTTTGGGTATTGATTCGGGTGGAAACAGAGAACCGTCCTTTTCAATTATTGTTGAGAGGGTAGCGAACAAGGTTATCAGTCTTTATGGAAAGGCATCTATTCCTTCTGTTTCGTATACACGCGTCGTACAACTAATCACAGAGTACCATAAAAAATACAGAAAGGTCATAAAGTACACTTACAAGGCCGGCAAAAGCTCAGCCTTACAGAAAAAAATTGATTGTTTCAAAGCAACTGCCAACTATTTATTTGACATTGCCGCTTGCAAATGCCGTGATTTCCAGTCCTGTTCTTGTCCGAAGGATCGAAAGGTTCCTCAGAAGGAACAATCTTTTCTTCTTGACCAGCGAGGGGACCGAGTCGGTCGCATCGGAGGCGTTGACATTCCTGAAACAATAAAGCTTATAAACAGAGCTAACAGGCGCCAACCAACAAGTTGGTACATACACAACAAGGGTGGATAATCGCCTCCTCTCACTGGACAAGGTCCTCCAGCGGGGTGCCTCGGAGCAGGGGTTTGCCGCCCCGCCAAAGCCCCTCGCCTTGGAGTGGGCGAGTGTAGGGGTGGAGAGGCCTGTCGCGAGCGAGGCTAAGGCCACGCCTCGCGGCGGAAGAAGAAGGGGAGGGAGATTGCGGAGGTGGGTGGCGCGGTGCGGGCCGGGAAGCCCGCGTTACTGCCCCCGAATGGGCAGGGGGGTTTTACACCCAAACCGGCGGCAAAGAACACCGCCGAGAAGAAGAAGGCGGGGCGGGCGGGTGTTTCCGCCGCTGTGCCCGTGGCGGCGAAGTCGGGTGCCGCACCGAAAGGTGGTGCAAGGGCCCCAACACAGCCCGAGTTGATTCGCGCGAAGGAGGCGCGCGAGGTTGCCGCCAAGGCCGCCAAAAAAGCTGGCGGAAAAGCGGGGGTGATAACGCCGGTTCCCGGCGCCCCCCGCGGCCAGACCTTAACCCCTGGGTCCCAGACTGCTCAAGTGAGCATATGGGCCCAGGTGGTTGGCCGCAAGGCCAAAAGGGCGGCGGCCAAGGCGGCTACCGCAAAGAACGGGGCGACGAGGATCCCGACGGCACCCGCGAAGGGTAACGGCGGGGGCGGGAAGGGGAAGGGGGGTCGCCTAGTGACGCCGGCTCCCCAAAAGTCAGGCGCTCCCGGGAAACCTCCGGTGACAATACCGCGCGCCCCCAGGACGGCTGCGGTGACGATCACCGCGCCGACTGGGGGTGAAAAGGAGTTCTCGACGCAGGTCGCCGAGGCGATGGCGGCCATCAAGGTCGCCGACCTCGGAATCACGGCCATGCGTCCGAGACGCGCGGTTACCGCGGGCTTGGTTCTGGAGATCCCGGGCTCCCAGAGCTCGGCCATTAAAGTCCTTTGCCCTCAAAAGACGGCCGAGTTTCGGGTCAGCGGCCTGACGGAGCTGGCGTCGGAGGCAGCGATTCGAGGGGCCATATCGGCCCAGGGGGGCTGCCCGGCAGAAGGTGTCACGATGGGCCCTAAGCGTCGTGACGCCGCCGGGTTATTTAACCTCTGGGTGCGGGCGCCTGTTGTCGCTGCCGCACACCTGGTGCGACCACGATAAACGTGGACTCGCTCCTGGCCCGTGTGTCACCGTTAGAGCGGCGGAGGCTTCAATGCTTCCGCTGTCTCGAGTTCGGCCACGCACAGGCGAAGTGCGGCAGTCCGGTCGACAGGAGCCGGCTCTGTTATAGGTGCAGCGGCGAGGGGCACAAGGCGCGGGATTGTACCGCCGCCCCAAAGTGCCCGCTCTGCACCGGAGCCGGAGTTCCTGCCGGCCACAGGGTGGGTGAAAGAACCCCTATGCAGTGACGACGTTCCGCAGCACGCGGGGTGAGTCCGTAATTGACCTGGCTTGGGTTAATCCCGCGGCTGCTGCTAAGACGTCGCGCTGCTGGGTGGCGGAGCACACAGAGACCCTGTCAGATCACATGTATCTGATGCTGGGTACCTCCGTCGCCCTGCCTCCGCGTGTCCCTCGAGCGCGCGGGCAGCTCTCACGCTGAGCGCTTGGACGTTTAGACGTCGACGCGGCCCGACTAGCCGCCTCCGTCGTCGCCTGGCCTCCGTTGCCGGGCGACGTGCTGGACGACCCCACTAATGGCGCCCTTTGGTTCCGGCAGGCGTTGCAGAGCATCTGCGACGCCACTATGCCGCGAGCCGGGGCGCCGGTTGGGGGTCGGAAGGCGGTGTACTGGGGGACGCCTGAGATCGCCGAGCTTCGCGCGCCGCCGATACACCAATACCCGCCGAAAAGATCCTCGGCGGGTACCGGAGGGGCTACTCCAGGAGCTGCGCGCCCCTTTTTCAGCAACGCGCCGGGAGCTCCGGGGAGAGATCGTCCGGGCGAAAGACCGTTCGGCTGCTGAATTCGTCGCGTCCCCCTGTAGCAGGGGAGGGTGTGGCGTCGACGAATCCGGGGACCCATGGCTGCCACGGGGCGTCGATACATATGACGCCCCGGGGGTCAGTGGCGAGGAGCTCGCCGCTTCGGTGGACCTTATGCGCTGGAGAAAGGCGGCTCCGGAGCCGGACGGTGTGCCCGGGCGGGTATGGGCCTGCGTCACGGGCGCCCTTGGGGACGGCCTCAGGCGGCTGTTCGACGCCGCCTTGAGGACCGGAAGGTTCCCCCCAGCGTGAAAGGAGGCGAGGCTGGTGTTGCTGCCCAAGCCCGGCAAACCCGCAGAGTCGCCCTCGTCGTTGGTGACGTGGTCCTGCCAGGGTAGGACTTTGCCGTTTATTTGGATATGGAATTTATTTTTTTCAGCGAACACTTTGGTTTTCCTGGTGAAGAGAATGGCTTCTGTTTTGTCGGGATTAATTTGGAATTTCCAGGAGTCGAAGTAGGATAGGGTTTCGTTTAGATAATTTTGGAGGCGAAGAGTGAGATTCGAGAGCTGCCAGGAAGAAGTAAAAAGTGCCGTGTCGTCTGCGTAGAGGGCTAGTTCGCAGCTTTCGGCCCTTGGTTAGTCATTAATGAAGATGTTGAAGAAAGTAGGACCAAGGATTGAGCCCTGCGGCACTTCGGCCGGGACCGGGTGTAACGGAGAGCGTGCGCCACGGGCATGCACATACAAGTGCCTGTTTGACAAGTATGAAGAGGCGAGTTTGATAAAGCCAATGGGAAGGCCAATAGATTGGAGTTTGTAAAGGAGGGCCTGGTGCCACACTGTGTCGAAGGCCTTTGTAAGGTCGCGCAGGACCATGGCGACGCTGCGGTTTACGTTGAGTTCATGGGTGATCATCTGCGAGATACGCAAGATTTGATGAATGGTGGAATGACCCCGGCGGAAACCAAACTGCTGGTCGGCTAGAGTGCCGTGCCTGGTCAGATGATCTCCAAGATATGAGTGAATACATTTCTCCAGGAGCTTACCTAGGGAGGAGAGGAGGCTTATGGGCCTGTAACTGGTGATTAACTCGCGTGGCTTGTTTGGTTTGGGAATGGGAATGATTTTAGCGATTTTCCACGCGTCGGGAAAATAATCAAGGGAGATAGAAGAACGAAAAATGTAGTATATTTGAATAGTGCCTTTCTGGAGGCATGCTTGAGCATAAGGGAAGTGATCCCGTCGTTGCCAGGGGCCTTTCGATTTCCGGCATCCTTGATGTAGGTGAATATTTGGTGTGGGGAGAGGGAGGGAGGGATCACGTCGGGTGAAAGGAGTAAGGAGTCGGAGAAGTTGGAGATGAGAACGCTGGGTCGCTTGCTCGTGGATTGAGGCGAAGTGAGTAGCCAAGGCTTCGACCTTATCGGCGGCAGTTGTCAGTGTGATTGGTCCGACATTGGTTGGAGGTAGTGTTCTTGCTGCAGCCGTGTTAGTAACTTTGCGGTAGGTAGCCCAGAAGGTGGGATCAGATTTTTTGAAGGATCGTAAAGTGCGGTCCCATTGCATCATGCGTAGGTAGGAGATGCGCTTTTTGATTGCAGCAGTGATGTCCTTGGCCATGCCAGCCACCTGAGAGGCATCAATGATTTGCCCTCTCTTACGGAGGGCATGTCTATGCTTAATAAGTGACTGTAGAGTAGCGTCATCGTAGTGTTTTGAATCGTGACTTTGATTTGCAGTCGGTGTGGTGGCACGAGACCGACTAGCGTGCAAGAAGGCGGTAAGTTTCGTGATGCATGAATCGATGTCTTGTTAGGTAAGTAGGGAGTTCCTGATTCTCAATTTGTGCGTGAGATTTTTGTAGGTTTCCCAGTCAGTGTGAGAGTACAGGCAATGCTTATGAGCCGTGTTTTCTGGAGATAGCATGACGGGTCGGTGGTTAGTGCCAAAATCCTCCGTGATAGTGCAGGTGAAATTTAGGTGATAGTTGGTCAGAAAAAAGTCGATGGTGGATGGCTTGCACGTGCCGGATTTGAAGGTAAAGTCTTCGGGGTGAACGATGCGGTACTGGTGATTTTGACAGTGTTCATATATAGTTTTACCAGCTTTGTTAGACGAGAAGTTATTCCAGAATTGGTGTTTAGCGTTCCAATCGCCGCCGAGGATGAATGGCGAACCCAGGTTGGTGAGGATATCAACGATGCCGGGGTCAAGGAAATCCCCGGGAGGTACGTAGATCACTCCCAACGTAATTTTTGGGTGAAGATAGCCTGATGAAGCATGCCGCTAAGGGGAAGAGGTGGGGGGGGGGGGGGGTTAAATGAAGAAAAGCTGATGGAGTCATGAATTAATATGGCCACTCCACCTCTTAACGTTTCGATCGGCCCTGATGGTGGTGTAGCCAGGTAAGCTAAAATTATCCTGGGGGGTTAGCCAGGTTTCTGTGACAAGCACGACACCGACCCGAAGTCTGGCCGCTGCAAGGATAAGTTCATTGCGTTTTTTGGGAAGGGATCCCGCGTTCCATAACAAAATAACCGGGAGAGGGCAACATCGCAGATATTCGCCTTCGGGCGAATTATGCCGAATATCGGGGGCCCTCGTGAGGGTGTTCGGCGGCTATATGTGACGGTCATCCGGTCCATGGTGCTGTATGGCGCACCAATATGGGCCGGTGACCTGGAGGACTGCCGCGTGGGCCGTGAGCTACTTATTAGAGTTCACCGGCGCGTGGTCCTAATGAGTTACATTATTCGGACTAATTATTAATTTTTGACGTCAGTATCATTATCAGTATCTAAAGCTACTACCATCCGTTTTTTGGCGTAATGTGTAATGTCGGAGTCAAAAAAGGCCACCGCTGCCACTTCTGGTTTTCAGTACCATAAAATATAAATGATTAGAAAATTTGCGCAATGCAACGCGACTTACATTTTTATTAATTGCACCATATGCATATAAGTTTTTAAAAAACTCGAAATCTTGCTTAGGAGCTTTTGTAGCAACTGGAGCTTGGATACATGCTTTCAAATACAGTTTAATGAGAAAAATACAAATGTCGCGAATTCCATTTTCTTCATCCAGTGTTAAAAGAAATTCGTTGCGAAATAAAAATATTTTCAAAGAATATATAGCCTTGGCCATCCATCGAGCATGGTGAAATACTCCTGGTACACGGAAAGAAAACTTTGGAACTGTTCCATTAAGAAAAATTATTGATAGTTCAAGAAATTCTGGATAGTCTTCTCGTGGTTGCTTAAATTCCAAACTATATGAGGCAAAGTTTATTATTTCTGCTACATTGTCGAGTGACTGTTGAACTATCTTATCGTCAACTCCCGATTTAAAATTAAATTTATTGATTTGAGACCACGATCGTTGAAAACGTTTAAATAAGGGAATATTAGGTCCAGTAGAATTGGACAATGTTTCCTCAAAAACGCCCCGTAAAACTATCTCGTAAATATGATGTCGACGAGGTAAATGTAAAAGATCTCTCTCGATATTTTGCTCTAAAATTATGCATGCGCCTTGTAATCGTCCCATATTTGAGGCTGTGGTGTCGCAAGAAAGTGCTTCTACTTTATCAATGAGTTCCCATGCAGTAAGCAAGTCTTAGACCGCATTAGTCTGTTCTTTTCCAGTGCCTAAGAAATTGCTGGAATTCCAAGCAATTGTTCATTTCCATTGAAAGTTATTGTTATAGATAATCAATCTATTTGTTCTTTACCCATGAATGATGGTAACATATCTCTGGGCAGCTGTGACTGGATTTTCAAGGCTAAGGGTCTTCCAACGTCTATCCAGTGTCGAACGTTGTATGTCATATTTTGGTGTTGCTACGGGTCAGTTAGGCTTAGTGTAAAATAGTCTTATATTGTACAAATGGAACTTGGGTTTTAATGCACGTACGAACAGAACAATACTAAATAAGTAAAGAATTATGTTATAGTCTTCAAAATATGAAATATTTCATTGAAATTTTCAGAAACACGCCACTCCTTAACGCTTAGGGCGCGGTTACTTCTACTTCAAAACTTCGCATGCGATGTGCCACGTCTTCCCAACGTTCAATCGATCTGAAATTTTGCACAAATTTTTTTTTCATGAAATGGAACAAAATTAGGGGGCGGCGTGCAATAAATTTTATGGTCGAAAAATAAGGACCACCCTACCCCGCGTAGCCGCGCCCCCTCCCCGTAGTGTGGCGTGCGGGGTGGGGATCGGGAAGAGGGACGGGACGGGCTGGGACGATGTTCCCCAGCCCGGTCCCCTTCCCCTCTGTGAGAGAGAGGCAGGCAGGGTGTGGAGAAGGGGGTGGCCCAAGGCAGGGTCACCCCACCCTACAAGGATGCCGCCGCGGACGCGTGATGACAGCGCGTTTGCTCCGCGGCGGCGGTGATGACAATGGAGGGTCCTGGCGTTTAGGGCCCTCCACGGGGGCGGCGATCTGTTTTCGCCGCCCCCTATTAGCGGTCGATCAACTCCGGGAGCGGGTGGGCCACGCATGGGCCGCCCAGTGTTTTTCCTGGCGTCCATGTTCAGTAGGGTGGAGTGAAAAAAACTTTTTTTCGATAATCAAATTCTAATAGTGCGGAAAAGTTGTCTACTTGGCCCAATAAAACGTGTAAAAAATTTCAGCTCGATCGGATAATTTCTTCTGTGTGCACCAAAGGCCTTAACTTTCAAAATTTTAGTACAAAACTTAAGAAAGTTGAACTTTCTTCAGCTGGTGGATTCTACCGTTTTTTTTACCCAGGACTATATTTGCTGCGTAAATGATGCAAAGAAACATCCGTGGCTGGTTTCGGAACGATAGGAATGGCCTGTCGGCACTGTAAACTATAAAAAAATACAGCTCTTCGCTCACTTTCCTAACGGAAAATACGACCCAGAACCCACCACGTGGAGGTAGCTGTACGACGGGCTCCTTGTTTTTGTGTTGTTTTTTGTATTTTATATTTTTTTTTTTTAAATAATTTTATTGCTTTTTATAATGTTTTTTCATATTTTTATTTGTCGGAATGAGAAACTGCGCTTGTTATAGCTGTTATTGGTGTGCAAACTTTATAACGAGAACTGATTCTTCGTTTCAAATTTTGGCATTGACTGGCGGGATAACAATGTACACCGAATGAAACCATCCCTTGCATCGCTACCGCACACTTGACAGGATGCTTCGGTCACGAGTTTCACCATGCGTTCGACTGCAGTGGTGTGGCAGGGATACTTAAGAAATTCCCAGTCTAGAAACAAGCTGTTGCTCGACAATTTTTCTGATAGCTCCTGATTAGTTACTTTGTTCAAAATTGGAGGTGACGTGATTCGGACAGAGGACCAATCGATTATTTTATAATAGTCGTCTGCGGAGAAGTTGATTTCCGGAACTGCACGAGGTAGTACTTGTTCATCACTTTCATCTAATTCTCGGGCTTGCAAAATTTTGCGTAACGCATCTAGACGGACTTCACGCCTTCCATCCGTCATCATGGAGATGAGAACATTTTCCGGGAATGCGAAGAAAGCATTACGGGCAATTGTGGCATCAACCACGCGTAAGTACTTTTTTGGTAAGTACCGTGACTGTTGAATGGTATTGAAAAGGTGCTTCGGCCCGTCTTTAATAGAGCTGTTGCATCTTATCGCAAACCACATCGGGACATAAACCTTAAGTATGTACGTGACAATATCTTTCAGCTCTATCGTTGGTTTTTCAGTGGATATGTATAAACGTAGTATTCTATTTGCACAGGTCAGCCAGCGAGCGTGGTTAAGGATACCTGGGTTACGACAGCTGAGGTGAGGCGGGCAACTACCGGTTTGAATTGCCTTAGAAATGTCCAGCAAGTACTTCTGGTCCTTACTCAGATCTACAGGTCCCACATCAGGTAAGGAGCATTGAATGGTATTATAGGAAACAACTGTTAAAGTGAAGAAGGCATATTATCCAATGAAGCGATCGACCAAGCTTGTTTTCAAGGCACCTAATAACACCACCTCTTGCTCCCGTATTCACAACAGTGCCATCACACCCTACGACTACAAGCTCGTTTAAATCTGTTTCCTTCAAGACCAATTCGTAAATGCTATCGCAAATATCCCGTGCACTCCCTGATTTCGGTACTACGTGTCCTAAGTACCTTGATCCAGGTTCGGATATTATTGAAATGTGCTCCTCTTTTACAGTGCGTCGATAAAGCTTTGCTCCTTGTTTGACCTGAATGAGTGTGTCGTCTCTTCGACCATCAAAGTACAGTCCTCTAGGTGGGGTAGCATGTTGTTGCGCTTGTAATTTCACCTGTTCCCGAATCTTATACTTTTCCCGCCTTATTTTACTTCGATCTGTAACTAGTTCGGAGGCATCTGGAGATACTAGACCAACATCTTTAAGCACTGAAGTAGCTATCATCGCTGTCGCTCTATCACTGACACCATACCTTTGACTAGTAAGTGCCGTCTCTTTCAAATTCACTCTCATTTGAGAAGGCTTTGATGGTGCTAAGTAAGGGTCGTCAAAATCACTCGATTCGCTTTCTGAAATTTCAGATTCAGATAAACATAGTAAAGGTTGTCGACTAGTGGAAGAGCAAGGTTCATCTTCTGACGTAGGTACCCCCGCATATATATATTTTGTATTTTCTTATGACGGTTAGCTCTGTTTATAAGCTTTATTGTTTCAGGAATGTCAACGCCTCCGATGCGACCGACTCGGTCCCCTCGCTGGTCAAGAAGAAAAGATTGTTCCTTCTGAGGAACCTTTCGATCCTTCGGACAAGAACAGGACTGGAAATCACGGCATTTGCAAGCGGCAATGTCAAATAAATAGTTGGCAGTTGCTTTGAAACAATCAATTTTTTTCTGTAAGGCTGAGCTTTTGCCGGCCTTGTAAGTGTACTTTATGACCTTTCTGTATTTTTTATGGTACTCTGTGATTAGTTGTACGACGCGTGTATACGAAACAGAAGGAATAGATGCCTTTCCATAAAGACTGATAACCTTGTTCGCTACCCTCTCAACAATAATTGAAAAGGACGGTTCTCTGTTTCCACCCGAATCAATACCCAAACTACGTCTCTCATGAGCACAGCATCTGAGTACGTCCTCATACGTGGGGAGTTGAGTGAGCCCTAAATCTTTTGGATTGCCAAAAAGGGGACAGACAAAAGTCTGGCGAAGAGAGAATTTTGATTGGGCCATACTTAAGGGCGTGTGAACAACGCTCGGACAGCGCTAAGCTCTGGGGTCTATCGACGCAAGATCAACCTTGTCTGTTGACAAGGCGCGGCAAGTAGTACTGTAATTTCACCGTGCCGCAGAGGCAGGCGCGTGAGAGGATGGTGGGGGGAATGCGTGAAGGTGGGAGTAGTACTCAACCCAGGCAGTCACTGTAGTCTACGACCACTCAGACGACTTTTAGAAAGTATAGCGAACGGCTGTATTTTTTGATAGTTTACAGTGCCGACAGGCCAATCCTATCGTTCCGAAACCAGCCACGGATGTTTCTTTGCATCATTTACGCAGCAAATATAGTCCTGGGTAAAAAAAAATAGGTAGAATCCACCAGCTGAAGAAAGTTCAACTTTCTTAAGTTTTGTACTAAAATTTTGAAAGTTAAGGCCTTTGGTGCACACAGAAGAAATTATCCGATCGACCTGAAATTTTTTACACGTTTTATTGGGCCAAGTAGACAACTTTTCCGCACTATTAGAATTTGATTATCAAAAAAAAGTTTTTTTCACTCCACCCTAATGTTCAGCCATTCTCTTGCGTGCTTTGTACCAAGAACGTGCCTAGATTCTCGTATCGCGAATTATTGTATTTTATATCTGTCTCACGCTCATCTCACGCTTCAGATCAGTGCCTTGTGCAACGCGATCTTCGATCACGCATCTCATCTCATTTGAACTCTCACGAAAACTCCTCCGATTAATATAATCGTGTGGAGGTCACGTGGCGAAACTGCGCGGTTTCATTTCTCGTCTCATCCAGTATTGCACCGCGATAAATATTATCAAGGCTTCAAGGCTTCTCATTGTGCGCTTTTTTGTGTTTTTGACAATAAACTTCGACAAAGTGTTTACTGCAAACGTTCTCAGTGCATAACCTGTCTTAGACTCCTCTCTTCTCACACTCACTCAATCTTATCTCAAAGATTTTGTGGTCCTTCGAGCCGGAGCTAAGGCAGGTGTGAACTCTCAATAGCGTGAAGTGAACTCTCAGATGTGAGCTCTCAGTGTCGTGCAAGTGAACGCTCAACCCCTAACCTCAAAATGCCAAGCGACGACCAGCAGCAGAAGTCGACGACTCGCACGCAGACGTCGTCGAGGCCACCCACGCCTACGATTAACCTCCCAACGGGACAAGATGGACTTCTCCCTACCACTGGGGTACAGACGAGATCTTCGTCTCCGTGTGGCGTTCCATCGGAAGTCATCTCAAAGGCTGAGACTCAGCTCACCCGGCTGGAGTCGATGCGCTCGATTAAGCGTCGACTCCCCGAGTGTGCCCCCAACACATCCATGGGGGAACTCAAAGTCTACGGACAGCAGGCGGATGAGCTTCTCAAGGCCTTTTACAAGGAGCACGCCAACTTCGAGGTGGCATGGCCCAGGTCGCAGCGCAACCATCCATACTACATCGAAAACTACCTGTACCAGATGCAGGAGTTAATTACACACATTAAGGTACAGATAGGGCGCGTCAGCGAGGAGTTGGCCCCGTACCAGCCATCACGCTCAACGAGCACAGCGTCGTCTCCAGGGAAGCTCCCTGAGCTGGCGCTACCGTCCTTCTCAGGGGACTACGCGAGATGGCCGGCTTATAGTGAGCTGTTCTTGTTGGAAAACAAGTAAATTTGGCTTATGTATGACTGAGCGCGTCTGTATAAGTTGAGTGTGAGTGGGGGGTATAGCGGCCTCGAGGCAGGTGTCGTGTACACAAACTTAGTTGTACAAGGAACGCCGAGAGGAGCAGATATTATTGACAACAGAGAATTAATACTTATATACTAAGAGTGAATATATTTTTCATTACTACTACAATTCCATAACGTCTCAATTAATTGGAACCCTCGTATGCTCCGGCACCTCGTAATTTTAACATGGTAGCAGAGCGTGGTTAAAAGAAAAATTGCCGTGAGTAAAAGGTCGAGGAAGGTTTTGAGGTTATGGGAACACGTGGCAGAGGCTCAAATTGCAATTTAAAAGTAAAACAAGAAAGGAGTGAAGGAAGCGCTTTTGAGGAAAACGCTCGTGAAAATAGACGAGTCGACATGGCGGACGAGTTCAAAATGACGCTACCCATATTTGATGGAAGTGATTACGCTATGTGGAAGAAAAGAGTTACGGTATTTTTGAAGTTGAGAAAATGTGAAAAGGTTATCCAACGAGAGAGAGAAGGAACAGAAAATGAAGCCACGTGGAACGATATAGACCTAAAAGCAATGAATTACATTTACAGTGCTTTGTCGAATAGACAAATGGAATTTATTGATGAAGAAACATCAAGCTATGGAATTATCCAGAAATTAGACAAACTATATTTGCGTGAGTCAACCGCATTACAGATTTGTGTCAGAAATAAATTAGAGAGGATAAAACTGAAAGACTACACAGAATCGAGTGAATTTTACAGTGACTTTGAAAAGTTAATAATTGAGTTGAAAAATGCCGGTGCTAAAGTTAGTGAAAAGGAAAAATTAAATTATATGCTGAGAACGCTTCCAAGTTCACTAAGTCATATTGGGGATTTAATAGATGTCCTACCCAAAGGAGACCAAACTGTTGATTACTTAATTAATAAAATAAAGATGTACGAGGACAAAGAAAAGGACGAAAATATAAATACGAAAAATAAAACTGGAAATTCAAATGTATTTAAAAGTGAGATGAAAAAGGACAAAACGTGCTACAAATGCGGAAAAACCGGGCATATTCGGTATGAGTGCACGAGCCAAAGCAATGCTGGAAATTCGTGGCGAGGCTCGAGAGGAGCAGGACGGCAGCAAGCGCGAGGAGGCGCACAATACCAGCCCCATCAGCAGCGAGACCGTAGCGCCTATACCACAGGAAGCAACAGCTTCAGAGGCCAAGGCGCAGGACAACAAGGAAGCGGCAGCTACAGAGGACGAGGCGCAGGACAACAAGGACGCGGCAGTCAACAACAACAAAATCGTCAGAGCGCAGACCAAGGAAGAATGTCCTTCACAACAGAGTTGGACCATAGAGTAGGTTATGACGTCGAAGTAAATATTTGCGAAAATAAATTAGAATGGGTTTTAGATAGTGGTTGCACAGACCACATAATAAACGATGAAAAATATTTTGTAGAACCAAATAAACTTGAAAATCCGATTAATGTAAAAATAGGTGATGGTCGAATTTTAAAGGCAACTAAAGTAGGAAATATAATAACAAAGTTCGTAACAAATTCCTGCGACAGCGAAGTTGAATTAAAAGATGTATTTTTTGTTAAGGAAATGGATCGAAACTTACTAAGTTTTGGAAAAATTGCCGATAAAAATAAAATTGTATCGATGGGGAATACCTCTAAAATTTATACAAAAGACAATCAATTGATAGGTGTTGCATATAAAGAAAATAATTTATACAAAATAAGTAGCTGTGTTGAAAGTAAACAAACTTATACTACAGAAAATGTAAATAATAATATGACGTTAAAAGACAAATACCATAGATTGTTAGGTCATGTAAATTTTGGATATTTGAAGACTTTGAGTCGAAACAATCTAGTTGATGGATTACCAAATAATTTGGAAAACAATTATTTGAAGTGCGGCACATGTATACAAAATAAAATGCACAATATTAGCTTCGTAAATAATAGACATAGAGCCAATGATGTAGCTGGAATCGTACATGCAGATGTAAATGGACCACATAGTACAGTAGGCTATGTTAAGATTTATGGTGGAAACGAATGTATTAATTTTATCATATTACTGTTAGCAGTGAACAATATTTATTATAGGTTAACTGTATTTACTTTACATAGCTTATAGCTCCTTATTGCTTGAGCATCCAACTTGTACTGACTCACTCCTACTTCCCGCTCACACACACACTTATATCTATAGGCGTATTGGAGCAGAGATTTAGTCACACATTCCAACACACCTCCTTAAATCTGTGCTTCAAAATATCTATGCAAATTTAAACTAATTTTAGGGTTTGCCTTAAGGTCTCAAACTTATTTCTTCCTAAGGGTTTTGTCAGAATGTCTGCAATATTATTTTCTGACTCAACCTTGACAATTTCTATAATTCCTCTTTCGTAACACTCATTAACAAAATGGTAATGTACCTCGATGTATTTTGAATTTTTTGTTAAGTTTCCAAACTTAGCAATAGCAATAGCACCAGTATTGTCTTCATAAATGTTTACAGGTTTGTTTGGTCTTATTTTAAAGTCTTTAAGTAGGTTCAAAATCACTCTGATCTCACTGACTGAATCAGACAAAGCTACGTATTCAGCTGCAGTAGAGGATTTCGTTACACTTCCTTGCTTCCGTGATTTCCAATAGATTACGTTCCCAAAAACTCTAATTATATAACCTGTCGTAGATTTTCTATCAATTTTATCACCTGCCCAATCGGCATCAACAAAACAATCTATTATATCTACTTCTAAATTTCTTTGATATGTTAGCTTTAAGTCTCTTGTTAAATATAGGTACTTTAGTATTCTCAATGCATATTTATAGTGCGATTCATTATAACAATTTTGAAATCGACTCAAATAATTAACACTATAACTAACATCTAATCTCGTATTTGCACTTATGTATAATAAAGCTCCAATCAAATTTCTGTAATTTAAATCACTTGATGCTGACTGTGCTGGGTGTAAACTTAAAGTTTGTTCCATTGGTGTATTATACAATTTCGACCCAATAATGTTGTACTTCCTGGCTAGTGATTCTATATAATCTTTTTGGTCTAACGTCATTTTACATTTCTCGCGATCGAAGTCAATATTTATTCCTAAATACGTATTGACTTTTCCCAGATCTTTCATACAAAATTTTTCAGATAGCTTGTTTTTTGTTTCATTCAATCTTTCTACATTTTTATCGCATATCAACAAGTCATCAACAAATAGGATTAAATAACTTGTATCATTTTTCTCATTTTTTATATATAGACAGTAGTCATTCTCACTTCTTGCAAAACCTAATTTTCTCATATACGTATCAAAACATTCGTACCACGCCCTCGGACTTTCTCTCAAACCGTACAATGCTTTCCTTAATTTACATACTCTCCCGGTGTTATCCGCATATCCCAAAGGTTGTTTCACAAATACTTCCGATTTTACCTTGCCATTCAAAAATGCCGTTTCAACATCTAATTGTATGATTGTTAATTTATTTTGACAACAATAGGATAATAATAATTTCAAGGTCTGTATTCTAGCTACAGGCGAATATAAATCTTCAAGCACTTCGGACTGCTGAAAACCTCTCACTACGAGTCTTGCTTTCTTTCTGTTGTCGGTTTTATTTGTGAACACCCATTTTAAGTCTAATATTTTTACATTTCCCGGTTTTTCGACTAGCTTCCACGTTTCATTTGTAATTAAACTATTTATTTCCTTATCCATTGCTTCTCTCCATAAATCATATTCATCGCTTTTTAATGCTTCATCATAACTTGATGGACTATCTGCGCTCACAACATTTACATAAATGCATCTCGTATTTACTAAGCTAGCACTATAAAAATCAGGTCTTTTCTTTTCTCTATCAGATCGTCTTAAATTTAGATCTTTATTTGATTCTGTACTCAACTTTATTTGATCTTTCCTAATTGTATTCTTTTCAACTTCTTGTCTCTCCTTTTTATCTTCAATTTTGATTTCTGAATCTTGTATGAATACATCTGATTCCGAGTTTTGACTTCCTAAACTACATTTATCATCATTATCATTACAACTTTCATTATCATCGCCACTAAATCCGACCAAATTTTGACAATTTTCAACTATTTCAACATGTCTTACTACGGTGATTTTACCATTCATCAAAACTCGGTATCCAACGTTTTCATAACCTAGCAGGATTCCTATGTCCGCTTTTCTGTCCCATTTTGAGTTTCTTTTTCCTTCAGGTACTCTAGTAAAAACTTTACTACCAAATAATTTTAAATTACTTAAATTTGGTCGCTTACAAAAAAATATCTCAAACAGTGTTTTATTTTCAACAGTGCTTTTTGTAAAAGTTCTATTTTTCAAATAGGTTGCTGTTTTTACAACTTCTGGCCAGTATCTTAGACTTACGTTTGCATCATGTAATAAACATCTGGCAGAGTTCATAATTGTTCTGTTAAACTTTTCAGCCACACCATTTAACTCGTGAACATATGGTGGGCATGGTTCAATTTGAATTCCCTTTTCATTTACTAAATCATAGATATATTTATTCATATATTCCTTACCATTATCGCACCTGAGTTTCTTTATCCTTTTACCAGTTAAATTTTCAACTTGATTTATATAATTTTTAAAACAGCCATGTACTTCATTTTTTGATTTAATTGTATAAACGATAGCTAATTTACTGTAATCATCAACCAAACTTAGAAAATATTTTGAACCATCGTATCCTGTAGTTGTTTGTGGCCCATTTAAATCTGAATGAACAATTTCTAAGATTTCACTGGCTTTAGTTCTGTTATTTTTAAATGGTAAATTGTGCATTTTGTTTCTTATACAAGTACCACATTTTAAGTAAATTGACTCTAACTCATTTGGTAAACCATCTACTAAATTATTTTTACACATATGCTCTAAATATTTGAAATTTATATGGCCTAGCATCTTATGTAGTCTTTCCTTTTGGGTCATTTTGTTATAAATCTCTGTGTTATAATTTTTCTTTTCCTTTATGTAACTACTCATTTTATACAGTCCATTTTCTTTATAAGCAATTGCAATTAAATTTCCAACTATATCATAGATTTTCGCTGTTTGATCAATCGAAATAATCTTATTTTTATCGGTGACTTTTGCAAAACTAATTAAATTTTTGTCCATGTCTTCTACATAGAATACATTGGATATCGTAATTTCAATTTTCATACCATCAACAATAAAATGTGTAATGACTTTACCAACTTTGGTACCTTTTAGAATTCTACCATCACCAACCTTCACGTTAATAGGACTTTTCAAAATTAAAAATTCACTAAAATACGAGTCATTATTTATAATGTGATCTGAACACCCGCTATCTAATATCCAATCTATTCTATTTGTATTATTACAATTATAACTTTTAATATCGCTCTCAACATACTCATCACTCGCATACTCTTTACTCACATACTCTTCACTCACAATTTGAGTCACAAAAGAACCTTTTACTTGACTCTGATCACTGTAACTATATCTTGCATCATGCTCTTCGTTGTTTCGCTGCTGTAAGCCTCTGCCTCTGCTGTTGAATCCTCGTTGTGCGTAGCCATAGCCTCTGCCTCCGCGCCCTCGCGTCGGCTGCTGCTGCTGCGGCTGTTGAAATGTCCGTTGACCTTGCGCACCTCCTTGCTTGTACGCTCCAGCCCCATTCGGTCCGCCTCTTCCAAACCCTTTGCGCCATGGATTTCTGCAGTCTCTTAGGTAATGTCCTGGCTTATCACAGCCATGACAGACGTTTGGTTCATTTTCAACTTTAAACGCACTAGCTTTCTTCTTATTTAAATCAATTTTGTCTTTGGCTTCCCACATTGATATTTTTCGTTTTAAAAATTCACAATTTCTACCTTCAAGTTTCATTGCATCAATCAAATCACCAATGTAGCTCAAAGTGTCCGGTAGTGTTCCTAGCATGTAGTTCAATTTTTCTTGTTCGCCTACTGTACCACCTGCACTTTTCAATTCATTAATCGTCTTCTCAAAATCCGTAAAGAATGTGCTCGAGTCTTCATAGTTCTTGAGTCTCATTTTATCTAGCTTATTCCTTATGCATATTTGCAGCGCTGTTGACTCCTTCAAATAGAGCTGATCAAATTTCTTTATTATTCCATATGCTGTTTCTTCCTCACCAACAAACTCCAGCTGATCGTTAGTTATACTGCAATAGATGTAATTCATGGCCTTTATGTCCATTTCTTCCCACGAGTTTAGGTCTTCTGTGCTTCTTCTTTCTCTACGTGCTGCTTCATCACATTTCTTCCATTTTAAATATAATAATAGTCTCTTCTTCCATAGGTTGTAATCTCTGCCGTCAAAAACTTGTATCTTAACCTCTTCTTGCTTTAACATTTTTCTTTCTTCTACTGATTTAGCTTCTACTCTATAAACTTTGCTTTGTTTAAATTATGACAGTAAAATTTTCCTCGGCTAGTTTAATATCAGGTGCTCAGTGTTCTGCTCTATGACCATGTGACTTAACCTCGAAAATCACCACGTGTTCGTCCGCCGTATATTTCTATTTACGTGCCACGTGCTCTTCCTTTAATCCTTGTGCATCGACTATTTGCACCTATTTATTTTTCATTATTTTTGCCTTTCTAGCATCTTTAATACTTGTGGAATTATTATTTACTTATATTTTTCCCACTGCACCTTTATTTATTTAATGGCAAGCACTTCCCTTCATTTAATTTTCATCACCACCTTTTGCCATCATAACCTCCTTTTATTTTCCAGCGAAATCACGGACCTCTGCTACCATGTTAAGATTTATGGTGGAAACGAATGTATTAATTTTATCATATTACTGTTAGCAGTGAACAATATTTATTATAGGTTAACTGTATTTACTTTACATAGCTTATAACTTCTTATTGCTTGAGCATCCAACTTGTACTGACTCTCTCCTACTTCCCGCTCACACACACACTTATATCTATAGGCGTATTGGAGCAGAGATTTAGTCACACATTCCAACAGGCTATATGGGTGAAAGGTATTTTCTGATTCTAATTGATGATTATAGTAAAGCTGCTAAGGTATATCCAATGAAAGAAAAGAAAGAAGTTTATGATTGTATTGTAACGTATGCAAATCAATTGGAAAATTTAACTGGAAAAGGAATAAAGCGATTAAGATGTGATAATGGGAGAGAATTTTTAAACAGAGATGTATATAAGTTTGCCAAAGAAAAGGGAATTTATATTGAGCCATGCCCTCCGTATGTTCACGAGCTGAACGGAACTGCGGAAAGGTATAATAGATCAGTAATGGAAACAGCGAGATGTCTATTATCTGATGCGAAAATACATAGTAGATTTTGGCCAGAGGTAGTTAAGACAGCTGTGTATTTGAAGAATAGGACATTAGCCAATACATTAGAGAAAAAGACCGCATATGAAATTATGATGGGAGAAAAGCCGGATATTAGAAACTTAAAATTATATGGAAGTAGAGTTTTTGTTAGAGTTCCCGAGGTTAGAAGGAGGAATAAATGGGATAGAAAAGCTGATTTAGGAGTATTAGTTGGATATGAAGACGTAGGGTATAGAGTTTTGATTAACAATAGAGTAATTATAGCTAGACATGTAGATATAATCGAAGAAAGTATAAATTTAGTTGGATTCAAAGACGACGATGAAGTTAATGAAGAAGAGTTAACTAAAAATAAAAGTAATCCGGAACTTCAAATTGAAAACGAGGAAAATGAAAACAATGATTTTAATGAAGGAGAAATTAACGTAGGAAATGAGCCCCCGGAAAACTCACTTAAAACAAGTGATGAAAATTCGATAGTAATGAGAAGGTCAGAAAGAAAGAAAAGCCCCATAAACAGATATGGAAATCCAATAACAAACTGTATTTATGTAAACTATGTAAGTGTAGACACCCCAGAAAACTATAATGAAGCAATAAACTGGAACGATGGTGAGAAATGGAAAGAGGCTATGAATAAGGAAATTGAGTGCCTAAATAAGAATGATACGTGGAAATTAGTCGAAATACCAAAAGACAAAAAAATATTAGATTTGAAGTGGGTTTATACAAAAAAGGCTAATAATAAATATAAGGCTAGAATTGTAGTAAGAGGTTAAAAGTGATCGAGGTGTGATACCGGTTAGGTTAGGTGCAAGAAATAGCCAGTATATGGTGAGAAGAGCGTCAATGTTTATTTTACACTCGCGGAGTGAAGTCAGAAATTAAGAAAATGCACGTGAGCGTGAGCGTGAGCACTTTATCTTAAGAATCTAAAACTATTGTCTCACTGAGACAAATCGCGGTGAGCCGAGCACGTGGGCGCGTGACTAGCCACGATCCACAATCGCCGCGATGAGCTTGAGACTGAGAAATTAACGTGTGAGCGGTGAGAAATCACGAAGTGAGCAATGATTGTGAGCAATTATGCGAGAATTCACCAGTTACAATGGGTTAAACGTTCAGATAAACCGACGCGTCTGTACTTGTACTCTGCGTGAACAAGAATGAAAATCAATATGGCCGATCGATTTCCGTTAGTCGTCTTCTCCAAAATTCTGGAGGATCGCGCGACGTGGGGAAATGCGATTGGCTGAGCGTTCTGTCGCTGACACCTGATTGGCGTATCGATTGTGGATCGGGCTTAGCGCTGTGCTGTCCAGGAGGTGCTGCCATGAGTTGGGTGTGGCGGAGATCGGAACTACCGAATCTCCAACAGTTTCAACAAAGAGAAGTACTGGACGACATTTACTCGCCAGTAGCTAGAACACAGACGTTGAAAGTATTGTTAAATTACTGTATACAAAACGAATTTGCGATAAATCAAATGGATGTCGAGTCAGCGTTCTTAAACGGAAAAATAAAGTCCGAAGTATATGTAAGACAACCCCAAGGTTACAACGATAATACAGGCAAAGTGTGCGAACTGCAAAAGGCTTTGTACGGACTGCGTGAAAGCCCACGAGCGTGGTATGAGTGTTTAGACGAGTATTTAAGAGGATGAGGTTTTAAGCGGAGTAAAATTGATTATTGTTTATATTTTATGGAAAGCAAAAATGATAAAGTTTATTTGATAATTTTTGTTGATGATTTGTTAATTTGTAGCAATAATAAAAAATTGATAGAACTAATTAAGAGAAAATTAGCAGTTAAGTTTAGTGTGAAAGATATGGGCCAAATAAAAACTTATTTGGGTATAAATATTCAGTATGACTGTGAAAAGAAAATTATGAAATTAGATCAGAAAGACTATATTGAATCATTAGCGAATAAGTATGGAATTCAAGACGCGAAATTATATGCGACTCCAATGGAGCAAAACCTAAAATGCGAACCGGCTTTATCAGTATCAAACGATATTAAATATAGAAATTTAATTGGAGCACTGTTATATATTAGTTCGAGTACTAGACCAGACATATGTTATTGCGTGAATTATCTGAGTAGGTTTCAAAAAGGTTATGATCAAAGTCACTATAAGTATGCACTAAGGATATTAAAATATTTATACTATACTAAAGATTTAAAATTGAAATTTGAATAAGATGTTGTGTTGATGCCGACTGGGCAGGAGACATTGTAGATAGAAAATCTACGACGGGATATGTAATAAGAATGTACGGTAATACTATATACTGGAAATCGAAAAAGCAAGATATAGTAACAAAATCGTCGACAGAGGCAGAATACGTAGCCTTGTCTGTGTGTGTGAGCGAGATAAAACTAATACGAGATTTACTAAAAGATTTTGGAATAGAGATTAAAAATCAGATACGTATATATGAGGATAATAATGGAGCGATTAGTATAAGTAAATATGGAAACTTAACAAAACACTCAAAGTATATAGAAACCCATTACCATTTTGTTAACGAGAATTATATAAAAGGGATAATTGATATAATAAAAATAGATACGGGTGAAAATCCTGCTGATATGTTTACGAAGTCTTTAGGACGAATTAAATTTGAAAAGTTTAGAAAAAAATTGAAATTATGCTAATGTAAAGTATATCGGATAAGCTAAATTTAAGGAGGCGTGTTGGAAAACAAGTAAATTTGGCTTATGTATGACTGAGTGCGTCTGTATAAGTTGAGTGTGAGTGGGGGGTATAGCGGCCTCGAGGCAGGTGTTGTGTACACAAACTTAGTTGTACAAGGAACGCTGAGAGGAGCAGATATTATTGACAACAGAGAATTAATACTTATATACTAAGAGTGAATATATTTTTCATTACTACTACAATTCCATAACGTCTCAATTAATTGGAACCCTCGTATGCTCCGGCACCTCGTAATTTTAACAGTTCTCATCTCTCATCATCTCACGGAAGGATCTCACAGATATTGAACGCCTTCAATACCTGCTGTCCAGCCTGACAGGCGAACCAGCAAAGAAGGTAGAGTCTCTACCTCTCAAGGGAGCCTCTTTCACCCCAGCCTGGGAAATGTTGAAGGAGGCTTACGCGAACAAGAGCCATTTGATCCAGGCTCAGCTCGATAGGCTGTATGAGCAGAATCCTGCCAATCTCAAGGTGCTTGCGGCATTGAAGCATCTCGTCTCAAAGCTGGAAGGTGCTCAGACATCGCTCAGCTCACTGGGTGTAACCACGAATCTGGGTGATGCCATGCTAACTCATCTCATGGCCAGCTGGATAAAGGCTCGAGACAAGCATGGGAAACTTCCAGAAGCCCCAGCAATGAGTATCCCACCTTTCAGCAGATAAGGGAGTTTGTTAATAACAGGATTAGGGCACTGGAGAGGGCGGAGGCTCCGTCCTCCCAAGGCCCCACCAGCTCACCGGCAAAGGCGCCTTCCAAATCATCTGCTCAACGAGCAGCTTCTCACTCGGCGTCTCAAGGCCCCTCACGCCAAAAAACCTTCCCCTGTGACGTTTGTAAGGGCGACCACTTTGTGGTTATGTGCCCAAAGTTCAGGGCGATGACTGTGGCAGAAAGGAGGAAAGTTGTAGCGAATAACATGCTATGCTACAACTGCTGCAGGCGCCACTCATCAGCAAACTGCAAGTCGCCGCATAAGTGCAAACAGTGTGGAATACAGCACCACACTATGCTGCACATCCCAGACACCAGGCCTACGCAACCTCCACCTCAGACTGAGGCGTCAACATCTCAACACTGAAGTTTCACCGCAGTAATCGACTCCTCTGCTCAGCTCACCCTGGAACGCTCATCTCACTCGCTCTCATCTAGCAGCCATCTCACTCTCCTTGCAACCGCACAGGCTCATCTCAGCTCACCAATGTCAACTCATCTGGTTCGTATACTCATAGATTCTGGTTCAGAGCTTACCTTCGTGAAGGAGGAGCTCCTCACTCAGCTCAATCTCAAGCGGTCACGGTCATCCATATCAATCATTGGCATTGGAGGGAAGAAGTCCACGCAGACAAGAGGCATCGCTTCAATAACGCTGCATTCAATCCATCGACCATTCTCAATTTCCTTTCAAGCCCATGTTCTCAGATCAGTGTCTTCAAGGGTACCTTCAGCGGAGGTGCCCAATCAAGATTCGCCACATCTTGCTGGGCTCACGTTGGCAGATCCTGATTTCTTAAAACCACGACCTGTCGACATCATCATCGGAGCTAACACACATGGACAGATCATAAGGCCAAATATAATCAAGGGCTCTCCATCCATGCCGATCGCTCAACTCTCAATCTTTGGGTGGCTCATACTTGGACCAGTGACTTCTTCCGACACTCTCATCCAGTCATCGTATCATACATCACTTGTACAAGAGGGCGAGCCGTCCGTACGTGATTTATTGGAGAAGTTCTGGATTCAAGAAGAGCTGCCGAATGACACCTCATCTCAACTCAACTCTGAAGAGCAAGAGTGCGAAGGTCACTTTCGAGCAACACACACCAGAGATGCTACAGGGCGATACATCGTTCGCATCCCTCTCAAGTCACCACCTAGTGCATTGGGCAACTCATATCAGGCAGCTCATGCATGCTTGAAGCGCACTCCCGTCAAGCTCAACAGGGACGATGGGTATCGTAAACTCTGTGAAGATTTCATGTCAGAGTACGAACATCTCAATCATATGGTAAGAGCACCATCTATCTCACCTCATAACAACTCAATCTTTTACCTTCCTCATCATGGAGTGCTCAAGCCCGACAGCAGAACCACCAAGCTGAGGGTTGTCTTCAACGGATCGTGTGCAACGTCCTCTGGGTATTCGCTCAACGATCTCATGCACACAGGACGTAACCTTCTGCTCAATATTTCAGACGTGCTGCTGTGGATTCGGCAGCACAGGTTCATCTTTGCCAACAGATATCACAAAGATGTATCGACAAGTCCGAGTCCATGAAGACGATCAAGATCTCCAACGCATACTGTGGATGGATGAGGAAGGGGAGGAAATCTCATTCAAGCTCACGACAGTCACTTACGGCACCAAGGCTGCTCCGTTTCTGGCTGTCCGAGCATTACTACAACTGGCGGAGGACGAAGGGCATCGCTTCCCATTGGCTGTACCTTCCATAACTCACGCACGATATGTCAACGACATCTTTGGCGGCGCGGACACAGGTGAGCAACTTATCAAAATTGCACAACATCTCAAAGGCCTGTGTCACGCGGGAGGTTTTCCACTCGACAAATGGCATTCTACGCATCCTGCATTGCTAGAAGAAATATCCTCCATCTCCAGAGCTCGAGGCTCGACCATCTCACTCGACGACTGCAATACAAAAATTCTGGGGTTGCAATGGAACAGTTTCCAGGACAACTTCACCTTCTCATCGAAACCTCTCAGTTCATTCTCTTGCCCAACGAAACGTATCATTCTGTCAGAAGTTTCGCAAATTTTTGACCCACTTGGTTTCCTCTCACCAGTCATAATTCGAGCAAAAATGATTCTGCAAGAGTTATGGCTGCACAAACTTCGTTGGGACGATCCACTGCCACCTCAAGTTACATCTCATTGTGTTGGAGATTCGGTAGTTCCGATCTCCGCCACATCCAACTCATGGCAGCACCTCCTGGACAGCACAGCACTAAGCCCGATCCACAATCGATGCGCCAATCAGGTGTCAGCGACAGAACGCTCAGCCAATCGCATTTCCCCACGTCGCGCGATCCTCCAGAATTTTGGAGAAGACGACTAACGGAAATCGATCGGCCATATTGATTTTCATTCTTGTTCACGCAGAGTACAAGTACAGACGCGTCGGTTATCTGAACGTTTAGCTCATTGTAACTCGTGAATTCTCGTAAATTGCTCAAGCTAGTGCTCAACCTCGTGATTTCTCACCGCTCACACATTATTTTCTCGTTCTCAAACTCACCGCGGCTATCGATTGTGGATCGTGGTCAGTTACGCGGCCACGTGTTCGGCATAGCGCGATTCGTCTCAGTGAGACAATAATTGTTTTATTTTCCGCACAACGTGCCTACGCTCACCCTCACGTGTAACTCTTTTACATTCTGACTCACTCCGCGAGTGTATAATAAAAATAAGCGCTCTTCTCACCAAATACTGATCCGTTATTGCACCTAACCTAACCGGCATCTCACCTCGATCACCTGTTCTCAAACATTTCTGGTCCTTCGAGCCGGATAGTGTGTGAAAGTGTTCAGTGCTCATCAACAACGCTCAAGCTCACCCCATTGTGCTCACCCTCTGTGCTCAAGCTCAGCTACTCAAGATGGATGGAATCAACCAAGATTCTACCAAGTCCAGCTCCGAGACCCGGTCCCGGTCGTCGTCACCGAGCCCGCCGGGGGAGATGAGCCTCCAGGTGCCCGCTGGGCAGCCATCTCAGGCTACCGGCAGAACGAGGGCAACACCCCCCTCAACAATACCAGCGCCTCTCATCATCAAGTCGCGGTCGCAGGTGAGTCGCTTCTTGGCGTTGCAAGCGATCCAAGCTGAAATTCCCACCGACCCCGAGACAGCGTCCCTTGGGGAAGTGCAGTCTCTGCTCGAGAGCGTCGCAGAGCTGCACAAGGCGTTCTTAACCGAGCACGCTCACCTCGAGGAGTTCTGGCCCGTGAAGTGCCTCACTCACGAGTATTTCGCCTCGGATCTCTTGGGCCGCGAGACCCAGCTAGTGGCTCAGGTAAACAAAGCGCTCAAGGGTATCATGACTCACCGCTCACCCCCCGCTCAACCAGGCTCATCATCTCCGGACTCATCCGCGGCGAGCAGAGCCGCAAAGCTGCCAACTATCTCAATCCCCAAATTTTCTGGGAACTATGTGGATTGGCCAGCTTTCAATGAACTATTCACGTCGCTCATCATCAAAGACTCACGTCTCATGGACATCGACAGGCTGTGCTACCTGAGGGCCAGCCTGTCCGGCGAACCTGCTCGCAGGGTGAACTCGTTTCAGCTCACCGGCTCATCATTCCAGCCTTGTTGGGCTTATCTCAATAAGCGATTCACCAATAAGCGACTGCTCATCAAGGAGCAGTTAGACAAGCTCTTTTCGATAGCTCCGCTCACCACACGATCAGCCTCGGCACTCACCAACCTCGCTGCGACCATCGCAGAGGTGAATGAGGCCCTGGTGGCCCTGAAGGCTGACAAGGACATGCACAATTGCCTCCTGGTGCATGTGCAGACGAACAGCCTTGACAAGGTCACGCGAGAGGCTTGGGAGACCTTCCTGGAAAACGTCACTGAGTGCCCTCGCTACCAGGACTTGCTGGCCTTCGTCGAGAAGAAGGGCGGGGCCCTGGAGCAGATAGAGTCCTCACCCAAAAGGCCAGCTGCTCCAGTCGCCTCCACCTCACGCTCTGCTCAACGGAAGGCAACCGCTCACCCTGCAACGCAGACAAAGGCTCATCCACCATCTCAACCTCCATCGAGGGCGCTCTCAACGCGGTACCCGTGTGACCACTGTTCTGAGGATCACTTTATAGTGATGTGCCCAAGCTTCCGTGACAAGCCTGTGGCTGAGCGGCGCAGCTTCATCACGGCTCACAACCTGTGCAGGAACTGCTGCGGCCGCCACCAAGTCGATGTGTGCAAGTCTGCACTCCGGTGCAAGACTTGTGGTATGAAGCACCACACCATGCTGCACCCCACTCAGCAGTCAGCTCACCCACCTGCTCACCCTCGACCTGGCACATCCACTGATTCAGGTCCAGCTGCTCAAGCCCCTCCGATGGAAGGAAGAAAGTCAGAAGGCGATGCTGACGTTTGAAGTGTCGGTGCAGTCGCCAGCTCATTCTCAACAACAAAAGGTCATCCTCACCCATCACTCTCACTCTCAGCTGCAGGTGGGTTCGCCACCCCACACACGCTCACCTTGTTGGCTACAACCAACGCTCTGCTCATCTCACCGGTGGCCTCGCTGCCAGTGAGACTACTCATCGACTCAGGCTCGGAGCTCACCTTCGTCAAGGAGGAACTCATCACTCAACTTAACCTTCAAAGAGCCCACTCATCAATCTCAATTATTGGCATTGGAGGTAACAAGACTACTCACACTCGTGGGGTCGTGTCAATCACTCTACAATCAAGTTACGACTCCTCCTCGGTCACCACACAAGCTCATATTCTGCGGACTCTCACCTCAAGGCTACCATCCGTTGAAGCGACACGTCAGGAGTGGCCACATCTCACCAGGTTAAGGTAGCTGATCCAGATTTTCTAAAACCTAGGCCCATCGACATAATCATTGGTGCCGACTCATATGGAAAAATTATAAAACCTAACCTCAAAAAAGGTGACCCTTCAATGCCAATTGCCCAGCTCTCAATCTTTGGGTGGCTCATTCTTGGGCCAGTTAAAACACCTCAGGCTCAATTCAGCTCGTCGCACACAGCTGCAGTCATGCAGCACAGCGATAAAACAATACAAGAGTTGTTGACTAGATTCTGGATTCAAGAAGAGCTCCCAACAGATACACCTTCAACGCTCACCCCTGAAGAACAAGAATGTGAGGATCACTTTCGGGCGACACACACTCGTGATTCTACAGGAAGGTACATCGTGCGCATCCCTCTCAAGTCGTCTCGGAGTCTGCTGGGCAATTCCTACCAGACAGCCCATGCCTGTCTGAAGCGAACACTCAACAAGCTCAACAAAGATGCTGATTATCGCAATCTCTACCAGGGGTTCATGAAGGAATATGAGGCTCTCCATCATATGGTAAGAGCTCCCTCACTCTCACCCAATACTCACTCTGTTTTTTATCTTCCACATCA
This sequence comes from Andrena dorsata, assembly GCA_929108735.1. Classification (NCBI taxonomy): domain Eukaryota; kingdom Metazoa; phylum Arthropoda; class Insecta; order Hymenoptera; family Andrenidae; genus Andrena; species Andrena dorsata. The sequence continues at coordinate 4,151,847 of OV815487.1, forward strand.
TGGAGTACTCAAGCTCGACAGTCAGACCACCAAGTTGAGGGTCGTCTTCAATGGCTCAAGCCCCACCTCAACGGGGCACTCTATCAACGACCTCATGCACACTGGCGCGAACCTGCTACTCAACATCACCGATGTGCTGCTGTGGGTTCGCCAGCACAAGTACATTTTCGCCACAGACGTGACAAAAATGTACAGACAAATCAAGGTCCACGAAGACGACCAGGACCTCCAGAGGATACTGTGGATTGACGAGGATTCAAAGGAGGTGCCCTACAAGCTCACTACGGTCACGTATGGAACCAAAGCAGCGCCGTTCCTCGCTGTCAGAGCACTACTGCAATTGGTCGAAGACGAAGGGCATCGTTTTCCACTGGCAGTGCCTTCAATCACTCATGCCAGATATGTCGACGACATATTCGGCGGCGCCGACTCAGGTGAGACACTCATTACAATTGCTCAACAATTAAATGACCTGTGCAAGGCGGGAGGCTTTCCACTTGCCAAGTGGCAATCAACCTTCCCTCCATTGCTTGAATCAATTTCTCACGATGTACGAGCTAGCAACTCGTACATAGCACTTGACGACTGCAATACCAAAATTCTCTGACTACAATGGAATGCTCTCAATGACAACTTCTCATTCTCGACGAAACCTCTCAGCGATTCAAGGCTCACGAAACGCCTCATTCTCTCTGAAGTAGCAAAGATATTTGATCCGCTTGGCTTCTTAGCTCCAGTCATCATTCGGGCAAAAGCACTTTTGCAGGAATTGTGGCTGCACAACCTCAACTGGGACGATCCACTGCCCTCCCAAATCACTGCTCACTGGCTCACCATCAGAGAGGATCTAACAAGTCTGGCCAGACTCTCAATACCAAGGTGGTTCACCACCTTCTCCTACTCTACAGTGGAATTACATGGATTCTCTGATGCGTCTCAGCTCGCCATGGCAGCGGTAATTTACATTATCGTGTCCTCACCGTCCACAGCTCACAAGGTGTCGACACTCGTGTGCTCCAAAACCAAGGTAGCACCACTCAAAAAACTCACAATCCCGAGGCTCGAACTCACTGCTGCTTTGATGCTTGCAAAGCTTACAAAGTACGTTCAAGCTACTCTTCAACTCAACGTCTCTTCAATTCATCTGTGGACGGATTCTCAAATATCACTCTCATGGATCAAATCACATGCTGCACGCTGGAAGGATTATGTACGGAATCGTGTCTCCCAAATTCAAGAGCTCACCCCACACGCACATTGGAGACACGTTCCTGGAACAGCGAATCCAGCTGATTGTGCCTCTCGAGGCCTCACAACACATCAGCTTGAACACCATGAGCTTTGGTGGACGGGACCATCTTGGCTCACTCAGCCCAGTGACTCATGGCCCTCTCAACCCACATTGAAGGACAGTCCAAGCATGCAGGAAGCTCGTCCTGGAGTCTCAAATCTTCTCAACATTCGAAAACTCGAATATCACTGGGACCTCATTTACAAATACTCATCTCTCAACAAACTCTTTCGTGTCACTTCAGTTTGTTTCAGAATTCTGTCACGCTTAAAGGGGTCAACGATTTCCTTACCACTCATCGTTCAGTCGCCCGAAGATCTGGAGAGGGCCAGGATTTTTTGGATTAAGGCGACGCAGTCCCTTTATTTCGCACATGAATTAAAGTCGCTCAGCTCTGGCGCAACGCTGCCATCGTCTCACACCTTCAATCGGCTCACGGCCTTTATCGACCAAGAAGGAGTGATCCGAGTCGGGGGCCGACTCAACAACGCTCACATTGCATATGGAAGTAAGCATCCTGCAATTTTGCCTCGTCACTCACGTCTGTCCGATCTGATTATAGATCAAGCTCACCGACAAACTCTCCATGGAGGGACTCAGCTCACGCTCGCTCAAATCAGACTGACCTACTGGATCATCGGTGGTCGAGCTCCAGTGAAGTCTCACATTCTACGGTGTGTTGTGTGTGCTCGGCAAAGGGGGATCCGTGCCCATCAACTGATGGGCCAACTACCTCTTTCACGAGTCACACCCACACGCCCTTTCACTAACACTGGACTGGACTATGCTGGTCCCATCACCTTAAGGACGTGGAAAGGACGAGGCGCCAAGACTCACAAGGGATGGATCTGTGTATTCGTCTGTCTCACCACATCAGCTGTTCATCTCGAGCTAGTCACCGACTACTCCACGGAAGGTTTCATAGCGACTTACAGACGGTTCATCTCACGGAGAGGAATCCCTCACTCACTCTACTCAGATTGTGGCACCAACTTCATTGGAGCCGATGCCACGCTCAAGAGGATGTTCACTCAGGGCTCTCAAGATCACCAAACTATCGCTCAGCTGTTGGTCAACGACAACACTCGTTGGTGTTTCAATCCTCCAGCCGCGCCCCACATGGGGGGCAAATGGGAGGCTGTGGTGAAGTCCACCAAACACCATCTTCGGCGAACAGTGAGTGAAACAGCACTCACCTACGAAGAGTTCAGTACGCTTCTCACGCAGTTCGAGGCCCTGCTGAATTCGCGACCTCTCGAGCCCCTCAGCGACGATCCTGACGACGTCGCAACGCTCACTCCTGCTCACTTCCTCATTGGCCACCCGCTCTCAGCTCTACCGGAACCTTCTGTGGAGCACACATCCATCTCACCGTCAGCGCGGTGGCAACTCATCCAACAGAAGACTCAACAATTCTGGACTCAATGGTCAGCCCATTATCTGCAACGTCAACTCTCAATCTCGAAGTGGCATCATCCATCCAACGCCATCAAGGTCGGCTCTCTGGTGCTCATCACCGATGAACGGTTTCCCCCTAGCAAGTGGCCACTTGCTCGGGTTCTCACTCTTCACCCAGGGAAGGATGGACTGACCAGGGTGGTGACTCTCAAGACCGCCACCACCACCTTGACCAGGCCGATAGCAAAGTTGGCTGTTTTGAATGTTACAGATTCATCATCAACATCTTCTTCCAGCTGTTGAGGCCGGGAGCATGTTGGAGATTCGGTAGTTCCGATCTCCGCCACATCCAACTCATGGCAGCACCTCCTGGACAGCACAGCACTAAGCCCGATCCACAATCGATGCGCCAATCAGGTGTCAGCGACAGAACGCTCAGCCAATCGCATTTCCCCACGTCGCGCGATCCTCCAGAATTTTGGAGAAGACGACTAACGGAAATCGATCGGCCATATTGATTTTCATTCTTGTTCACGCAGAGTACAAGTACAGACGCGTCGGTTATCTGAACGTTTAGCTCATTGTAACTCGTGAATTCTCGTAAATTGCTCAAGCTAGTGCTCAACCTCGTGATTTCTCACCGCTCACACATTATTTTCTCGTTCTCAAACTCACCGCGGCTATCGATTGTGGATCGTGGTCAGTTACGCGGCCACGTGTTCGGCATAGCGCGATTCGTCTCAGTGAGACAATAATTGTTTTATTTTCCGCACAACGTGCCTACGCTCACCCTCACGTGTAACTCTTTTACATTCTGACTCACTCCGCGAGTGTATAATAAAAATAAGCGCTCTTCTCACCAAATACTGATCCGTTATTGCACCTAACCTAACCGGCATCTCACCTCGATCACCTGTTCTCAAACACATTGGTATTCCATCAGAGAAGATCTCACAAGCCTGGCCAGGCTCTCAATTCCTAGGTGGTTTAACACATACTCCAATTCGGTCGTGGAACTCCACGGCTTCTCTGATGCCTCTCAGCTCGCCATGGCAGCGGTAATCTACATTACCGTTATCTCACCGTCCACAAATCTCAAAGTGTCGACACTGGTGTGCTCCAAAACTAAGGTAGCACCTCCCAAAAAACTTACAACCCCGAGACTCGAGCTCACAGCAGCATTAATGCTGGCAAAGCTTGCCAAGTATGTTCAAGCAACTCTTCAGCTCAACATTGAATCTACTCATCTGTGGACAGACTCTCAAGTGGCACTTACATGGATCAACTCTCACGCCTCCCGCTGGAAGGAGTACGTCAGGAATCGTGTCACTCAAATTCAGGAACTCTCAGCACACGCACACTGGAGACACGTTCCAGGCACTTCTAACCCAGCTGACTGCGCTTCTCGAGGCCTAACGACATCTCAGCTTGAACATCATCAGCTATGGTGGACGGGACCATCATGGCTTTCTCAACCCAGTGACTTATAGCCATCACAACCACTGCATCAGGACGACTCGAGTGCACTAGAGGCTCGTCCAGGAACATGGACCCTACTCAACATTCAAGAAATCAAATATCACTGGGACCTCATATACAAATTCTCTTCTCTCAACAAACTGATTCGCATTACTTCAGCTTGTTTCAGATTCGTCTCAAGGTTAAGAAAATTGCCTGTTTCATTGCCACTCATCTCGCACACTCCAAAGGATTTGGAAACAGCTCGCATCTTCTGGACAAAGATGACTCAGGCACTCTACTTCAACCACGAGTTCAAAGTTATCAGCTCGAGATCAACGTTGCCCTCATCTCACGCCTTCAGTCGACTTACTGCATTCATCGATGAACAAGGAGTCATACGAGTGGGAGGCAGACTTCGTAACGCTCATATTGGTTATGAAGGTAAACATCCTGCAATACTACCTCGCAGCTCACGTCTGTCCGATCTGATTATAGACCACTCACACAAGCAAACGCTTCACGGAGGCACTCAGCTCACCCTCGCTCACATCAGACAAACATACTGGATCATCGGAGGTCGAGCTCCAGTGAAGTCTCATATACTGCGGTGTGTGGTATATGCTCGACAAAGGGGGATCCGTGCCCATCAACTGACGGGCCAACTACCTCTTTCTAGAGTCACACCCTCACACCCATTCACAAACACTGGAATTGACTACGCTGGTCCGATCATTCTCAAAACCTGGAAAGGGCGAGGAGCAAAAACACAAAAGGGTTGGACCTGTGTTTTTGTGTGTATGACAACGTCAGCTGTTCATCTCGAGCTGGTGACAGACTATTCAACCGAAGGGTTCATCGCAACGTACAGGCGGTTCTCATCCAGACGAGGAATTCCACACACCATTTACTCGGACTGTGGAACCAACTTCGTCGGTGCAGATGCAAATCTCAAGAGCATGTTCACTCAGGGCTCACAGCATCATCAAGAATTGGCCTCTCTGTTTGTCAACGACAATACAACGTGGTGCTTCAACCCACCAGCTGCTCCTCACATGGGTGGAAAATGGGAAGCCGTCGTGAAATCCATCAAGTACCATCTACGACGGACTGTTCGAGAGACTGTACTCACGTATGAAGAGTACAGCACGCTTCTCACACAAATCGAAGCCATGCTCAATTCAAGACCTCTCGAGCCTCTCAGTGATGACCCTGAGGACCTCTCAACACTAACACCAGCTCATTTTCTCATTGGTAAACCGCTCTCAACCTTGCCTGAACCATCCGTGGAACACTCATCACTCTCACCGTCAGCAAGATGGCAATTTATCCAGAAGAAGATGCAACAGTTCTGGTCTCAATGGTCAGCTCACTACCTTCAGCGTCAACAGTCCATCTCCAAATGGCATCATCCCTCCAATGACATCAAGGTCGGGTCATTGGTGCTCATCACAGACGAAAGGTTCCCCCCGAGCAAGTGCCTCACACTCTTCTCACACTCACTCAATCTTATCTCAAACATATACTATATATTTTATTTTATTTCTCCTCATTTCGAACCACCCGTACCTTATGGTAAGAAATGTACACATTTCTTCATATAAGAGGGGAGGTGTGATGACCCACTAAATTTTCCGCGTTATTATTCTCAAATCTCCCTCATAAATCACTCCGCAAGTCCACCAAAATCTTTCAACTCAAGTCTTACACCCTTTTTCCCCAACCACTTCCTTCGCGATGTACCTTAGCGGTCCCCATCTCAAGATGGTCAGTTATAAAACTCCCTCGACTATACGCCCTATGAGGCGCGAAATCCTTCCAAATATCTAAATTCAAACAAGTCCCTCGTCCTAAAGGCGAAGTCATTCAAACCCCTTTCCCGCCAAAATGCCTAAAATCCATCTAATGGGTTGAGAATCTTCTTATCAATAGCCAAACAAAATCTTGGAAACCTTATTGCGACGCATATTTCACGCCTGATTCATAAACATGGTGTAAATATAGACATTTATAAAAACCCCGGAAGTTCTATTGCGACGCATAATTCGTAAATGGGTCAAGGTGCATCCGCGCAACACCTCTTACACCTGACATTCCCGTAAACCAAATAAATACGAAGGTTCGAAAGGCCAGGACCTCTTTCTTCGACAGAAATCTATCTGTGACAGAACTGTTACTCATTATATTAAAAGTATAACTTTAAAAGTGTTAAGCATTAACGTCAGTGTTCTACGGCAACTACTGTAAGCCATTATTATTATCTAATATTATTGTGCATATCATCTCCATACCATATATTATTTCTTCGTTTATCAACGCTTATTGCGATCATATTTCTTTATTATTATTTCATTAATGCTTATTGCGAAGATATTATTACTTCATTTATCTGCGCTTATTGCATATATATTGTTGCGAGCACCCTATGTAAAAGATTCATGGCCGCTGGTGCTCGCGACGAAGACAAGAGACAGCGAGAAGAAGGCGATCTGATCGATCGCCTGTCAAGCTGTCACTTCAGATACAGACGCCATAGCGAGCAGACGTACTACCGAACAATTCCTCCTTGTCAATCGTATTACTGTTGTATTAATTGTATTTGCTGTTAACCTTGTTCATGTTCATTTATATTTCCAATACATTCGGTTTCTACTATGTCTACAACAAAACGTAACACTGGTGTCAGAAGTGGGATTCGAACCCACGCGGGATGCCTCTCTACAGGAACTATTCACCTCCCTTCAGTTAAACATCGTGGGCCAGATGAGAGAACAGAGGAGGGACGACGAAGCCCGCTGGCAGAGGGAGGACCGTCGCCGGGAAGAAAAGGACGCGGAGGACCGGCGAACACAGGCCGCCTTCGAGGCACGCCTGTCGAATATGGAGGAACGAATTCAGGTCGCAACCGCTTCGTCACAAACTGTCCATAGTTCGGTTGGTAGCGGCGCGAACCCTCGGGGTGGGGAGAATGTACCTGTAAATAGTGTTGTAAATAGTGTTCCGCTGACACAAATCCCCACACCCGTTAGTACGCCCGCCGCTACCCCCGTGCCGGAACCGCATGTACTCAGCTTGGGGTACGCGGTGATACCGACAATTTTTGATGGTAAGAATTCGTGGGAGGAGTACAGGGTACAGTTTGATACGATCGCGCGCGCGAATGGTTGGAATTGCCAAAAAAAGGCAACAGCCTTGATCGCTTCGCTCGGGGGCGCAGCGAGGAGCGTCCTTACGACCAATGCGAGAACTTCGCGGAATTGGTTTCCGCGCTCGAATTCCGCTACGGGGCGAAAAATCTGTCAAACTTGAACTATGTTCTCTTCCAGAGCCATAGACAGCGGGGAAATGAGAGCACCTCCTCGCTCGCCACGAAAATAGAGCGGTTAGCGCAGTCCGCTTCGCCGACTGCCCGGCGGAAACCCGCGACAAGCTAGCCGCGTCTCAATTTGTAACAGCATTGTCGAGCTCGGTAATGCAGCGGGAACTGCGACTCGGCGGGTTCACATCTTTAAGAGCCGCCGTGACGAGAGCTCTCGAGATCGAGGCCATCGAGACCATGTCTCGCCGCCCCGCGACCGAAACGCGAGAACGATACTCGGAAAAACGGAAGGCTAAACCCTCCAACAATTTTGAAAGGTTCCCGGCGAAGCAGCGGAGATACGAGCAACCCGAGGATCGAACGGAACACACAAAGAAAACCTGCTGGCCGTGTGGAAAGGCCGGACATCTCCAGAGGGACTGCTTCGAATTGAGGAATTGAGAGGAACAACGCTAAGGGAAGGGGCGAAGAGAGGCCGTTGGATACGGTGATACCTGGGCTCAACCGATTTGGGGGAAGCACCGGTCGACAACACCCGGAACCGGACTAATGCTGCCGTGTGAGCGTGCGGATCTGCTGCAACGAAGAGGCGCCGGAAGTGCGCAGAGTTGCAGAGCTGTGACGAAGGGAGTTCGAGGGCGAATATCGTCACGGCATAACTGAGTACGAAGACCCGGCGGAGGGAGTTCGAGGGCGAATACCGTTGCGGGATAGCTGAGTACGAAGTTGCGGCGGAGGGAGTTCGAGGGCGAATACCGTCGAGAGATCCACGAAGCGCTGCGACGGAGGGAGTTCGAGGGCGAATACCGTCGCAGGATCGGCGACCCATAAGAGAGAGCCCAGGGTGATGAGTTCGGTGTACACCTGGAGCGTTTGTTCGAAGATGAACTCCTGCCACGAAGACTGAAAGGGAAATGCCCGAAATTACAAGCCGACTGGGAAGGCCCATACACGGTAGTGGATAGGATTAACGACCTCGTGTACAGGATCCAGCCTACACCACGGAAGAAGTGTAAAGTGGTCCATCTGCGTCGCCTGGCGAAATACGAAGGACGATGCCAACAGGAGTGAAGACTTCCAAGGATCAAGGGACACAAACACGAGGAAGACTCAAGAAAGAAGATTAGTTTAAGCTAATTAGGTGGACTGGGCTGCGGAGGCTGCCCCCGTAGTCCGGCCCCCATTCTTGAGTCTGTTTCAGGGAACACGATACCCCACGACGAGGGACAAGGTGTCGGGGGACTGCTGCCGCGGCTTGGAGGCGACCCCGAATTCCCCGAATGTGCCACAACAGCGTGGCAGTCCACAGCGGGGTGCAGACATACGTGGAACCACCCCGCTACCCTCCTGGCTGGGATCCTGGCCGCGTCCCCGGTACAGTGCTTACCGAGGGGTCCCTCCCTACGAGGTGTACAGCAGACGGGAAATGGTGTCCCCAACCACTGGACGGACGTGCGTCGCAGTCGCACGGATCGGTCAGGGGGGACATCGCGGAGACGGGGCCGCTGACGAGCGGCACCGAGACGGTCCCCTGGAGCAGCACCAGAGGCCACGAAGAGGAATGGGGCCATCACGAAGCCAGGGATTGGATAACTGGAGAACGAAGATGAGCTGGCAGTTCTGGGCGGATTGATCGGGGAACGGGCCGAGGGCAAGCTTGTGACTAGCTGCAACCCCCTGCTTTCGGTCTCCGTCTCGCCTTTCCGTTTTCCTGGTTCTGTGTCGCTCCACCGGACTCTCGCAGAAGGAGAAAGGGAATTAATTTCTGTCCACTTTCTTCACTAAGGGGACCCGGAACGCGACGTCACCCGAGCAGCCCAGGAATAGACTCCAGAGCTACAAATAATGGGGTCTTCGAGCAGCGGCCGCGCCACGAGGAGGATGCAACACCGCCGCGGGACATCGAGGGATGCTCGGGGAAATGCAGCGGATCAACGAGGGACGTTCCGGAAGCCCCGGTGGAAAATCCGAGAATCCCAAGGGAACCGTCACCGAGGGAGAACAGAACAGGGCAGGAAACAGAGGAGCCGTTCCGGGAGCATCAACCTGAACCCCGACGGCTAGAAAGTCGAAGAGTCCCAACCAGTAGACGACCTTCTCGCCCGCCTCTGCCCAAGATGAAGATGCCCCGTCGAAGAAGAGGAAAGCCGCACAAGAAAGAAGTTCACAAGTACGAAGACGCAAGTGGAGGGCAGAGACGCGGGACCCACGCACCCACGCCTTGCCCAGGGTTTTTGGGGTGGTTTTTCCCCTGGGCATGAAGGTGAATGTCGAGGCGACGGACGGAAGAGGCCACGTAGCTTTCTTCCCCACTCTTCCGGGCCAGGGTGCACCTGCAGTCGGTGGAGAAGCTGAAGCGGTCGTCCCGATATTTTGTATTACTAACTTTATTACTTTCATATTATCTCGTTAACGCTTATTTTGTTTACATATCTTTGTCTTATAACCGCTTATTGCAATCATATTTCTTCACATTATTAACGATCATTATTAAAGTATATTATTCTAAGACTTATATTGTACCTCATGTCCATACATATACCATAAATGTCATTATTCATTATACAAATGTTATGTGTCAATGCTAAAAGTACCACGCATTATTATAATTTAACGCTATAACCGCTTCCACAAAGTTAATAAACCGCTTTGTTTAAATCACGCTTCAAATTATTTATGTTTACCCATTGGTTACGAAACATCTAAAATCCAAACAAACAAGTTAGCGAAACATCTGATTCCGGTTCGCGAACGCGAGAGCAGTGACTGTGTTTGCTAACAAACCTTTGCATAGCCTGTGTACAGCTGCACGTCTAGACATATTTCTCAGAAAATATTACAAGAAACTTTTTGCGCCTATGCAACGGTAAATCCAATCAGTCAAAACCAAAACAAAGTGCTCTAACAGATGTCACCACAGGGATCATAACAATTTAAACTTTCCCTGGTCGTTCCCCTAGTAGCATTTCAGATTGGCATACAGTTGGGCCACGAACATAATATTAGTTCGCCAACAGTTAGATTTGGCACTTTTTTTTCAGGTTGGGCCAACAAGAGATGGCCAAGGTAGGCTTTCCCACTGTTGCCCAACTATTTATAGGGCCTACCATACTATACGTAATAGTAATCCAACGGTAGGCACACGGTTGGATTTTGGATTATACTTATTATTTATAGGTAATGGGAAAATGTTAGAATTTTAACTGGTAAAATTAAAAAGTATCTGCCTGTACGGTTGCTTCCTGATATGTTCAATTTCACCAGTTAATCGGAAGTGAAAACAATTTAGGTATATGCATAATATTAAGATATTTATTATAAATCATATAATTTATATAACTTTTATAAAAGTTTATAATTATAATTACAGAGAGTCATACTAGCAAAAGGAATGCAAATAAAGCTTTCATCATTATTATTCTCCTTAAAGTTAGGTAACAATAAGCATTTCTTATTTAAATCTGACGAACAAATATATTTTTCTTTTTTACGACTAACTTTAAATATACCTGTACGACTGCTTTCTATAGGTTCTTTATAATAGTCAGTCTTATATAAAAAGTACTCGCATCTTAATTTGTAAAAGGAACTACCAGTGATTTCTTCAATTGCCTTTATAACAACAATATCTCCGCATTTTGTATTAAAGCATGAATTAATGTTTATAATATAAACGTTATCTAAAATTACTTTAACTATTTTGTTTTTCTTTTTTACCACTCTTAATCTTGGTGACAATTTGCGGATAGATTTTAATTCACCCAATCTTTTAGCTACTTGTTCTAGCGGATGATTGTGGGATCGGACCATTCTTTTGATTTTAGTCATAAAATTTTCGAAAGGGAAAGCAGAGAAGTTATCTAGCTTGCCAAAATTTGTAGCATCAGCTGTTAAATGTAAAAGATTGTGAAAATTGTATACTAGAAGTTCTTTGGCGTAAAAGATCGGAATGTTTTCAACAAAACAATGTAACAAATTATCGGCATATTGTCGCCATTCAGACTTTACACTAAAATCGCTACATAATACATAAATTGCACAATGCAATACTAAAAAATGTTCATACAAATTTTGTGGTAGGATGTTTGCTAAAACAACAGGGCCTAGGTATAGAAGAAAAGATCGAAATTCTGTAGCTTTCCAATGTTTAAACAAATGTATATGACGTGGTCGCCTAGAAAACTCTGTTGGGTAATGTTGTTTTTTAATTTTTTCCAATCTTTCTGATATTCTACATACTTTTAAAAAATTCAACCTACATTTCTTTGGCCCCTTATCAATCCAAACACCAATAAGTTTTTTCATTACACCTAAACACACTAAGTGCATATAATCTAATGGCACCTGCATCACTAATAGGGTGGAGTGAAAAAAACTTTTTTTTGATAATCAAATTCTAATAGTGCGGAAAAGTTGTCTACTTGGCCCAATAAAACGTGTAAAAAATTTCAGGTCGATCGGATAATTTCTTCTGTGTGCACCAAAGGCCTTAACTTTCAAAATTTTAGTACAAAACTTAAGAAAGTTGAACTTTCTTCAGCTGGTGGATTCTACCTATTTTTTTTTACCCAGGACTATATTTGCTGCGTAAATGATGCAAAGAAACATCCGTGGCTGGTTTCGGAACGATAGGATTGGCCTGTCGGCACTGTAAACTATCAAAAAATACAGCCGTTCGCTATACTTTCTAAAAGTCGTCTGAGTGGTCGTAGACTACAGTGACTGCCTGGGTTGAGTACTACTCCCACCTTCACGCATTCCCCCCACCATCCTCTCACGCGCCTGCCTCTGCGGCACGGTGAAATTACAGTACTACTTGCCGCGCCTTGTCAACAGACAAGGTTGATCTTGCGTCGATAGACCCCAGAGCTTAGCGCTGTCCGAGCGTTGTTCACACGCCCTTAAGTATGGCCCAATCAAAATTCTCTCTTCGCCAGACTTTTGTCTGTCCCCTTTTTGGCAATCCAAAAGATTTAGGGCTCACTCAACTCCCCACGTATGAGGACGTACTCAGATGCTGTGCTCATGAGAGACGTAGTTTGGGTATTGATTCGGGTGGAAACAGAGAACCGTCCTTTTCAATTATTGTTGAGAGGGTAGCGAACAAGGTTATCAGTCTTTATGGAAAGGCATCTATTCCTTCTGTTTCGTATACACGCGTCGTACAACTAATCACAGAGTACCATAAAAAATACAGAAAGGTCATAAAGTACACTTACAAGGCCGGCAAAAGCTCAGCCTTACAGAAAAAAATTGATTGTTTCAAAGCAACTGCCAACTATTTATTTGACATTGCCGCTTGCAAATGCCGTGATTTCCAGTCCTGTTCTTGTCCGAAGGATCGAAAGGTTCCTCAGAAGGAACAATCTTTTCTTCTTGACCAGCGAGGGGACCGAGTCGGTCGCATCGGAGGCGTTGACATTCCTGAAACAATAAAGCTTATAAACAGAGCTAACCGTCATAAGAAAATACAAAATATATATATGCGGGGGTACCTACGTCAGAAGATGAACCTTGCTCTTCCACTAGTCGACAACCTTTACTATGTTTATCTGAATCTGAAATTTCAGAAAGCGAATCGAGTGATTTTGACGACCCTTACTTAGCACCATCAAAGCCTTCTCAAATGAGAGTGAATTTGAAAGAGACGGCACTTACTAGTCAAAGGTATGGTGTCAGTGATAGAGCGACAGCGATGATAGCTACTTCAGTGCTTAAAGATGTTGGTCTAGTATCTCCAGATGCCTCCGAACTAGTTACAGATCGAAGTAAAATAAGGCGGGAAAAGTATAAGATTCGGGAACAGGTGAAATTACAAGCGCAACAACATGCTACCCCACCTAGAGGACTGTACTTTGATGGTCGAAGAGACGACACACTCATTCAGGTCAAACAAGGAGCAAAGCTTTATCGACGCACTGTAAAAGAGGAGCACATTTCAATAATATCCGAACCTGGATCAAGGTACTTAGGACACGTAGTACCGAAATCAGGGAGTGCACGGGATATTTGCGATAGCATTTACGAATTGGTCTTGAAGGAAACAGATTTAAACGAGCTTGTAGTCGTAGGGTGTGATGGCACTGTTGTGAATACGGGAGCAAGAGGTGGTGTTATTAGGTGCCTTGAAAACAAGCTTGGTCGATCGCTTCATTGGATAATATGCCTTCTTCACTTTAACGAGCTTCCATTTCGGAGTTTCTTCGAGTTTATTGATGGAGGCACATCTGGGCCAAAGTCATTTGCTGGGCGTATAGGTGTTCGACTTAAAAACGTTGAAAGCTTCCCAGTTGTTTCCTATAATACCATTCAATGCTCCTTACCTGATGTGGGACCTGTAGATCTGAGTAAGGACCAGAAGTACTTGCTGGACATTTCTAAGGCAATTCAATCCGGTAGTTGCCCGCCTCACCTCAGCTGTCGTAACCCAGGTATCCTTAACCACGCTCGCTGGCTGACCTGTGCAAATAGAATACTACGTTTATACATATCCACTGAAAAACCAACGATAGAGCTGAAAGATATTGTCACGTACATACTTAAGGTTTATGTCCCGATGTGGTTTGCGATAAGATGCAACAGCTCTATTAAAGACGGGCCGAAGCACCTTTTCAATACCATTCAACAGTCACGGTACTTACCAAAAAAGTACTTACGCGTGGTTGATGCCACAATTGCCCGTAATGCTTTCTTCGCATTCCCGGAAAATGTTCTCATCTCCATGATGACGGATGAAAGGCGTGAAGTCCGTCTAGATGCGTTACGCAAAATTTTGCAAGCCCGAGAATTAGATGAAAGTGATGAACAAGTACTACCTCGTGCAGTTCCGGAAATCAACTTCTCCGCAGACGACTATTATAAAATAATCGATTGGTCCTCTGTCCGAATCACGTCACCTCCAATTTTGAACAAAGTAACTAATCAGGAGCTATCAGAAAAATTGTCGAGCAACAGCTTGTTTCTAGACTGGGAATTTCTTAAGTATCCCTGCCACACCACTGCAGTCGAACGCATGGTGAAACTCGTGACCGAAGCATCCTGTCAAGTGTGCGGTAGCGATGCAAGGGATGGTTTCATTCGGTGTACATTGTTATCCCGCCAGTCAATGCCAAAATTTGAAACGAAGAATCAGTTCTCGTTATAAAGTTTGCACACCAATAACAGCTATAACAAGCGCAGTTTCTCATTCCGACAAATAAAAATATGAAAAAACATTATAAAAAGCAATAAAATTATTTAAAAAAAAAAAATATAAAATACAAAAAACAACACAAAAACAAGGAGCCCGTCGTACAGCTACCTCCACGTGGTGGGTTCTGGGTCGTATTTTCCGTTAGGAAAGTGAGCGAAGAGCTGTATTTTTTTATAGTTTACAGTGCCGACAGGCCATTCCTATCGTTCCGAAACCAGCCACGGATGTTTCTTTGCATCATTTACGCAGCAAATATAGTCCTGGGTAAAAAAAAACGGTAGAATCCACCAGCTGAAGAAAGTTCAACTTTCTTAAGTTTTGTACTAAAATTTTGAAAGTTAAGGCCTTTGGTGCACACAGAAGAAATTATCCGATCGAGCTGAAATTTTTTACACGTTTTATTGGGCCAAGTAGACAACTTTTCCGCACTATTAGAATTTGATTATCGAAAAAAAGTTTTTTTCACTCCACCCTAATCACTAATCCTATATCGAGTTCTGTAAGAATAGTTTTTTTTATCTGGTAATATTCATATTCTTCATTATTGAAGCCTAAGTCAGTTCTAAGATTGAAGTTCGAAGTATATTGCCACGTAGTTCTGTCAATGAATGTACCTTGTTGCGTACATTTTTCACAAGCGTGAAGAGAATTATGTGACTTGATACACTTTAAAAAGGCTCTCGCAGGGGCATCAGCTGTTATGCAGCTCAATCGAAAAGCATACTTTTTGTCATTTATTATAATACCGTTATTTTCCAAATCAATACATTCATCAACAAAGGGACGAAGATAACTATTAGCATCGTTTGGCTTAGATGCACCATAGTAAAGTCCTACAATAAAAGGTTCTTTATTGACACTCTGGTCTAACACACCTAAAATAGGCCAAAAAGAATTAGTTGTACTAGATTGTACTGGCAAACCATCCACATTAATAGTTACAGATAAAAATGAATTTCTTTCGATTTGCAATTGTGACATTTTCATATCCATTATTGGATAATTTATTTCAATTAATCCGGATGAAGCTCTTTCTAGTATATTTACTAAAAGTCCGAAATATATGTATGCACCACCACTACATTGTACAACATTGGTATTTGTTGGCGTTTGTAATAAAGTCCTTGAATCTTTTGGTAAAAATTGATGATGTGGTTTTAATAATTTTAGCAAAGCATTCAAAGCAGAATGGGAAATATTGTGTTCATGAGACCACGAAATCAGAGATAAGTCAAGACTGGTGTCCTGACATTTAATATCAGTTCTCAAAGCAGGATTATCACTGGTAGAATTATCACTGGTAGAATTATCACGGGTGAAAGTTATTTCACCTGAATCATTACAAGAAACCACATCGCTTCCATTATACAATGATGGCCCTAAATACGAATTATTATTAGACATACATGTGGAATCAACATTGATTTGTAGTTCTCGTCTAATTTTAGCCTTTGTTACAATCCGATGCCGCGTTTTTGTCCTTTTTGATGGACCAGAATACTGTCGTAAAGAATTACTGTTTTCAGTTTCCTCTTCTCTGCTCTCTGCCTCCATCCCTATCCTTTGCAAACCTAAACCAGCTTGTGATAACATCAGTTATTTCTGCATTGCTTGCTTTTTCCGCCACTTTGTTTCTACGTACAGCGCCTGTAATATAATCATTATCATTAGTCATATATTATATCCGACTGCAGAGTCCAGAATATATGTTGCATTTCGCAGCCGCGTCAGAAACTTTTTTTATATGATTGTCATGAACAATAGTAAAAAATAAATTAGATTGTTATGGACATACTTTGAAACCAAAGGTTGGTGATGTCTCCGCCTGTCGCGGAGCAAGACAGATTATATGTATAGAACTCTTTGGAGCAAGAGAATACTAAGTACTAACAACTTTATCCTATGTTTTAACTTACCTAAAATGACTACTATGTATGTATGTATGATGCTTTAACGATCCCCTGAGGGTTACATTCTCCTTTACACTCTCCTCTTTTCCTTCTCTTCTCTTTACAATTTTCTTAACCTATCCTTAGATATTATCCTTACTCCTATGCTTAGCCTATTTTAACCTATTTTAACCTATTTTAAATCTATTTTCGCTCTTTTTCGCTCTCTCGCCGCTCTCGCTCCACCGCACCGCTCTCTCGCCCTCGCCGCCTTCCTCTCTCTTATCTATCGCCTATCTTACGCCTTTTCCTCTTACAATTCTTACACTTCTCTTACAAATACAATTCTCTCCTCTACCTCTCACTTAACGTCTATTCCCTCCTCCTTCGACTTCCGGTTCCTCAGTCACTCCATTTGTCCTTCTCTTTCGTCCCCTATTCTCACCGTCACCTTTTGTCCATCCCCTCTCCTCTCACCCTCTCTACTTCTTTCATCCACTCTTCCCCCTCACCCTCCTCTCCCAGTATCACTCCCACCTTCTCTTGCCACCCGCCTATTTCCTCTCCCCCTCTCCTACACCCCTCCCATACGTGCTCCCATGTTTCTACCTCTCCCGCACACATTCTGCAGGTTCTTTCCTCCGCACTCAGCCAATACCTCGCTTCTCTTACCTCATTTCCCATCCTAAATCTCATTACCCTTCTCCACCTAGCCTCAGCCCAACCTTTCTTCAGATACGCTGGCGTCCCCGGTCCCTTCACCCACTTGTACCATCTGTTGTACCTGGCCTCTCTTATCCTCTCCCACCTTTCATTTTCCTGCCTTCTCTTATCCTCGCTCTCCATCTCCTCATATCCCATTTCCCCCATTTCTCTTCTCCTTCCTATCTCCCCCATTCCTATTCCTCTATCCCCGAAAAATCGCTTTCTTTCTTCCTCCCACTTCGTCTGCCCCCCCACCAACCCCTCCCTCGCCGTTATCTCCTCCCAGCATCTCCTCGCTAATTCCCCCCCTTTTCCCTCCCACATTCTCCTTTCGAAGCCCCAAGCCCTCATTCCCGCCCTGGTCCTCATCTTTTCCCTTTGCACTTCTTCCCTAATCATGTATCCCGGCGTACACCAGTCTACCCCCAGCGTCCACCTCAGGAATCTTTCCTGTAATGCCTCCACCTCTTTCCACTCTCTCCACCCCCATATTTCCGCCCCGTATCCCAGCACCGTCCACACTAACCTATCCCACAACCACACTCTTCTCTCCCAATCCTTTCCAAACCTCCTCTTCCCTATTCCCCATACTTGCCTCATCACCACCCCCGCCCTACCCTACCCACCCTTTCTCTCACGTGTGCCATGCAACCTCCATTCCGCATCACCGTGAACCCCAAGTACCTGAATTCCTTCACTTCCTCCAGTTCTCCTCCCTTCCACCTCCATCTTACCTTTCTCCACCTCCCTCCTCCCTTTCTAAATCTCATTACCTTCGTCTTATCCGCATTCAGCACCTGTCTTTTCCCATCCAGATACCTCTCTAGTCTCCCTATCATTGCCTCCATTTCCCTCTCCTCCTCCGCTAGTAAAACAACGTCGTCCGCGTACGCCATCGTGCAAATCCTCCCCATTCCCTTCATCTGTACCCCTCCCTTTTTCCCTTTCTGTAATTCCTCCTCCATGTCTGCCGTCAACAAATTATACAGGTAAGGGCTCATCGGGCATCCCTGTCTGACCCCCCTCGCCGTCCAAAAAGCCTCCGTTGTCTCACTGCCCACTCTCACCCTACTCTTTGTCTCCCTTAACACCTCTCCTATTCTCTTCCTTAACCCCTCCCTTACTCCCCTTTCCACCATCGCCCTCTCCAACACCTCCCTGTCCACCGAATCAAACGCTGCCTTCAGGTCTACGAACATGGCAATCAACCTCCCCTTTTCCCTGCTTATCTGCCTGTGTATAACATAATTGAG
The DNA here is from genome assembly GCA_929108735.1 of Andrena dorsata. NCBI lineage: Eukaryota > Metazoa > Arthropoda > Insecta > Hymenoptera > Andrenidae > Andrena > Andrena dorsata. The sequence goes on from OV815487.1 coordinate 4,170,352, forward strand.
CACATATATGTTATCAATCGTCCCCATGCCTTCCCTGAAGCCCGTCTGATTCGGTGGTATCATCCTCTTGTTCTCCATCTCTTCCTTTAACCTATTCGCCAACACCGACACGTAAACTTTGTACAGCGTCGGCATTAGCGTCACCCCCCTGTATTGCTCCCTTCGCTTCCCATCTCCTTTCTTTACAATCCGAATTATTATCCCTTCCTTCCACTTATCCGGCCAACCTTCTCCCTTCCAAACCCTATTACATATCTTCCACACCCAATTCTCCACTTCTGCCCCTCCATACTTCCATACTTCATTCGGTATCCCGTCACTCCCTACTGCCTTTCCCTCCTTCAACTTGCCTATTACTTTCCTGATTTCTTCCCTGCTTATCACCTCCTCTTCATCTCCCTCCCTTTCCCTCACCCTCCCTCTTACCACTCTTCCCTCCACACCTCCTAGTAACTCCATGAAGTATTCCTTCCACTCTTCCATCCCTATTTCCTCGTTCACCCTCTTCCTTCCTTTTCTCTCCCTGTTAACCATCTCCCATACCTCCCCCTCATTTCTTATCCCTTCCACTTCTTTCTTAAACCTCTCTCTCTCCTCCCCCCTCTTTCCCTCACACAGTTCATTGTACTCCCTCTTTGCCTCCTTATACTCCTCTTTTCCTCTTCTCCCCCTTCTCCATTCCCTCAGCACCCTTCTTACTTCCTTCTTTTTCCGTTCACATTCCCCATCCCACCACCCTCTTTTCTTTAGTCCCCTCCCTTCCCCCTTTCCCTCCTCCAAGCCTTTCCTAAACTCCTTCATCCCCTCCTCCAACTCTTCCTCTATCCCCCCCTTTCCCTCCCCCCCATCTAATTCCTGCTCTAAACCTCTCTCTCCCTTCCAACGTCCAGTCTCCCCGCGCCACCGTCTCTCCTTTGCTCTCCTTTCTTTTCTTCCCTCTCCTCCCCCCCTCCATCCATACTATTATTGGGTGGTGATCTGAGTCAATTTTGTCCCCTATCTCCAGTCTTTTCACCTTCCCTTTTACCTCGCCATCCCCTATCACGTAATCTATAACAGTTTCTCCTCTCGCCCCTGTATATGTGAACTCCCCCTCCTCGTCACCTTCCGTATCTCCATTGAATATCTCCCATCCAGTTTCCTGCAGTCTCTCCAATAACCTCTTCCCGTCCGCGTTTTGCTTTTTGTCCTTCGACTTCCTTCTACCGTCCTCCCCTTCCTCCCCCGTTATTGCCTCCCCTTTCTCTCCAGTCCTTGCATTAAAGTCCCCCCCTATAACCGTCTTTCTCCCCTCCTCTACCCCCTCCATCCATTCTTTCATTTCCTCCAGCTTCCTCTCCATGTCCCCGTTCACATACGTCCCCACCACGCTCCACCTTTCTAACCCTACCCTGAACTCCGCCATCATCATCCCCTCCGTCTCCTCTTTCCCCCATATCCTTCCTTCCCCCTCCAACATCTCCTTCCTCACTCCTATTATCATCCCACCCATCGCCCTTCCTTTCTTGTTCCTTCTTTTTGCTGCCTGTGCCTCCCATCTGTACCCCCTCGGTAGTCTTTCTTTAACCCTTTCCCAGCCCTTCTCTTCCACCCAGGTTTCCATTAACACAACCACATCCCAACTCTCTATCGTCCTCCAGAAGTCCCTATCCTTCTTTCCTATTCCTGCTACGTTCCAGAATCCTATCTTCCACCCCTCCTCCTCTCCCACTTCTCCCTGTCCCCTTCTTCTCCACCCCCTCTCTTTGTCTTTCTCTGTACTCGACCTCCCCTTCCCTTCCTCTCCTATCCCCCTTTTCCCTTCATACCCGTCTCCTCGTCACCCTTCCCCTTTTCCTCCTCTATCCTCACCCTCCCTCGCCTGTCTCTTAGAACCTGTTTTTCCTCGTCCCATTTCCACCATTCTTCATCAATCCTTAACCTCCCGTAGCTCACCCTTACTCTTCTACCTTTCCTTTCTTCTATCTCTGCTATTTCCTTTATCAGCCATTGCATCTTCCTCTCTTTCCATGTCCAGTCGTCTGTTATCCTCACTGCCCTTTTTTTTAAATCCCTTTTCTTTTCCATCACCTCTCTTTTATTCTCCATGCTCCCTAGTTTCGCCACTATTACTCCCTCTCCCCTTTCTTTCCCCCCCCCCCACGCTCACCCATTTTGCACTAATTATGTCCACCTTTGCTCCTATTTCCTTCATAATGTTTTCCACCCCCTCCCTTACCTTCCCCCCTCCACCTTAATACCCTTTACCACTATATTCTTTCTCCTCTCTTCTCTCTCCCTCTCCTCTAGTCTTCTCTCTATTTTCTGCAATTTCTCTGTCGCATCTTCTCCTATTTCTTCACCTCCCCTCCTTCCACTCTCCAACCTACTAATCCTTTCCTCTATCTCTTTCCATTGATTCATTCTCTCCCCTCCTCTCTCCATTACTTCCAGTCTCTCTCCCAACCTCTCCAACCTTCCCCACATCTCTTTCCTCTCCTTTTTAACCTTTTTAACCTAAAATGACTACTATTAAACGTAAATCTTTCAGTTTATGTTTTTTATTTTTTCCAGTCCAATTACACTGAGTTGCAAAAGGGTGGGTAAAAACTCTTTCAAGTATCCTTCTCACGATTGTAGTAGTTTTATTTCCACCTATATAGCTTAAGTAATTTTCCTGCAACAAAATACCTTTTATTTTCAATCGAAAAATTAGAGAATGGCACATTAGTACTAAAATATTGACTTGATACTTTTAGTTACATAAATAAAGAAATTGGAATAACATACCAACATCTCCTTGTTTTCCGCATCGTTCAAGCAAGTTTCTATGTTGTTGAGGTCCTCTATTTCTTTTAACGGTATAGATATGTTTTCTGGCAAAGAAGCTTGTGCGTAAGAAGTAGACGATAGTTTCAATAAGATGTCATCTTGTGTTTGCTTTAATTCCTTTATTTCATGTTTGATATCTCCAAGGTATTTAGCAATCACATCTTAAATAGAAAAAATTGATTAAATGTGTTGTACTGTTTATCTAACTAACCTTTTTTTTATCTACTTTTGTAAACTATAGTGATGCATAATCATCGCGATTGTGCATCACAAAGCGCAGCACTAAGTATGTATTATAAATGAAACGATATTTACCTAAACTAGCATTGATTTTGTCCAAATTGGAACTTTGTGTTCTTTTAATTGTTGGAGTGAAAGAATCTGCCAAATATTGTATCATATTAATTCATGTACTATTAATTTTGAAAATTTACTAATTCTCAAGAACGTCCTAGAAAACTCGAATTTTTAATTAAAAATATAAACAGAAATATCGTTTTTGTCAGGAATTTTAATAACATTCTTAGTATGTGTACTTACTATTAAAAGGTGGGGCATCTAATTCTTCTGTATTAGACAGGCTATAAGGTAATATTAATGCAGAATCTAAAAAGCAGCAAGGAAATAGGAGTACTTAAAACATATTTAAAATAATTTATTGCACTGTTATGAAGTATAAATATCGATTCTTACCAATATTAAAATCTTGCACAGATAATCCTGGACTGGTAGTTTCATGTGTCAACAGCGGAGAATCTATAGTACAACAGTGTACCAAAGTAAACATATAGGCATATTAGAAGTAATAATAATAATTAACAACAAATATTAATTTTATTAACAATATTATTAAGTTTACTTTATGCAACATACCTATTACGGGCATAAATTTATTATGTGGTCTTCAAAATTCACAATTATATAATTTTATTTTATATACCACAATTTTAGTCACTTCAAAATAAGTTTCTGTATACGTACTTACCAACATTACACTCGGTCGTACATGATCTAAGAGCTGTGGCTTCCGATGCTGGTTCAATAAATAAGGGATCTATACATATAACATAAAATATTGATATGTATGTTATGCATTTTATCCATTGTTATAAAATAGCAGTGTTGAATTAGACTACATACCTTTAACATGTTTTTTGGGGGGAACTGGGTATTTGATTCTTATTTGTTTCTCAGTTTCTTGATTAGATTCGTCATCACTATCGTAATTTATAACTTTTCTCTTCCTCTTCTTTTTTCCATTCTCTTCTGCCTCAGTTAATATTTGCGAATCACTTTCTGCTTTCTTACACTTTTCGCGTGCTTTTATCAAATCATCTGTAGAATAATTTTTACTTGTATTTCCACGCAAAAAATTATTATATTCATGTAAATCAAAACCTTCACAAAGTTCTAATAAACATTTATGAATGGTTTTAGAATAGAAATTTACATATAATATATAAAAATGAAACGTCAGTGTACATGTAACTTGTTCACGCCTAAATAGCTTTGGGCACTGCTACTATAAGTAATTTTAAGGAAATCACGAACTCACCTGTTTCGTAAAATATACGTTTTATGCCATAAACCATCCAATTTTCATCAGGCAGCGTTCCTGTTGTCAGGCACTTGTTGAATTTCGACATCAATTTGCATGGCGGCCACAAGCATTCTTTTTTTCGTGGAGTGAGCCACTCGTCCCTCACAACACTTAGTCCACCATCACCAGATAACTCTTCGAATTCAATAACTTTAAACATTTTGCACCATAAAAACTTTAAAATGTGAAGTAGACCTAAAAAAGCTCACGTTTTGTATTTGGTGCACAGGCTACGATTATCGTATACGTACGAACACGGACGAATAACCTTGGTCATCCGTAGCTTGCGACACGTGTCTCGATCAGTCTCGATGCCAGAGAAGAAGTGCCGTTTCTTCCAGCGCACCGCGTCCCTAAGCTCCCGAGCCTTCCCGATCGGCTCGCCGAAGATTATAAGTACTGGATACCTATGTCGACGAATATGGCCGTGGTCACAGTGGACACGATTTCGCGCGAAACGAGCATTGCCCGATATGTATTTCTGTCATTATTTTCATCGAAGAAAGAAAAAAGAAACAATTAATATCGCACGATTCTCGCCTCGTACGAAATCGCGTACATTGTGACTACGGCCATATTCGTCAGCATAGGCATTCAGTACTTACTATCTTCGGCGAGCCTCGGGAAGGCTCGGGAGCTTAGGGACGCGGTGCGCTGGAAGAAACGGCACTTCTCTGGCATCGAGACACACGTCCACACACGTCGCGTATTGTTGTAAAGCACGCCTCAGATAAATAAAACGCAATCTATTCACATCTGTGAATAGTGCGTTTGAATGCTAATAACCACCGTACTGTACCCGCAAAAACTTCCTTCTGGCCGATTCCAGGACGAAAGTTGTAATTTACGGTTTGTTTACTACACGCGTATACGTACACGCTTTTCCTAGCTTGTGTGAGCGTATGCACACATTCAAGGCCCGGTGAGACGGCAGCCTTAAACAATGTACAAAATGACGGACGAGACTATTTCAGAGACGAATCCTCTGACTGTCGACATCACCCGTTCCTCTCAACCCTCTCTTCCCCCACACAGTCTTTATAAAACGTGTAGCCAATGTGGGTTCAAAATTTTTTCAATTATTTTGGGATATGATTTTATTTGCATACGAACCTATATGTTTGCTTTTATTATCTTTAACTAAATGTATATCTGTAGGGTATTATTAGTTGGCCCAAAATTGGTTATTCGTAGACAAATCACCGGAAAACGAGTGCAATATTAAACAGTTGGCCCAATAGACGGGGTTTGTAGGCGAAACTACTAACCACCACCCAACTGATTCCCAACAATAGGCAAATCGTCGGGATCCAAATGCAACATTCAACGGTTGGGCCCTGTAAAGGAGGTTTGTAGGCGAAACTACTAACCACCTCCCAACTGATTCCCAACTGTTGGCTACCGTTGGCCAACAAAAATGCTACTAGGGTCAGTGCTACGAATCTGGCCTTCGCGCCTGAACTCCGATTTACCCGCAGTGCCACGAATCTGGCATTCACGCCTGTATTCTCTTTGAACATTCAGTGCCACGAATCTTGCATTCGCGCTTGCCTTCCCTATTTATCCTCAGTGCCACGAATCTGGTATTCGCGCCTGAGTTCCCTAAAAAATTACCCCATCTATGCCACAGCCCTAAAGACCTCATCCGGGACGTGACATAAAAATTGGTGACAGCGGTGGGATGTCGGGTGGATCGTGCTGAGATCCGAAGACGGATCTTCCCCTTAGGGGAGGAGATGTGACGTCCCGGCCTCAAATCCATCCACGATCAGTGTGCGAATCTTGCATTCGAGCCTATCTCCCTCTAACCTCAGTGTGCGAATCTTGCATTCGAGCCTATCTCCCTCTAACCTCAGTGTGCGAATCTTGCATTCGAGCCTATCTCCCTCTAACCTCAGTGTACGAATCTCGCATTCGAGCCTGTTTCCTCCGACCCTCAGTGTGCGAATCTCGCGTTCGAGCCTGGCTTCTCCTTTCTGACCCCATTGTCATTATCCCAAAAAACCTACACCCGGGACGTGACACGTGTTTTTTTTCCCCCGTTTTCATATTTGGGGGGAGAAAACTGCGTTCAAAGTTAGGGTTGAAAAATCATTTTTGTGGAATATCTCGAGAACTATTAGAGATAGGGGAATAGTGTCAATGGACGAATTTTGTATCCTTGAATGCGAAATATAACTGACTCACCAGATTTTCAAAAAGTCCATTTGTTTAAATAATACATAATAACTTTGAACGCAGTTCCCCCCCCCCCCCCCCGAAATATGAAAACGGAGAAAAATAAAAAAACACGTATTTTTTATTTTTCGGTCCTCTATAACATATCCAAAAATCAAAATGATTGGAGGCGGACACCTAAAATACTCTCCTTGTTAGTGTCGGCGAGCGCCATCAGAGGGGTCCTAATCTTTCTCGCTAGTTCTGAATTTCCCATTCATTCGTATATATACAAGTTCCGAAATCATATCCTCTGTGTCCCCGTGTGTGTCTAGGGCAGGGGCCGTCAGTTATAGCCCTACTGATGAGTCTGACTGGCGGCCCCAAGACGAAACACACCTCTTCTTTTCCTTCTCGATCCTTAAAGCCGATCTACCCGCCCCGCACAGTACTCCATTGCGGCGTAACCCGGCCGGCCTTAGGTGTTACGGTTACGTCCAGAGGCGACAGGGCAAGAACTCCCTCCTCGTCCTGAGGACCGGCAACTCAGGACGTGACAGTACTGCTTTTAGATTTTGTCCTGGGGTGAAAACGAAACGGAGTTTTCTGTTTAGTTCCATTTCGAGTCGAAAGAATTGAAGACAGCTAATAAAAAATTCAAAATTAATAATAATACGGGGCTCCGAAAAAAACAGCGATTTTTGCGTAAAATTTTCGGGTTAAATATGCAATAAACATAGTTTTAATAATTAATATCATAAATTAAAGTACTAAGCTCGGTGGGGAATTCAATTATGTAAATGTGTGCACTGCGACAGCACGATTGATCAAATATTTGTTAAGTTATGGTGCACGCCAGTTTGAAAAACTTGGTTTCGAGAAAAATGCGTTTAAAGTTTTCGGTTCAGATATGTCGATGTTTTGGTAACTTACCGGTCCCCGACATTAATCTGCGATTCCAGGCCCGTATAGCAACGCGTCGACTGTGTTCTGATTTGTACCTGAGGAAACATCTATTTATTTTGTCTATCTGTCTATTGTCTGCAAAGGACTGAGCGAAGGGACGCACCGCGCCCTCCGGCGCGTAACTGCTAGAGAGGTATAAGCCCGTCTGTTGCAACGTTAATACGCAGAATTTTATTCTGACACTTCTGGAGTATACTCTTGACATGTAATAGCATTGATTTATGCAATAAAAAATATCAATTTTTTTCGAAAGTTACTTGAGTCTCCCCCCTTAATAGAAATCGAGATAAAAAACCCTGAAATTCAAGAGGACATCATACCAGAAGTGAAGTTGCGAAAAGGATTATATCTATGTAAGGCCATCCCTAAAGTTAATGAAAATAATAGAGCTTATGCCACCATTCTTAATACGCGAGTCATAGATCAACAAATAGAAACGATTTCTTTATGTTTGGAGCAGCTTCCGAAAAATTCTACAATTTTATCATTAAATTCTGGTACCCCCACATCAAGTGGAGTAAAATTATTACAGGAGAACCTTAGATTAGGACATTTAAATTCCGATGAACGGAAGTCAGTTTTAGATATTTGTACTCGGTATCAAGAGATATTTTATTTTCCCGATGATGTTTCCCCGTTGTAGTTGTCAGCTACAAATGCCGTTGAACATGAGATTCATGTCACTGATCCAACCCCCATATACACGAAATCTTACAGATATCCTGAAGTTCCGGGGGGAGCAGGGTGGCGGGGCTACAAACCCCCCGAACTTTGTGGCCCCGCACGAGCTAGGCGCAAAGGTGAAGGTAAGAGCAACTCAGACGGGGGGCGGCAGCCCGGATTGAGGTATCGGGTACCGATTATCCGAGGTGGCTACCCTGTTGAACGACGTGATTCGGGACTGCGGCAAGGCGACTAGGGAGTTCCATGACAGGAAGGCATCGTCGAAGGTGGCCTCCGTCAAATGGGTACTCGAGTTTATGGCCAAGGTATCAACGAGATGCGAGAGGGCGGCAGCCGTGGTCGCGAAGGTAACGGCAGCTGGGGAAATTGCTAGGTGGAGGGAGGCCAGCGCGAGGCACACGATGGTCCGTGGAACCCAATACTCCCCCCCGACAGGGGGGGGGGGTAGCGGCGGGAACCTACTCACGCCTCCCGGGGGGGGGGAGGCCCAGGGGAACCCTGGGGCGGGGCCCAGCGGTATCACACAACAGCGGAGTGGAAAGCAGCAGCAGCAGCAGGTGACCAAGAGGCCAAGAACCTCCCCTCCCCCCCTGCAGGAAGCCACCAAGAAGAGGGCATACGAGGAGGCCGCCCGGGTCCCGACGGAGGATCCCCGGTCCGGAGAAGGACGCCCGGTGGGAGGCATGCCACTGGCTACTCCCGACGGAGGGGCGCAAACGGTGGAGATGGTTAAGGAGGGGGCCACGAAGCTGGCGAAGACGAAGGGCCAAGCCAAACGGGACTGCCGTGAGCAAAGGAGGAAGGATCTCCAGGCTCAAGCCCAGAGGACTCCCCCCCCCCTGTAGCCTCTCCTGGACACTGGGAGATGTGGAGGGGGATGCCCCCCCCAACAGTGGCCGCTTCTGCAGCAGTGCGGTGGGCTCCAGCCCCCGGAGGATCTCAGGTGCAGGCCAAGGGACAGGGACAGGCGGTGACCCAGACCCTGCCGGGCATGCAGCGGCAGCAGGTGCCTCCCCAATGGCCCTCGCTATGGAAGGACCAAATGCGAGGACAGGACCAGAGGGATATGCAGTGCCACCATCAGCTAGGTCAGCAACAGCGGCAGCAACAGGAGCAGGAGCCCAGGCAGGGGCAGCAACAAGGTCAACGATCAGGGCCGCAAAACCAAGGGGAAAGCCCGGGGGGACCATCCGCCCGGAAGGGAAAGGCGGGAATCAGAGCCCCCCCCAAACCTCCCCCTCCCTGCGAGGAAGAGACCGGAGGCGATTTTGGTGAAGGTGGTCCCCCCAGAGACGTACATCGATACGTAGAAACGCCTCCTATCCAAAGGCAGGGAGACCCTCGTGGGTGTAAAGGGGGTGAAAAAATCCAGGGTGGGCCATACCCTACTCGAGGTTGACAGGAGCGTTAACGCCGAGACCCTCGTTGCCAACATTAGAGCCAAGATAGGAGCGGGACTGATATGCTCCGCCCTCCGGGACAAAACGTCCCTGGAGATAAGGGGCCTCGACCCGGTCGTGAAGGGCCCCGAGATTCTGAGAGACCTCGGGGTGGCCCTGAAGATACCCCCGGAGAGGCTAAGCCTGAAGCTACTGAGGCTAGGGCAAGGTGGCTCCCAGGTGGCCGTGATGGAAGTCCCAACCAACGACCTGAGGGGCGGAGCAGAGGGGGTCAGTTTCAGGTGTGGCTTTACCTGGGTAAGGGCGAGGCCGCTCCCCACGTTGAACCGGTGCTTTAGGTGCCACCACCTCGGGCACATGGCAAGGGACTGCGGCACGGTAGGGGAGGGTAGGGAGACCTGCAGGAGGTGCGGGGCGACAGACCACCTTATCGGAGGATGCTCCAACCCCCCCAAATGCGCCATTTGCACAAAGGAGGGGGCTACCGGGGCCAGGGCCGTCCATGTAACTGCATCCCTGGCATCCCCTCCATCTAATAGGAGGAAACCTAGGACGGAGGCTAGGGGCTACGGCACTGATACCGATCCCATAAATGGCCCTTAGAATAATTCAAATTAATTTGAATAGATGCAGGCTGGCCCAAGACAATATGGAGCTGAACATCTCACAGCTCGGGATAGACGTAGTGATTATTTCTGAGCCGTACCGACAGATGCGATACTGGTTTAATGACGCGACCGGTGATTCCTCGATATGGGTCACCGGCTTTAATGGCCATTTCCCCACTCTGGCCCGCCCGGTGTGCGCTGATGGGATTGTGGCGGTGGCCTGGGAGGGGAGATTAGTAGTTAGCTGCTACTGCTCCCCCAGGAACAAACTGACCCAATTTGCCTTGTATCTGGATACACTAGAGGGGATACTGGTTGAAGCCAGGTCCCCGGGGATGGGGGTCATTCTCGCGGGAGACTTCAACGGGAGATCCCCGGCATGGGGTGGTAGCAAGATCGACATGAAAGGAGGGGCGCTCCTGGACCCACTAGGAAGGCACGGCCTCGTCCCCATTAAGCTAGCGGACAGATTTACGCACACGTTCGAGAGGAACAAAAGGAGGTCGTTCATCGATATAATGTTCACGGACCGTATAACGGCCCGAGGTGGCAAAAGCGAGGTACTCAGGAGGGGTACCTTCTTCGACCACCTTTACGTGATGCACAACTTCAAGACGATGGTGCGTACTCCTGTCCCGCCAGTATGGCCGCACTACAAAACTAAAGACATGGATGTGGAGGCGGTATTGCGGAGGTACGAGAGCCTTAGTGGGACGGAGCCCCGACTGCAGGACGACCCCCTGGGAGACCCTGGGGCCCCGGCGGAGCCCCGGGCGGATACACTCCAAAGACTAATGGAGGAAGTAACCAGGGCGGAGTTACCTAGGAAGGCTCTACCATGTGGCACCCGTAAACCCAATGGATGGTGGAGCGGAGAGATCGCAAAGGCGAGACGGGTGGCGTTTAGGGCCAGAAGATGGGCACAGAGGCGGAGGAAAAAGGGGGCGCCGGAGGCCGAAGAGGCCAGGCTGGACTACTCTGCCGCCCAACTGATGATCCGGAGGGCAAAGGAGGCCCAGTGGAGGGACCTGTACTCGCTCGTAGACCTAGATCCCTGGGGCAAGCCATATAAGGTGGTAATGACGAGACTTAAAGGCCACCCTCACAAAATGGTTGCATCCCCGGCGCAGGCACAAAAGATTATCGACCACCTCTTTGTAACGTTCACCCCCGCTCCCCTGTGCGCCCCGGAAGCCCATGGGCCTGTACCAAGGGGGGGGGGGGGCGGGAGGCGGGGAGAGGACTCGAAAGGACCATTGACCTCGTGGATGAAGAGCTCGTTGAGGAGGCTGTGGCGAAGATTAAGATCAAGAAGGCCCCTGGACTGGATTCGGTCCCGTCCGCGGTTGTGGCGTACCTATCCAGGACATTCCTACCCAACCTCCTGGAAGCGATCAGGGATACGATAAGGAGAGGTGCCATCCCGCCGGTCTGGAAGAGAGCCAGGGTGGTCTTGATCCCTAAACCAGGAAAGGACCCCATGTCTCCCGGGGCGTATCGGCCCATTAGCGTCCTCCCCGCTCTTAGTAAAGTGTGGGAGCACGCTATGAAGGCCGTTATAGAAAAACAGACGGGGAGGGACCCGTTTCACCGTATGCAGTTTGAATTCAGGAGGGGTGCCGGCACCATCGAGGCCGCTTTGGAGGTGATGCAGTTTGCGGAATGGTGCACAATAATTACCGAGAGGAGACTGTGCGTCCTGGTCACTGTGGACGTGAAGAACGCCTTCAACACCCTCAGGTGGGACTTAATCCTCGAGGAACTTGGGAGGCGGGGTGTCTTGGCGGCGGTGATCGAGACAATTCGTGACTACTTCTCGGACCGGTGGGCTACGGTCCATACGCCGCACGCACAGATCGATACCCAGATCAAGGCGGGGGTCCCGCAGGGGTCGGTCCTCGGGCCGTTCCTATGGAACGTCGTGTACGACGGCCTTATCGAAGCCTTGGATGGGAACCGTTTTGTCAAGGCAATTGCGTACGCGGACGACTTGGCCGTCATGTTCTCCGTCAGGGATACTACCCAGCTGGAAGCGATGATGACGACCACGATGAACACAGTCCAGCGATGGTTTGGGTCTGCGGGACTAGAGATAGCCGCAGATAAGACAGAGATTGTGGTACTCGCGGGCCTAAGGAGCGGAAAAATACGCGATTTTGGTGTACTGGGGACCTCCATTGTCTCAGCATACTCCATCAGGTACCTGGGAATTACCCTGGACTGTAGAACGAGGTTTAAGCAACACATAGAGGAGGTTACGAATCGCGGTCATAGGGTGATGGGGGCGCTATCTGCCCTACTCCAGAATACAGGGGGCCCCTCTCTCCACGCGAGACGTCTGTACTACTCGGTCTGGGAGTCAGTGGTCCTATACGCGTCCCCAGTCTGGGCAGGGGCTCTGACCACCAAGGTAAACAGATCGCTTCTGAGGAGGGCTCAAAGGTCAACACTGGTAAGGACTACCACGGCCTACCGGACTGTGGCGTACGAGGCCCTATGTGTCCTCGCGGGTAGAATGCCCATACATCTGAAGGTGGCCATGCTCAGTCGGGTATTCGTGGCAAGGGCAAGTGACAGGGCGGATCCGAAACTTCGCGATAATCCAGTGGTCCAAGCCAGCAGGCTCGCAGAGCACAGGAGCGAGGCCTTAGAAGAGGCCATCGAGGAATGGCAGGGGACCTGGGATCAGTTCGACCCCGGGAACTGGACAAGGAGACTGATACACTCGGTGAGGTCCTTCACTGATAGCGCCGGACACTGTTGGCAATCGAATTACTGGCTAACCCAGCTTCTGACGTCACACGGAGCTTTTGCTGCCTACCGGGTTAGGATTGGTAAGGAACAAAATCCTGGCTGCGCCGACTGCGGGGCGCAACTCGACAACGCCGAGCATGTGCTGACAGTATGCCCGACATACAACTCCGAGCGGAGCAGGCTTGAGGGGGCACTCGGGGCCCCGATCCGGGTGGCCACCCTGATGAAGTTGGCCACGGAGTCGAGAAACAAGTGGATGGCCCTCAAGGCCTAAGCTGAGGAGGTCATGCAAGACAGGTGCCGCAAAGAGATCAACAAGGAAAAGGAGGCCCGCGCTGAACGGGTCAGAGCGATTAGAGAGGCGGCAGAGAGGAGGACCCTGGACCGCAGAAGGCTAGCAAGGAAAAGGAAGGGAAACCCGGTGGTCCATCCCCGCACCCCTACGGGCGGGGGTATGGTACCACGGCCGGCATGTCCAGACCGAGTAAGATTAGGAGGGTCACCCCCCGTCCCGATGTAGGCGACCATGGGTAACTGGGACCGTTGTACTCTATGAGTACCGGCACCGATGCTAGTGACCGATTAGTATAGCTACGCCATTTTATTCTTATTCTTATTATATTTTAACTATTTATTTATTTATTTACCGTATGTACTGTTATTCCTGTTTTGTACGCTGTTTATCTATTTATTGCATTTTAAATTTATTTATTTATTTATTTACCGTATTTTACTGTTATGTCTGTTTTGTACTCAGCCACTGTGTATTTATTATTATTTTTTATTACAACACACAAAGAAACGAACATACCGTGTAGCGGAAATGGCTTGTAGCTAGCTAATGCAAGTGTAAGTGTGGCGAGCGATCGTCTATGGCCCCTCCGGGCGAGGAGCGTACAGGATCGCTAAAGAGGGCCTCCCCCTGGTAAAGCGGCAAGGGGAAGAAGTACTATAAAGAAGTCCCTCCCCCCTGCCAAGGGTGGGCCAAATCCAAGGTGGTACGTAGAGGGGGTTTGTAGTGGGTATCCCGGACACCGGGGAGTCCCAAATAACCCCGGCAACTTGTAGGCCGGGGTATGCATAAAGCATTTTCCCCCTCTATAAAAAAAAGATATCCTGAAGTTCATAAATCTGAAGTTCAGAAACAAATAGAAAAAATGTTAAATCAAGGTATAATTCAACCATCCATATCCCCGCAGTCGTCTCCTTTATGAATCGTCCCCAAGAAAATGGATGCCTCCGGTAAAAAAAAGTGAAGAATTGTAATTGATTTTAGGCAGTTAAATAACTTTACAGTAGGCGACGCTTATCCAATTCCTAATATAGACGAAATCCTAGATCAATTGGGACACTCGAAGTATTTCACGACACTCGACCTTGCATCTGATTTTCATCAGATACCGATGGAGGAACAGGACAGGCGAAAAACGGCTTTTACAACCCCTCTGGGTCATTACGAGTTTACTAGAATACCGTTCGGACTTAAGAACGCGCCCGCGACCTTCCAACGGCTTATGAATACCGTACTGTCAGTCTTGCAGGGTCTCCAATGTTTCGTATACCTGGACGATATCGTCATTTATGCCACTTCTATCGCAGAACACTCTGAAAAATTAAAAGCGACTTTTGAACGTCTTGCAATAAATAATTTGAAGTTACAGCCTGATAAATACGAATTCTAACAAAGTATTCATACGCCGTTCCTATACCAAATCACGTGTCATAAACCGTAGCTACTGAACTTTCCAGATTTATTACACTCTTTGGAATCCCTAAAACAATTTTATCTGATCAGGGAATTGATTTCACGTCTCATTTAATCAAGGATTTAACGAAATTATTTAACACAAAACACATATTATCTTCCCCTTACCATCCACAAACGAACGGTGCATTAGAAAGATCTCATTTGACTTTCAAAGATTATTTAAAACATTATATCAATGATAGACAGTCCGATTGGGATGAATTAAGTATGTTTGCTATGTTTGCTTATAACACCCATTCTCATAAATCGACCGGGCATACTCCGTATGAAACCCTCTTTGGTCATAAACCATTTTTACCTAGTACAGTAGACCCGCGGTAATCCGACAAACGTTTTGCAAGGCGGGGTCGGATGATCGAATTTGTCGGACTATAGCGTACTGCCACCGACCCACAGTGGGCGATTTTGGCAATCTAGCTTTACTTTATTGAAATATAAATTCTTCCTGAAGATGAAAACTTTTATGTCATAATATAATATATAAGTTCCATTAATAGTACCGTTAATCTTTTTATGAATTTCTTTTACAGATATTTATAAAGTGAGGTTTTATGTTTGTAATATGATTTCGTACTTAATTTTTAAAAGTAAATAACTTTAGCGTTCATCTATATTCTTCAATTTCGTTTTTTCTAATGTATTTTGGACAATATAGCAGTTATTACTAAGTTTTGTAAAAACGTTTTTTAAAAGTATTAACATTGTACAGTGCAATGAAAGTATTTTTAAGTTTCAGAAGACTTTAAAATTTTTCTGCAGCTCTCTTCAATCAAATTCATGGCACATATCAATTAATGACTAAAAAGGATTATGTTGTAAAAAAATTGGCTGCGCATATTTGCGCGTTTTGAAGAAAATCAATTTAACATGTAACACGTTTGAGACGAAAACGCGCTCTTTATTCACGCGCCCGAGAAAACGAAATGCGTCGCATGAGTTCTGCCTAATCTAAACAAACTTTTCAGTCTCGCGTTCGGAAAGGCGATAAGCATCTTTTATAAACAGTTTGCGTTTCCCACTTCCAGCTATACATTAGCTTTTCATTAGTTCTCGTGCAATCTTTCTCTGCAACACATCGCGATCGGTCTCCTTGCTGTACGTCTTGTGATATTTCTTAAAAAGTCAAGTTCAGTTTAGTTAGTTCATTTTTAGTTACTTTAGTGTATGCTATGATTTTAATTTAGTTACTTTAAACATGAGTGAAAACATAACGAAAAGACATCTGTTCAATATCTGGATGAATTCATCCAAAAAGAGTATTGATGAAGTGACTTCGTTTATTTAAAAAAAAATATAATCTTTGTGAACCTGATGCGGAAGCAATACCGACACTTCAGCAGCAATTCCCGGAATTGACAAAACTATAATTCATCGATTTCGAGTAATTTTGGAAACCATATCCACCACTTCAGAAATAGATTCCACTAAATTTGTTGCGTATACTGAAGAAACAAAAAAATTATATTTAAAATTATATCCCTGGTACTATATGCCGTCAACTGTCCACAAGATTCTTGTCCATGGAAAAGACATATTAGACAACTGCATTTTACCATTAGGACAATTATCAGAAGAAGCCCAGGAGAGTAGACATAAGGACTATAGACATTACCGAGAAATATTTACACGAAAGAATTCACGAATATGTACCAACAGAGACATATTAAATAGATGTCTGTTTTCATCTGATCCAAAAATATCGAGCAACAACGCCTTTTCATTCAAATCATCCAAAGAACTCAATAAAAGCCCTGATGTCAGCCGATTATTAAAAAATGAAGATCAGAATCCATCGTCAGCTTCCAGCGATTCACATGATTCGTCTGACGAAGGTGACATTTGACCATTTTTTCTTCATTACAAATGTAAGTATGACTACAATATTATACTTATAACATGCTCTGAAGACATTAAAAAGATATTAAAAAAACTTTAAGCAAATAACTTAAGCCAGTAAAAAGTTATTAATTTAGTAAAGCTAGATTGTCAAAATCGCCCACTGTGCGACCCCTTGTAGTCCGAACTTTTTTGAAAAGGAGTACCCTGTAATCCGACAAATTACGTACTTATAAGAATGGTAAGGCATGTCGGATTATATGGGGTGCTGGATTACATAGAGGCCGGATTACCGCGGGTCAACTATAGTATTACACAAGAACCGACATTGAACTATTCCTATGGCGATTACATAGTTAATTTGAAGCAAAGATTAAATTATACTCAAAGAGTAGCCAGAGATAATTCAATAACGTCAAAAGTAAAGTCCAAAATATACTATGATAATAAAATCAATCAACACAAGTACAGGGTAGATGATTTAGTTTATGTACAGAATAAACAGGTAACTTAAAGATTAAATAAAAAACTATCACCGAATTACATAGGTCCTTTTAAGATAATACAAATTTATGACAATAGTACAGTTCAAGTATAAAAGAACAAGAAGTTAGTAGTTTACCACAATAACATGCCGAAACCTTTTGTTTCAGGCGACAGCAGAGATGATTAACAATCAGTTTCCTTCTCAAATCACTTCCTATGTTATTAATACTAATATTTGAAGTACCTATTCCTAATAATGCTAATCGAAATAACAATCCCTATTATAAGATATTTCATTTAAACAATCACGCGAGTTTGTACTACAATCCATTGGGTGATGTTAGATTATCAAATTCTAAGTATTCCCTACTGATGTATCATGATCTCAACGTCTTTGACCAACGATATGATCAGCTAGCTCAATTCTATACGGAATCTGCAAAAATGTGCGATGAATATTCTTTTCATGATATCAGTGTAACTTCATGCCGGAATTCTCTCCAAATATTAAACTCACGTATCGCGGTAATTAAAGATAAATTGGAAACCATAAATCATATGGCTGGTAATAAAGCATTTGCGGATAGTAAAGTAGTTAAAAGAGGTTTATTTGACAGTGCATCCTATATTTCGAAATGGTTATTTGGCACTCCAGACGCCGAAGACTCTAAGAACTATGAAGAAGCTATAGAATCATTAATTAACGGAAATAAAAACGTTAATCTATTAATGAAACAACAGATATCAGTTATAACTAATACTATTCAGGACTTTAATGCTTGTATCAATAACCTGAAGCTTGAAGAAAATACGCTCAACGAGAATATCAAATTACTCAATGATTTTTCTAACTCCACTGCCAATATTCTAAGAAATATTTATAGACAACATTTGATTTTGGAACAATTGAATTTGTTATCACAAATTTCTACTGAATTAGATGAGTATTGTAATTTATATATCTCCTCCATTTCTATGGCACGTCGTAACATATTAGATCCATAAATAATAACTCCACAAAGTCTTTTTGATGAATTGAACAAGATTAATCTTCCAAATGGGCAAAATTGGCCAATAACATTGACTCTTTCAAGTATGTATAGAGACAATGAACTTTGCAAAGTAGGCGTAATTATAAAAAATAAAAATTTAATTTTTACCATTGCCCTCCCGTTGATTGAAGAATTGCCGTATAGTATTTATGAATTAGTACCACTTCCCATTTCTCATAATCAATCCAACATTTACTCCTATATGCAACCAGATTTCACCTATTTCCTCATAAGTACGAATCAGACATATTACACACAGCTGCAAAATCTCGAGAATTGCGTGCAAATCGATGTCAAGGAATATGTTTGCCATATCAAACATATGAGCAGAACAGTTGCGGATCCGATATGTGAAACAATTTTGTTCACATCCACCATCAAAACTTTACCAACGTCGTGCAAGACCCAGACCATCCAAGCCAATCTTGAAATTTGGCATTACATCGCGAATAATGAATGGATTTTCATCACCAGCCAAATTTTGGAGTTAACATTGACATGTTCTAGCATACATCTTGAGGATGTGGAACTGAAATTTACCGGAATCATCCGTCTGGAACGAGAGTGTAAAAGATACACTCAATCAACAATTTTGGAACCGACACAAGAAATCACCACGAATTGCAGCCATAAAATAAATATGTATAATATTGTAGAAGACTCTTGCTGCTTCAGAAAACAAAGTAATCTAACCATCAATCCGGTAAGATTATCACCAATCAAGATTACGAATCTTAGGACTGGTGAATTCAAATACTTGAATCACAAATTGATGCAACTGGACAAGTTATTACAAGAACCAGCGGAATCACCGATGCCACAACGCAGTCCTTGGTATTGCAACGCTTCAAGCGCAGTAATATCAATCATTATCATTGTAGTAATCATAAATATGTTACGCTGGTGCGGCATATTTCAGGCCCTAACAAAATACTTTTGTTTCATGAGGAAGTCTGAAACAATAAATGATAATTGCTGTTTAAAAATTATTAACACCAATATTAACGCAACTCCAGTAACGAGGCACAGTGGGGTATTTGGGCCGAAAACCCGGATATAAATCGATTTAAAAATTTTTGCGTAAACCGTAAAATTTTTGGTGTTCAAGGCAGTTCTACAGGGTGTCCCAAAAATGCTGCGGGTCCTTAAAGGGGGTGATTCGGGGGATGATTGCAAACAACTTTTTCCTTTGCAAAAATGCTCTCCGAGGTTTCGTTAACGAGATATTAACAAAAAGCACCGACCAATCAGAGCGCGCGCCTTCCGTCCGAGCTCCCGCGGTAA
Source organism: Andrena dorsata (assembly GCA_929108735.1). NCBI lineage: Eukaryota > Metazoa > Arthropoda > Insecta > Hymenoptera > Andrenidae > Andrena > Andrena dorsata. The sequence continues at coordinate 4,189,758 of OV815487.1, forward strand.
GCGACTCCGCTTGTACTACGAACGTACGAACAAGCAAGTCGGCATGCATCGAAGGAAACCGCGTTACACATTTCTTTTTAAAGCATAATCTTAAATAAGAATTATTTGAAGTGAGAGGATAAGAAGTATAATTTCGATTTTAAATAAGGCATAAACGAAAAGGTAATGTAGCAGAAAATGTACGACATGTGATCGTAATTCGTTATTGAGGTAAAAATCCGTAGTTTAATAACGGCCAACACAACTAAATTTAAACAATAATATTAGGTGTATGAATAAATTTTTTCCGACTGGATTTACATAATCAGTACAAAGCTACTGAATTTCTATCGCGGTGGTATTCATAAGCTGCCAGAAAAATGACAAAAGGTAATGAACAATAATGGAAATTATGTCGATGATTGAGTTGTTTTCATACTTTTTAAATCGAACTGTTATTATACCCTAAATTCGGAAAGAATTTATTTCTACACCTAATAATCACCAATAAATTAAATAAAACTCACCCATTCGGACATTCCTTTCCTTCCTTTTCGGAAACCTGTGTCACTGGGTCACTGTACCGATTCTGGTCATCGGTGGACGGAAAGATTTATGGTAGGGTAGCGCCCAGTGCTCAGCTGATCGCAGGTATTCGCAGGACACCACCGAAAAGTAAGGGTCGCAACGTCAAGTGCGTCCGGGTTAATGTACCGAATATTCACTTCACTGCACTGATACTAACACTGATCACTTAATTTATTTTCTACGGAACGTGTTGTTCCTACGTTCCACTGCCAACACTCGCACGGTAGCACTCGCGTCCCAGTCGTTCCGCACGTACACCCAGAACACAGCGTAATACTCTTCGGCGGAGTACATTTCTGGGCCGAGATTACTAGCTGAGTGACAGGATTTTTTCCCAAATAACTTCCTCTACCCCCAAGTAGTTTCTCTCGTCCCATTATGAGTTTACTCCCACCAGGACAAGAGGCTTTAGGTAAAAAGAAGCCAGCACATTTTCGAAACCGACGTGTTTTGCAGAAGTGCAAGGAACGAACCATCCTACACTTTCACAAAAGCCCGCGCTCCGTCCTTCTACTGCCAATGTACCCATTGCTTCGAGATAGAAAACAGACACCACGTGTATCGGTTCGAAAGGGTCCGAAGGGAAGAGAAGCAGAAAGTCTTCGAGTTGCTATAACCAATTAAGTCATAAATTATCCGAAACTGTAGGAAACCGTTCTTTAGCGCCGACTTGCGGGACAATACGGTCATAAACCGCGAACCTGGCGAAATGCTCTGGCTGATCAGTCTGATTAATTTTGGAGAACTAGAAATTACAAAGTATTATCCAGCATCAATACGTCTCGCGCAGAGACACATGAATAGAAGGGTAGTCCGCTAACTGCGCGTAGTCCCGCCTGCTTCGTCCTATCCTCAAAGTAAAGAAGGATCCCTTATCTCTCGAGTATAAACACGCGCTCGACTTTCAAAACGCAAGCACGCATCGACGTATTCGGTGCGAGAGACTGCGGGCTTGAAGTCCCATTGGCCCCAAACTAACCAATCGGGCCTGCTTATCTCTCGTGTCTAAACAGGCGCTCGACTTTCAAAACGCAAGCACGCATCGACGTATTCGGTGCGAGAGACTGCGGGCTTGAAGTCCCATTGGCCCCAAACTAACCAATCGGGCCTGCTTATCTCTCGTGTCTAAACAGGCGCTCGAATTTCAAAACAAAAGCACGCGTCGACGTATTCGGTGCGAGAGAAGGTGGGCCTTGGGAAGGAGATATTTCTGTGAAGAGGGCCTCCTCAGGACAGTGGCCATTTGGGGGGGATGCAGGGCAGATTGGTTAGTTTGTGGCCAATCGGACCTGCTTATCTCTCGTGTCTAAACAGGCGCTCGAATTTCAAAACAAAAGCACGAATCGACGTATTCCATGCGAGAGAAGGTGGGCCTTGAGGAGGAGATATTGCTGTGAAGAGGGCCTCTTCAGGACAGTGGCCATTTGCGAGGGATGCAGGGCCAATCGGGCCTCAAGCCCACAGTCTCTCGCACCGAATACGTCGACGCGTGCTTTTGTTTTGAAATTCGAGCGCCTGTTTAGACACGAGAGATAAGCAGGCCCGATTGGTTAGTTTGGGGCCAATGGGACTTCAAGCCCGCAGTCTCTCGCACCGAATACGTCGATGCGTGCTTGCGTTTTGAAAGTCGAGCGCGTGTTTATACTCGAGAGATAAGGGATCCTTCTTTACTTTGAGGATAGGACGAAGCAGGCGGGACTACGCGCAGTTAGCGGACTACCCTTCTATTCATGTGTCTCTGCGCGAGACGTATTGATGCTGGATAATACTTTGTAATTTCTAGTTCTCCAAAATTAATCAGACTGATCAGCCAGAGCATTTCGCCAGGTTCGCGGTTTATGACCGTATTGTCCCGCAAGTCGGCGCTAAAGAACGGTTTCCTACAGTTTCGGATAATTTATGACTTAATTGGTTATAGCAACTCGAAGACTTTCTGCTTCTCTTCCCTTCGGACCCTTTCGAACCGATACACGTGGTGTCTGTTTTCTATCTCGAAGCAATGGGTACATTGGCAGTAGAAGGACGGAGCGCGGGCTTTTGTGAAAGTGTAGGATGGTTCGTTCCTTGCACTTCTGCAAAACACGTCGGTTTCGAAAATGTGCTGGCTTCTTTTTACCTAAAGCCTCTTGTCCTGGTGGGAGTAAACTCATAATGGGACGAGAGAAACTACTTGGGGGTAGAGGAAGTTATTTGGGAAAAAATCCTGTCACTCAGCTAGTAATCTCGGCCCAGAAATGTACTCCGCCGAAGAGTATTACGCTGTGTTCTGGGTGTACGTGCGGAACGACTGGGACGCGAGTGCTACCGTGCGAGTGTTGGCAGTGGAACGTAGGAACAACACGTTCCGTAGAAAATAAATTAAGTGATCAGTGTTAGTATCAGTGCAGTGAAGTGAATATTCGGTACATTAACCCGGACGCACTTGACGTTGCGACCCTTACTTTTCGGTGGTGTCCTGCGAATACCTGCGATCAGCTGAGCACTGGGCGCTACCCTACCATAAATCTTTCCGTCCACCGATGACCAGAATCGGTACAGTGACCCAGTGACACAGGTTTCCGAAAAGGAAGGAAAGGAATGTCCGAATGGGTGAGTTTTATTTAATTTATTGGTGATTATTAGGTGTAGAAATAAATTCTTTCCGAATTTAGGGTATAATAACAGTTCGATTTAAAAAGTATGAAAACAACTCAATCATCGACATAATTTCCATTATTGTTCATTACCTTTTGTCATTTTTCTGGCAGCTTATGAATACCACCGCGATAGAAATTCAGTAGCTTTGTACTGATTATGTAAATCCAGTCGGAAAAAATTTATTCATACACCTAATATTATTGTTTAAATTTAGTTGTGTTGGCCGTTATTAAACTACGGATTTTTACCTCAATAACGAATTACGATCACATGTCGTACATTTTCTGCTACATTACCTTTTCGTTTATGCCTTATTTAAAATCGAAATTATACTTCTTATCCTCTCACTTCAAATAATTCTTATTTAAGATTATGCTTTAAAAAGAAATGTGTAACGCGGTTTCCTTCGATGCATGCCGACTTGCTTGTTCGTACGTTCGTAGTACAAGCGGAGTCGCCTACCGCGGGAGCTCGGACGGAAGGCGCGCGCTCTGATTGGTCGGTGCTTTTTGTTAATATCTCGTTAACGAAACCTCGGAGAGCATTTTTGCAAAGGAAAAAGTTGTTTGCAATCATCCCCCGAATCACCCCCTTTAAGGACCCGCAGCATTTTTGGGACACCCTGTATATCTGAGGAACAATGTATGAATACTGTTTTATTCATTTGTGCACTCATGAAGCAGCAGGCTTCGTCGAAAGTTAAGAGATTTTAGAGCTCGCGATTCTTTCTTAACCGTCTTTTGAAACATCGTTGGCTTATTAAAATTTTCTACAAGTTGTAAAGAAATGTTGTGAATTCTTGCATTATGGAAGCTTTTCAGGTCGGTATATACTACATTTTCCCAAAAGTTTTATTTTGTATCATATATATTTGCAGAGTTATTAACATTTGAAGATAATCAAGAATTCAGTAAATTTTCTTTACGATTATAAGATTTCATTAACGAATTTGTTATACTGTTAAGCCGTGTTAACTGCTTTTGGTGGTGCCATTACATTTCATAAAGGTTTGTGATGACAATCCAAAAACGAACGGTTCCGGTTTCGTCCGGTTTCAAGTTTTAAAGCTAATTTAGCTAGAAATGACAACCGAGAACTGCTGCGGTTTACCGTACGCCGCGCCTGTAAGGTCGCGCTCGCCAGGCCTCCGTGAGGTGGTGATACGAAACCCTTCGAAGGAATTGTTTAGATTATAGACAAAATATGTTTATGCTATTCTGTAGATAAGCCTTTGACTAAATCCTCTACATTCTGTCTGCATTCAGTTGAATCAGTGCCATCAGGAACTGCACAGCGAGACATTTGAAGCAATTTTTACATACTTACGTTATATTTTAGTTCTTTTTTCATTTTATTCAGTTTAAGTTTCGTTTTGTATTGTTTATATTTAGTGTGTATTACATATATTTAGTGCGTGTTATATATATTTATCGTGTGTTTTTTAAGTTCAATAATTAAGTGCCATTTGGATTTTACTTTTATATTTCATCTCATTTTACTTATACTCGGTAAGTACGGTTAAACATTTGTCACATGAGCTAGATATTTTCCGCTACTGTTATTAAGTTGTTAATTATTTAATGAGAATATATACGCATAGGTATCAAAATGTCAACAAATTCTTCGGTGTGTTACGTTCGGAACGTAAAATTTTTCTTTTTAGGCGGGGTATGCACCAACAATGCGTAGCGTTATGGGAAATCCCTTGTTGAACATACTCCTGCCTATTAATTAATAATATTCTTTCTGTAATGAAAACCCCTTTCTTGGAGCATCGTCGCCTCAACGCATTGCCGTTCCGCGAAATAGATAAAGCGGTGCTGACGCAGCGGCGTTCTCACCGGATAGTCGCGTTCGATAGGACCAGTGGTTCTCCTGTTGTGCCGAACCCGTTCTGTGTGAGCGGCAGAGGGAGCGTTTCAACAATGGCTTGCAGCATTATGGGAGAATCCTCGTTGAGAACACCTCTGACCGTCGCGTTAAACATTGTAACTTAATCAGTAACGGCTACAGCAGGAATGCACAGACTGGATCATTTCTTAGAAGACTGACGGAATTGTATACCCTACATCCGGTGCAGGGAACCGCGCCTTCCCACGGTTTTGTCGCACGTGCAATTTATTAATTGATTAAAAAGTATTGTTAAAAACAAATGTCCAACACAATTTCTGATAGTCCAACGACTGTGGGATTCCCCTAGTCAGGAATTGTAGTAGTTAGTCTATGAGAGTTCTGGATCAAGTGGTGGCGAGGGGGTGAGGCGGGGCGGGGGGTACCGCGCTTTTCCGCGAGATGGGCGCGGGGGTGAGGCGGGGAGGGGGGTACCGAGTTCATAGGTGAGGGGGGGTGACGTCACAGGGGAGGGGGATTTCAAGATGGCGTCGATCGAGTTTGTTGGTGAGGGGGTGACGTCACGGGGGAGGGGGGATTTTCAAATTTTCAAAATGGCGTCTCGCGCGCATGTCGAGTTCGTAGGTGAGGGGGTGACGTCACAGGGGAGGGGGAGGATTTTCAAATTTTCAAAATGGCGTCGCGCGGATTTCGTATTGGCGCCACCTATTGGATGTTTAAGGTACTTTGGGCCCGCGTCGGTATTTGGGCCCGCGTTGGGTAATTTTTCATATTTTTCAAATTTTCAAAATGGCGTCGCGCGCATTTCGTATTGGCGCCACCTACTGGATGTTTAAGGTACTTTGGGCCCGCGTCGGTATTTGGGCCCAAGGTGGATAATTTTTCATATTTTTCATGCATTTCGCATTGGCGCCACCTGGTGGATGTTGAAGGTACTTTGGGCGCGTGTCGCCGCCGCGCAATCTCCGTACGCGTGCGGGGACCGGTGCGCAGGCGCGACCGCGACCGATTCGTGAAAATTCGAATTGCGTCTTCGATGGTGATGATTTCTGAGAAAGAGGGCGAACCAGGATTTCTGAGAAAAGATAAGGAATCATAGGGCACGACAGGATCGAACGCGTTTTGTAACACCTACGTGCACGCGCTTCCTGCCGTGTGTTTATATTCGAATCGTGGGACCGATACAGCGCTTGCAATGCTCTAAACATAGAGCGATAATCATTGTAAATCAATCATCGCGATAGCCCATGGAATAAACATTGCACCGCGTGTTTAGCGATAGCCCATGGAATAAACATTGCACCGCGTGTTTATATCTGAGCAGGATTGAACGCGTTTTGGCCTCTAAGAAGTACCCTAGAGCAAACGCAATGTTCCTGAAACAATAAATTAGGCGTTGCGTTCACGCGACAATTATTCGAGTGGAGTTCCGAGTATTTTCACGATCGAGAACAGGGCGACGTCTCAAGTATCCTTCTCGAGGGGGCTGCGAGTCAAGCATCGTGGGAAACGTGTCAGGGTGAAAAGAATTCGTACATAGATTTACGTGATTTTAGAAGTATCCTTCTCGAGGAACTGCGTAATTCGACACCGATAACTATTCGAGATTAGTTAACCCAAATACCCCAACCGCCTCACGAAAGAATGTAACGTCGCGCTTGTATAAACATCCGCCAGAATTAATATATATGTGTGAAAGGATATTATAAATAATACGTTAGAGGTATTGATGTGTAAGTCATACATTTATTAAAAGATATATCCGTACTATCGTGGTACGTGGTTTACATCACGCAGCATGGATTGTAATCCTAACGCTAACAATTCACAATCGATCAATGAATGCTTTTCGAAGTGCTCGCTTTCGGAAATTAATTTCACATAATTCGTTGGAACGGAAGCGGTACGTAGAACTTCTACGAAGGTGGCATATTTAATGCTTACTGAGTACATATTTTCAGTTAGCCAGGAAAACATATGTTCAATGCAATGTTCGTACGCGAATAGTTTTCGCATCGTGGCTTCGGTCATATATATGACAACGCGATTATCACTGATTTTAATAAGTTGATCATCATGCATACGCGTGAAGTCCAGTCGTAAATGATCAATTACGATGTGAGTTTGGGGCGATGTTGCGTTGCTGCGTAACCGTTGGAGTATATCCGCCTCGTTTTGCAGCAGGAGCATCCACGTCGACATTGAAAAGCTCAACTCGTTGCCTTTATTGTCGGCTATGGCGATCTCGACGTGGCACGAATCCATGCCAATGCGTATTCCAATAGTTAGACGTTTATAAGCTGTTGCGGTCAATGGGTAATCACGTCCCAGGATCCGTACGACTAATGGTTTTGGCGCTTTCAACGTTTTTGCCGTTGCGAATCCAAAACATGTACACGAAATTAATGCATCGTTCATTCGCTATAGTTTACAGTGAAAGAAGTAAGTGAAAAGTGTATAATAACGAGTACGTACCTCATATTAGACTGTTGATGTTGTTGTTGATGTTGTTGACGTTTATTTGGAAAACCACCATCGTTGCCGGGTGCGCAGGATGAATCGTTTAAGCCGCGTTTCTACATTTTGATATTCACTATGTATGATTTTCTTCGGTGTACAAAATGGCGCGAGCGATACTTGTTAGCCCTCGAGCGTACGTGGCGTAATGGTACCTACTATACTGACCCACGTCGCTTTATACTGATTCACGTACACGTACACACCAATGTGTAAGAGTATATTGTATCATGGTTGTGTTACGACACACGAACAGTAATATGAATAATGCGCGATAAATTAAAATGGCGTCAGCAGCAGATTCAAATAGCGCACGCGCTAAATTCAATACGTACACATGCCGCAGAAGAGTCGAAGACAATTCGCAGTGCGAACCATAAAAGTGCACTATAAGTTGGAATAATTAGTATCAAATCATCGAAGAAGAAACTGTGATATGGACGCCCCCCGCCATACATACTCCACGACTACCCCTACTCTGCAACGTGCAGGGCTAGCCCTCCAGCCTAGAGAACCGAAATCCATATAAGGACGTCGACCGCCACCGCACGGGCCAGTGTGTTTCCAAAAAGTTTTTCAATTAATTTTTATAATCAGTTTTTTAAAAAAAAAATGTACGCGTGTGAATATGTTCGTGCACCCGTGAGGCGCGGAATGAATGCCGCTATGATGCAGCGATGCATCGTAAGTATACAATGAAATAAGTGTCAGAATGCCTCCGCGACGAGTAAAGATACACGGTAGCGGCAGGGACAGTTCGATCGACATATACAGGGTGTTTTTTTTTTCATGTACTTGGCGTCGAGACGCTACCGCGTCTCTAGATTATACATAGTTGTGTAAATTTAATTGGTGCGCGTATTTCATTCGACGATATTATATTGAAGTTGTGCGTTTGTTACAGCAACTACATGGCAGAGTGGAACGTGCGTGGCAGCATGAGCGGGACGAGATGATTAGAATAATCGTAAGTATGGTTTTTATGAAAATTGAATTGATGCGCGCATTCAATTGGACCGTATTCTAACGAATTTATACATTTGTTATAGTGTGAGCGTGATAATATCACCACGATGGCGTGGCGCGCAGAGCGCGAGGAATGGATTAGCTATCTCGTAAGTGATGTTACACAAAAAATTATATTGGTTCGCGTACACCATTAATCAATGTTTTAATAGATTCGTGTGTTTTTACAGTGCCAACGTGAAAAAGCGATGGCAGATTGGACTGAGAAATATTTGGGGACGGTTGGGCGCCTCGTAAGTGATGTTTTTTAAAAATTATATTGACGCGCATACATTAATCGACATTATTTTAATCGATTCGCACGTTTGTTTCAGCGTCGAGAGGACATTGAAGCCCATGCGCGCGATGGGGATATCGATATTATAATCCAGCTACTCGTACGTGTTATTTCATAAAAATTAAATTGATGCGCGCGCATCATTCGACGATGTTTTAATCGAGGCATGTGTTTGTTTCAGCGACGCCAATACCCGACAAGACGCGACGGGCGAATCTGCCATGAATTACGGAGTAAAATACAAGAGGCCAGACGTACGTGGCGGGATGATACAAACAATATTGAATTTTTATCATTTGAGGGCGACTTTTGGGAGTTGCCCCGTTTGTTTAAAGAGTGAGTATAACCAAATTTTAATTGTTTGGTGTATCACGCGCTATTACCAATGTTTTATAGAATAATAATTTGGTGTTTTTTCTGTGTGTTGCAGGACATAAAATCAACAAATAATTTTTAAAGGGTCTAGCAGGGTAAGTATGGGCAAACGGCCCCCACGCCGATTCCTGGAGGTGTTATTTTTTAAACAATGCTCCTGGCCTGAAACACCATTGTGTAAAGTTTTAGATCGCTACCCCCCCGTTTAAGGGTAATACGGGGGTGAACGCCCTTAACGTTATTAGTAGTAAGTATAAGGGGATTCTAACTCAGGTCCTCTGAGGGGAGCGCGGGGGCGGGGGGAAGTGAGGGCGCGCGGGGGAGCGCGGCGGAGGGAAACATGGACGCGGGGCTTGCGGGGAGTGGAAGGACGGTTGCGCGCGCACGAGCCGCGGAGTGGGGGAAGCCGCGATCGTGGAGGGGATCAGTCCGGGCCGAGCGGCCGCGGAGACCTCTCCAGACCGGACCCACCGCCGGAAATTTCCACGGAGGTGAATGACCCCCAAAAAATCTCTTTCAGAAGAAACGGGTTTCTGGAGTCGTTCAATACAAGCATTTCTTTCGCACCACACGTATTATCGTAGTCGTCGTCGCACGTGCAGTCTGATTGTAATCTCTTCACCTCGAAAATCAAGCAACCGTCCGTCTTGATCCACAACGCGTATCGTCAGATCCGTAATGACTCGTGCGGTGATTGGAAGGTAAATGATCTGCGCGGGCGTTTCCGATATCTTATATCCTGGTGGAACTCTCGGAGAAAATTCATGTATCGTATGTACGCGCCTCCCATTGTTGTACGCCCCAGCGGTCACGCTACATTCTATGCGAATAATGTTCACGTTCATGATATTAATTGGATCGTCCGATTCGTGCCATCGTTCTGGTGCTAATACCCGATTCGTGGAGAATCCCAGTAGCGATCCAATGTTGTTGGGCTTTGTAAAGTCTACGGTGAACCGACAGTACAGCTCGCTTTTCATGGTATTGTTATTGGGACGCAACACTATAGGATACACATCGTTGTCCCTGTCATCCCCATCGCCATCGGTGTCACCAAGATTTTTTGGATACCGTTCGAGTAATCGTTGCTTCAGGTACTTGGCAATGGCGTCTAGTTCGTAGGAGCCGTGGGGAATCGTAATGTATTCATAAGCGGTGTCGGCACTGTTGTTTACGATGAAGTAGAATTTATCGTTGCTCGAGTCGATGTTCGGTATTGTGTGATAAGTTTCAAAGGTTGTTAGACCAAGCTCGTAATCGTCATCGCTCAAATCTATGGGTGGAAAGTAGCTCGCCGCGAGGGTGCTACTCTTGCCGGTTAGAGTGAATGTTAACGACATATTCTGCCCGAACTGCTCAACCAGTACTGAATCAGAGTGGTGGGAAGTCAATCCTTAAATTTGGCGCCGATCGTTTGTAGAAAGCGTAGACATAGTTGTCCGCAATTGCTCTGATCGTACTTCTGATAGGACGTTCGATTGTATTCAATTTTCACAGCATCCTTATCCAGATATTTTACCAATTCCATAGGTGGTCGAAGATTCCCAAAGCTGTCGAAATATATAGCTCGACATCCTCTCTTCGCATACGCCACCCAATGAGTCCCCGGCCCCTCAACATTGTCCAAATTTACGATACCGCTCTCGTTTCGACGTACTCCACCAGCTGGTAACGCGTTGCGCATAAAAACACCTCTAAAGAATGGAATACGCATACGTTTTGCCAACTCCTCCAATTGCACATCGGTAGTTACGCCCGCAGGCATTTTTATTTTCATTTCGACGTTTTTTTTTTTCGTTTAGATACTCCCTGTCCGCGCTTGTATGGCGCGAGATAAAGTCCGCGACCTTCCATGGAGCGATTGTGGCGTTGCATTTCCTCCAGCTGACGTTGCGCCGCCTTATTATCGTTTACCGTCCTTGGCAATGCCCGCCGCTCCACCAGCCAATGATCCGAGAACACCCAACAGCGGGAGAAGTGGTAATATACCACCCCGTTTTGCCACCGGAAGAATCCGCTTTTGTGATGCTCTCTTTAGAGTCCTTTTGCGGGTTTTTGTTTTCATCCCCATTCCGATCTTCGTCTTGGCCTTCATAGCTGCCCAAACAGCTGTAGCAGCACCTCTTTCACCTAGAGTCGAGTCTCGCGCAACGATGCGTTTTCGCGCTTTGTCAGCGAGAACGTTATCTGCCGCGTGCCTTTCGCCGAGGTCGTTGCTACGCGAATATGCAATATCGTGTTCGCGACACGCTGCGTCCAACGGATTGATACCTCGATCCCCTCTAGCCAATCGTTTTGCAAGATGAGTTCCTGGACCGCAAAACTGATATCCCGGGATGTGTAATTCGATAGGTAGCGCGTTTATAGCTCGATTTAACAAACCACAACCTTTCTTTACTCTCGTCGGTGACATTCGCTACAGTTTTTAATCAGTGGTGTTGGACCGTCGATATGCGTTCGCTGCCAAGGGCGATTATAATGTTCCAAGCACCGGCGATACTGCTGAACCTCGGAATTGGCTTTTATATGCTCGGGGAGCCTGTCCCACAACCGATCAATGTGCCTGCCAAAGTCTCGCAGTAGAATAATCTTTGGTATATATTTCAATTGCTCAGAGGTTAGGTCTCGAATATCATAATTATCCGACAGGATCAGAAGCATTTTGAATACTGAGCTGTGGTGTTTCAGCGCGGACCTATAAATAGGGCGCATCACCGCCTCGACGTATTCAAAATCATTTTTCACGGTTCGCGGGGAGGATGCGATTCGTGCGACAACCTGTAACCATACGCGTGACAAATTTTGACGATAAATCGCGAGTGATGGCTTCGAAAACAGGACGCAGACATGGTAGCATGCTACCAAACACTATCCGCTGCCTCATTTGTGGTCCATCAAATTGTGGAAAGACCAACGTGCTGGTCAGCTTGTTGGAAAGTCCTCACGGCGTCCGCTTCGAGAACGTGTACGTGTATTCCAAGTCGTTGCAACAGCCGAAATATCAGTACTTGGAGAATTTATTGGCTCCGATAGATGAAATTGGCTACTTTACGTTTTCGAATAACAGTGACGTCATCCCACCGAGCGAATCGCTTCCGAATTCCATTTTTATCTTTGATGACGTGGCATGCGACAAGCAAGATACGATACGAGAGTACTTTGCAATGGGGCGCCACTCGAACGTTGACTGCTTCTATCTCTGTCAGACGTATGCAAAGATTCCCAAACATCTAATACGCGACAATGCGAATCTGTTGATTCTGTTTAAGCAGGATGGTACCAACTTGAAACATGTGTACAACGATCACGTAAACACCGACATGCCTTACGAGGATTTCTGCGCTTTGTGTCGTAATTGTTGGCAACGGGAGTATGGTTTCGTGGTGATAGACAAGGATAGTGCAATGTCCAATGGACGTTATAGAAAGGGATTTAACGAGTTTGCCATACCATGAGATGGTCAATTGTCGTCAACACGTCGGTGGGAAAGCAACGTCTGCGGTACAGCGATGATCGATATCGATAGTCTGGAGATTAAGGATCGCGAGAGAATAGCGAAGGAAATTGCAAAAACCAGCGAAGCCATTCGTCAGAAACATCAGGCTTTGAAGACTGGCAAGATGGAGGAAGATATCGCGTTGGAGAAATACTTTAAACCTATCGTCGAACCACTAAAACATATTGCGGAAAATACCGCAGCGACGGAAGCTGACACATCGCCGCTGATGAGCACAGACGTTGAGGGGAATGAAACATTAACGCCTAAAAAAATCCTTCTGAAAGGGAACACATCGCGCAAGGCAAAGAGGAAACAACACATGTCGGCGGAATATTCACCCATAACCTCGACACCAGTTCAAGCGAAGCGGAACCGACAGAATGCCAGATCAAACGATTCTCCGACTCCACCCACACCAATAAGTACATTTCCCAATGTGCAATCACTCTCAACCATTGATGATGATGTTTTCGAAACTAGTCCCAATGAGTCGTTTGTAACATCTATTAGACAGCAATTCCAAACATCCGAGGGACAAGAGACGTTTCGCAATCATTTCGGCCCGCTGGGGCAAAAATACATGAGCGCGATCCTAAGTGGTGATAAGGATACAACAATGGACTATGTGTACGGCGTATACTTTGGCAATAGTGGAACGATGCTTGGAGATAAGGCTTTCGATATAGACAAGGATGATAATATAATCATAGATGGTGTAAAATACAGAGGAACACCCGGTCTTTACGAACTGATTTTCAAGAGAATTCCCGATGATGCTCTATACACCGATGCCGATAAACAAAAATATAAAAGTATACTGCTGGCGACGAACGCCCACAGACGCGGTCATGGTGCTAAAAATCCCATATTGAGCAACAAGGGACACAAGTACAAATATGTAATTGCACCGCTACTCCCTCGCGCATCAGCTAGTAGGGCAGGGAAAGGTCTAACGGTACCGCGCGCTATGGTGGTAAACGATAACAAGATCGATTACGTACACTGGAACGATCCCAACGAGCTGGTGGATCGAATGCGTTTGCTTGAAGCGTCGCGTCAGGCGGGTAACAACTCTCACGATCCCGAAATTCTATCGATTATCGAGGAACTCCGCGAGGTAGGCCTCATTATAAATTAAACCGCATGCCGATGATGTGCGCTGTATGCATCGAGATGTCGATCAACAAATTTGGGGTATCGCTCGAGAAGAGTGGAGCAGCTACAATGGACTATTACAAATGGAGCGGTTTGCTTCGAAATTACATGCGAGATAACACCCTTTGCATGGCTGGTGTCGACTTTGATGCGAAATCACGCAAGATACGACGTGTAGCTCAGCCGGTGGCCGACACCGATGTCGTCAATAAACTATACGTGGAAAAGAACATTAAACTTTTGAGAGAGCAGCAGGAAGAATTAGAGAGGAAGCTGGTTGTGTTTCAGAAAGATATGCTGACGTTGCAAAACAGCGTTCAAAAGATATCGGAGGCGTTCAATTCTATCCCGCAGCCCGACAGCGAAACTCGTAAAGTTAAAGAGGCTATAACCGCTTTTGCTACGGAGCAGCAACTTGTCCAGAATTTCCTCGGACCGATGAGAAGCACATAATAAATGTATGCGATAATTATCGCATCATTCGTGTCCAAGACACCTCTGCGATCAAACATGCGACCATTATCGAAATCCAAGAGTAAAGAAGAAAACCATGGCTACAAGAAGCTACAACTCGTTGAGGAATTGCACGCTCCAGCTCGAAAACATTTCCCGCGGAGACGCGTCGTAGTGCATGGATACGATGATTTGTGGCAAGCTGACATTGTAGAAATGCGTCCATACTCGCGTTTCAACCAAGGTCGCCACTACATACTTACCGTCATCGATGTGTTGAGCAAGTATGCATGGGCGGTGCCGCTCAAGACTAAAAGTGGCGCTGAGGTGACTAAAGCGTTCGCAAAGATATTTAGAGATCGATATCCGAAAAATTTGCAAACCGATCAAGGAAAAGAATTTAACAACGCCGATATGCAGAAACTCTTGACAAAGCACGATATTAATCATTATTCGACGTATTCGGTGATGAAGGCCTCCGTCGTAGAACGTTTCAATCGAACTTTGAAGAACAATATGTGGAAATTGTTTACGCTCAATGGAACCTATAGATGGATCGATGTGCTACCGCGTCTGCTTGTAGAGTATAACGCACGAAAACATAGAACCATCAGAATGCGTCCTTGCGATGTTACCCCTGTGATCGCCGACAGGCTGCTAGCCACCGTATACAGCAACATAAAGATCGCTGCTCCAGCGAGATTCAAGTTGGGCGAGTTTGTGCGCGTGAGCAAATTTAAAACCATCTTCGATAAAGGCTATACGCCGAATTGGACAACGGAGGTGTTCAAGATAGCCAAAGTACAGGCAACTAATCCTGCAACGTATCTGCTCGTCGATTCCTGTGGAAAACCCGTTGCCGGTGGATTCTATGAACATGAGCTGCAACGTGTCGCCGATCCTGATGTGCATCTAGTGGAAAAAGTGTTGCGTAGAAAGGGGGATAAGGTGTACGTCAAGTGGCTGGGGTTTGATAAATCAAACAATTCTTGGATCAATAAAAATAATATATTGTAAAATTAATAATTCAATAAATACAATGATACATATGTGTAAATGTGTAAACAATTTTTTTATTTTAACACATTAATCCCACTATTTATAATACAATAATTCCACTATTTATAATACAATAATTCCACTATTTATAATACAATAATTCCACTATTTATAATACAATAATTTCTATTTTACAATGGGATATTATAATGTCCCCAGGGCAGAGTGTCGGTCGAATCGGGTACGATATGCCGCTTGTCATCATATGGACTTAGAGCGATTTTAGATTCCGAAATGGTGTACACTTTATGATGCTTAGACCGTATACATGATTGTGTGCGAACCATTTCGATCTCCCTTTGCAAACACTGCGCGTAATCGTCGAAAGTTATCGTTCTGGCTATGACGTTGGTCTTGACGCCTTTCGCCTTTTTCGTATCTTTTTTACCATCTACGCGAAGTGCATACATTTTCGCTCTAAGACCTACGAATTCGGTCATTATCACACCGTTATTTTCATCCTTCATCAGCCCTGGAACCTTCTTATTTACACGTGGCATATTATATGCATTGTCGATAGGATAATCGCTTGTGTCGAATCTATCGATATTGTGCTTCATGGTCTCGTAGATATCGTCGCATCGAATATGGTAAATGAGGCTGTCTGTGTCTGTGTATAGAATTTTACAATTTTCCCCATGCTTGGGCGACATGTACTCGTGATGAAATTCATACAAACAAATTTTTGATATGTCCAGAATGCACATACCCACGTATATCGGTTTGTTGAATTTCACCTCGAGTTTTCGCAATTCAACAGCTATTAAATTTTCCGAAAAAACACTTCTGCTATGGAAATTCGGTTTCGCGATCATTGCCTCCGCGCCATATCGCCCTTCCCAATGTGTTAACAGTTTTACATCCACGTGATTTCGTACATTTTCCATAGTTTTGCCAAATACCGCGTTGTTCATCAATTTGTACAAATTTTTTTCAAAGTCGTTTGTCGCGCTTGTTCTGAACCGTGTATTGAGTTCGATGTAATCGCGGAGCCAGGGAGATTGAGCGAATTGAAGCACGCGGTGTATCTTTGTAATACGAAGACCGTGACGCGTGCACTGCTGCAGGTTACGGTAATGGATAACGTAACGCTGCTTATCGTATACCGTCGCGAGTAATTTGTCCTGCCTGCTGCCAGGTGGTTTGGCACGCGTCGGGCAGAACGGTAGATCGGCATGAGCGTTGTGCAGACGTTGCGGATATTCCAGATCTACCTCGAGAATGTACCCTATGAGCGAATCGACTTTGATTGATGATACATCAAACTTTGCGACATCTTCGACCCATTGAAATTTAGCGTATGGTAGGGGCTGACACATTGCCCACCCATACAAATTATTCACATCAAAGTACATCAAGTACGATGACTCTTCCGATGCGTCGTAAGATGGCATGTACTTGTTATTGGCATGTGCATATCTTCCGGAACATTGGCTTAAACCACCACGTATGCCGCGTTCGATAAACATGACCATATCGACGTCGGTGAGCAATTCGAATTCAATTTTGGTATGCTTTAGCATGGCATCCCACGTGAAACCGGGTAGAGTATAATAATGCGCCGAATCTAATCCATAACTTTTGATACAACTTTCGCGAAAATTTTCAAAAATATCAGCCAATAACAAGACATCAGTTTTCAAATACAAGTCGCTGTATTCGCCCAAGGTTCTAATCCCGAAACGCTGCCAGATAGTCTCAGCGTGCGCGTAATCGCTCTCGGATACAGTCTCACCCGTTAACGAACTGTAGAATGACTCGCGCGGCGGTAAGCATGGATCCTGCAGCTTGTTCGCGCAATCAAGGTATTCGTACGGAAAGACACCTTTTCGCGTCAATAAATTGAAATCTTCGGTGGATAATGTTTCAAATTTGGATCGTAAAATTTTTAATTGATCTATGCTAAGAAAAGATGCTAATTTGTCGAGACTGGTATTGAGAAATTTGTAAGAATCGATGAATCGTAATTTAATATAATTTCGCGAGTCTGATTCAGCCGTATCTTCGACATTTTTTGTGAACGAAATATACTTTTCTTTGGTTATGGGCAATACATCAACGTGACCGTCGAAAGCGGTAGCTATTTCCTCGATAATGAAATGTGAATCGTAGCCGGATAAATTATGGAAAACTATGGGGATGTAAAACGCGTTTTTATAATTTAAATTGCACTCCGAATGTGCCGGGCCTCTAAACCGTCCGGATAGATGACAATGATCGCGAACTCGTACATCGTTAGCCTTGAATGGTTTTTCGCAAATATGACAGTCTGTTGCATCGTGAAATATCGTCAACTGTTCGCTGGTTAAATCAAGCATGGGAACATTACTGTTCAAGATGGGTTTGGCGAAGTTTGCAAATTTTTTCAGTTCGTATACGAACCATGAAACACAATCCGCGTCGCGGCGACATCGATACGTCGATAGCGATGTGTCGTAGGAACAATGCATATAATATGCAATGCTATGCACTTTATGGTGCTGATATGTATGTAACTTATTATCTAGATCACCCACGCGATTGTCCTCTGTTTTCTCGATGATGCACTCCAGATCTGCATACACCACGAAGGGGAGCCGCTCCTTCCTGCAGTGGTTCTCGAAGCTTAGGAGATTTTTTCCTTCGCTGGGCAGCAGGATGGCGCAGTCGTTCATCTTGCCGCAGTCCAGCGAATGGATCTCCAACTTCTCGACAGATCCGAAATAGTGCATGCATCTGTAACCATAAATTTTTTTATTTAATTTGTTTCGTGAGACATTTCAATATTTCACAAGTTTTCTGTACATACCGATCGCAGATGAATTTCTTTTCCTTGTGCCTGCTCAGCTGCATGCTCACCAGCCGGGACAAGTTCTTGATAAGTACAAAGTGCCCTACATCACCGTGCTCTTGATTCGGTGTGTAGAGCAGGTTGACGTGTTGATCCCTCTTGTTGCTGGTGAGACGCAGCGGAAAGACCGTCGACCCTTTCTCCTCGTCGAAGGTGTAGACGTTGACGGAGATTTCGTTCTGTCGCTCAAACTTCCCTATTTGCTCCAGGGACATTGGGAACTCAATGCCCTGGAGATTTAGCACGGAAGCATAAGGCGGGTACGAACTTGGGCGATCGGCATTTCTTTCGACAGGATGGAGAGCGGCGACCACTGCCCACGCGAAACACGCATTGTCCGGGGATTGCACGCTAATTGTGGCTTTCTTCAAAGACAATATACGCGGCAACTTGACGTAACATCCCGCGCGCAGCGGATTGTACTTGTTGACATTGACGGTTAGATTCATGATTCTCGTCAATGCCCATCCGCTGTCGCGTTCCTGGAACTCTTCCAGCGATGCCAGGGTGGGTTCGATGACGCATCGTTGGTACCACTCCTGTAGATCGGATGTGTGGAAGAGTTCGCAGTTTCGGGTGTTGATGCTTTTACAAGCATGCTTGTCACCCGCCACAAATTCGCCGTTGAACACAGTGTTCACTTTGAGGTTTCGCTGTTTCCTCAAAGCATCCTGCACATGCTCCAGCACGATGGTCCCCGCATCCTGAAGGAAGTTGCGCAGCTCGATGTAATTCGAATTTAGCACGGCACCAGTTAATACGCGGCTATCGAACGCAGTGTCTATTTCGCGCCACAAAAGTCCCGTACTCGAATGACCGGCACCTTCGCGCACGAAACGTCCGCGCAACGAATGTTTCAGTCCTTCGAGACGTGCGATTCGAGCAATCAGCGATTGCCGAACACCGATCGATAATCGTGGGCGTTTCACGCGACTTTGTTCTTCCAACGATTCGATGCACTCGTTGCACCGTTCTTCCCACGCGAGGTACTCTTCCCGAGAAATCAATCGCGTGGATTGATCCAACAATTGGCGTTCTACTTGCGCGAATTCTTCCATGGTCGTAAATATAATGTGACTTTTCCACGCAATACGTTGCAACGATTTACGGCTTTGTACAGTTTAGAGCATATATTTATATCCTCATCATGATTTGGTATCTCTGTCTAACTCTTTTAGCGCACCCCCTCCCTCGAATGCATTAGTTTCTGCTAATACTGTATAATTCATTCTTTTTGGCGTACCCCTCCCCAAATGCATTAGTTTCTGCTGATACAGCATAATTCTTTCTACGATTCACGCGTATGAGGAATTAGCGGGCATGATCATCCGACATAGTTTCTGCTGATACAGCATAATTCTAAGACTCGACGTTCCCAGAAATATTATATTACGTTCGGCACGTGTCGAGACTTTTTATCCTTGAGGATGGGACTCAAATTACATATGCTACGACGTTGAGATTTCGGCACATTATGGAAAAATTGGTAGCTTTATAATAAAATGTGGTGGCGGGGGGGAAGCAATTGCACCTCTATTTAAGCAAGTCTCTCGGATGTCATTCAATCAATCGCTCAATAGTCTCAGTGCCTTTCGACGGAACAAATTGTGCTCTGAAAACAAAATATGCAGTACCAGTGCCGAAGGAAACGTTGAACGCATGAATTATTACGTTCCGATCGTGCGAGATGACGGCGTGGCTCAATGCAGGGAGGATACAGTTGTTTGGTAAGGGTTAATTTTCACATCTTAAAATTTTTATGTTTATTCCTAATACGCGCGAGCAATTTCATAGCTTTGATTGTTCTCTTAGCCCGCACCGAACATCGCGTATCATGGTTAGAAGATATGCATTAACATCCACGGGCAGCAAATACTTGGAAATTGGGATCAGAGTATGGCCTACGATTGATGTAGAAATGGTTCTCGGCGACAATCGTGGGATGTTTCTCACGTTATCATGGGATACATGGGGTTTGCTATGCGGCAGTCGTACAACCATTGAAGAACGTGCACGATTACCTGAATCACCTTCGATGCAAATGGATCAATTAACTGTGGATTTTTGTGAAATCTATAATTCCCCGATTGTAAGGATGGCACTACATAATAATAAGTCGCTGTATTTCAAACCGAATACGGTAACATTTTTATTAAATCTTGAACCATGTATAGACTATGTGTATGCGCGGCTGTATCAAAATGTGAGAGATGTTAGGATAAAATTTGAAACTTTTGTTAAAGTGCTACAGCAAAGCGATCTTGCCTGCGAAACATTAGATGCGCGTCGTGCTGCTAAAATCATACGTGAAAGTGAACATTACTGCGAGGATTATTATGTAGATTGCGAACTGGTAGCATGCACCATCAATGATATTCTAGCTCATGCTCGTAGGAAAAAATGTTAAATTATATTCTTTTAATTTTAAATAAATTTCTTAAACACATATTATTTGTCAAGATTCGGCGTTTCTGCTAACGTTGCATTATTCTATGATTCGACGTTCCCAGAAATATTATATTATGTTCAGCACGTGTCGAGACTTTTATCCTTGGGGACTCAAATTACATATGCTACGACGTTAAGATTTCAGCACATTATGGAAAAATTGATAGCTTTAGAATAAAATGCGGTGGCGGGAGAAGCAATTGCACCTCTATTTAGGCCAGTCTCTCGGATGCCATTCAAATCGTAACAGTCGTGACAGTCGTGCCCGCACAATTATCAACTGCTTCCATTCAATAGACTCCGTCATAGTGCTAACAGTCGAACTGGGACAGTTTTTGAAACACTTTTTTCATTTTTTTATGTTAAGTGAAATTGCTTTGAAGATTGCTATGGAAGGAGAACAATCGATTAATACCGTAAGTTTCCATTACCATATTTTTAGTGAATCGTTGTGTTAGTAACTTTGAGAATTATATGAAAAAAATCGATTTTAGATTATGTCTATACCCATGGATTTGTATTGGAAAGTTGCTGCTGTGATCCCCAGTCGCGCATCCCATCCCAAAATATATGTAGCGTGTCAGAATGTTGCTGTGCAATGCGAAGAAATTCGAGGCGATGAATTTCACAAGGCAGAAGATTTTTACGATGAGGATGAGGATGAGGATGATGATGAGGAGGAGGTTTATTTGAAGGTGTTCTACAATGGTGACTGTGAAAACAACTATTTACCGCGTAGTGAATATGGGTGTATGCATTTTTGGCTAGATATGCATAGGCAAACTTCATTCATCATTGGTGAAGATGATCCGGATGATGTGGCTCCGCCGAGCTGGGAGAAGGCCCTACAATCTGTTGTATGGCGGAAATGTATCAATGCGGGACAAATCGACGAAATCGCAATTAATCGCAATGCAATATCGGGGATTGAAGTTCGTGACATTGCAGTTCAGGTTAACGAGTCTGATTTTAATACGAGTACGCCATCGCAAGTTGATATATTTTTTACTGATGATGATTTATTTACTGAAATCATCAACAATGCATTCTTTACGAACGATATTGATGATGCTATATTCAACGATGATGTTGACCAGTGGGATTGATAACTCCATCCCAATCATCATCGTCGCCATTGCCATCGCCATCACCATCACCGCCTCCGGTGGTATGTAATACTACTTTACACTGATTTATGCATTTTGATGTGTGAGTATTATATCAACGTTTGTATCTGTGTGCAGGTGATTCATGGAAATGCGTCGACACCATCCTCGCCCCCATCGCCGTCCTCGCCGCTGTCGCCCCCATCGCCGACGCCGTCCTCACAGCCGTCCTCGCCGCCGCCGACGTCGTCCTCACCGTCTTCGCCACCGTCCTCACCACCACCGCCGCCGCCATCGCCCCCATCGCCGTGGCCATAATTTATTTTTTTATTTTTGTTTTTTCTCTTTTATTTTTATGTTTTTTCTCTTTTTTTATCTTTAATAGTTTTTTTTTGTTACAATATATATTCTTAAACGTATTTCAGAGTACCATTTTATTCACCAGTCTTCCTCCTTGTCACCTAATTTTAAGATTTGCTGACGCCACATAATTCTATTTCGTTCTTCGCGCTGTTAAATGATGTCACCCTGCACGGCTGCTCCGGAGGTTTCAAATTATGCACGATCGTGCGCGACGCTAAGATTGATAAATCGGAACGCTTTAGAATACTGTTAGCTTTAAAAACTGTTAGCTTTAGAATGCGTGCGATTGTATCGCCAAGTAGTGTTGTCTCTTTCCCTCTTCCAAAATTTTAGCTTTAAAGGTAATGCTCTGTCTCTTTCCCTCCGAAGACGCGGTGTGAAAACACCAATCTTTCCCAACATTGTCCGAAACAATTTCTGATAATGTATTAAACAATTCCATCGCATAATGGTTTGGAAAATTATTTGGGGGTCGTCCCCTCCCTCGGTTAGGTATAAAAAAAATTTTGGGGTGGGCCGAGGTCTGAAAGAGATTTTTTGGGGGTCATTCACCTCCGTGGAAATTTTCGGCGGTGGGTCCGGTCTGGAGAGGTCTCCGCGGCCGCTCGGCCCGGACTGATCCCCTCCACGATCGCGGCTTCCCCCTCTCCGCGGCACGTGCGCGCGCAACCTGTCTTCCACTCCGCACAGGCCCCGCGTCCATGTTTCCCTCCGCCGCGCTCCCCCGCGCTCCCCTCAGAGGACCTGAGTTAGAATCCCCTTATACTTACTACTGTTATTATTTTTTATCTCGGTTACTACTTAAAATATTTGAATGAGAAAAATTTGAAAAAAGCTACATACTAACTGTACTTCGTGTATTTTTCTCGAAATTGTAAATCAATTATTAAGGGTAGAAAAAAAAAATTAATTTTTTGAGGGTGGTTTTTCGAAACAACCCTTTGAGTGACAACCTCCAAAAAAATAAAAAATAATGCTCTATTATGGTGGTATTATATAAAAAATCCTGGAGATGATCGAGTTGGTGGAACATACTTAAATAATTTAAAGAAGATCATTATATTATAAAGGGTCTAGCAGGGTAAGTATGGGCAAACGGCCCCAACGCCGATTCCTGGAGGTGTTATTTTTTAAACAATGCTCCTGGCCTGAAACACCATTATGTAATACGGGGGTAAACGCTCTTATATTTATAATTTTTTTTCTTGGTTAAAGATATTTAAATGAAACGAAAGCGACAATATTTTTCCGGATTGGAAATGAATTATTACGGGTAGAAAAATATAATTTATATTTGGGGGTAGTTTTTACACACAACCCTATGAGTGACAACCACCAAAAAATTAAGAATAATACTCTATTATATAACTATCATGTATAAAAATGTAGAGTAGTCGCGTTGGTGGAAACATACTTAAATAACCCCTCAACGACGGCGACCGCGTCCCAATATTATTTTTACGCGAACGGCGCGGCGCGGTGAGGCGGACGCGTCCCTCTATTCACCATACGACGACGTATCGACGTCGATATTGAGGGATTGAATAATTATAAAGAATAAAACTTTCAATATACGTATAGAGAATAAACATTTATTTTTATAAGTCCACAACAAAAAGTTGGTTTAACGAAATAAATGCGTGGGTAAATATATAGTTTGGATTAAGACAATAGATAAAGAAAAAAAAACAAATAATACTCTCTAATTATACCATTATAATATAATGAACTCTTATACAAAAATGGATTTAATCTTCATCACTGTTTTCTTCGATAACTGCGGTTGTACCATCTGTTACATCGAATAGATGTGTCAATGTTTCAGACGGATTAACAATTTTTGATTTATAACGCCCGTGTGACAAATAATAAATAATAGCAGCAACGTGTGAACAGCAACCTACTGTCCTATTGCCATTTGCACAATCACATGTATATCGTTTTATAGATGTGTAGCTGGTAGAATTTGGTACGTAGTCAATATAACACTGATAACTTTTTCGATTAATGTGTCTTGAGCGGACCTTCATTTTTATGATATGACTATTTTCTTTTAAATATTCGACATTTAAAGTGTTTCCATTGGTCATTAATTCCGAAAGGTAGCATACCGCTTGCGACAACTGGTACGTACCTGTGAATAGTATTTTTAAAACATTCTCAGTGAGTTCAGGAAAATCCATTAGACAGCTACCAGTCATTAGCGTTATAATTGGTATTTACCGGTGAATAGTATTTGTAATTCATTCATAGTGAGTTCAGGAAAATCCATTATAGAGCTGGCGGTAATTGTCGTGAAAGGTTTTTTACGGCGACTTAATCTCTGGTGCTCTACTAATTCCTGTAGCGTATTCTGTTGAGTTTGACGTTGTTTCATGTAGTCAATAATTATGTCTGCGAGTTCCAGATTTCGAATTTAATCTTTTGCCAAACGTGTTATGTAAAAATGAAGCTATTCGACACAATGATTTAAGACTTGGCAACAATTTGTTGTCCATTTTATGGTGCAATAGACGATATTTTTGCCCTATAGCACCGTGTACAGCTTCGACTACCCAACGTATTTTGGTAATAAATCGTGAGGAATTTGCTTCTTCTGTTGTTAACTGCATCCGCTTCCCTTTAGATGCCGGCATTAAAACATTGTATCCTTGGTTCTGCATATATTCCACAACATCTCGAAAGCCACGGTCGACAATGCAGAAATCACCTGGTCGTAAAAGTGTACTTATTCCACTAGGATCTTGTAACACAATTTTCATTATTGTCGCGTCGTTCATAGTTCCATTAAATGGACCTACTGTGTCAACAATATAGCCATTTGTTGTACAGATAGTAAATGGTTTGCACAGTGATGTTTTCTTCTATCCTGAGTACGATTTTCTTTGATACTCATTGTTTTTGCTTTTTTCATGTTTAACATACGTTCCATCAAATATCAAAGCCAATGTGGATTGCCCCATATCAAAAAGCTTTTTTGTTACGTATGCGGTTTCATTTGAAATGAGATGATCTCTAAGTTTTGCATTTATTCCAAAATTGATGGGTAAAATGTCCTTTTCGAATGCATCAATTATTTGATGAAAATATTCTGAAATCTGCTGTTCACGTTTCAAACCGAATATTGTTTGAATTATTGCGTTAGAACTACCGCTTCTAATCTTAAATAAAAATATAACTAAGGCTTGTATCACAGTTCGTGATTCGCTATTTCTCATACTGATCAGCATGTTCTCCAGTTTCTTAATATTCTCCCAATTAAGACCAGTAAATGTATTAAGCTGTTCTTCGCTTAAGGAAAAGTCACCAATTTTATCAAATAATGATGAATCCACATTACTTGCCAATTGGTTTAAAAACAACGAAACATCTGATATTTCTACTGAGCTGCAAGTAGAATGGACACGTAGCATCTGAAGTTCGTCGGTAAAGAATCGTTTCTTAAATATATGCGTAGTGCAACAACGATTGCCAGTCGGTATGTAAATTCTTTTTTGTTTGAATGCTTGGAGGCGTGCTTCGAGTGGTATCACGATGAGTTGACTGGTTGACTGACACAGAATACAATATTTATGAGTAGATACAACTCTTTTGAACGGTAGTTCTACAAATGTTTCCGATATTCTCGTACTGTCTCTGACGTGGAAGTCTGGATCCATTGCAATGTCATTGGCATCGCTATTGTTTTCATTTTTACACAATTGCTGTTTCCTATAAACAATTAATCTACATTTACAGCAAAATATACAGCCAATTGTCACAGTTTTGGTACAGTGTGCCTGGTATTTGATTGCTTCATCCTCAGAAACAATCCGTTTCACTGATCCAGTGAATTTTTTGGCAGAAAGATTACAATTAATGCATTTATCACTACCGCTTGCAGACATTTTTCTAAATAATACGGGTGCTAAATAAATCCGCGGGGATTAGTACAGGGAGATACGAAAATAATGCAATTTATTCTTAGCTTAATTATTCGAGAACAGTCTAGAAACAGTATTTATCAGTTTGCGGTCCGTTGACGCCATGATGCCGCCGCTGCATTATCGACGTCCCGGTCCGCCGACAACACGGAACCGTCGCTGTTTTATCGACATTTTGCTTGCGAGTTTACTAATAGAGAAAATCATGAATATTACGATAAAAATTGTTTGAGTGCTTTATTTAGCACCAGTATTATTTAGAAAAATGCCTGAAAGTAGTAGTGATAACTGCATTATTTGTAATTTTTCTTTAATCGATTATAAGTTATCAGCGTTTATATAATCAGAAAGACAGCAAAATACGCCTGGCTAAGTACGGATTATCCCTTCGATATGTGCAAACAAATATAAGCGATTGTCATGACAAGGGGTTGTCATTCATAGGGTTGTGTGCAAAAACTACCCCCAAATATAAATTATATTTTTCTACCCGTAATAATTCATTTCCAATCCGGAAAAATATTGTCGCTTTCGTTTCATTTAAATATCTTTAACCAAGAAAAAAAATTATAAATATAAGAGCGTTTACCCCCGTATTACATAATGGTGTTTCAGGCCAGGAGCATTGTTTAAAAAATAACACCTCCAGGAATCGGCGTTGGGGCCGTTTGCCCATACTTACCCTGCTAGACCCTTTATAATATAATGATCTTCTTTAAATTATTTAAGTATGTTCCACCAACTCGATCATCTCCAGGATTTTTTATATAATACCACCATAATAGAGCATTATTTTTTATTTTTTTGGAGGTTGTCACTCAAAGGGTTGTTTCGAAAAACCACCCTCAAAAAATTAATTTTTTTTTTCTACCCTTAATAATTGATTTACAATTTCGAGAAAAATACACGAAGTACAGTTAGTATGTAGCTTTTTTTCAAATTTTTCTCATTCAAATATTTTAAGTAGTAACCGAGATAAAAAATAATAACGTTAAGGGCGTTCACCCCCGTATTACCCTTAAACGGGGGGGGGGGGGGGGGGTAGCGATCTAAAACTTTACACAATGGTGTTTCAGGCCAGGAGCATTGTTTAAAAAATAACACCTCCAGGAATCGGCGTCGGGGCCGTTTGCCCATACTTACCCTGCTAGACCCTTTTTTAACAATTTTATTTTTAATTAAAATATTTATATCAAATAGTTTTTAAATAAACATATTTTTTATATTCAAAAAAGTTTAAAATATTTTTTTTTACATACATGCATGCATACGTAAATTATAACGTCTATATTCGCGTAAAAATAACGTTCGTATGGGAGGGATGGATATTCGTGCTCGTGGGTAGAGAAATCAGTCGCCGTTGTCGTTGCTCTCATCGCCGCCGCCGTTATGTTCAGCGCTATAGAAATCAAACAAATAATTCTTACATAAGTATTCGTGTCTCTGGATATGACGCGTAAAGTAGATGTAATATGTAGGACTTACATTAGGTGACGCTACGTATATAATCCCATATTTTCTCGACGTTCTCAAGCGCGCAAACACCGCCGTTGTTATGAAATGCACATCGAATGGCATTCGTTGATGACATAGATATCAGATTAGGAACGTCAGGCATGATCCCGCAATAATCGTTGTCAACGTCGTAGCCACCGTCGTCTTCGACAGTTCGAGCGTTGTCGTTGTTGCTGTTGTTGTTGATCTTTCGCGCCGTCAGTTCATACAAATCGCATACATCCTCAACGATTATGTCAGGTAGTAGTTGCAGCATCCACGTTTTCTTTTCCGCACCTTTCACGACGACGAAGTCAATGTTCGCGAGTACGCTGGTGAGGAGTCCTGGCAGTTTGGAGTATGGAACGTAGCCGTCGGACCAGCGAAGCCCGTGATGATTCTTCGCGAGCCAGGATGCTTGACGGTGCTCGCAGGATTTCAGACGATTCCAGAAGTATGGTGGTTCGAAGATCCAATGGCTAATCGTCGTCGTCGTCGTTTTATCGTTGTTGCTGTTTGCCCGAATCGCGATCTCTTTGGCGACGAACTCGTGTTCGTTATTGAAACCTTGCAGATCGACAATGGCGAACATTATTATTCGTTTATGGTGTCAGAACAGTAACTGAGGTCTTCGACATCGGCGTTTTAAAACAGTAGCAGTATCCGCAGTAGTAGTATTAGTAGCAGCATTAATAGTAGTAGTAATCGTTTACATACGCACGCTATATCAATTTGCGTACCACGTTGGTTAAAGGGCTGTATTCGACTATACGATCGTGTATCATCAAACAGTACGCGGTAGTGTTAGCGGGAACATTTCCTTTGAATTCGAAATCTATTCGCACGTCCACCGTAGCGCTCTTCAACGACTCGTTTTGCCTAGAACAATCTATGACCACGATAGGCGCGTATTGCAAGAATTCGATCGCGTCCAGCAACGGTTCTCCGTGACCGTAGTACGATCGATCGAATTTCGCGTACATATCGTACAGGAGCGCGTATTTATTCCTATCGAAATCCAAGTTCAAGGAATTTAGGTAGAGTCGAAAATTCGTGAGATTATTCGGATCGAATCTGCTCGCGGATTTATCGGGACGATTCTTTCGATCGGTTTGCATGCCGAATAACAGGTATCGAGGTTTCTCAATTTGCGACCTAGCTTTCACGGTCCACGTGTGTTTCGTTGTAGCTTGCAGTAACGGGTACTCGTGCAGGCTCCACGATCGGAACCTCATCGCGATCGGGCGACCGCTTTCCAGGATACGCAGCATCGATAGTTTATTCACTTCCTCCAAAACGACGTCAGGCATACGCCACTGTACCTTGCGTATCTCTAGTTGCGGCCACGCAGTGGCGAAGGTGCAGTGCATCACGTGCGTATCGACTCGCGATCGTATAAGAATCAGCTCGTGGCGCGCGTTCATTACGATATGTTTGTAATCCTCGCAGAATACTAATAACACGTTCAGGGGTACGCAGAAATTGAAAGGTCCCGAATGAAAAATGTCGTTATCGTAATCGATTGCATAATTCCAACCAGCATTCGCGAGCACTTTGCTTCTATCGGCCGACAGCGAAACGTAATTTTTCAACGTGGTAGTGATTCCTGGATTTCGGCAACGATCGATCTCGACACCGTTCAATTCGTATCGAATCTCATCGAACATGAATGCAACGCAATTATTGTCGAGAACAGCGGTCGCGGACGTTGCCTGACCTGTCGCGTCCTGTGCAGTCAACGTACCGCGACCTTCGATGTAAAGAAAACTTTCGCACGGGAGAGTGTACAGATCTTGATGCTGTATGGGGATTCTTATCTCGTCGATATTGTCGAACGTCGTATTGGCATACGGATTATACGTGTGGAACTCGATCTTCGTGATACGATTGTCGAAGGTTGGCGTATTCGCCACATCCAGAATAATCGACATCGTGGTGGCGTGTCTACTGGGCTACGATGAATCCTAGCGATCGTAGGAAACGTGCGTTTCGACGAGTCAACGGCTTACTTCTCCTTATGGGGCCTTTTCTTATCGCTCCACCCGTCCTTATTCTTCTACTTTCGCCTATCGATAAAGGGTCCCGCCGATGACGCAATACAGAGACGGTAGGAGTAGCAGCGGCAGCGACGATTGATGATTCGTACTTGTGATCTAACACTAACATACTACACACGCGCGCATACACGCTACCTATCGCGCGGACGTCGTTGAACGTGCAAACGAATCGTTATTTCTTCGCCGAGGAAATCTATAAGACGATCGTATTGATCGACGATGCACAACGTTAGATCGTGTATTGCTCGCGCGACGATCGGCACGTAAATGACATGTCGCGGAGTTTCCGATATCTTATATCCCGGTGGCACGCGAGGCGAAAATTCGTGGATCGTGTGTACCGGTTTATCGTTGCTGTACGCGCCGGTAGTTACGTTGCACGATACTCTGATCACGTTAACGTTGATAATATTCACGGGTGCGTCGGACTCGTGCCAGATTCTCGGTATTAAGACACGATTCGGGGAAAATCCTAGCAACGAGCCTACGTTGTTCGGTTTCGTAAAGTCTACATAGAACGAACAGTACAGCTCGCTTCTCATGGTGTTGTTGTTAGCTCGTAGCATTAGAGGGTACTTGTCGTCATCGTCGTTCTCGTTGTTACCTCGATTTCGAGGATATCGATCGAGTAATCGTTGCTTCAGGTACTCGGCGATAGCGTCTAATTCGTAGGAACCGTGGGGGATCGTAATGTATTCAGGAGCGGAGTCAGCGCTGATACTGTTTTCGCTGTTATAGTTCACGGCGAAATAGAATTTATCGTTGCGCGAGTCGATGTTTGGTATCGTGTGAAACGTCTCGAAGTCCGTGAGTCCTAATTCGTATTGACCATCACTCAAATCTATCGGCGGGAAATAATTTACCGTGAGCACGCTGCTGCGACCCGTTAACGTGAGCGTGAACGACATATCGATAGCACTCGCGAGACGGAGAGAAAGGAAGTGGGGCGCGCATACCAATACTCGACAATTTATCGATATTATGTGTCTTTATTAAAGAAGATATAGAAACGAAATCTTAGTACACACTGTAATTAGTACGTACGCCATAATTCCATAGACTTTTGCTGTAAAAATTGCATGCATAAGTGACCGCAATTCATCTCGTCGAAACGTTGAAAACGATTGTGATTGTACGTGATTGTTGTA
This sequence comes from Andrena dorsata, assembly GCA_929108735.1. Lineage (NCBI taxonomy): Eukaryota > Metazoa > Arthropoda > Insecta > Hymenoptera > Andrenidae > Andrena > Andrena dorsata. The sequence goes on from OV815487.1 coordinate 4,220,543, forward strand.
CCGCGTCCGAAATAGCGAATCAATTCCGTTGGCGGTCGCAGATTCCCGAAACTATCAAAGTACTGTACTCGTGGCCCGCGTTTCGCGTACGCAACCCAGTGTGTACCGGCGCCTCGATTCTCATCCAGATTCGCTATGCCGCATTCGTTGCTGCGTGCACGCGTGGGAAGCGTGTCGCGCATAAACACCCCTCGAAAGAACGGAATGCTGGCACACTCTTGCTCTAATTGCAAGTTCCTCATACGTTGTTGGTTTATCGCCGCCACCGCCGCCACGCGCCTACTCGATCGAAGTTTTTTTTTTTCTTCGTTTGTACTCGTCGTTGGCGCCGTCGTCTCGGGTTCAAGCCCGCGCCTCGCTTGTACGGTGTCAGGTGTAGCCCTCGACCCTCCATCGCCCGATGATGACGTAACGTTTCTTCCAGCTGTTTTCGAGAGGCCTTCGCGTCGTTGACCGCTTTGGTTATACCAGCAGCTCCACCGCTCAATGCTCCGATAGCTGATAAAGCGGGCAGCACGAACGGAAGAAACGGAAGAAATCCGCTGCGTTTTGCCACTCGTAGATTGCGATGTCCTGTTCGTCGTCGTCGTCGTCGTCGTCGTTGTGGATGTTTCCTTCCAGACTTTCTCTGTTTACGTTTCGTCCTTTTCATACCCATGCCGAGTTTAGTCTTAGCCTTCATCGTTGCCCACACTCCAGTCGCGGCTGCTTTTTCGCCAAAGGTCGCGTCGTTCGCGAAAACTAGTTCTCGCGCTCGTTCGGCTAACGCGCGATCAGCCTCGTGTCTTCCCTCTAAATCCTTTCGGCTAGAGTACGCGATATCGTGATCGCGGCACGCTGCGTCCAGGGAATTCACACCTTCGTCGCCACGAGCCAATCGCTTTAGCAAATGCGTTCCCGGTCCGCAGAACTGATAACCCGGAACGTGTAGTTCGAACGGCAGACGGTTTATGATACCGTTCACGAGACCCGATCCAGTCTTTTTCTTCTTCTTCTTCTTCAGTTTCTTCTTCAGATTCTTCTTCAGATTCTTCCCTAGTCCGTAAGACGTCGCAGTCGTTGATGCTACCATATACGTTGGAATAATCACGATAGCTACTACAATAATAGACGCGTACGCACGCTTCACCGATCACAGTGATAGTGACCTGCGCGACGCGTGCCACGAATATAAATAGTTGTCTTTCGTCAGTACCTGAGAAACACCGCGAGCATGCGATTCGCGAAACAGTCGAACGTTATTCGCGTGACCGCGAATCGAATGCTCGAAGATGATGGGGATGCGAGTCGAGCGAACAGACACGGCCCGTTGCTGCCGAACAGCGTGCGAGGTGTGATTTGCGGACCGTCAGGGTGTGGAAAAACGAACGTGCTTCTAAGTATGCTAGAGAGTCCGAATGGTTTGCGTTTCGAGAACGTGTACGTGTACTCGAAATCGTTGCATCAGCCAAAGTATCGTTATCTCGAGCAGGTGTTGTCGCTCGTCGAGGGAATCGAATACTTTCCCTACTCGGACAACGCTGAGATCGTTCCACCGAGAGACGTTCGACCCGATTCGATCTTCGTGTTCGACGACGTGGCGTGCGACGAACAGAACGCGATACGCGAATACTTCTCCATGGGTCGTCACTCGAACGTGGATTGCTTTTATTTATTTATTTATTTATTATTAACAAACGGGGTTAACCCCAATATTAAACCCAGCAAAAACTAACATAGTACTGAACAGAACGCGAAACACTTTACAAAGGCAAATACAAATTTTCACGATATTAACAACAAACAAGAGCAATTATACTAGGACGTAAGAAACCAGGAGATAACTGACCGTTTAAAGTTCTCTACAGAGGACCCAAAAAGGTTAATACGGTCAGCCACCTCATTGCCTCGCATACAAAGTCTGGAAATAGGGTCGCACATGAGCATATTCGTTCTATGAGCTTTGACGTAGAACAGCGGAGTATGACGCAGCGGTCTCGGTGGAGCATAGAAATCGATTAACCCCAGAAGTTGGGGACAATTTACCTGCCCGTTTAGGACCCTATACAGGAAAGACAAGTCGGCCAGCCGATGGCGTTGATGCATCGTCAAGTAGTTAAACTTAAGCAGCAGCGGCTGGTAGTCGTGGTCAAATCTACGCATAGGTTGCCCAAGGCGGAACGACACAAATCGCAGGAACCTGTGCTGGACACTCTCGAGTATGCCGATTAGGTAGGCCTGGTGAGGGGACCATATCACAGAGGCGTACTCCAAGAAGGGTCTCACCAAAGCATCGTACAATAATTTAAATGTCCGCAGGTTCTTGAAGCCATGTGAATGTCTCATTAAAAACCCCATTTGCTTGGAAGCTGCATTAGCAACTTTATTAACATGCATTTTGAAGGAAAACACAGAGTTGTAGGTAACCCCGAGGTCACAGACGCTCTCGATGCCAGACAAATGCATCCCATCCAGAGAATAAGCATAATATGTAATGCTATGTGAACGGGAAATTCTCAAGACATGGCACTTCGATAAATTCAGAGAGAGTCCATTAACGCTGCACCAAAGAGTCAATCGGTCGAGGTCGCATTGCAGGGCCCGTGCGTCAACAACGGAATTAACTCGAACAAATAATTTCAGGTCGTCAGCAAAGAACAAAGGAGTAGCAAATTTAAAAGAGTCAGCGAGATCATTGATAAATAGGCAAAAAAGCACCGGTCCTAAATGCGACCCCTGAGGCACCCCCGAAGTTACGGAAATTGGTTGAGAGCGGCAACCACGAACCCTGATAACTTGAGTCCGGTCAGTCAAGTAACTACGCAACCAAAGCAACAGTCTACCGCAAAACCCAAAGGCACTCAATTTGTTAAGCAAGATATTATGGTCGACAGTATCAAAAGCCTTTCTAAAATCCGTGTAAACGACATCAACTTGCTGACGCAAGTCCAGAGCCGAGGACACGAAGTTCGAGAAGACCGCAAGATTGGTCACCGTAGACCTACCAGGAAAAAAGCCGTGCTGGGCCTCGGATAAACTGCCCGTAATCAGCCCTGATATTTTATTCGTGACAATCTTTTCAAATATCTTAGGGAAACAACTAAGGAGTGAGATAGGTCTATAATTTAAGACATCGCTCTTTTCCCCAGATTTGAAAATAGGAGCCACAACGCTAGTCCTCCAGAGAGCCGGGAAGGACCCAGAATTTAAGGACATGTTGAAAATGATCCAAAGAGCTCTGGAAAGACCAAAGACGCATGACTTGACAAAAATAGGAGGCACACCATCGTCGCCAGCTGACTTATTGGAATCCAGAGCCTTAATGGCATCAAAGACTTCAGCTAAATTAATATTGAAGTTCGCTAGATGTAGCACGGAAGAGCCACTACGAACGGGGCAGAGAGCTACAGTAGATGGCGGAACATAGACCGAGCTAAAGTACCTAGCAAAAAGGTTCGCAGTTGCCTCGTCAGAGTCCGAAATCTCATTCCCGAGATGCATACGAGCCGGCAAGAGAGAGTCGCCCCTTTTGGAGTTCACATGTCCCCAAAACGCCTTGACATTGCATGAAATATTGCCTTCAATTCTAGCCATATAGGAAGCATAATTCTTCTTAGCCAAAACCTTGCAACGTGCACGGAGATAACAAAAGTTTAAAAAATCACAGTGCAGGTTAGTGCGTTTCCAAGTACGATGCGCCCGCTTCTTACAACTAACGGCTATCCGAAGTTCACGCGAATACCAAGTAGGAAAGGATAGCGTATAGCACACCGACAGCCTCATCAGCAGATAGGTTGCCAAGGGCGACATCCCAATTAATGCTACTTAAGGCACTTACGATAGAATCATAGTCGGCTCTAAAAAAGTCCTGCTTGACCACGGCCCGTGATAATGGTCCCCTGACCATAGAACCGACAGAAAAGAACAAGGCCGGGTGATAAGAATCCACCGCAGGGTTGCCAAGTTAGTAGAATTTCTACTAGATCTGGTAGAATAAGGTACTCATTTAGTGACTAAAATTTTGATTCTGGTAGATGGTAGAAAATCTGGTAGATCACAAAATAATTTTAGTAGATTTCTGGTTGTTTTTATGTTTACATGAACTGATCTTTTTATAGCAAATTCATAAAAATAAATAAATAAATTATATGAACAACACAACTTTTTGTTATAGTGAACTTTTATTTTGCATTATGTTCCTCTAGTGGTTACTAGCAGGGTTGTCAATATGGTAGAATTTCAACTAAAGCGATTCGCTCGTCCACGCACAGTTACTTCTTACATAGGGGAAGACCCGGGCTATCTTATAAAAGCATGTGCCAAAAGAATTGCGTCGTTGGATGAGCTCACTTATTTGGCGAGATTTCGTTGTGGTTTCAACTCTCAAACTTTTGTGAATTTTGTTAACTTTATATCTAGTGGTGACATAACTTTTTCTGGTAAGTAATTCATATTTTTTTTATGAAAAAGTATGATTTGTTTATTATTTTTTTATAGAAAGAATGCCTAAAACACAATACACCCAAAAGTTTAGAACAGCTTGGCTGAAGGATCCTCTTTTCAAAAATTGGTTGACTTCTATAGAAAGTACAGCTGGTGTTGAAGCAAAATGCAAATTTTGTGAAAGAATGGTCACTAGCCGCTACGCCGATTTGAAAAGCCATGGTGAATCGAAAAAACACAAAATTAATGCAGCAACTGTTTTGGGGAAATCACAAATGAAAATTCCATTCGTCAAGGATTTGACACTCGATGCAGCAAGAGCTGCTGAGGCCAGGTTAACCCTTTTTGTTGCCCAACATACATCAATTAATATAATTGATCACTTAACTGATTCATGCAAAAATACATTTAAGTGTTCTACTACATCTGAATATATTAAACTGCATAGAACAAAGTGCGCAAATATTATAAAAAATGTGTTTGCACCATATTTTGTTCAAGAATTACGAAATGACATAGGAAATAGTCCTTTTAGTATTCTAATAGACGAGTCCACAGATATTTCAACCGACAAGTATTTAGGATGTACAATTTTGTATTATAGTTCCTGCAAACAAAACATTGTTAATTCTTTTTTGGATTTAGTAGAGTTGGACACGGTTGACGCTGATGGTATTGTTGCAGCATTAAAATCGGTATTAAACAAATATAAATTAAACATACACAATCTAAAAGGGATAGGGACTGACAATGCTTCGGTAATGGTAGGAATAAATAATGGAGTATATGCCAAATTAAAATTGGAAGTACCACATTTAATTCTAATTAGATGTGTTTGCCACTCATTACAATTGGCCGTTTCTTGGGCTACAAAAGAGCACTTGCCCAGAAATTTAGAATTTTTAATCAGGGAAACGTTTAATTGGTTTTCTCATTCCTCACAACGACAAAAAGCCTATAAACAACTATATAATTTAATTAATGTAGGAGACGATCCGTTGAAAATTACTTCTGTCTCTCAAACTCGTTGGTTGTCAATTGAATCTGCCGTGTGCAGAATTCACACTCAATGGTTAGAACTGAAAACACATTTTAGCATAGCAAAAGATGTAGAGAAATGTTATACTGCTCGTGTTCTTTCTGAAATGTATAAAGATGAAATTAATTATGCTTATTTGTGTTTTTTAAAACCAATTTTAAGTGATGTTCAAAGAGTGAACAAAATTTTTGAAGCAAAAAATGCTGATTCAGTAAAATTATTGGACGATCTAACACGGCTGTTAAATAGTCTGATAAGAAAAGTTATTGTTCCTAATTCAAAATTTACATTGTACCGTGACAACATTGAATCTTTTATAGATCGGAGCTGTTACTTAGGATATTTATTTGAAATAAAAATAACAGCTATGAAAGAAACAGGATTTAAGGATGAGCGTATGTTAAGAGACAGATGCATAAACTTTTTAATTAGTTTAATTCACCAAATCGAACAGAGGCTTCCTGAAAACATCAATACTTTAAAACAAATTTCGTCTATTTCTGTACAGAATTCTTTACGGGTCATTAAACCTGATTTAATTTCAATTTTAGAACATTTTAACTACACTACTGACTCAATAGATTGCATTCAAAATCAGTGGAAGAATATAACATTAGTGCAATGGCAAAACAGATCAAATACTTTAACATTTTGGGCTGAAGTTAATGACTACAAAGATGCTAACCAAGAAAATCCTTATAAAGAATTGTCAGATTTTGCCCTCTCTCTTTTAGTTTTACCGCATTCCAATGCTGAAGTTGAAAGGCTTTTTAGCCAAATGAATTTAATAAAAACAAAATTACGAAATAGAATGCAGTTATGCATGTTAAGTAGTATTTTAGCTATTAGATCTGGGCTAAAAAGACAAAATAAATGTTGTCATGATTATAATTTTGACCAAAAGATTTTACAAAATATAAAAACTATGCAAACTTACGAATGTAATGAAGTTGAAATTGAGGATATTGAAAATCTTTTGCTGTAAAGTTTATCTAAAAAATGTCGTTTATGCTAAAAAATGTTTATCACTTTGTTCATGTTTATCAAATAAATAAGTTTTTGTAAAACCTGCCTAGGTTGGTTCAGGCACGTCCAGTAGTTTAGTCGAGTAGCAAATAATTTAGTAATTTTTCGTGTGTGGACACTAAAACTTAGTCGAGTAGCTTAGTAAAACAAATGGTAAATTACTAAATTACTGGACGTGCCTGTTCCAGCCTTTAAGGCTGATGAAGAATTAATGTCCCACCACAACTACACGCATGCGCAAAAGTTAGTAGAAATCTAGTAGATTTTCTTCAAGGCCTTAGTAGAAAACCATGCTCCATTCTTGGCAACCCTGATCCACCGGCAGAAGAGTATCGTCAGGGGAAGAAACAACAGGTAAAGGAAAGTTCGAAAATATTAAATCTAACATATTACCGTTGAGATTACGAATATTATTGTACTGCAAACAATTATGAAAGTTGAAACATTCGGCCAACGCCGACGCGGACAACATGACTTCATTAGAGCAAACTTGCATAATTGGGACTAACGCCGAGGCAGGGTCACACAACCAAGTGACAGCGGTAAATTAAAGTCACCTAATACACACACATTCATATCGATATCGCGATCAAGCACCTCATCAATACTACTACACAGCCCAGAATACAGCGAGGACGGTGATCCGGGCGGAATGTAAACAGCTCCAAAGACGAATATCGAGACACCTATGGTGACTCTAACGAAGATTTGTTCCATGTTACCATTGTTCATTGTTCCAACCTTCCAGATTCTAGCGACGACGACGACGACGACGACGACGACGACGACGACGACGTTGACGATGTTGGCGATGAAGATAATGTTAACGATGATGTTGTCGATGATGTTGTCAATGATGTCGAGGAAAAAATTCATGATGAGTCGTCGGCAAAGGTTTACGATTTGGATTCGGTGCGTAAACCCGTCGATGATATCGATGTGTATATACGGAACGCCAAAGGACCCTTGTCGCGACAATACCTGCGACTGTTCTTCACCGACACCAAGAAAGTAGTCGACAACGTGTACGGCGTATACTTGGGACCCGACGACGAGCTAATGATCGGCGATTCCATGTTCACCGTCGACGCGAACAGCGATGACATTCGCGTGAACGGAACGCGATACCCGGGGACTCGGGGTTTGTACGAATTGCTGTTCATGCGAAAACCCAACCAGCAGACGTGCACGGACGCGGATTTTCGCTCGTACCGACGTATCTTGTTGTCGACGAACGCGCATAAGCAAAACCATTCGCCGAGCAAGCGCACGCTGGGTAACAGGGGGCACAAGTATAAGAAAATCATATCATCGGTGATCGGTGGGGCGCGGACATCAGGTGTCAGACGCGTTAGGGGCAGCGCGGGTGACGCAGGCGGCGCGGGCGGCGTGGGCGGCGCGGGCGGCGCGGGCACGCGACAAGGTCGAGGATTTCCCATCGACGAATCGATGACGGTCACCGATAACGCGATCGATTACGTGTACTGGGACGATCCGAACGAATTGGTCGATAGACTTGAATTACTCGTAGCATCGCGCGCGGCAGGTCACACGGGTCACGACAATGAAATCGCATCCATCGTGGAGGAACTTCGCGAGGACGGACGCATCTTAAATTGAACGATTCGGTGATCGTCGCGTCAGTAGAGTTCGCGCGCACGCATCGTTATGTCGGTGAACAAGTTTGGCACCTCGTTGCGCAATAACAACAACAACAACAACGAAGCGACGATGACAATGACGAGACTATTGGCCTTGGCCGATGAACGCTTTTCCCAAAAAATCGAAACGGCTATCGCGAGCGCAGGACTGGACGCCGCGTATCAACGATCTCAACTCGAGACGCGAGTACAACGAACGATGTCGGATATCGTTAACGCGCAATTGTCACAACTAGGGGATGATTTAAATAACGCGATGGAACGACGCTTCGATCATTTCAAAGATAGACTCGAAGAGTTCACTTCATCGTCGACTGCGACAAGAACCACGGGTCGGTACAAACGAAAAGCAAACGACGACGACGATGATCAATGACGCTGACAATAACGACTCCAACACCGAAACGTCTAACAACGAACTATCGCTAAATACATGCATCGATTGCGTTTAATGTACGCTCGTGGAACTGATATTAATTCTATCGTCTTTGAAACGTCGCGACCATCCCCGACAACCCGCGAATCACGAACAAGGAGCGAGTACAACTAGTGAACGAATTACACGCCCCCGCGAGACGTAATTTCCCACGACGCACAGTGGGCCGGATTTTAAATTTGCCGCCTTTTGGGTCTTTTTTTTAACGTATCGGAATGAAAGTTGCGCTAAAAAACAGGAAAAAATTATTCCTATCTAATGGTGTATAATTTACTTTTTTAAACAATTATTTATTTATTTATTTTTTAATTTTGTTAACTTATTTGTGATAAAAAAAATTTAATTCTGTTTATTTGATACCTTATTTAATGCCCTTTACAGTGGTGTACGCAAAATTTTGGGAAACTTTTCGTTTCCAAGTTATACGGAAAATTCGAATAATGAAGGAAAGTAGCAACAAATCGGTTTGTTTAAATTAAAGACCAGGTTTATGCGATAAATATCTTCTTTTATTAGTAACTAATATAAACAATTCGTTAAAAAATATTTTTATATGCATTAACAAAAATGGCGACATTTTTTAAATTTGATTAGGGATATCTTCCAAACGCCGAAGAGTTCCACTTTGGGACCAATTGCAATATTTTCAGCACGCTTTCCTCTAAATAATCACGTATCGATCATTTCCCCCCTCGTCCCACTGCTCAAATTATTAGTGTTTAAAGTTATCAACGTTCAGTCAGTCCGTAGGGTAAAGGTGGGTTGCGTTGTGTTCATGTTTGCAATATTAATTTCGGAGCTTCATTGTCTAAATTTTGATTTTTTTTAGTAGATGATCTTATTCGCATACTAGATATATAAGGATCGGACGTTAAAAGTAATTTATATAGTATGTCTTCGTTTGTTGCTCTTCTTTATTTTAGGTTAAATTGAAAAAATGCATTTGCTCTTGTTTTTGTTACTTTCTTTTCGTTGTTTTCTGCGAATGAGATTGTCTACCAAAAAATTCAGAATTTAGACCCAGAAGCTGAGGAATATTGCAAACATGAACATAACAGCGCGACAATAGGGGCATATTGCAAATATATTAATAATAACATCTCTGTGATCATGTTTCCCTTCTGCTCAACTATCCCACCTTTACCCTACGGACTGACCGAACGTTGATAACTTTAAACACTAATAATTTGAGCAGTGGGACGAGGGGGGAAATGATCGATACGTGATTATTTAGAGGAAAGCGTGCTGAAAATATTGCAATTGGTCCCAAAGTGGAACTTTTCGGCGTTTGGAAGATATCCCTAATCAAATTTAAAAAATGTTGCCATTTTCGTTAATGCATATAAAAATATTTTTTAACGAATTGTTTATATTTGTTACTAATAAAAGAAGATATTTATCGCATAAACCTGGTCTTTAATTTAAACAAACCGATTTGTTGCTACTTTCCTTCATTATTCGAATTTTCCGTATAACTTGGAAACGAAAAGTTTCCCAAAATTTTGCGTACACCACTGTAAAGGGCATTAAATAAGGTATCAAATAAACAGAATTAAATTTTTTTTTATCACAAATAAGTTAACAAAATTAAAAAATAAATAAATAAATAATTGTTTAAAAAAGTAAATTATACATCATTAGATAGGAATAATTTTTTCCTGTTTTTTAGCGCAACTTTCATTCCGATATCTTAAAAAAAAGACCCAAAAGGCGGCAAATTTAAAATCCGGCCCACTGTGCGACGTAGCGTCGTGATTCGCGGCTACGATGATTTGTGGCAGGCCGATTTGGTGGAGATGCGTCCGTACGCGAAGCAAAATCGTGGATATCATTACATACTAACGATCATCGATGCGTACAGCAAGTACGCGTGGGCCCTACCCGTGAAAACGAAAAGTGGGCGTGACGTGACCGCGGCGTTCACGAGCGTATTGCGGCAGAGCGATAGATGCCCGCGAAATTTACAAACCGACATGGGAAAGGAGTTTTACAACGAGGAGTTTCAACGATGCGCGAAGACACGCGGGATCAACCACTACTCAACGTATAGCGTGATGAAGGCGTCGATCGTCGAACGTTTCAATCGCACGCTGAAAAATCTCATGTGGAAACAATTCTCATTGAACGCGTCCTATCGCTGGGTCGACCTGTTACCTACGCTCGTACATCCCTACAATCATCGCAAGCATCGAACGATCAACGCTCGACCCGTTGACGTGACCCCCGTGACGCGTTTGTCGTTCGCCGTGAATGAACCCCCCTCTCCCTCTGCATCGAAACGCGTTCGACGACGCGCGAAATTCAACGTCGGTGACAAGGTACGCGTGAGTATGTTCAAGACCCTTTTCGAGAAGGGATACACTCCGAATTGGTCTACCGAGATATTCGAAATCATTACCGTACAAAGAACGTTCCCGGTGACGTACATTCTGCGCGATTCCGCCGGAGAGCCGATCTCGGGTGGTTTCTACGAGTACGAACTACATTCGGTCGCGAATCCGGACGTCTATCTGGTCGAGAAGATTATTCGTCGCAAGGGGAATCAGGTGTACGTTAAGTGGCTAGGATTCGATTCGTCGCGGAACTCGTGGATACGCGACAAGGATATTCTATGATTTGCTATCATTAGCGTGCGTAATGTAACTCGAATAAATGAATAAATAAATGAAAAAATACATATAAAGATATACATTGTCCGTTTATTCAATTCTTCAATTATTCACATTTTCAAGTAATTTACAAAATACAATTTTGACTAGTCTACGCTATACATATATTACATATTCATAAATAACGTTTATAAAAGAAAGAATCGTATATACATATGTACATGTAAACATACAACATGCAAACATACAACATGCAAACATACTACGCAATGGGACGTACAAAATACAATTTTGTCTAGTCTACGCTATACATATATTACATATTCATAAATAACGTGTATAAAAGAAAGAATCGTATATACATATGTACATGTAAACATACATCATGCAAACATACAACATGCAAACATACTACGCAATGGGATGTTCGAGGGACTCGTCGGGGTCAAGCTGGAGACGTTCGTGGGTCTCGAGCTCGGGGATACGATAATGCCCCCACGGAAGGGTGCTGACCCGATCGGCTAAAATACACCGCTTGTCATCGAAAGGACTGAGAGCGTTCTTTTCTTCGCTCACCGAATACACTTCGTGCACTTTCGAACGAATATGTACAAAGGAATATGTACAAATGAACGAATATGTACCTTTGTACAAAGGTCCATACAAAATTTCTGACGACAAGACGAGGCAACAACGGGCGACCCTCTTGCAGCTCGAGCTAGATTCGCTTAGAAATTCTGTTCTTACGTCAGCAGTATCATACGATGTAATTATTTTAGTTGAGACCTGGCTCACCTCTGCGATATCTACTAACGAGCTTGGCCTACGCGATTACCACGTGTACAGGTGCGATAGATCCCAACATACGAGCTGTTATTCGAGGGGTGGTGGTGTTCTTATCGCGGTCAAGAATACATTGTCCTCACGCCCTGTTTTAATCAACTGTACCGACGTCGAACAACTGTTTGTTAGAGTCCACCTTTATAATAATAAGTACATACTGCTGGGTGCCGTTCATATACCACCTACGTCCAACACATCTATATACGCTAGTCACGTTGACACAGTCATTGATTTATTTCATAAGTATAGCGAAGATTACTTTTGCCTCTATGGGGATTTTAATCTCCCCCATGCGGTATGGTTTGATGACTCGGGTCAAGCTTGCTTCAGAAGGTCAGGTGTCTCATCTAATGAATCAGCAGCCATCGACCTCCTCCTAGGCTGCGCGGGTTACTGTAACCTTACCCAAGTGAACACTGTATTTAATTGCTTTGACGTTATGTTAGATCTAATCTTTGTCAACTGTCCTAATAGTACTGTTGACCGAGTCATCGATGCCTTAATTGAACCCGACACCTACCATCCGCCCTTGTATGCAATGTTCAGCGGATTGACCTTGAGTCCTGACCTCGCTGGGGGAAACCATGTATTTAGGGACTTTAAGCGTGGTGATTTCCCTAGTGTGTTAGATTATTTTTACTCAGTTGATTGGGATAAAGAGACTGGGGACATTGACCCTGGGGTTGCCACAGGTCGTTTATATAACCATATCAACCTTGCAATTGAAACATATATTCCAGTCCGGGCGGTTGTTCGATCCTCGTTTCCGCGGTGGTTCTCACCAAGCCTAAAGTCCCTGATCCGTCAAAAGAAAGGTGCTCACAAGATCTTTAAGCGTTCTCGTAATTACTATGATTACATAATATTTTCCAATCTCCGCTCAAGGTGTAAGTATGCATTGGCGCGTGAGCACCGTTCTTATATTGACAGCGTTGAGATGTCTGTGTGTGACAATGTTTCAAGCTTTTGGAAATTTGTAAACACTAAGCGTGGTGTACAGGGAGTTCCCAGTATGGTACATCTTGACGGCGTTTCTGCCTCGTCGCATGTGACAGGTGTTAATCTCTTTGCGGATTTCTTTGGATCTGTTTATAGCCCTAATAATGGAGGATCGCCTGCTTTGACTCCTATTCCGGCCTCGTGCAATGATGTAAACTTACATACGATTTCCATCTCTATCGGTCAAATCTACTCCAAGCTCGAGTCACTCGATACGTCAAAGGGCCCTGGATTTGACGGTATCCCGCCCCTGTTTTTAAAGGAATGTAGTTTCATACTGGCAAGGCCTCTCTGGCATATTTTTAATTCCTCACTAGCTAAGGGGACTTTCCCAGAAGCCTGGAAAACCTCATTGGTTACCCCGGTGTTCAAGGCAGGTGACCGCTCTGACGTTAGAAACTATCGTCCAATTTGTAAGTTATCGGTAATGCCTAAGATCTTCGAGGATTTAATAACACAGCATTTAACGCCCTATCTCACTAATGTCATTTGCGACGAGCAACATGGATTTGTGCCTGGTCGGTCGACGACAACAAATCTGGCGATATACCACTGTTTTGCCTCCTCAGCACTTGATGCAGGGTTTCAGGTTGATACCGTATATACGGATTTCAGGAAAGCCTTTGACTCGGTGGACCATTCAATCCTGCAAATAAAGTTAGCCTCAACTGGGTTTAGTGGATCACTTCTAGCTTGGATCGTTAGCTACCTTCAGGGACGTGTGCAGGTTATCAAGGTCCAGGATAGGTTACCTCATCCGGTTAATGTGACCTCTGGTGTCCCGCAGGGATCACACCTAGGTCCTCTCTTGTTCCTCATCTTTATTAACGACCTTAGTGAGGTTTTTCTACATAGCAGGTTCCTCATGTATGCGGATGATTTAAAAAATTTTCGAACGATTGGGGGAGCTTCGGATGTGGAACTGTTACAGGCTGATCTCACGAGGTTTGAACAGTGGTGTACCGTCAATAGGATGCGGCTAAATACAGGGAAATGCGTTTTACTTAGGTCCCATAGGGCTATCTCATGTATTCCCTCGGTGTATACATTAGATGGTGCTACTCTGTCTGAGGTTTCGGAAGTCCTTGACCTGGGAGTCACGTTCACGCCAGGTCTGGATTTTCGTAATCATTATCGTAAGATCATGTGCAAGGCGATGAAAACCCTTGGGTTTATTGCCCGTTTCGGAAAACACTTTAGACAGGGTAGGACACTTAAGTTACTATTTGTCACTCTGGTAAGGCCGCAGGTCGAATATGCATCGGTGATCTGGAGTCCTAGGCATAAGCAATTTATCCGCTCAATAGAATCGGTCCAGCATAAGTTTCTAAGACTTGCCATGAGGGCGTCTGGTAGCCCTATGCGGATCGATGATCATGACTATGGCCCTGCCTTATTGGTAACTCGTCTATCTACTCTGAGTGATCGTCGTGTTATCTCCGATCTACTTTTCCTTTATAAAGTTTTCCACGGAGAGATTAACTGCCATGAACTTGTCGCGCAAATTAATTTTCTAGCTCCACAACGGTCCGCTGAGAAGGAGACCCCTTGTTGCACCCCGAGTCCCGAAGTTTCGTTATTACAGCAATGATTCTATAAATCGCGCTATGGAAGAGTTAAACCAATGTCCTTCGGACATTGATTTATTTCTATCGTCCCTTGCATCCTTTCGTGCTCGGGTGCTTAGGACCCTGTTACCTCCTTAACTATACATTCCATTATGTACTGTGATATCGATTTTTGTAAGACTGTTTTTGTTTTTGTTTTTCTTGTTGTTATGCTCAGATTATCTTTATATTTTTATGTTTTCTCTGTTATTCATATCTATATTTTTCTTTATACGTGTTGTACCACTCTGTTTAATTTTCTTGTATTCTAAAGGGTTCTCCCGTTAATCAATAATAATAATAATAATAATAATATTGTTTTGCCGAACGGATTTCTCGGTGAGGTCGCGGAGACAACGAATGTAGTCGTCGAATTGTACATGATTCGTGACCACGTGTCTCCGCACACCCTTCACTTTCTTCGTCTCACTCGTAGACCCCACTGCCGCGTTAAATGTTCTAGTCGCGTACATCTTCGACCTCAATCCGACGAACTCGGTCATCAACGCGCCGTTATTCTCGTCTTTCATAAGTCCCGGCACCTTTTTGTTTTTACGCGGCATACCGTACGGATTATCCACCGCGTAATCACTCGTGTCGAATCGGGCGACGTCACGCTTCATCCTTGCATACGCATCCTCGCATTCCACACTATACATTAAACTGTCGGTGTCGGTGTACAGGACCTTGCACCGATCACCGAACTCCGCACGCATATACGCGTAATGGAACTCATACAAGCATTCTTTTGATACATCCAGCACACTCATGCCCACGTAAATCGGTTTATCGAACTTTACTTTCAATTTTCGCATTTCAATTGCCACCAGCTGTTCGGAGAAAATCGTGCGACTGTGAAAGTTCGGTTTCGCGATCAGCGCTTCCGCACCGTAACGACCGTCCCACCGCGTCACCAGTCGCACGTCTACGCGATTCCGCACATTCTCCATCGTTTTGCCATACACCGCATTATTCATTAATTTAAAGAGCGATTTTGAAATTCGCTTGTGGCTCGCGTCCTCAAACCGGTGTTTAATCGAATATAGTCGCGCAACCAATGCGACTGATCGAATCGCAGTGTTTGATGCACTGTTTGAGGTAGCGATAATGTACGACGTATCGCTCCTTATCGTCGAGCGTGGCAAGCGCTCAACTTTGTTTCTTTTCCTTCTGGCGCGTGCTCGCGCACCGGGCAGAATGGAAGGTCGGCGTGGGCGTCGTGGATCTCCTTGGGATATTCGATGTCAACCTCCAGCAGGTATCCCTCAGATTCCTCGGAGACCTCGCCGTCGGGCAGGGATGATACGTCGAGCGCGGCAGCCGTCGCATCGTCCAGCCATCGAAACCCTCCATGCGGCATAGCCTGCGACATCGCCCATCCGTACAGGTTGTTGACGTCAAAGTACATCAGATACGTCGACGACTTCGACTCGTCGTACATCCCAGCAGGCAGGTACTTGTTGTTGGCACGCGCGTACCTGTGCGAACACTGGCTCAGACCACCGCGTATGCCACGCTCCACGAACAGTAACATGTCCACGTCCGTTAAAAGTTCTAATCGTACACCGGTGTACTTTAGCATTGCGTCCCACGTGAAACTCGGTAAAGTAAAATAATGCGCGGGATCCACATCGTAACTGGCGATACAGTCGGTGCGGAAACCCTCGAATACGTCGGCGAGTAACAACACATCTGTTTTTAAGTACAAATCACTGTACTCGCCCAATGTCTGTACGCGAAAAGTTTCCCACACGTTCACGGCGTGCGCGTAATCAGGCTCCGACGCGCCGCGATCGTTCAGCCGGTTATAGAAGGCTTCGCGGGACGGTAGACACGTATCGTTCAGCTTCGTGTACGACGTCACGTAGTCGTACGGGAAGACACCCTTCCTGGTCAGGAGATCGAAATGAGGGTCCGGCAGATGTTGAAACTCGCGTTGTGGAATCGCAAGTCGTTGTTTGCCAAGGTCCGAAGCGAGTTTCTCCAGACTGGCGGCCAAAAATTTTAAAGAATCGATGAATCGAAACTTTAAACCCCTCTTCCAATCCTTGTTTTCGGTGTCGATTCCCTTCACGTGTTTCGTGAAGGATATGTACCGCTCCTTCGTCACCGGCAGCAGGTCGATCTGTCCCTCGAACGCGGACGCCAACTCCTTGATCACGAAATGCGCGTCGTAGCCTGATAAATTGTGGAACACGACCGGTATCGTGTAAGATCTTTGGAATTGTAAATTACACGACACGTGGGCCGCGCCGCGGTACTCGCCCGTCGAGTGGCAATGGTCGCGCACTTTTTTATCCCCCTCGACGAAAGGTTGGTTGTCCGCACACGTGGCACACGATCGCGGCGTTAAAACTTTGCCATTGGTGTTTCGTCAACGAGTTCATTGGTTTCGCGTTTCGCAGCCACGAATACGCAATGTTCGCAAAGTCTCGGAGTTCTTGCACGAACCACTTCACGCACTCGGATTCATGGCGATACGCGCGATAACGGCATAGAGACGCGTCGGTGGAACAATGGATGTAATATCCCACGCTGTACGCTCTATGCTGCGGGTAATTGTACGTCCGACTCCGCTCCGCAGGCTCGACGTCCTCCAGCATGCATTCGAAGTCTGCGTAAATGACGAATGGTGCTCGTTCCTTGTTCTTGAAATTTTTGAACTGCAACCATTTATCCTTCACGGACGGCAATTCCAAGGCACACTCGTTGAGACGCTGGCAGTCCACGTTGTGCTTCGTCAATTGCACGTGCGAATGGAAGAAGCTGAGACATCTGCAACGATAATAGTATTAATAAAAGAATAATGATAACACATAATAATCAATAATACATCGATCGAAATATACCATATTTTACTCACCGCTCGCAAACGAATACTTGTCCATTATGTTTGCCTAGCTGCTTCGAAATCAGTCTCGACATGCTCCGAATGCACGCGAAATGGTATCGTTGGGGGTCGTTGGGGTCCTGCAGCAGTAAGAGGTTCGCGTGTCCCTCTCGCTTGTCCTCGGTCAAACGCAGGGGCGCGCAGCTTCCGTCGGACCACGCGTACACGTTCACCGACACATCGTTCATCCTCTCGAACTTTGTCAGCTGGTCCAACGTTACGGGTAGAGTCATATCGCCCGTGCGTAGCACCTCCGTGTAGTGACGGTACGATGCGACCCTACTCACGTTCATAGCCACGGGGTATAAACCGGCAACGACGGCCCACAAGAAACACGCATTGTCTCTGTTCTGTACGTTGACCACCGCTTTCTTCAGGACAACGGCGGACGGAAGCGGTACGTTGCAACCGCCTCGAAGTGGATTGTGCTTATTAATATTAACTAGAATATTCAGCACAGCCCTTAGGGTCCATCCACTGTCGCGATCTTGAAACTCCTCGATCGCCACTAACGTGGGAGCGACCACGTGCTTCGAGTACCACTCGCGAACGTTCGAAGTTATGAACAGTACTCGATTTCGCGTACCGAAACTTTTCATCTCCGTATTCTCACCCAACATAAACTCCGCGTTAAAGTTCGTATTCACAGACACGCTCTTATGTGTCGTGATAGCGTCCGTGACGCACCGATTGTAATACGGCCTATAAACGCAGATTCCACGTCTTCCCATACGACTTTGGGTGCAGTCGATCGGCCCGAAACACCGCAACCGACTCGCGAAAACTTTTCCCGCACGATCGCGCGCAATGTCTTTATTCGCGTGATCAGCGACACTAGGCGTTGTTTCGCCGCCACGGACATTCCTCCGCTGCTCTGGTAATCGACGATGAGCTGCAGGCACGTGTCGCAATGATCCACCCAGTCTCGGAATTCCGCAATAGAGCTTAAAAGCTTAGACATCCCGAACAAAACCCTGTACGTGTCCATGAATCCCTCCATGTTCGCTTATTCACAAAGAGTTCACTTTTTCACAAATAGTCTATTTCCCAGACACACTCGATTTCACCTGATTTCATGATGCGACTTTTCCACGTGATACGATCATGCTCCCCATCCGGAAATCGATATCTCAGTGGTACAAGGACGAGATTCGAGTTTCGCGGTAGACTCGTATGATCCACCAAATATCGTTTCAATTCCCGACACAAAAACCTAGTCACCGTGATTGTTGTTGTATCAGGACTCAGTACTTCCCGTACTTTGACCACCCCGTTCTCGATATCGTGAAGAAGCGTCAACGGCGTACACACGGTCGCGGTAATGTACTCGGTGCGCTTAAGGTACACGTCTTTATCATCGACGAGGCAATGCAATGTGCATTTACCTGCAGTACTGTATCGGGCGATATGACGTAACAATTGACGATGCTCGCGCGAAAATTTCATAAATCCATGTCGAAAAATGCTAATCCATGACGACTCGGATAATGACGGCGCGCTTAACGAATCGCGGATCTTATGCCTCTCAATCGTCAGTGATGCGTCATCCAACTGGAGCAACGTCGATAAATAGTTCAGCCCACCATCGAAATTGCCATCAGAATCGCCATCGGAATCACCATCGGAATCGCCATCGGAATCGCCATCGGAATCGGAATCGCCATCGGAATCACTATCGGAATCGCTATCGGATGAAGATGACGCGAGCAATGCGTCTCGCGCGTCCAATTCAGCGAGTAAGCATGCTATTTTGCTTCGGACACACGTTCGCGCTATTTCAACACTACTCATAAGTAATGTCAAACGTTGTTGTTCAGTTTCTGATACACTTCGATTCGTAAAATGCGCGTTGATACAGCACAAGTACTGGTTATACGATACGAGCCACTGGTAGCACTGTTCGTCGGTACTTAGCAGTGGGATCATCGCCCGTAACAATTCGTAAAAATTCACGAAAAAGTCCATGTCCCGTGATACTTATGCACGCGTAACGTATTTCACGATCTTCGCCGAGCGACTGCAGGATTTTGAATATACTAACCGCCTACCCTACCCGAGATCCGTATGACGCTATCACCCTATGTTTACGCTAGTTACAGTTCGAACGGATCTTAACATTTTGCTTTGCTACTCCTACGATTCAAATATAAACATACGATATCGCGCGATCCAATGTCATGTTTATTCCATGGACTGCTGTGACGATTGACTTACAGCATCATCGATATGAAATACTCGGAACTCTACCCCGAAGCCTCTCGAGAGGGATACTTCTAAAATCACGTAAATCTATGTACGAATTCTTTTCACCCTGACACGTTTCCCACGACGCTTGACTCGCAGCCCCCCTCGAGAAGAATACTTGAGACGTCGCCCTGTTCTCGATCGTGAAAATACTCGGAACTCCACTCGAATAATTGTCGCGTGAACGCAACGCCTAATTTATTGCTTCAGGGACATTGCGTTTTCTTAGAGACCAAAACGCGTTCACTCCTACCCGGATATAAACACACGGTGCAATGTTTATTCCATGGGCTATCGCGATGATTGATTTACAATGATTATCGCTCTATGTTTAAAGCATTGCAAGCGCTGTATCGGTCCCACGATTCGAATATTAACACACGACAGGAAGCGCGTGCACGTAGGTGTCACAAAACGCGTTCAATCCTGTCGCGCCCCATGATTCCTTATCTTTTCTCAGAAATCCTGGTTCGCCCTCTTTCTCAGAAATCATCATCATCGAAGACGCAATTCGAATTTTCACGAATCGGTCGCGGTCGCGCCTGCGCACCGATCCCCGCACGCGTACGGAGATTGCGCGGCGGCGACGCGCGCCCAAAGTACCTTAAACATCCACCAGGTGGCGCCAATGCGAAATGCATGAAAAATATGAAAAATTATCCACCGCGGGCCCAAATACCGACGCGGGCCCAAAGTACCTTAAACATCCAGTAGGTGGCGCCAATACGAAATGCGCGCGACGCCATTTTGAAAATTTGAAAAATATGAAAAATTACCCAACGCGGGCCCAAATACCGACGCGGGCCCAAAGTACCTTAAACATCCAATAGGTGGCGCCAATACGAAATGCGCGCGACGCCATTTTGAATATTTGAAAATCCTTCCCCTCCCCTGTGACGTCACCCCCTCACCTACGAACTCGACATGCGCGCGAGACGCCATTTTGAAAATTTGAAAATCCCCCCTCCCCCGTGACGTCACCCCCTCACCTACAAACTCGATCGACGCCATCTTGAAATCCCCCTCCCCTGTGACGTCACCCCCCCTCACCTACGAACTCGGTACCCCCCTCCCCGCCTCACCCCGCGCCCATCTCGTGGAAAAGCGCGGTACCCCCCCGCCCCGCCTCACCCCCTCGCCACCACTTGATCCAGAACTCTCATAGACTAACTACTCTCACCAGCCAAAAGAGTGATCGACACGTCAACCTCCTCTACACGCCGAATCAAGAGCACGACGAATAAATTTTTTTTTTGGGTTTACAGGTGTATTCACTATTTGGGATCCGCCGCAAAGTTGGAGGCCCATTCGCTGGACTGCGACAAGATGAATGATTGTGCCATCGTGCTGCCCACCGAAGGAAACAATTTGCTCGGTTTCAACAACCACTGCAGGAAGGAGCGACTCCCCTTCGTGATATATGCAGATCTGGAGTACATCATTGAAAAAACAGAGGACAATCGAACGGGTGATATAGACAATAATAAATTACATGCATACCAGCACCATAAAGTGTATAGTATTGCATATTATATAGATTGTTCGTACGATGCATCGCTATCGACGTATCGATGTCGCCGCGACGCGGATTGTGTTTCATGGTTCGTAGACGAACTAAAAAATTTTGCACATTTTGCTAAACTCATCCTGGCCAGTAATGTTCCCATGCATGATTTAATCACAGAACAGTGGACGACATTTCACAATGCAACACACTGTCATATTTGCGAAGAACCATTCGGGGCTAGCGATGTACGAGTTCGCGACCATTGTCATCTTTCCGGACGGTTTAGAGGTCCAGCACATATGGAGTGCAACTTAAATTATAATTTATCCGGCTACGATACACACTTCATTATTAAGGAAATAGCTACCGCTTTTGAAGGTCACGTTAATGTATTGCCTATAACGAAAGAAAAATATATTTCATTCACAAAAAATGTCGAAGATACGACTGAATCAGACTCGCGAAATTATATGAAATTGCGATTCATCGATTCGTACAAATTTCTAAATACCAGTCTCGACAAATTAGCATCTTTTCTTAGCACAGATCAATTAAAAATTTTAAAATCCAAATTTGATACATTATCCACCGAAGATTTCAATTTATTGACGCGGAAGGGTGTCTTTCCATACGAATACCTTGATTGCGCGAACAAGCTGCAGGACCCATGCTTAC
The DNA here is from genome assembly GCA_929108735.1 of Andrena dorsata. Classification (NCBI taxonomy): domain Eukaryota; kingdom Metazoa; phylum Arthropoda; class Insecta; order Hymenoptera; family Andrenidae; genus Andrena; species Andrena dorsata. Next base: position 4,242,501 of record OV815487.1, read on the forward strand.
CACCGCGCGAATCATTCTAAAGTTCATTAACGGGTGAGACTGTGTCCGAGACCGATTACGCACACGCCAAGACTGCCTGGCAGCGTTTCGGCATTAGAACCTTGGGCGAATACAGCGAGTTATATTTGATAACAGATGTCTTGTTATTGGCAGATGTTATTGAAAATTTTAGTGAAAGTTGTATCAAGAGTTACGGATTAGATTCAGCGCATTATTATACTCTACCTGGTTTCACATGGGATGCCATGCTAAAACATACCAAAATTACGTTCGAATTGCTCACTGACATTGATATGGTCATGTTTATCGAACGCGGTATACGCGGTGGTTTAAGTCAATGTTCCGGAAGATACGCACATGCCAATAACAAGTATATGCCATCTTACGACACATCGGAAGAGTCATCATACTTGATGTACTTTGACGTGAATAATTTGTATGGATGGGCAATGTGTCAGCCCCTGCCACACGCTAAATTTCGATGGGTCGAAGATGTTACAAATTTTAACGTGTCTTCGATCCCAGTCGATTCACCCATGGGATACATTCTCGAGGTAGATCTGGAATATCCGCAACGTCTGCACGATGCTCACGCCAATCTACCGTTCTGCCCGACGCGTGCCAAACCACCTGGCAGCAGGCAGGACAAATTACTCGCGACGGTATACGATAAGCAGCGTTACGTTATCCATTACCGTAACCTGCAGCAGTGCACGCGTCACGGTCTTCGTATTACAAAGATACACCGCGTGCATCAATTCGCCCAATCTCCCTGGCTCCGCGATTACATCGAACTAAATACACGGTTTAGAACAGGAGCGACAAACGATTTTGAAAAAAATTTGTACAAATTGATGACCAATGCAGTATTCGGTAAAACTATGGAAAATGTACGTAATCATGTGGATGTAAAACTTTTAACACATTGGGAAGGGCGATATGGCGCGGGGGCAATGATCGCGAAACCGAATTTCCACAGCAGAAGTGTTTTTTCAGAAAATTTAATAGCTGTTGAATTCCGAAAACTTGAGGTGAAATTCAACAAACCGATATACGTGGGTATGTGCATTCTAGACATATAAAAAATTTATTTGTATGAATTTCATCACGAGTACATGTCTCCACTGCATGGAAAAAATTGTAAAATTCTATACACCGATACAGACAGTCTTATTTATCATATTCGATGCGAAGATGTCTACGAGTCCATGAAAGATAAGATCGGTAGATTCGACGCAAGCGATTATCCTATGGACAATCCATTTAATATGCCACATATAAATAAGAAAGTTCCGGGGCTGATGAAGGACGAAAATAACGGTGCGATAATGACCGAATTCGTAGGTCTTAGAGCGAAAATGTGTGCACTACGCGTAGACGGTAAAAAAGATACGAGAGAGGCGAAAGGCGTCAAGACCAACGTCATAGCTAGAACGATAACTTTCGACCACTACGCACAGTGTTTGCAAAGGGAGATCGAAATGTTCCACAGACAATCATGCATACGGTCTTAATTGCATAAAGTGTACACCATTTCGGAATCTAAAATCGCTCCAAGCCCACACGACGACAAGAGGTATATCCAGCGTGCGGAGCAATTAAGCTCAACAATGGAGGGGGAAAAAACACGTTTTTTCCCCCTCCATTGTTGAGCTTAATTGCTCCGCACGCTGGGTATATTGTACCCGATTCGACCGACACTCTGCATTGGGGGCATTATAATATACCATTATAAAATAGAAATTGTAAAAATATAAATTATTGTATTTATTGGGGGGACATTATAATATACCGTTTGTATAGTTTTATAAACGAGGCGATGGTGAAAAGCAGACAATAAAAAAAAATAGGATTCTGGAATACCCATGTCTCTGTTAATCCAATGAAAATTCAGTTGTTTTATGAATTCACCGAATTTATTGAAGAATTATATATATCTTTCTTTGCTATCCATGGGCTAGTAAATAAAGGTACATAATTCTTCACTAAATTCGGGGAATTCATAAAACAACTGAATTTCATTGGATTAACAGAGACATGAGTATTCCAAAATCCTATTTTTATTAAATCTCTTGTTGATTGTTCATTCATGCATATGTATCATTGTATTTATTAACTCGTTCATATAAATAGCGGAATTAATGCGTAAAAAAATAAATTGTTCACACATGTATATGTATAATTGTATTTATTGAATCATGTATTATTATTTTACAATCCATTATTTTTATTTATCCAAGAATTGTGTGATTTATCAAACCCCAGTCACTTGACGTATATCTTATCCCCCTTTCTACGCAACACTTTTTCCACTAGATATACATCAGGATCGGTGGCGCATTGCAGCTCGTGTTCATAGAATCCTCGAGCAACGGGTTTTCCACAGGAATCGACGAGCAGATACGTTGCAGGGTTAGCTGTCTGTACTTTGGCTATCTTGAACACCTCCGTTGTCCAATTCGGCGTATAGCCTTTATCGAAGATGGTTTTAAATTTGCTCACGCGCACAAACTCGCCCAAGTTGAATCTTGCTGGAGCAGCGATCTTTATGTTGTTGTATACGGTGGCTAGTGTGGCGTAAAAAGTGGTGATTGGGTTGAACTTAATAACTTTACACACATTTATGGAATATAAATTGGGTATAATTACGAAATAAGAATAATGAAAAAATAATACAATGCACTCGTGCTCTCTCCGTTCAAGCGACGAACCAACAACAGCGCTTCGCCAGTCATACCAACTTAAGAGCTATTATATAACATAATATAGGAACTTTTATCTTTAATAAAAATAACCCCACAACTAGCAGCCTGTCGGCGGTCGCAGGGGTAACATCGCAAGGACGCATTCTGATGGTTCTATGTTTTCGTGCGTTATACTCTGTAAGTAGACTTGGTAGCGCATCTGTCCATCTACAAGTCCCATTGAGCGTAAACAGCTTCCACATATTGTTCTTCAAAGTTCGATTGAAACGTTTTACAACGGAAGCCTTCATCACCGAATACGTCGAATAATGATTAATGTCGTGCTTTGTGAAGAGTTTCTGCATACCGGCGTTGTAAAATTCTTTTCCTTGATCGGTTTGCAAATTTTTCGGATATCGATCTCTAAATATCTTTGCGAACGCTTTAGTCACCTCAGCACCACTTTTAGTCTTGACCGGCAACGCCCACGCATACCTGCTCAACACATCGATGACGGTGAGTATATAGTGGTGACCTTGGTTGAAACGTGAGTATGGACGCATTTCTACAATGTCAGCTTGCCATAGATCGTCGTATCCGTGCACTATGACGCGCCTCCGCGGAAAATGTCTTCGAGCTGAAGCATGCAATTCCTCAACGAGTTGTCGCTTCTTGTGGCCATGGTTTTCTTCTTTACATTTGGATTTCGATAATGGCTGCATGTTTGATCGCAGAGGTGTCTTGGACACGAATGATGCGATGAGTGTCGCGTACGTGTATTATGTGCTTTCCGACGGTCTCAGGAAATTCTGGACAAGTTCATGTTCCGTAGCAAAAGCGGCTATAGCCTCTTTAACTTTACGCATTTCGTTGTCCGGCTGTGGGATAGAATTCAACGCCTGCGATATCTTTTGAACGCTGTTTTGCAACGTCAACATATCTCTATGAAACACGACCAGCTCTCTAATTCTTCCTGCTGCTCCCTCAAAAGTTTAATGCTCTTTTCCACGTATAGTTTATTGACGGCATCGGTGACGGCTGTGGGTTGCGCTACACGTCGTATCTTGCCTGATTTTGTATCAAAGTCTGCATCGTGCATGCAAAGAGCGTTATCTCGCATGTAATTTCGAAGGAAACCGCTCCATTTGTAGTAGTCCATTCTAGCTGCTCCACTCTTCTCGAGCGATACCTCAAATTTGTTGATCAGCATCTCGATACATACTGTGCACATCATCGGCGCGCGGTTTTATATAATGAGGCCAACCTCGCGGAGTTCCTCGATAATTGATAGAAATTCGGGATCGTGAGAGTTGTTACCCGACTGACGCGACGCTTCAAGCACACGCAACCGATCAACCAACTCGTTGCGATCGTCCCAGTGCACATAATCGATCTTGTTATCGTTTACCACCATGGCTCGCGGTACCGTTAGACCTTTCCCTACTCTACTAGCCAATGCGCGAGGGATTAGCGGTGCAATTATATGTTTGTACTTGTATCCCTTGTTACCCAATATGGGATTTTTAGCACCATGATCGCGTCTGTGGGCGTTCGTCGCCAGCAGTATACTTTTGTATTTTTTTTTTCGGCATCGGTGTATATAGTGTTACGTCCCGAAACTTCAAAATTTTTAAAATCGATGATTAGTTGTGTTTTTCCTTTGTTAGTGGGCAGAGTGTTTGGACAACGCTTAGCGTTCTGGGAAATCCCTAATCGAGCGCACTTCTGCTTACTGTATTTTATCTATGAAAACGGATACTCGGTACTAGGAACGTCGTCGTCGCCGCGACGTTTGATCGCTGCGCTGTACCCTGAACGTGGGACTGTGCTGAGGCATCAGCGTGGTTCTCAGTAGTTCGTTCAAAATGATCAGTGGTTCTCATACCTCGTGACACTGATTAAATGCAAGCGGCGGGGGTGTGTCTTGACAATGCATTTAGCATTCTGGGTTAACCTAATCAAGCGCATTTCTGACCGTCGAATCGTCGCATCGATGTAAAGGAGTGATCTGAGTGTGAGAAGCGTGAGGATGAGAATACCCCGTTCTACGCCGGTAGCGCATAAGTAAAAGGTATGGAAGAATGAAAGTGAGAACATCTAATAAAATCATGCGACGGTTGCTGGGGCATGATTGGGACTGCAGCGTCAGCTTTTCTGAGCGGGTCTCGCGGCTGGACGCTCTCGGGGGCGCGAAGCTGAGATCATTCTTTGTCGTACAGTCGCGAGGTGCGTGACGAGTGTCCGTGGAAAGTAATTTCTTTTCTGTAACTAAACCTTCACGTTTCGAGCCGGAGATTCATAATTCATAGTGAATGGACTCAATATTTCCACGTTAAAAATTATTGTATAACTTCATGAGTAACTATAATCATTTAAACGTTTTTTTTAAAAATATTTTATTTGTGTAATCACTGTGCTTACGTTCGTCTATTATGTTTCGTAGTACCTTATTTAATCGCGATGAGATCAACCTTCAGTTAGATCTCATCTGTGTGTGTGTTAAATCTTTTTCTATCGCTTAAATATATACATATATATATATATATTCATTAGATAACAAGAGTGAGTGCGATTCTTTCTTTCCCAGGCACAGAATACATGCCGTATAATCCAAAGGCAATACCAAAAAGGATATAGAAATCGAACAATAGTAAAACTGATCGATAGAGTGGGTGAGTTGTTCATTATTTCCTCGAATTAGTCAAATTGTATGTCGATAGGCTAACGCCGTCTCATGTAAAATTTTAATTCTTGTTCAAAAAGAAAATTACGATTGTCCGAGGTAACGGAGGATCAATATTGGCATTAGCCAATATTTTGGGTTCGCCCTTGGCTCCTCAGCCTCTCTAACAACTGATATAAAAAGGAAAGAATAAAAGGAATGAATATTCACTCTTGAACGTTTACATTTGAGCAGAAGATATTTAATGATAACCTAACTAAATCCTCACAATAACTCAGTGCGGGGCCTGTATGGGACTAGATCTTGAATTCCCGATATCAAACAAAATTCTTTAAATTATTAAATAATAATTTGGACTGTAACGCGCATAACCTCCTTCCGATTAGACTGATTTAGATACTAATTACTCGGACTCCACGTTTACCGCGTAACCGCGTTACAATAGCATCGTCGGGAATTCTCTTAAAAATCTGTTCGTAAAGGCCGGGTGTTCCTCTGTATTTTACACCATCTATGATTATATTATCATCCATGTCTATGTCGAAAGCCTTATCCCCAAGCATCGTTTTACTATTGCTAAAGTATACACCATACACATAGTCCATTGTTGTGCCCTTATCACCACTTGTTTTTATGTATTCTTGTCCCAGCGGACCCAAATGACTGCGAAACATTTCTTGTCCCTCGGATGTTTGGAGTTGCTGTTTAATAGATGTTATAAACGACTCATTGGGACTAGTTTCGAAAACGTCGTCATCATCATCATTGGTTGTGAGCAATTGTACGCTGGGAGGAACCGAGGACTCGTTTGATGTGACATTCTGTCATGGGTGAATATTCTGATGACATGTGTCGTTTCCTATTTGCCTTGCGCCATGTGTTCCCTTTCAGATGGATTTTTGTTTTAGGCGTCAATGTTTCATTCCCTTCAACGTCTGTGCTCATCAGCGGTGATGCGTCATGATGCTCATGAGCTTCCGCTCCTGTGGTATTTTCCGCAATATGTTTCAAGGGTTCGACAATAGTTTTAAAGTATCTCTCCTACGCGATATCTTCCTCCATCTTGCCAGTCTTCAAAGCCTGATGTTTCTTGCGAATGGCTTAGCTGGGTTTTGCAATTTCCTTTGCTATTCTCTCGCGATCCTTAATCTCCAGAGTATCGATATCAATCATCATTGTACCGCAGACGCTGCTTTCTCACCGTCGTGTTGATGACAATTGACCATCTCACGGTACCGCAAACTCGTTAAATCCCTTTCTATAACGTCCATTGGACATCACAGTATCCTTGTCTATTACCACGAAACCATACTCCCGTTGCCAACAATTACGACACAAAGCGCAGAAATCTTCTTAAGTCATGTCAGTGTTTACATGATCGTTGTACACATGTTTCAAGGTGGTACCATCCTGCTTAAACAGAATCAGCAGATTCGCATTGTCACGTATAAGATGTTTGGGAATCTTTGCATACGTCTGACAGAGATAGAAGCAATCAACATTCGAGTGGCGCCCCATTGCAAAGTATTCCCTTATCGTATCTTGCTTGTCGCATGCCACGTCATCAAAGATAAAAATAGAATTCAGAAGCGATTCGCTCGGTGGGATGACGTCACAATTATTCGAAAACTTAAAGTAACCAAGTTCATCTATCCGAGTCAATAAATTTTCCAAATACTGATATTTGGGCTGTTGCAACGACTTGGAATACACGTACACGTTCTCGAAGCAGACGCCGTGTGGACTTTCCAACAAGCTCACCACCACGTTGGTCTTTCCACAATTTGATGGACCGCAAATGAGGCAGCGGATAGTGTTTGGTAGCATGCTACCATGTCTACGTCTTGTTTGCGGACACATCACTCGCGATTTATCGTCAAAATTTGTCACGCGTATAGTCACAGGTTGTCGCACGAATCGCATCCTCCCCGTGAACTGTGAAAAATGATTTTGCTACATCGAAGCGGCGACGCGCCCTATTTATAGGTCCACGCGGAAACACGACAGCTCAGTATTTAAAATGCTTCTGATCCTGTCGGATAATTGCGATATTCGAGACCTAACCTCTGAGCAGTTGAGATATATACCAAAGATTATTCTACTACGAGAGTTTGGCAGACACATTGATCAATTGTGGGACAGACTCCCTGTGCATATAAAAGCCGATTCTGAGGTTCAGCAGCATCGTCGGTGTCTGGAACATTATAATCGTCCTTGGCAGCGAACGCATATCGACGGTCCAGCACCATTGATTAAAAACTGTGGCGAATGTCGCCGACGAGAGTAAAGAAAGGCTGTGGTTTGTTAAGTCGAGTGATAAACGCGCTACCTATCGAATTACACATCCCAGGATACCAGTTTTGCGGTCTAGGAACTCATCTGGCAAAACGATTGGCTAGATGTGATCAAGGCATCAATCCGTTGGACGCGGCATGTCGCGAACACGATATTGCATATTCGCGTAGCAACGACCTCGGCGAAAGGCACGCGGCAGATAAAGTTCTCGCTGACAAAGCGCGAAAACGCATCGTTGCTCGAGACTCGACTCTGGTCGGATCATTAGCTGGTGGAGCGGCGGGGATCACCAAGGCGGTAAACGATAATAAGGCGGCGCAACAACAGCTACAAGAAATGCAACGCCATAATCGCTCCATGGAAGGTCGGGGACTTTATCTCGCACCATACAACCGTGGACAGGGAATATCAAAACGAAAAAAAAAAACGTCAAAAAGTAACTACCGATGCACAATTGGAGGAGTTGGCAAAACGTATGCGTATTCCATTCTTTAGAGGTGTTTTTATGCGCAACGCAGTACCAGCTGGGGGAGTACGTCGAAACGAGAGCGGTATCATAAATTTGGAGAATGTCGCGGGACCGGGTACTCATTGGGTGGCGTATGCGAAGAGAGGATGTCGAGCAATATATTTCGACAGCTTTGGTAATACTCGACCACCTAAGGAATTGGTACAATATCTGGATAAAGATGCTGTGAAAATCGAATACAATCGAACAGCTTATCAAAAGTACAATCAGAGCAATTGCGGACAACTATGTCTACGCTTTCTACAAACGATCGGCACCAACTTTAAGGATAGACTTTACACCACTCTGATTCAGTACTAGTCCAGTCGTTCAGCTCGGAATATGTCGTTAACATTCACTCTAACCGGCAAGAGTAGCACCCTCGCGGTAAGCTACTTTCCACCCATAGATTTGAGCGACGATGATTACGAGCTTGGTCTAACGACCTTTGAAACTTATCATACAATACCGAACATCGACTCGAGCAATGATAAATTCTACTTCGCCACAAACTATGACGTCAACAACAATAACAACAACAACAGCAACAACAACAACTGCAACAGCTCTGATTACGCTAAACAGAAGAGGCTCAGTGCTGTGAACATTGCATTTTTGAAATCATTGGGATTCATTGTGCGCATTTAAGTTGCAAAAAAAATGGTTGACATTCTAAGCATTAGAGGGAAGCCGATGTTTGATGATCGCGTCGTGAAGCTCGAGACTCACACATATACCTCATACGTCAACACGACGTTTGGATACAGCGATGAGATAAGAATACCCATACAGCAGCAGGATTTATACACATTGCCGTGTGAAAGTTTCCTCTATGTGGAGGGGAAATTGAAGATAAATAAGCCAAACGATGCATTATCGGTGACATTGGGAAATAATTGTATGGCGTTCTTATTTGATGAGATTCGATACGAGTTGAATGGCATGGAGATTGATCGTAACAGAAACGTAGGAATAACTAGCACGCTTAAAAACTATGTATCGCTCACATCCGACGAAGACAAAAATTTGGAGAATGCCGGAGGGGGCTTGAAACGTCGCAATGGGCTAATAGTGAAAAATCATTTCAATTTTTGCATCCCACTCAAATATTTGCTGGGATTTTGCGAGGACTACAAACGCATGATTATTAATGCGCGTCACGAATTGATTTTAATACGATCGCGCAACGATAACAATGCTCTAATAGGATCTCCGGTGTTGGAACCAGAAATTGAATTACTTAAACTGCAATGGCGGATGCCTCATGTGACGCTGAACGATGTTAATAAGCTATCGTTGCTACATGCTCTGGAAAGTGGACAAAACCTGAACGTTTGTTTTCACTCGTGGGATCTGTATGAGTATCCTCTCTTACAGAGCACAACCAAGCATTCGTGGGTCGTGAAGGCATCTGCACAGCTGGAGAAGCCGCGATGCATTATCCTTGTTCTACAGACTGGTCGAAAGAATGTGATGAGCAAAGATGTTACTAAGTTTAGCAACTGTAAATTGGCCAATGTAAAACTTTTTCTCAACTGGGAATTTTACCCATATGATGACCTGAATTTGGTCTTTGACAAGAATAAGCATGCCATCTTGTTTCACATGTATATGCAATTCCGTAAATCGTATTATGGACATAGTTGCAACGAGGCATTATTCACTGTGGCTGAATTTTTACAATTTGGTCCCGTCGTAGTGATTGATTGCTCGCGACAAAATGAGTCGATTAAGAATGGTACCGTGGACGTGCGCATAGAATTTGAGTGAAAAGACAATGTGCCTGCAAATACTACGGCCTACTGTCTGATTTTACACGATCGGGTGGTTGAATACAATCCGCTGACAAATCTGGTGCGCAAAATCAATTAAATTGCCGTGCTACTTGCCTACCCTTTCCTGTGCCAAATTCATATAAAATTTCATCGTGAAATTCGAGATGCTTTACGAGAAAGACTGTATTCTCTCGTCAGTCTTGGAAGCGTGTGGACCTCCAAATTGTACCGATAATGGTGGTACCAACATTCGTTGACCTGCAAGGGTTCATCGTCGATGGAAGATTTGTCGCGAAGGAAGTGGCTGTCCTACGACAGGGGACAATTCTCTCGCACTATATTTTTGGGAGTCCGATGCCGCAATTTCTTCTTACGAAATCTGACAAATCAAGCCTCCGATGGTTGGCGGCAAAACATCATGGAGTACGGTGGGATGATGGAGACGTTCCATACAGTATGGCTAAACAGCTAATTACGAAAGCTGTAGCTGATGCGATCGACGAAGAAAATGACGCATCCCATATCGTATATGTTAAAGGGTTGCAGAAACGCGACTGGCTTGCAGATTTCCTCGACGAAAATACGAAAGCGGACGTGGTCATCGAGACGCTGGACATTGACTACGTGGATATTAAATCTCTAAATAAGCTAAATGTAGTTAATACTCTGCAATGTGGCAGACACGCAACGCACTGTGCAATGCAAAATGTATTTAAAATATTCAACTGATGGTCTAAACACCAGAAAGAAAGGCATAAATAAAATATAATCAATTTTTTAATGTATATGAAAATGTTTTTTCTTTATCCTCCTCAACCTAACCTCCTATATGTGATGTACGCTAGATTAAGATGATAGTTATAATTATTATGCAAAAGTGGTTCGATTCACGTTTGATAGATGTTCAGAGTGGTACGTTAGACGTTGAAAGTGGTACGATACACGTTTGATAGATGTTCAATACATGATCGATGTGGTACGTTAGACTTAAAATACACGTTCAGAGTGGTACGATTCACGTTCGATTCACGTTCAGAGTGGTTCGATTCACGTTCAGAGTGGTACGATTCACGTTCGATTCACGTTCAGAGTGGTACGATTCACGTGGAAAGTGGTATGATATAGTGAAATGATGTGTCTAAATAAGTACTAAAATAAGTACTTTTGCAAAGCTTCTCGATTTCATGATAGGAGGGGTTTTACCAGCGAGCACCTGGAGATGCAACGAGACCAGTCGTCCTTCAAACTTTAAAGACGAATAGTACTTTTGATATTTGTGACAGTTTTTGCGATTATTTTGTGACACAATGGGATTAGGACGGATTGCGCCCGAGAGTGACCCTGAGGTATGTACATAACAATATGAGGGAATTCGGATTGAAGGTTTAACGGACTACACAACTCGTTGGACGAGGAAAAAGATGAATATATAATTAACAGAAAAATATACAGCTTGTAGTAAAGATCACGCGTATTCTCTCTCGTTACGACGACGACTGACTCCTCGAGTCGTGCTACCTGGAGTCTCTCATAACATTCCAATACATACATAGTACGGACTAGACAACACACACGCGCGCACATACGCCTCGACCCTAGCCGGGTTTCGCGCCACTACATATATTTGTAACATTTATCGCGTTTAACCGTTGAAACTGAGTGCTTTTAATAAATTATGGTTTCGGCGCGAGGTTCGGTCACTTCGGAGTGCTTTTAAATCAGACAGTCGTGTTAATATTAAATTGTGGGTTTCCATGTTCTAGCGTTCGCCACCCGAATCACCCACCTGGTCAGACGACTGGGGGTCGTCGCAGCCGTCTCCGCAGCCGTTGCCGCCGCAGTCCCCACCGCAGTCGCCGCCTCCGCAGGTATGTAATACTTTGCATTGCTTTGTGAGTGTTTCATGTTTAATATATTTATTTATTTATGTGCTTAATTATAATGACGTTTGTGCCTATGTTCTAGGACCTGGCGCCACTGATTATTGGGGTGCTTTCGGCATAGGTTCAGGCGGGGGCCGGAAACCACGCTGCACCTCTAGAGGTGCACATACGGCGGTCGGGGCTAGTATACGGGTCGAGGATGGCTTCGCGCTGGCGACTTCCGGTGCCGTACCACCAAGCCGGGCCCCTGTGGCGACCTTGGGTGCCGCGTCAGCTGCCCCAAGAGCTGAGGCGACCGCGCTCCCCATCGCCAGAATAGATTGATGCGTGGAACCCGTCACCACAACCACCACTAGAGTGGCCACAACCGTCCCCGTCACCGCCATCACCCTCCTGATAGAATTAGTTTTTTATATTCTTTTTTCTATTTTTTTTATTACTGTGACGTCCCACAAATTTTCGCGCGGTAATATTATAACTTCTCCCTCATAAATCTCGATATAACTCCATCAAAATCCATCGAATTCAAGACTAACCCCTTTTCCCCAATTCACTGATCACCTTGGCGATATACCTTAGCGGTCCCCATCTCAAGATGATCAACTACGACTTCCAAATCCCCTCTTCGACTTACGTGGCATGACCACTTCCCTCCAAATCTACATTAAACTAGTCCCTCGTCCCTAAAAACCCCTCTTAAATCGAGACCACGTCTCACACCCTCTCTATGACCAAAGGAGTCAATACCCCGTTTACCCCTTTCCAATACGACCTCCTAAACTCCATCAAATGGTTTAATTATTCCCTTTTCGAGAAACCTATGTATAAAAACCCCGGAAGACTTTACGGCAAATGTTGAGTACAAGGCCATATAAAATCACCGGAAGACTCAATCTATTAATAATATTACTGCGACGCATATTTGCAATTAGGTCAAGGTGAAAGACCGCGCGTACCCTTCATCCCTTACAATCTTCAAAATCACATAAATACAAGGGCCCCAGAGGCCGTAGTCCTCTTCTACGGAAACCACTCCCGCGAAGTGTTACGTTGCTTTTTGCTATTTCTACTGTGTTAACTTACCACGTCGCTAAATTCAGTGCTCTACGGCAAATACCGTAAGCCACTATTATTTCACATTATTATACGTATATCATCTCCATACCATTTATGATTTCTACGTTATTAACGCTCATTGCGTACGCATATATATATATATAAAATATGATAAAGGGGTTCGCTTCTCAAGCAAAAACACTAGGTTGATTCGTCTAAAAATATAGAGGTTTTATTATTAATTACATACTGAGTATTGCATACTTCCCACGTGCTATACTAACCTAAAAATATAGAGAATCAACAATTTAAATGTTCGTGCTTCCCTATATTGTCTTGAGTTACAAGATTCTTATAGAAACTTGTGTTGTAGATTTAGAGTATCTAAAGAGTGTTATTTATTTATTTATTTCACTCATAAATTATGCCTGTAGTTAATTCTCGCTTTGTCTATCTATCTATTCTTTTCTCCACTCGCTCGTCCCGACCTCTCTCGAGTAAGTCTCACTTCCCGATACAGCTTTGTGTATGTATCGGGAAGTGAGACTTACTCGAGAGAGGTCGGGACGAGCGAGTGGAGAAAAGAATAGATAGATAGACAAAGCGAGAATTAACTACAGGCATAATTTATGAGTGAAATAAATAAATAAATAACACTCTTTATATATATATATATAATAGGGTGGAGTGAAAAAAACTTTTTTTCGATAATCAAATTCTAATAGTGCGGAAAAGTTGTCTACTTGGCCCAATAAAACGTGTAAAAAATTTCAGCTCGATCGGATAATTTCTTCTGTGTGCACCAAAGGCCTTAACTTTCAAAATTTTAGTACAAAACTTAAGAAAGTTGAACTTTCTTCAGCTGGTGGATTCTACCGTTTTTTTTACCCAGGACTATATTTGCTGCGTAAATGATGCAAAGAAACATCCGTGGCTGGTTTCGGAACGATAGGAATGGCCTGTCGGCACTGTAAACTATAAAAAAATACAGCTCTTCGCTCACTTTCCTAACGGAAAATACGACCCAGAACCCACCACGTGGAGGTAGCTGTACGACGGGCTCCTTGTTTTTGTGTTGTTTTTTGTATTTTATATTTTTTTTTTTTTAAATAATTTTATTGCTTTTTATAATGTTTTTTCATATTTTTATTTGTCGGAATGAGAAACTGCGCTTGTTATAGCTGTTATTGGTGTGCAAACTTTATAACGAGAACTGATTCTTCGTTTCAAATTTTGGCATTGACTGGCGGGATAACAATGTACACCGAATGAAACCATCCCTTGCATCGCTACCGCACACTTGACAGGATGCTTCGGTCACGAGTTTCACCATGCGTTCGACTGCAGTGGTGTGGCAGGGATACTTAAGAAATTCCCAGTCTAGAAACAAGCTGTTGCTCGACAATTTTTTTGATAGCTCCTGATTAGTTACTTTGTTCAAAATTGGAGGTGACGTGATTCGGACAGAGGACCAATCGATTATTTTATAATAGTCGTCTGCGGAGAAGTTGATTTCCGGAACTGCACGAGGTAGTACTTGTTCATCACTTTCATCTAATTCTCGGGCTTGCAAAATTTTGCGTAACGCATCTAGACGGACTTCACGCCTTTCATCCGTCATCATGGAGATGAGAACATTTTCCGGGAATGCGAAGAAAGCATTACGGGCAATTGTGGCATCAACCACGCGTAAGTACTTTTTTGGTAAGTACCGTGACTGTTGAATGGTATTGAAAAGGTGCTTCGGCCCGTCTTTAATAGAGCTGTTGCATCTTATCGCAAACCACATCGGGACATAAACCTTAAGTATGTACGTGACAATATCTTTCAGCTCTATCGTTGGTTTTTCAGTGGATATGTATAAACGTAGTATTCTATTTGCACAGGTCAGCCAGCGAGCGTGGTTAAGGATACCTGGGTTACGACAGCTGAGGTGAGGCGGGCAACTACCGGATTGAATTGCCTTAGAAATGTCCAGCAAGTACTTCTGGTCCTTACTCAGATCTACAGGTCCCACATCAGGTAAGGAGCATTGAATGGTATTATAGGAAACAACTGGGAAGCTTTCAACGTTTTTAAGTCGAACACCTATACGCCCAGCAAATGACTTTGGCCCAGATGTGCCTCCATCAATAAACTCGAAGAAACTCCGAAATGGAAGCTCGTTAAAGTGAAGAAGGCATATTATCCAATGAAGCGATCGACCAAGCTTGTTTTCAAGGCACCTAATAACACCACCTCTTGCTCCCGTATTCACAACAGTGCCATCACACCCTACGACTACAAGCTCGTTTAAATCTGTTTCCTTCAAGACCAATTCGTAAATGCTATCGCAAATATCCCGTGCACTCCCTGATTTCGGTACTACGTGTCCTAAGTACCTTGATCCAGGTTCGGATATTATTGAAATGTGCTCCTCTTTTACAGTGCGTCGATAAAGCTTTGCTCCTTGTTTGACCTGAATGAGTGTGTCGTCTCTTCGACCATCAAAGTACAGTCCTCTAGGTGGGGTAGCATGTTGTTGCGCTTGTAATTTCACCTGTTCCCGAATCTTATACTTTTCCCGCCTTATTTTACTTCGATCTGTAACTAGTTCGGAGACATCTGGAGATACTAGACCAACATCTTTAAGCACTGAAGTAGCTATCATCGCTGTCGCTCTATCACTGACACCATACCTTTGACTAGTAAGTGCCGTCTCTTTCAAATTCACTCTCATTTGAGAAGGCTTTGATGGTGCTAAGTTAGGGTCGTCAAAATCACTCGATTCGCTTTCTGAAATTTCAGATTCAGATAAACATAGTAAAGGTTGTCGACTAGTGGAAGAGCAAGGTTCATCTTCTGACGTAGGTACCCCCGCATATATATTTTGTATTTTCTTATGACGGTTAGCTCTGTTTATAAGCTTTATTGTTTCAGGAATGTCAACGCCTCCGATGCGACCGACTCGGTCCCCTCGCTGGTCAAGAAGAAAAGATTGTTCCTTCTGAGGAACCTTTCGATCCTTCGGACAAGAACAGGACTGGAAATCACGGCATTTGCAAGCGGCAATGTCAAATAAATAGTTGGCAGTTGCTTTGAAACAATCAATTTTTTTCTGTAAGGCTGAGCTTTTGCCGGCCTTGTAAGTGTACTTTATGACCTTTCTGTATTTTTTATGGTACTCTGTAATTAGTTGTACGACGCGTGTATACGAAACAGAAGGAATAGATGCCTTTCCATAAAGACTGATAACCTTGTTCGCTACCCTCTCAACAATAATTGAAAAGGACGGTTCTCTGTTTCCACCCGAATCAATACCCAAACTACGTCTCTCATGAGCACAGCATCTGAGTACGTCCTCATACGTGGGGAGTTGAGTGAGCCCTAAATCTTTTGGATTGCCAAAAAGGGGACAGACAAAAGTCTGGCGAAGAGAGAATTTTGATTGGGCCATACTTAAGGGCGTGTGAACAACGCTCGGACAGCGCTAAGCTCTGGGGTCTATCGACGCAAGATCAACCTTGTCTGTTGACAAGGCGCGGCAAGTAGTACTGTAATTTCACCGTGCCGCAGAGGCAGGCGCGTGAGAGGATGGTGGGGGGAATGCGTGAAGGTGGGAGTAGTACTCAACCCAGGCAGTCACTGTAGTCTACGACCACTCAGACGACTTTTAGAAAGTATAGCGAACGGCTGTATTTTTTGATAGTTTACAGTGCCGACAGGCCAATCCTATCGTTCCGAAACCAGCCACGGATGTTTCTTTGCATCATTTACGCAGCAAATATAGTCCTGGGTAAAAAAAAATAGGTAGAATCCACCAGCTGAAGAAAGTTCAACTTTCTTCAGTTTTGTACTAAAATTTTGAAAGTTAAGGCCTTTGGTGCACACAGAAGAAATTATCCGATCGACCTGAAATTTTTTACACGTTTTATTGGGCCAAGTAGACAACTTTTCCGCACTATTAGAATTTGATTATCAAAAAAAAGTTTTTTTCACTCCACCCTAATATATAATTTGTATTTCGAACGTTTGCCGTCTTTTATATTATTTCAGTAATCACTTATTGCATTCATATCTCTTCATCTTATTCACTCTTACTGCGTTCATACTTCTTCATTTATCATTGCTTACTGCGTGTATATATATTTCGTATAACGAACATTTATCGTACCTCATATTATTTCTTAAACGCTTATTGCATTTCTGTGTATTATCAACGTTCATTGCTAAGCGTATTTCGTTCTTCGGTTTATACACCTGTTATTCATGTTCATACATATATTCTATATCATATACCACTTTATATAAATGTACTGTGTTAATGCTTAACGTCCAACGTATTCTTATAACAAACCACAAAACCGTGCATATAAACGTGCGCTAACCAAGCTAATAAATCGCTTTACTTTAAACACGCTTCGAGTTATTGTGCCTATCCTCTGCTAACGAAGGCACCAAATAAAAACAGACTCCTGCATCAGCTGATTCTGGTTCGCGAACGCGAGAGTTCATGCTGTGTTTATCAACTTACCTTTGCATAGCCCGCGTACAGTCATACGTCTAGACATATTTCGAGGAAATATTACGTGTAACTTCTTATACTCGTGCAACGGTAAATCCAATTACCGAACCAAAACAAGTGCTCTAACGGGTGTCACCCACCGCGGTGATTACAATTTAAACCTTCCCTGGTCGATCAGTGTTACGAATCACGCATTCGAGCCTACAATGCATCCACGATCAGTGTACGAATCTCACATTCCAGCCTATCTCCCTCAAACCCTCAGTGTTACGAATCTCGCATTCGAGCCTATTTCCTTCTAACCTCAGTGTACGAATCTCGCATTCGAGCCTGACTTCTCCCTTCTGACCCCATTGTCATTATCCCCAAAAACCTCCACCCGGGTCGTAACATTACTATCAGTATTATTATCCATATTTTTTATTACTATCAGTATTATAATTATCCTTATTATCATTATCATTATTATCATTATCATTATTGTTGTTACGTATGTGGAATATTCCCATACGCCGCTCTCAACAATTTTTCGAGCTCGCGTCTGCGAAGGGAAAACGCCCTAAAAGCCTTTTTGTTTATCACATACCACTCAGGGGGTCGTGATCTTGACCATCTGGAACACGACCATGGG
The DNA here is from genome assembly GCA_929108735.1 of Andrena dorsata. NCBI lineage: Eukaryota > Metazoa > Arthropoda > Insecta > Hymenoptera > Andrenidae > Andrena > Andrena dorsata. Next base: position 4,260,520 of record OV815487.1, read on the forward strand.
AACGGGAGTGACACGACGACGACCCCGAAGGATTACCTTATATGGAAATCTCCTAACGAACCCCCACTCATTTTTGGGACTATATAAACCCTTTGGTTTCAACCCTCGTTGGTTAAAAGCAGTACAGTCACGCGTAGAGTAACGTCGTGTCACGCTCGTACAGAGTTGGTTATATTCAGTAAGATCGAGCTAAAGTCTCCGTCAGAATCATAGTTAACCTCATAGAATCCGCGAGTCCGGTTTATATTCTATTTGGCACTTCGAAATAGCCACTCTTACGCCCCGCATCGCCAGTGCGTCAACACCGTGCAACTAGTGGTAACTTACACACTTTTATTCATTATTTAATCGCGACACTTACATTTGTACAATAACTAATTATTGAATATACGAATGGTGTTCACATGTAAATCGAGTAGATTCGTTAAACCCATCTCTTACCCAGCGATCCTTATAATATTAGTAGCACTCACCCACTGATACAACTTTACCGCTCGAGTTGTATCAAATATTAATTAAGAGTTACGAGGCATTACTAACATTTCCCGCGACTCCCTGATTAAGCATCAGGTTCGTTCGCAACCTTTCATCCAAAACAAGGTATATTTTCCAACCCAGTGGCTCCCCGATTTCGCATTGGGTTCGTCCACGAAACCTCACCCTCCTACGGCTCCCTGATTTCGAATCAGGTTCGTCCGTATCCTACAGCTCCCTGATTTCGCATCAGGTTCGTCTGTAAATCTACCAACTTCCGAACAGCTCCCTGGTTTAGCACCAGGTTCGTCTGTGAATAATCCAACCTCCTAACAGCTCCCTGGTTTCGCACCAGGTTCGTCTGTGAACTTTATCCTAGTGACTCCCCGATTTCGCGTCGGGTTCGTTCACGACGTTTCACCTTCCTGCGGCTCCCTGATTTCGCATCAGGTTCGTCCGCGAGTGACTCCATTCCTAGAGGCTCCCTGATTTCGCATCAGGTTCGTCCTCGCCGTCAATAATCCTAGCGGCTCCCTGATTTCGCATCAGGTTCGTCCGCGCACCTAACTAACAAACTCATAAACCATATTCCTTGGGAAATACCCTTCTCGCCGGCCTCTCGCGTTGCCGCAGCCCCGGCTCGTAACAGAACTGGTGACAGCGGTGGGATGCTACTGCATTAGAATCGCCGTAAAATTTGGGTTTTTAAATACGTTAAAATCACTCGTAATTTGTTATCGACGATATACTAGTTTTCTCTAGTCAAGTCACTTAGTAAATTTAAAATGGCAACCGCACAGGCGAACGTCTCTTCTAACGATATAATGAACCTGACAGTTTCAATTGCAAACTCAATGTCGCTTTTGACGCAACGGACATGTATACAGAATATTACTATGTCAATTCCAACCTTCGACGGTGAAAGTCCACACTTGACGCGCTTTGCACAAAATGTGGAAGACGGGTTAACTTTGATTCCTGAGGGTACGGAAGCTGAGTATCTTGCGATAATACTAACGAAACTGATCGGTCCGGCACGCAGGTGCACGTTAGAGCATAAATTCGATTCTGTTAAGAAGTTAGTTCAACATTTGAAAAAGAGATTCGCGCCGGGAAGAAGTTTGTCGTATTTTCAAGTCGAAATCGCGAAACTAAGCATACGCGAAGGAGAAAGTCTGCGACAGTACGTCGACAGAACTAGCCATCTCGTTTATTGTGCGCGCGGAGCTATTCGGGAATGGTATCTGGATCACGCTGATGATTTCGTCAAAGAAATGGAAAAGGACGTTAAAGAAAACTTCATCGATGGTTTACCGGATCGAATTTCCTGGAAAGTGTCGGCTCAGACTCAAGATATTAAAACACTTGAACAAGCTTACGACGCCGTGCTACAGATAGATAGAAAATTAAGGAATCGACGACAGTCGCCTCGTAATGAATCACCCTCCAGGTGGTCTCGCCGAGATCATTACGTCGATGATTCTCGTCACCGCGACCGCGAAGTGTCATACCCACTTTCTCCGAGTAGATACGATCAGAACAGGGAGAGGCCCCTTAGAACATCTGGGTTTGAAGAGGAACGAGAAGGACGAACACGCACAACAGCCTGGACCTTGCGTCACCGAAGCCCCTCGAAATCCCCTTCTTATCGCTCCGACTCATCGTACACGGATGATAGAGAAAAACATTACTCTATTTTAAAAAATCCCGATAAAGATCGCAAGCCTAGTTTATATTGCTGGCATTGCGGCACAGCCGGACATGACGGAAAGTCCTGTAGGAAACAACCGCGTAATCCGAGATATCAACGAGATTCGCGAGATTCGTCCGTTGAATCAAACAAGTCTTTAAACTTCGATCGCGCTCAACGTATAGGCGACACGATGAGCGGAAACAAAGAAGCTCGCCAAAGGACAGTCCGCTTCGAAGAGGAACCCTCATCAAGGAAGCACCTGCCCCACGCATCAACATCAAGGTTCCAGAATTGGAGTCAGGAACGGGAGAATTCCTAATCGACGGAGGAGCATCCGTTAATTTAGTAGTCATTAACGCCCTGGGAGAAAAAGCCGCGATAAACTCTCGGGAAGAAATCGAGTTAACCGGAATTACCACTAATCCAATTCACACTTTAGGAACAACAATTCTTCATATCCATGAAGCTCCTGCACTTTTCTATGTAGTAAAAGAGCTTGCCATAGAAGCAGATGGACTTATAGGAAGCCCATTTTTAAAACAGGAGGAGGCTGAAATCTCCTATTATCATGGGACTATGGTATTAAAAAATAAACCAACCCGACCTCTACGTTTTTCAAATTATCAAGATCTACCTCAAATGAAAGAACTATTGACATCGACCAAACATCGTATCGAACCTAGGACGTCGCAACAGATTGCTATAACAATTACAAACTCGAAGATTAAGGAAGGATATTTACCGCGTATCAAGACTCTTGAACATCTTTACATAGGAGAAGCAGTGGTGAGGAACAATAAAGGGAAGTGCTACGTTATGGCAACAAATACCAGCGATGAACCCCTAGACGTAGAGATAGAACCACAAACATTAGAGCCATTCGATATCTTCGGGTCATCGGACGAAGATTTTTACCCAGCTGCAGAACACCCGTCAAAATTCAAAACACACGAAGATAGGATACAAAAAATCATAGAAGCCCTAAACACTAAACATTTGAACAAGGAGGAACTAGATTTCGTTACTAATCTAGTTAGAGATTTTCCTGACCGATTTTATCTTCCTGGAGATAAACTTGGGAAGGCCCGCGACTTTAAACACTCAATCCATACATCCAATGATATTCCAATCAACACAAGACAATATCGTTATCCTCTCATACATCAAAAGGAAATTCAAAAGCAAATCAGCGCGCTATTATCAAACGGTATAATTACACCTTCAAAATCTCCATACAATTCACCTTTATGGATCGTCCCGAAAAAAGAAGACGAAAACGGTGTGAAACGTTGGCGTCTGGTAATAGATTTCCGCGGCCTCAACGAAATAACCATTTCTGATAAGTATCCATTACCTCAAATCACAGAGATCTTAGATCGATTAGGAGGAGCTAAATATTTTTCAGTCTTTGACCTCGCCAGTGGATTTCATCAAATAGAGATGGATCCGAAGGATAAAGCAAAAACAGCATTCACTACTCCGAATGGACATTACGAATTCTCTCGAATGCCTTTCGGATTAAAGAATGCACCACCCACCTTTCAACGCCTGATGGATCAAGCACTCACTGGACTTCAAGGAACAGACCTCTTTGTCTACCTGGACGACATAGTGATTTACGCATCATCGTTACAGGAACACAATATCAAAGTCAAAAAATTGTTAAACCGCCTTCGAGAACACGGATTAACCCTTCAAACCAACAAGTGCCAATTCCTGCGAAAGGAAGTTGCATATCTTGGACACATTATCTCAAAGGAAGGAGTAAGACCTGACCCTAGGAAATTAAAAGCTGTTCAAGATTTTCCAACACCCACATCGCAGAAGAACATTCAACAATTCTTGGGACTTGTTGGATATTACCGAAGATTCGTACCTAATTTTACCACAAAAGCAAAACCATTAATTAACTTATTAGGAAAAGGCATCAAATTCAAATGGACAGAAGAGCAAGACCAGAGTTTTAAGCAATTACGCAACGAACTTTGTCAGCAGCCCATATTGCAATACCCTGATTTCAGTAAACCTTTCATTGTAACCACAGATGCATCTGATTACGCTATTGGAGCCGTACTTAGCCAAGGGGAGATAGGAAACGACCTACCGATTGCTTATGCCTCCCGCAGCCTAAATAAACCTGAGAAGAATTATTCGGCTACGGAAAAGGAATGTTTGGCCATGGTTTACGCCGTAAGATACTTCAGGCCCTACATCTATGGAACTCCATTTACCCTCGTTACAGATCACAGACCGCTGGTCTGGTTACACTCTGTTAAGGACCCAACTTCTAGACTTATGAAGTGGAAGCTACGTCTTTTGGAATACGAGTACCAGGTTGTCCATAAATCCGGAAAGACGAATAAGAACGCAGACGCATTATCGCGCAACCCCACGTCTACCTGCCTACCACTTATTCCACGAGAGCTCCAGGATCCCGACTTCAAAGCCCAGATACCGAAAACAGATGCCAATATCGAAACAATCGGGCATCGCATACGACAGTTACGAAGAGATAGGGAAAACCGACCCAAGTATCGAGAGACAAGCAGCAGCTCAGAAGAAGAAACCGCACGTGGGAACGTTCAACATTCTCCAATAATATACAAGAACCGATCTTTTCCCAGCTTATCTCAAGAGGTAACCATGCCAGATGATCGCCAGGAAACCATAAACAGTTTTTCGCCCGCAGCTAATTCTACACAAATCGCCCCTTTAAATAAGGACCAGACCGTATTTGACAATTTAATATCGTTTGAGGAACCGCTCGAAAATACTGTAATAGAAAATGCAAGAAACACTCAACTAGATTTACTCAGTACCCCGCAAGTACCATCCGAAGTCATGGAAGAACCTTTACAACCCTCAATAAACCAGCTACCTGCAGGTACAACGCCCGAAGCAAGTGTGGGACAACCACCCGACAACAGGTCAACCGAACCTAGCGTCCCTGACCACACGATCGACTACTACCCTTTTTTCACTACCGAAATCGAGGATTCAAACGACCTTGACGATCTGGAAGAGACCCCATTAGACCAACCGCATAAAATTATCGTTTCTTCAAATACTTTTACCGCTGAAGAAGGATATTACGTACACTTCATTTCTGCCGACTGCAATTTAATAAACCCCGTTGGAAAATTACTGTTAGACACTGAACTAATCAATAAACCAAACCTTCTAGCAGAACAACCAAAAAGGGGAAATGTAATAACTACGGATAATGGATTATTTAAAACCTTCAGTATAATAATCTCAGACAATTTCTTCGATAATATTAAGAGAGTAGATGTGCTCAACGGATTGAAAACTCTTCGACACACCTTAGATCAAAATCAGATTAAATCATTTCGAATTTCTGCCACGGGAGACCTTCACAAAATACCATCCAACGAATTCGTCAAAATTTTAGAAGAGGCTTTCATAGGAACGGGCATGCAGATTATCCTATGCAATTGTACCATTACAACACCATCCGAAGAAGACAGACAGCACATCATTTGCGAGGCTCACGATAGTTTAATTGGAGGACATAAAGGAGTAACGAAGACATATAAACGCATCCGATCAAAATTCCATTGGTCACAAATGCGTAACGACATTCAAGACTACATTCGAAAATGCCAAAGTTGTCAGGAACAGAAATTAGTTCGAGCGAAAACTCGTCAGCCGATGTTAATCACCGACACACCTATAGGAGCCTTTGACAAAATTTCCTTAGATACAGTAGGACCTCTACCAATTACACCCAGTGGGAATAGACATATTCTCACTATTCAAGATAACTTAACGAAATATTGCGTAGCCATAGCAATACCTAACATTCGAGCTGCTACAATTGCAGATGCTTTCGCTAGACACTTCATCGCAATTTACGGTACACCTCGCGCAATACTAACAGACAAAGGAACTAGCTTCATCGGAACGCTCATGACCAATCTCTCCGAAATATTCAAAATCAAGCAAATCACAACCTCAGGATATAGACCACAAACCAATGGATCTCTGGAACGAAGCCACATCGTCCTCACTGAATACCTCAAGCATTACATGGATAGTTATGAAGACTGGGATTTATTAATACCGTTCGCAATGTTCTCTTACAATACATCCGTTCACGAAGCAACAAATTTCACCCCATACGAATTAATCTTTGGAAAACCAGCCCGAGAACCAACCTCGTTTCCAACCGGTGAAAAACTAAAGTCGTATGGAGATTATTTAATAGAATTAATAACGCACATGACTAATATTCGCAATATAGCCTCCGATAATCTAAACAAAGCAAAAATCCGTTCAAAAAACTATTACGATACCCATGCAAAACCAGCAACGTTTAACGTAGGTAATTTGGTTTACGTACTCAAGGAACCACGTATCAGTAAATTTGATCCACACTACATTGGACCGTACCCGATAGTAGACGTGACGGACCTGAATAACGTAGTATTACGAACGCATAATAAATTAATCACCAAGCATCAGGATAAACTAAAACATGCTTACTCTCCATCCACAGTTGAAAATCAACCATGATTTTCGCATATTTGCTCCTGTTACCTCTCGCTGTCACTGGCGACGACCAAATTATTACGCCGCTTGAAGCAAACGTCGGACTCTTCTACGAAAAATTACCCGATATAAGGACCTTCCAATCAGAATGGCGCCTAGTCACATCTCTGGATGTTACTCGGTATCTCAGCTATGCTCCACACGTAAAGCATCATATCTCAACGATGAATCAACTCTGCAACTGTCACGATTCCATAAATTGTCTCAGCAAGGAACTAGGACCTCGGTTAATCAAGAAAGAAGAAAATACAGTACATTATAGCAACATGATACGCACCGCAATAGGTGACACCAACCATCTTAAAAAACCATCCCCACGGCGTAGCGTACCTTTTGGATTCATCGGCACTCTCAGTAAAATGTTATTTGGAACCTTATCACAAGAAGATGCAGAATACTACAACCGCGAATTAAACAAAGTTTATAAGGATCAACGCGACATTACTGAAATAATAGCGAACCAAACGCATATCATAAAAGGAGAATTTTCGCTCACACATGCGAGGTTAGTTAATTTAACCCAAATCATATCTCAACTAACGAAAACGATGGCCCTACACTCCGAAGCATTACAAGAAACGCAGTCAGACATCAACAAGTTACGTTTCGAAGCATCCATCAGGGACTCCGTAATTGAAATAGAAAGAGGGTTGGACGATTACAGCACCAACCTGCTGTTGCTAATAGACGCAATTTTGCTAGCAAAACAAGGCATTTTACACCCCGCTATTCTTTCGCCTGAGCAATTATTGAGATCAGCCCAAAGAATTAAGGAAACACTTGCGTATGAATTTCCTCTAACGCCCGAAGAACTACTTACGGAACAAATTGAAAAAATAACAAACTTAAATGTAATTTTCACTAGGGGAAGGATACTCTTCGAACTCACTATACCTCTTTTAGAGCGAAAAACGTACAGCTTATATAAAATATATCCGTGTCCATCGACACACAACCTTGGAACAAAAAGGGTAATTTCGTATATTCAGCCACAAATCCAGTTCATTGCAGTCTCATCAGACGAACAACAATATTTTTCCCCAACGGAAGAATACTTGAAGACTTGCCGGTTTCACCACAACACATTTTTGGGACCAACTACCCTACCAGTATACCAAGCAGATCGACAACCAACTTGCGAATCTACTCTGTTATTGAACCCCACTTCAATAAATTGGAACACCTGTACCATTAAGTTGATCACACAAATCAAACCATACTGGCAGCCTTTAAATACACCAACTACATGGCTTTATTTCATGCCAGAAAATAAAAAGGCACAAATTTATTGCAAAGGAAAGAAACCGATAACACGAAATATCACTGCCATTGGAGTCTTTAGGCTACAACCCGGTTGCCAAGCAACAATAGACTCAGTACAACTAAAATCATTGGAAACCATTGATGCCTCACAAAATATTGAATATTACCCCTCTAAACCTTATAATCTATCAATAATTATACCAGAGGTTACCGAGTATCACTTTGAGGCCTTGAAAGTGAACGAACAGAAACCAACAAAATGGGAGGATCTACCGACAGCACTATCACTTACCGAAATCGAACAACGAGCTAGGAATTTTGCATCTCATCAAACATCCATTCGACAAGTACAGATCTCAACTTTTTCCTGTATTGGAGGCATAATAGTAATATTGATTATAGTAAATATAATATTGGTTATAAAATGCAAATTTCGTCAACACAACAATAAAACGGAATCTCCTAAAGAGAAGCAACAAACACCAATAAATATACCAAGTACATCCGAAAATCACAGCCCGTGCGCCACCGTCTTCTAAGGGGATGAAACCACTCCCATGAGAAACCCCCTCCGCTACACGAATAGTTTCAGAGTGGGGGCGAGATAAGGGTTTCTTCCCTATAAAAGCGGGGCATCAGTCCCCTTTAGTCAGTACGAACCTAGTTTCTACATGTCTAAAAACATCGCCACACAGACCTCACCAGACGAAGGTACAAGGACCATAGCCGTGCAGACAGGACACCACGGATCTTGGGAAATTTCCTCTCGAGTGGGTACTACAATTACACCAAAGCCTTACCATAGCAGCACTGGGGGAATTATCCGGAAAGGCCGAAGCACTTCGACTCGAAAACCCAGCTTCAAGACGGTGGGAGTCCAAACGATAGAATATAAGGCTCATCGACGTATTCCGGACTGGCTGGTGCTCCAGGAAATAACCGACTACAACATCCGTGATTGGACACCGGGAGAACCGATTACAAAAAAGCAAAGGAAATGAAGACCATCTCAGCGCGCGACCTCGGGAAGACCTCCCGCTGTTTGGTAATGTACGTGGAGGACCCCACCACCTTTTGGGTCTCGCTGGACAAACACGCGGAGGCAGCAAAGGTCGTCTTGCGTGAACTAAACATTTACATGGCGTCCAGACAACAGCTATGTCTGCCAACAATGAACAGCGTCAGGCCAGGACGACTCGTGAGCGTAAAGTTTGCCAAAAAAGGGTGGCTTCGTGGTGAAGTCATCGAGGTGAATGGAACCACCTGCACCATCTTCCTTGGTGACTATGGCATAGCCATGGACTGCCCAGTCACGGAATTGCGGTCTCTGCCACCCCGGTTCCATGCCCTTCCCTGGCAGACGGTACGGGTTCACCTGAAAGGCGTGAAACTGCGATCCTGCCGACCACTCCAGAGGACGACACAAATAGCGGAGGTCGTCATGGCGAGAAGGAAGGGCCTCCTCGCCAACATCCAGCCGACTCCAACCGGCCTCACTGCAACGCTGACGCTCGACCGGCTACCCGGACAACCACCAGTGGACATCATTGAGCTCTGGCTGCAGCTCGGCTACGTCGTGCCTAGCGACGGTTAAAACACTTACACCCCACAACACCTAGCGATAAGTACACTAATACACCTACACCCGACAATTCTCTTCCACATTTTGCTTATAAAGGGATTTTTGGGGCGTTTTTCCTTCTTTTGAAAAGCATCACGAGAATCGTGATGTTTTATCTAAGGGGGGAGATGTTACGTATGTGGAATATTCCCATACGCCGCTCTCAACAATTTTTCGAGCTCGCGTCTGCGAAGGGAAAACGCCCTAAAAGCCTTTTTGTTTATCACATACCACTCAGGGGGTCGTGATCTTGACCATCTGGAACACGACCATGGGAACGGGAGTGACACGACGACGACCCCGAAGGATTACCTTATATGGAAATCTCCTAACGAACCCCCACTCATTTTTGGGACTATATAAACCCTTTGGTTTCAACCCTCGTTGGTTAAAAACAGTACAGTCACGCGTAGAGTAACGTCGTGTCACGCTCGTACAGAGTTGGTTATATTCAGTAAGATCGAGCTAAAGTCTCCGTCAGAATCATAGTTAACCTCATAGAATCCGCGAGTCCGGTTTATATTCTATTTGGCACTTCGAAATAGCCACTCTTACGCCCCGCATCGCCAGTGCGTCAACACCGTGCAACTAGTGGTAACTTACACACTTTTATTCATTATTTAATCGCGACACTTACATTTGTACAATAACTAATTATTGAATATACGAATGGTGTTCACATGTAAATCGAGTAGATTCGTTAAACCCATCTCTTACCCAGCGATCCTTATAATATTAGTAGCACTCACCCACTGATACAACTTTACCGCTCGAGTTGTATCAAATATTAATTAAGAGTTACGAGGCATTACTAACATTTCCCGCGACTCTCCAGGGCCGACCACCTTGACGATGGTGAGAGGGCTCTAGGGCAGCGGCGATGGCCCTCCTCGGGCGCTGTGTGAGGGGTATTACCCTCGCGCAGTGGCCGGCGGGGACTGCTACTGCCTCTAGCTAAGGGTCGACCAAAACAAGGCGGGGTTGGCTACGTACCAACCCCCCCCCCCTAGGCGGCACCAAGCCCGGTGCCATCGCAGTCGGGTCCCTCCCCCCCCCCCCAGACTGCCATCCTATGCGCGTCCTACGACGTATGCGGGTTGGTGGTCGGGGGTGCTTCCCCCCTTCCCCCTGTACCCTTCGCGTATCCCACCCCCTAGTTCGTGCCCCCTTCTCCCCTGTCCTAGGCGCGCCTCGGCGTATGCGGGGCGGGGTGTTGGGGGTACTTTAATTGATTATTGCCCAGTCGGGTCCCTCCCCCCCCCGACTTGCATCCTATGCGCGTCCCACGACGTATGCGGGTTGGTGGTCGGGGGTGCTTCCCTCCCTTTCCCGGTACTCCTCGCGTATCTCACCCCCTAGTTCGTGCCCCCTTCTCCCCTGTCCTAGGCGCGCTTCGGCGTATGCGGGGCGGGGCGTTGGGGGTACTTTAATTAATTATTGCCCAGTCGGGTCCCTCCCTCCCCGACTTCCATCCTATGCGCGTCCCACGACGTATGCGGGTTGGTGGTCGGGGGTGTTTCCCCCCCTCCCCTGTACCCCTCGCGTATCTCACCCCCTAGTTCGTGCCCCCTTCTCCCCTGTCCTAGGCGCGCTTTGGCGTATGCGGGGCGGGGTGTTGGGGGTACTTTAATTAATTTAATTAATTATTACCCAGTCGGCCCCCTATCCCCCGGCTCTCCGACCTATGCGCGTCGTACGGCGTATGCGGGTTGGCGGTCGGGGGTGTTCCTGCCCTCCCCCCCGCACTCTTTGTGTATTTACCCCCCGTCCCCCCACCCCGTGTTCCCCCCCCCCTCTCCCCTGTCCTATGCGCGCTTCGGCGTATGCGGGGCGGGGAGTTGGGGGTTCTTCCTTCTTCTCTTGCCCAGTTGGCTCCCCTTCCCCCGGCTCTCCACCCTATGCGCGCCCTTTGGCGTATGCGGGATGGTGGTCGGGGGTGTCCCCCTCCCCCCCCCTTTTTTGCCCGGCGATGGGCGGAGCCGAGCGTGTAGCTAAGGAGAGTTAGTGCATTGGACTAGGCGTGTTTTAGGACTCTACGGTGAGGATCTTCCGTAGGGAGTCCGGCCGATAGCTTCGGCTTGTAATAGATCCTGGGCCATTAGAACTGGGCCCGTGTTTGGGTGAAATCCGCTGGGCGGTGGGGCCGTCGCCCTTAAGACATCATGGATTCATGTCAAATTATAGCCGTGCCTCGGATGTAACAGCGGCGAAATCTGGTATGAAGACAGATCCCACTCGCGTTGTCGGCAGCGTTGTGGGGGTGAGTAAGCCCGACGACACCGAGCTGAAGCGGCGGGCCGGTGCCACCGGGGATTTTTTCCCGGAACAAGATACAGCTGCTCTGATAACTGGCGATGAGAATACGGACGACGAGATGGACACGATTTGGAGCGATGACGAACGCAGGAGGAGCGGTGGCGAAGCGCAGCAAGCGACCCGATTAAGCGGTCAGGAATCGAGGCCTGTGGGAGGTGACCTCCAGAGCGCGGGTGACTGCCTGATCCCGGAGACCCCGTCTCCCGGGACGGGCTCGAGGAAACGTGGGCCCCTCACAAGGTCTCCTACGGAGACAATAAATGTCCCCCCCTTAATGGTGTTTCAGGGGAAAACCCTGGCGAGGACACCCCCGTCTAGGGTACCCGAGGAGCCTTCGGAGCTGGAGCAGCACCGGGTTACGAAGATGGGGCACGAGGAAACCGCCACGCGCATGACCCGCGAGGAAGCGGGGCAGTGCCCGAGGGTGAGTACGGCCCCGCAGGCTAAGGAGGCGCCCAACAGGGGTCTATCCGGTTGGGTTACGCGGGGGGATAGCGAGGCCTTGGGCCCTGCGACCCGGCCAGAACCAGCCATAACGACCGAGGTGAGTGTCGCGGCCCCCCCTCGGGTCAACACCCGGGTAGACGCGGCGAGTATGCGTTTAGTGGACGTAGCGGCGAGCCTGGACGGCCTCGTGGATATGTGCGAGAAGGCGATCGATGAGCTCAGCAACAGGAAGTCATCATCGAAGGTTGCCTCGGTTAAATGGATACTGGGACTCATCGGAAAGCTCTCGCGGGGTTGCGGGAGAGCCTCGTCTGTGGTAGCGGAAGCAGCAGCGGCCGAGGCGATTACCCGCTGGAAGGGGACCCTCGCGAGGATTCCTGGGCCTGATACAGGCACAGAGCTGAGGGCGAAGAAATCCCCTCCCCTGAGGCCCCCCGCATCAAACGGCGCCGATAGACAGGCTAAACCCACCAGGGACTGGGGGACCCAGTACTCTCCCAGGGGAAATGGTGGGGGAGTGATCCCTACCCAACACAGCCGAGAGGAGGCGGGGAACGCGACCAAGAAGGATCCCCGGCATGAGAAGACGCTGAAGACCAAGCGTCCCCGGACATCCCCGATCGAGGATAGGGAGAGAGCCCAGGTAAACAAAAGGGCCTGTGCGGAGGATATGTTGAGTGGGCCCCTTATGGGTCTACAACCCCCTGACCGAGGGGAATCCCGCGGCGGAACGGACCACTTGGACGCTCGATACGCTGCGGGCGAGGAGCCGTCTGACTCCCCCGCCGAGGGTCCCGCCCACGGTCCCCGGATCATAGCACAGGAAACCCCCTGGCAGCCTGTTCTGACTAAGGGGCAGAGTAAGAGGGCACGGCAGGCCCAAAGAAGACTGGACCAGCAGGCCCAAAAACTCCCTACGGGTGCCCTGCTGGATTGCGAGGCGGGGTCGCAGCAACAGCGCCAATTGGGTGGGTCGCCTCCGTTGCAGTGGCCGCTGCTGCAGCAGATGCGGGGGCCGCAGAACCTGAACCGGAGTGGTATGCAACCGCAGCAACAACAACAACAGCAGCGGAGTCAGGGCACGGTGCGACAGCGGAACCCTCCTCTTCCGCAACAAACACAACAGCGACAACAGCAGTACCCCGGGACAACTCCCAGGGTTGCCGACCTACGGAGTGGGCAGGGGGGGCGTAAGAACCCCCGGAAACCCCCTCCCCTTGCGCGTGGGAGACCGGAGGCCGTGCTGGTGAGGGTATCCCCCGTGTCTTCATACATCGAGACATATAAACTCCTGCTGTCCAAGGGTAGGGAGACACTGGCGGGGGTTAAGGGGGTTAAGAAAACCAGGCTAGGGCATATCCTCCTCGAGTTGGAGAAAGGTGCCAGCTCGGAGGCTCTCGCTCTGAGCATTAGGAGCAACATCGACCCAGGGCTGGAGTGTGCCTCGCTGCAGGACAGAAGGTCCCTTGAGATAAGGGACCTGGACCCCGTGGTGGAGGCCACAGAGATCCTGAGGGATCTGGGCGCTGCGCTGAAAGTGGCCCCGGAGCGTCTGAAAATGAAGATGCTCCGTATGGGCCAAGGGGGGACGCAGTCCGCAGTCGTTGAGGTTCCCTCGAATGAACTAAAGAATACCCCTGAGGGAATCAGGTTCAGGACGGGGCTTACGTGGGCTAGGGCCAGGATACTGCCCAGGCTCTCGAGATGCTTCAGGTGCCATCTCCTTGGACATATGGCGAAGGACTGCAATGTCATAGGAGAGGGTAGGGAACTCTGTAGGAGGTGTGGGGCGGGTGACCACCCCATTGCACGGTGCCCCAATCCCCCTAAATGCGGTATCTGTGTCAGGGAAGGCGCGTCGGGAGCCAGGGTTGCCCATGTTACGGCATCCCTGGCCTGCCCGTATAACAGGGTTAATCCCAAACCCAAATCCACAGGACTGCAAAAACCCAGGACGGAGCCTCGGGCATCTGGAGGATCGGACGTTAGGGACCCGAATGGCCCTTAAGATCGTCCAGGTAAATTTAAACAGATGCCGGTTGGCCCAGTATAACATGGAGCACAACATGGCACAATTAAACGTGGACGTGGTCATCATATCCGAGCCCTATAGACAGCTGAACTTCTGGTTCAACGATGCGACCGGGGACGCGTCTATATGGGTGACTAGATTCAACGGCCACTTCCCGACACTGTCGAGGCCTGTAGTCGCGAAGGGAGTGGCAGCGGTCAGCTGGGAAGGCAGGGTGCTCCTGAGCTGCTACTGCTCGCCGAGGACCAAGCAGCCGGAATTCGAGGAGTACTTGGATACCATAGAAGGAATACTCCTCGAGACGAGAGCGTCCGGAATGGGGGTCATATTAGCTGGAGATTGGAATGCCAGATCCCCAGCCTGGGGAGGGGGTCGTCTGGACAGGAAAGGGACCGCGATACTAGACTTGTTGGGTAGACAGGGCCTATTACCTGTCAGGGTTCCTGATAAGTATAAGCATACCTTCGAGAGGAACGGTAGGAGGTCGTTCATCGACATTATGTCGGCTGATCGGGGAACTGCACGGGGAGTGAAAAGTGAGGTGCTCGCGCGCGATTCGTTCTCCGACCATAAATACGTCCTACACACAATCAGGAGGACGGGAGGACCGAGGCAGGCCGTGGCCTGTAAGAGATTCTCCACGAGGGACCTTGACACCGATGCGGTGATACGGCGATTCGGGCAACTGTACGGGCCGCAGGCGATGATGGAACGTGGGGAAACCGAATCGACCGAGGAGCCGATTGCGGGTAAAATCCAGCGGATCTTGGAGGTGGTCACTAAGAGCACTCTCCCGGAGAAATCCGTCCCACGGGGCTCTAGAAAGCCCAACGGGTGGTGGAACTCCGAAATTGCGGAAGCCCGGAGACTATCCTTCAGGAAACGGAGGAAATATCAGAGAATGAGAAAGAGGCATGCCTTGGACGTCGAAGAGGCCAGAACCGAGTATCTCAGGGCGTGTAGAGACGTTCAGGTGAGGATATGGAGGGCCAAGGAGGAGCAATGGCGAGACCTCCACTCCTTGGTGGACGTGGATCCGTGGGGGAAGCCCTATAAATGCGTCATGAACAAGCTGAGGGGCTCCCCCCATAGGATGATCATGACGTCGGCGCAGGTACGCGACGCCATTAGTTATCTTTTCGTGACTACACCCTCACCGCCTCCCCTCTCCCCCCCCCCCCGTACCCCCGGTTCTGGGGGCGCGAGGAGGACTTGGGGCGGGGAACGTCAACGTGAGGGAGAGGAGAAACCTGAACCTGAACGAAACCATCGAGAGCATCGATGATGCATTGGTTATGGAGGCGGTGGGGCGTCTTAAAAATAGAAAGGCCCCCGGACTGGACTCGGTCCCATCAGAGATGGTGGCATGTATCGCCAGGGCGTTCCCCTCCCTGGTTAGGGAGATGATTAGGGACACGATAAGGAGGGGTTGCATCCCCCCAGCATGGAAAAGGGCCAGACTGGTCCTAATCCCAAAGCCTGGCAAGGACCCCACGACCCCCGGGGCCCTAAGACCCATAAGCGTGCTCCCAGCCTTGAGCAAGGTATGGGAGTACGCTATTAAGGCTATTATTGAGAAGCAGCTGGGCAGGGACCCATTTCACCCCAACCAGTTTGGATTTAGAAGGGGCTGCGGTACGGTTAACGCGGTGTTGGAGGTTTTGGATTTTGCGGAAGGCTGCGTCAGCAAGACCAAGAAGAGGATATGCGCAATGGTCACGCTCGACGTCAGAAACGCCTTCAACACGCTGAGATGGGATCTGGTCCTCGAGGAGTTGGAGAGGAGGGGGGTTTCCGAAGACATCTTACGAGTCGCGAAAGACTATCTTTCAGAGCGATGGGTCACGGCCTTCACCCCTGAGGCACGCGTGGAGAAGGAGATTCGGGCCGGCGTCCCACAGGGCTCAGTTCTGGGCCCTTTCTTATGGAACACGGTGTACGACGGTATTCTCACCGTTTTGAATACGGGCCGTTTCGTGAAAGCGGTTGCGTATGCAGACGATCTTGCTCTGTTCTTCTCGGCAAGGGATGTGGTACAATTAGAGAAGATGATCGCGGACACGATGAACAAGGTGAGCTGCTGGTTTAGGAGGGCAGGGCTGGAAATCGCTACCCAGAAGACGGAGGTCGTCCTGCTGGCTGGCTTAAGATCCAGCAAATGCACCGAGTGGGACATCTTGGACGCGAAGTGCATGTCGACGAGATCGCTCCGGTACCTCGGCGTTACCCTGGATTGTAGAAGGAGTTTTAAGCAGCACTTGGAGGAGGTGACCCTGCGGGCGGATAAAGTCGCTGGAGCCCTGGCAACCCTCTTACCGAATACCAGGGGCCCCTCTACACATGCGAGGAGGCTGTACTATGGGGTATGGGAATCCGTGGTACTATACGCAGCACCGGTATGGGCAGGTGCTCTCAAGACAGGGGTGAACCGGGCGATCATTAGACGCGCTCAGAGGTCGGCGCTGATCAGGACCACAACAGCGTACAGAACGGTGGCCCACCAAGTGGCATGTGTCCTCGCTGGGAGGATGCCACTCGATATAAAGGCCGGTATGCTTAGGGCGATCTTTCGGACCTCCACCAGCGGGCCCTGCGCTCCTACGGGCCCCAGGGATGAGGCGGCCAGGGCTGAACTTGCGGCGCAACAAAGAAGGGCCTTGACAGAGGCCATGAAGGAATGGCAGGGACTCTGGGACAATTTCGACCAGAACAACTGGACAAGGAGGCTGGTTGCCTCGGTCAACACCTTTGTAAAGGGAGAGACCGGGACATACAGAATGGATTACTGGACGATGCAGCTCCTGACGTCCCATGGGGCCTTTGCCGCCTTCCGATTCCGCATCGGAAAGGCTAGCTCAGAGGTCTGTCGAGAATGCGGTGCAGCCCGCGATGACGCGGAGCACACCCTCATTAGCTGTGCCGCATATAACAACGAACGCGAGGCCCTGACGACAGCCTTGGGGGCCCCGATCGAGGTCGGTAGCCTCATACCGAGGGCTACTGAGACAGTCGACAAATGGAAGGCCTTTAGGACCTTTTCCGAGGCAGTTATGGGTGATAAGGCCCGTAAAGAGATCGAGCTCGAGAAGAGGGCGCGGGAGGAGCGAGCCAGACGCGCCAGGGAGGAGGCTGCCGCGAGAGCCCTCCTCAATAGAAGAAGAGCCAGGAAGAGGAAGAACGGCCCAACAGCGGGAGGGACCAATTTGAGGCCTACCAAAGCGAGGAGGGTCAACCCCCCTCTCGGAGGGCAAAGAGTCTTGCCCCCGAACTTTACTGCGTAGCACTTCATGTGTATGTACATTGTAGAGTGAAGTGCTGTTTTATCGTATTTATTCTATTTTTTTTATTTTTTATCCATCTTTAACCGTGCTCATTATCCGGCACATTTAGACACATATTTTTATACACACCCCTTAGCCGCGTATTTATCCCGGTGCGTGCATGTGTTTACAGTTTTAACCGCGTATTTATCCCGTTGCATGCATGTACTTGTCCACAATCCTAGTCGCGTATTTATTCCGATACACGTTGTATACCTTTTTTTTTTTTAGCCGCGTAGCTTTATCTTTATAAATTTTAGCCGTGTTTTACCTATTTTATTCTACGGAGACCCCATGGGCACCTTTCACGGAGAAGGTGATTCCGGTTAGGAGGAGTAGGACAAGGAGAGGGCCCCTCCCACTTGGATGGGAGACTGGTGGGGCAGTAATACATTAAGCACCCTCACCAGTAAGGGGCCGGACCAAGGCGGTCCCAAAGAGGGGGTTTTTAGTGGGTATCCCGGGGGTTAGCCCCGGGGAGTCCCACATCACCCCGGCAACTTTGGTCGGGGTATGCATAAAGCATTTTCCCCCTCTAAAAAAAAAAAAAAAAAAAAAAAAAAAAAAAAAATAATTAAGAGTTACGAGGCATTACTAACATTTCCCGCGACTCCCTGATTAAGCATCAGGTTCGTTCGCAACCTTTCATCCAAAACAAGGTATATTTTCCAACCCAGTGGCTCCCCGATTTCGCATTGGGTTCGTCCACGAAACCTCACCCTCCTACGGCTCCCTGATTTCGAATCAGGTTCGTCCGTATCCTACAGCTCCCTGATTTCGCATCAGGTTCGTCTGTAAATCTACCAACTTCCGAACAGCTCCCTGGTTTAGCACCAGGTTCGTCTGTGAATAATCCAACCTCCTAACAGCTCCCTAGTTTCGCACCAGGTTCGTCTGTGAACTTTATCCTAGTGACTCCCCGATTTCGCGTCGGGTTCGTTCACGACGTTTCACCTTCCTGCGGCTCCCTGATTTCGCATCAGGTTCGTCCTCGCCGTCAATAATCCTAGCGGCTCCCTGATTTCGCATCAGGTTCGTCCGCGCACCTAACTAACAAACTCATAAACCATATTCCTTGGGAAATACCCTTCTCGCCGGCCTCTCGCGTTGCCGCAGCCCCGGCTCGTAACATTGTCATTATTATTAGTTATTCTATATATTTTGTAACACATATTATTATTTCTCCCTTTCATTTATCCATCATCCTCCTCGGCACCTAATTTTAAGGTTCGACGCTTCTACATGTATTATATTTCGTTCGAGCGTTCTTCGCGCCGTCGAATGACATCATCTCGCGCGGCTGCTCCAGAGGATTCAGATTTCGCATGCTATCGCGCGATACGCTGCGATGTTAAATCAGAACGCTTTAAAATACTGTTAGATTTAGAATGCATGCGATTGTACCACTATGTACTGCTGTCTCTTTCCCTCCCTATAATTTAGTTTTTAAAAATGATGCTCTATCTCTTTCCCTCCCCGAAGACGCGGTGTGATCATCTGATAAAGTATTAAACAATTGCAGCTACATAATGGTTTGAAAAAATTTTGGGGGTCATTCCCTCCCTCCGGTTAGGTACGAAAAAATTTCGGGGGTGGGCCAAGGTCATTCCTTCCCTCTGTGGAATGTTTAGGCGGTGGGTCCGATGTGGAGTGGTCTCCGCGGTGACTCGGCCCGGAGTGATCTCCTCCACGATCGCGGCTTCCCCCACTCCGCGGCACGTGCGTGTGCAATCGGTCTCCCTCTTCCCGCTCCCCTGCGCCCAAAATTCTCCGCGCCGCGCTCCCCCCTCCACTCCGTCATCTCTGTGACGTCATCCGCCGCCTGCCGCCGCCCGCCGCTGCCCGCCAAACTCAAAATTTTGTTTTTTTCATGTGACCTTGAAACTCAAATTTGCGTTGGAATCCCCCTACCCCCACTACTTTCCCCTCGATCAATTCTCGTTCGCGAAATATTGCGCGTATTTGCGAATCTGTTTCAAAAACCATGTATAAACTCCCAGTTATTGTACCACCTTGATTTCCTTTTTCTTTTTATTGTAATACATGGTACATTTTCATATAAATCAGGTATCATTTCTTTTAAACCAGTCTCCCTAGAAAATACCACCTCCTGACGGGTCAACCTGGATTGGTTATAGCAGTTACGTATCCCATAAACCAGGGGTGCACAAGGGAGCTGTTTTAGCGCATAGCTGTGGTTAACCCGTTCGTCCCGTTGCTATGGTTAGAATCGGTGAGGAGAACTGCAGTAGTGTATGTGCGTGCTCGTAGGCTCATAGCGTCAGTATATATGGCTGGCTTCAAGTCATACTAAATGTACGTACACTACTGCAGTTTGACTCACCGATTCTAATCTTAGCAACGAGACAGGTGGGTTGCTCGCAGCTAGGCGCTAAAACAGCTCCCTTGTGCACTCCTGCCATAAACAAATCTTTTAAATTCGTTAAGCGTTACGTGGAAGAAATTGGACGCCCTGACGTAACAGCTAAACTGGTGTCAGAAGTGGGATACTGCTTTTGTCAACCCCGTCCGTTGTGGTATTTTCTGAGACGTTCGAGAGAAAAGCAATATATGTAATTGGTATATGTGATTTAATCGGTACGCCTTGCATTTTGTTTGTGTTTCTTGAAAGTTTGGGAAAGTCCGTGATATCCCCTTCTAATTTATTTTCAGCTTATATATACTCTGCTTATTTATATATTTGTGTATATTCTTTTAACTAATTCAAAAAAATGTCTAGTCCCAATGATACCGCTAACGCTAGCGCGTCCGCGAGTCTATCAGTAACGAACGCGATGATGACATCAATGGCGGAATGCTTTGCTTTACAGCACGGGATGCTGAATATTCCTTTCTTTAACGGGAAAAATATACCCTTGAAAGATTTCTTACAAGATGTGCAAAACGTCGCAGTTTTTGTACCGCCTGCGTCGGAAGGACCGTTCATTAAAGCAGTCCTAGGAAAATTACAAGGAGCTGCTCGCGATAGTACTTTTGGAAAAACCTTTAATACTGTAAACGAATTAATTAAACATTTGAAAGCTAGATTCGCCCCCGGGAAAGATTATCCATACTACCATCATGAAATTGAAAATATCCGCATGCGTAGAAATGAAATTGTAAATGATTTCCATGATCGGCTTAATATCTTGGTTAGCGGAGCCCGGCTCGCGCTGGAAGACTGGTATGGCGAGGACGCGGATAAGATGCTGCGCCCGATAAAGGACTGCGCGTTAGAAGCATTTATTCGGGGCTTGCTGGACGAGATAGCCAGGGCGTAGACGCGCCGGATCCAAAAACTTTAGAGGACGCGTTAAAACATGCGACGCGAGTCGAGACGCGAATGAGGTCTGGAGTAATACCGACCGGAGATACAAATAGATTATTTCTTTCAAGGCAGGATGATTCTCGTTCAAATTCCCCTGTTCAAAGTAATTCACAACAAAGCATATTCACTTATCGCGATTCGCGAAATCAAAATTTTGGAGATTCTCGTTCGCGAAGCCCGAGGCCAAACGCGACTGGAAATTCAGATTATTCAAAATTTCCGACAGGTATTCTTAAACCACCGCGAAATAATACGGAATCGAGTAGATATCCAGAACATGGGTATCCTGCTTATTCCCCGATTCCCTATATGCCTTATTCACCTTTTTATCAAATGCCTTATCCTCCATACTATTCACCGTATCCACCGTATCCACGTTTTCCGTCAAATTCGCCGTACGCACAAAATTCGACGGCTCCACAATTGGCACGGAGCATGAGTCCAATTCCCTAGGCGACGCAAGTCGCACCCCAAAATTCTAATTTCCAAGCTAGCTTCCGAAATTCGAATTCCGATTCGCCAAATCAAAGTTCTTCATATTCTCCAAATCAAAATCGATCATATTCGCCCAGTCAAAATTCGTCAGAACCACGTAATAATTCGGATTTAAACACCCGAGTAACTCCTCGAACAGACGCGAAAACAAGTTACCAAAATCCCGAGCGTCGCCCGTTGAACAATCAAACCTCAGAGCGTCGTCCGACAGTAAGATTTCTGGAAAGGGATCAACAATATTAAATTTGGGTTGTAACGATGAATCGCCTGTTGTAAAATTAACCGCGGAACAATTACGATATAAAACTGCAACGTTTTTGATTGATACGGGGCAGACATAAATGTAATAAAATTAAACGCATTGCACGAGGATGTAACCGTCGACGTACGCGATTCTATCGAAATGAGAGGAATTACAGACGAAAGAATAGAAACATTAGGGACCACAATAGTATCAATTTTGGATCAACCAGTCCTATTTCATGTAGTAAGACCAAATTTTCCGATACATTAATATACTACATTTTCCCAAAAGTTTTATTTTGTATCATATATATTTGCAGAGTTATTAACATTTGAAGATAATCGAGAATTCAGTAAATTTTCTTTACGATTATAAGATTTCATTAACGATTTTGTTATACTGTTAAGCCGTGTTAACTGCTTTTGGTGGTGCCATTACATTTGATAAAGGTTTGTGATGACAATCCAAAAACGAACGGTTCCGGTTTCGTCCGGTTTCAAGTTTTATAGCTAATTTAGCTAGAAATGACTACCGAGAACTGCTGCGGTTTACCGTACGCCGCGCCTGTACAGTCGCGCTCGCCAGGCCTCCGTGGGCCTGGTGGTGATACGAATCCCTTTGAAGGAATTGTTTAGATTATAGACAAAAGATGTTTATGCTATACTGTAGATAAGCCTTTGACTAAATCCTCTACATTCTGTCTGCATTCAGTTGAATCAGTGCCATCAGGAACTGCACTGCGAGACATTTGAAGCAATTTTTACATACTTACGTTATATTTTATTTCTTTTTTCATTTTATTCAGTTTAAGTTTCGTTTTGTATTGTTTATATTTAGTGTGTATTACATATATTTAGTGCGTGTTAAAAAATACACGATAAATATATATAACAGTAAAATATATATAAAAGTAAAATCTAAATGGCACTTAACTATGGAACTTAAAAAATACACGATAAATATATATAAGTTCCATAGTTAAGTGCCATTTAGATTTTACTTTTATATTTCATCTCATTTTACTTATACTCGGTAAGTACGCTTAAATATTTGTCACATGAGCTAGATATTTTCCGCTACTGTTATTAAGTTGTTAATTATTTAATGAGAATATATACCCATAGGTATCAAAATGTCAGCAAATTCTTCGGTGCAAACTGCGAGCTCATCTGGAATTCAACTTATGACGCAAAATCAATTATTTGATATAATGCAGAAACGCAAAATGGCGATATTAATAAGAAATTGGAATACCTAGAGCAATTTTTGCTAAATCGGCAAAAATACACCGAAGAAGAACGTTACGCGTTGAAACGTAAACTCTCTGAACATTAAAGTTTTTAGTATGTTATTAACTTTACTATAACTGAGGTTCGTTGATGATATTCAATTATATATATTATATGATACACATATCCATACCGTACACAAAACGTTTAAAAAATGGAAGATTTTTTAAATGGCTGTATCTTTGTTAAAAAACGTCATTTTTTTATGAGGTTCGGCTTATCGTAAAGGCAAAGGATCCTACTTTCCGATAGTATACATAAAAATTACAAAAAATATTGTTTGCACTCCGTAGCACTTGCCAAACATCAAGAAACTTTTACAGTTTGGCACATTCCTATTTGATTTCGCCAGGTGCGAAAGTTAAATTGCCGGCGCTGGGGCAACTCGAAGGGAAGGTGAAACAAACGACGCGACCCTTTGTGGGACTGGCACTAAAGAGTTATTTCAAAAAGTAAAAAAATAACGCCAAGTACATGAATTATCTTTGTAAAAATAAGTGAGATGCCCATAAAAAAACTTTCAAAAAGTAAAAAAATCACAAAAAAAAGATAATAATATAAATCACAAAAAAATACAAGAAAATATGAATTATCTTTGTGAAAAGAAGTGAGATCCCCATAAAAAACTTTCAAAAAGTAAAAAATCACAAAAAATAAAAGATAATAATATAAATCACAAAAAAATAGAAGAAAATATACAATATAAAAAAAGATGTGAAATCAAAATGAGCTGCAAGTACATAAAGGTGCTTTCCAACTGCCCTTAAGATGACACAACTACATAGACACAGCTAAAATGCTGTGTGCATACATTCCATTACTCATATCGCGGACATTTTAATTAACCAATCAAAAAGAATCCCAATTAAAAACATTGTCGTAAATTAATTAATAGCTTTACAAAATTAATATACAAAATTGCGCCAATTATAACAATGGCTATTTATAAAAAGAAAAATGTATTAAATAATATTAAGCAGATATATTTTTATAGAAATAAATATTTCAATACCAATAAATATTTTATTCAAAATACTTGGCGCTGCGATACCGAAAAAATGTTAATTGTCTTATTAATAGTAAATTAAAAATTTACAATAACTCTCTTACAATCTAAAATACATAAACATATACATATTAGAAACGCAGTCAGATTTATTCTACATATATTTAATTCTAATATCACACGTAGCATATGCACACGCACACATACACACATTCACGAATGCCCGCACAAGAAAGAAAGAAAAAGATTAAAGCAATTTATACATATGTATTCAGTTTAGCAACACCAATGCGGTGAGCAGCGCCAAGTATTTTGAATAAAATATTTATTGGTATTGAAATATTTATTTCTATAAAAATATATCTGCTTAATATTATTTAATACATTTTTCTTTTTATAAATAGCCATTGTTATAATTGGCGCAATTTTGTATATTAATTTTGTAAAGCTATTAATTAATTTACGACAATGTTTTTAATTGGGATTCTTTTTGATTGGTTAATTAAAATGTCCGCGATATGAGTAATGGAATGTATGCACACAGCATTTTAGCTGTGTCTATGTAGTTGTGTCATCTTAAGGGCAGTTGGAAAGCACCTTTATGTACTTGCAGCTCATTTTGATTTCACATCTTTTTTTATATTGTATATTTTCTTCTATTTTTTTGTGATTTATATTATTATCTTTTATTTTTTGTGATTTTTTACTTTTTGAAAGTTTTTTATGGGGATCTCACTTCTTTTCACAAAGATAATTCATATTTTCTTGTATTTTTTTGTGATTTATATTATTATCTTTTTTTTGTGATTTTTTTACTCTTTGAAAGTTTGTTTATGGGCATCTCACTTATTTTTACAAAGATAATTCATGTACTTGGCGTAATTTTTTTACTTTTTGAAAGTTTTTTTATGGGTAATTCATGTACTTGGCGTAATTTTTTTACTTTTTGAAAGTTTTTTTATGGGTAATTCATGTACTTGGCGTAATTTTTTTACTTTTTGAAAGTTTTTTTATGGGGATCTCACTTATTTTTACAAAGATAATTCATGTACTTGGCGTAATTTTTTTACTTTTTGAAAGTTTTTTATGGGGATCTAACTTCTTTTTACAAAGATAATTCATGTACTTGGCGCAACTTTTTTTACTTTTTTAAAGTTTTTTTATGGGGATTTCATTTACTCTTTTTATTTACATTTATTTCATTTTCAGTAATGTTGAAATAATTATCTTCGTCTGCATCGTTAACTGAAAAATAGGACACATTTATTAATTATTATTTATAATTTATCACACATGCTCAAGATCATTGAATGAATAATTACGTATGCAAAACCCTACCTGCAAATTTGTGCGTACATAGTCTGGCGTAGATCACAGTGCATCACCTTCTGCTTCTATTATCTGTAAATATATAATATAATAATATAAAGCCACATTTTAGTTATATACTACAACTTAACGTAGAACTTATTGCAGGAAATTTAAATTAAATCCTAATGGTAATAATTCAGCGAAAATGAACGTAGAGAACCAATATTTTTAACGCACAATTCATTGGTGTTGGAATAAAATTAATTTAGAATGTTTATTGGTGAATTGAAATAACGAGAATCGAAAAAATTAATGAACTAATGAATAGCGTGGCAACTACTGTGGATTTTATTATATTATTATATTAAAGTATTACGAATGTGTTTCACAAATCAAGGGAGATGTGTTTTTAGTGTACTTTCTTGACTAATGTGACTGACTCTACATTGCAAGCGGTACGCCATAATATTCTTAATTTTAATTCTTAATGCTACGTCGTTTGACAAATTTTGTAGATTTACCTTATTTGACAAATTTCCAGAAACTTGTGCGAAACAAGATGCTCTGTCTATCTATCTAATCTTCTCCGTCTAATCTTCTCCGGACAACCACCAAGCCTGTGCATTCTCTTCATTTCTATCCATCCAAGCCTGTGCGTCCCCTTCAATTCTACTATCGAAGCCTGTGCGTCCCCTTCATTTTTATCGAAGTCCTGTGCGTCCCTTTCATTTCTATAATATAATATTAATAAGCTTTACATAAAAACTCTAAATTGCTGGTATATACAAAAATACAAGTATCTGACAATTTAAATGCAATGCAATTTTTTACTACAATATATTATTTTGTACATGCATGGTACAAATTTCCAGAAACTTATGCGAAAGAAGATACTTCTTTGTCGAACCTTCTCCGGACAACTTCCAAGTCTGCGACTCTACATAAGAAATCTATTAAAAAAATTTTGGCGACTTACCTTGTTAATTGAGACAATAATTCAGTCTCCTATTTAGTGTTAAAGCTCCTGACATTTCAAATTTGGACCACTTACATTATTTGATGACACTTGGCAGGTTATGACGGTTTGACATTTGGTAGGTTATAAACATGGCGGACGCCGATCATACATACACTAGTTTCTTTTGGCTGAAGGTGTGCGTGTAACGCGTATACGTATTATGTTGACGAAAATTTGACTGAAGGAGAATCAGAAGAAAATCTTACCGTTTCTGACAGATCCATGAGACGATATTATGATATCTCTGTCATGCGTGGACCGATTTTATTGGAATTGGTCTTATTCGAAAGCTGATATGCGGTTTACATAAGAAAAATGCCTTTAAATTTAGAAAATATTGCAGGCGTGATGAGATATTAATGTATAAATATCAGAGTTAGGTTGGAATGGCTCCGCGACGAGTAAATGATAGCGGTAGCGACAGTCGACATATACTGGGTGTCTTTCCTGTACTTGGCGTCGAGACGCTACCGCGTCTCTAGATTATCCAGTGGACAAATCAGCCACTGGACGTCACAAACACTGATACACGTAGACAACACACTATGATACAGCGAACGCGTGGGCGTTTGGCGACTTGGGTCGCTAAGCAAAATTCAGTAAAACGGCGCAATGGGCGCAACGACAGTTTGGAGATGCGTGCGTACGTGCGTGTCACGACAAAGATTCGTTGGCCACTAACGGTCGCCAGGCGAGCGCGTCGAAAAGATGTTAAAGTAAACATAAATGTGTCAACGCCCTCAGCTGACTCGTCAGCGGTTGACACATTTGAACGCGAGACGCGGCCGCAACACTATTTAAGGGCGGATTTTACACCCTGGATACCGATTTCGATAAAATTGATTTAATGATTCGAAAAGTAGAAAGTGTAAACTAAAAAATGGTTTTGTTTCATCAACTTTGGATGAATTTTACCAAAGTTATGAGAGTTTGAAGATTTTAAAATAGCCATGTCCGGGTTTTCGGGCCAAATACCCCACTGTGAGACGCAGAAACTTCTCGATACACAATTTTTTACTTTACTATGGACCCTTCTTCGCTGTAAATTCTGGAGGTTGTGGCATCACATACTTTGCGCAAGAAGATTTTTGAAATTATGCTTGATTTTTGTAACGTAATGTAAATGCTATGAAAAGCAGTGATTAAAACTGTGTTCCGACTGGCATAAGGGCTTTACTTCAAACCTACTTCCTTCCCTTAAGAGGAATTCCGCATGTGTCAAATATTTTCGGATTTCAAAATTTCAGTGACCTCTTCCCTTAAGCAAGCACGGCGCGGCAGAAGGGTACCGATCAACTTCGTCCGCGTTCAATTGTGTTAGAGTACGAATGGCCAAGTAGGGTGCACACACCATCCCGTATGTGACAGTGAGCAGTCGATACGCCTGCACAGGGTCCGACGCGTTCTTCCGCCAAAGAATGCGTTGGAAATCGCAATCGTCCGTATGCACGCGTATCTGGCGGTACATCTTTTCTATATCCGCAGAGAACACTACGGAGTGAAGACGCCATCGTAATAAGATATCGAATATCTCCGGAAGCAAATTAGGACCTTTATGTGCAAGGTCGTTAAGCGAGAGACCAGAGGTCGTTTTGCACGACGCGTTGAAAACTACACGAAGTTTCGTAGTAGTGCTAGAAGCGCGGATTACCCCATGGTGAGGTAAATAATAGTGACTCGAAATATCACGAGAATCTCCCGTAGCTAGAATCATGTGACGGTCTTCCGTCCGGTGGTAAGGAGGGTGGAGGATGCACTCAGTCGGTACGCCAGGGTATTCAAATCCTCCCCTTTGCTAATTACTGCGTTTATTATCTTGCATTCGAAAATATGTACATTATTTACACTTGTCCGCTCTGCTGTGTAGGTCGCGGCATGTTTCGCGGCCGCCGGCGAAATTGTGGAGACCTGGTACCGGCCAGTTGTCTCTGTTTCGCAGCGGTAGTAGAAAGAGACCGGGCAGCGTCCGGGCGTCTCTGTTCTGGAGCGGTAGAGGAAAGAGACCGGGCAGCGTCCGGGCGTCTCGGTCTCGGGACGGTAGAGGAAAGAGACCGGGCAGCTTCCAGGCGTCTCTGTCTCGGGACGGTAGAGGAAAAAGACCGGGCAACTTCCAGGCGTCTCTGTCTCGGGACGGTAGAGGAAAGAGACCGGGCAACTTCCAGGCGTCTCTGTCTCGGAACGGTAGCGGAAAGAGACCGGGCAACTTCCAGGCGTCTCTGTCTCGGGACGGTAGACGAAAGAGTACGATCGTTCGATCGGCGGTACGGCGGATTTTTCCAGTTCGCGTGCACCGGGCAGCATCCAGGCAGGCAGGCTGGCAGTGGGGATCCGTAACCCCACTCAAACTGCCTGGCTTCGTGACGCCGGGGCTTATGTCCCGATTCGCGGAAATTTGTAGCTGCGAGAAACTGACGCGATCTAGCGGCGCGGTGGGGAGTGAGCGTCATCGCGCTGACGCGTCGCGAGACCGGCAGGCTTTGGCCCGCTTCGACGAGGTTCGGTCGCGGCCGCCCGTGTGTTCGGCTTCTCGCTCACTCCTGGTTGCGCCGCTGCGCGCTCGGTTCCTCGCGCTGGGACGCTACGTCACAATCATATGGTCAAGGGACTCATATTCATCCCTAAATTGGCGGTACGCCTTTTCCAGTTCGGAAGAGTTTCGGAATCGACTTTCGAGTTTTTTTCAATAGAACCTCGGAAGTCGCGCGAGATAAACCGAGGCTCGATTTTGAACGCGAGAACGGTAGTCTTACGACATACCTGCCACTGTCATTACGAGAATGCGTCTGCGCGAAGTGCTCCTCGCACGCCCTTTCGTCATCATTTAATGGAGTGAATGGTGTCGATACCTCTTCAATTGCCCCGAACCGTTACAAAATTTCAGAGATATCGGCATCCGTCGAGCACTGGAGTGTTACCGCGGCTTTCGCGCTAGAGAGATCGCCCCGATCGGTGATCGGGCCACTAAGGATCCAACCTAAAGTTGTAGCTTGCGCTACGGGCGTGCGAGGAGGGCCATGTATTAACCCTTCAAGTACGATTTGCGAGTAGACTTCTGTCCCCAAAAGTAAATCCACTTTCCTGCAAGATAGAAATTCGGGGTCAGCAAGTTCGAGATCCGTTAAGTGCGGCATACAAGTAGACAATTGAGCGGGACTTGGTTGATAGGAAGACAGCCGAGGAAGTACCAGGGCTTGAACCGCGAGATTTACCGATTTGCTTTTGCGATGAGAGACCGTTAGAGTTACCGAGCCCTTCGAGTAAGTCTTTTTCTTCCCTACGCCTTTTACCGGAATATTTGTTTGAATCCTGGGAAGCTTTAATAATTGAGCGATACTCTCACCAATCAAGGACACCTCGGTGCACGGGTCGATCAGCGCCCTGACAGTTATTCCTTCACCCGTCACGGACGCCACACGAACCAAAGCCGTAGCGAGAAGCATTGCAGCGCCCATCTTTTGAGTCTGAGCGCAGTGAGTCGTTGGAGTAGCCGAGTTCAGCGACGGAGAAGCACCTTGGTTAGTAGATCCCGTTTGATGCGTTACCTGCGAATTAGGGCCAGAAGCAGAATCTTGTTCGAAGGGAATGTGAATTGCTGTATGGTGCTTACCCAGACAGAGTTGGCATCGCTTGTTAGTCTTGCATTCGCGAGAGGAATGCGCGGCCAGACAATTAAAGCATAATTTCTTTTCTATTACCCTAGCCTTTCTCTCCCGAGGACCCAGCGCTTTATACGAAGGACAGTAGAGAATGAAGTGTTCCCCTGCGCACAGGGCGCACTTCTAACTCCCGGTGTTGTTCCGCGTCACACAGTGCGTCTTGGGGCGACGCGTCGCACCGCTGTAGGCTGGCGGCTGTGGTCGATCTCCTCCTCGCTGTCCAGATGATCCAGTGGGTTGCTGGCTCGTGGATCCGCTAGTGCTGAATTCGGAAGCCAGCGCGGCTCGGACTTGAGTGCGGAGGAAGTCCAGCAGCTGCTCGAAATTAGGGTGCTCCTTTGCAGTACCAAGGGACGTCTCCCACTCCTTCCTAGTCTCGGCGTCTAAGCGTTCCGCCGTCATGTAGACCAGCCACGCACTCCAGTGCTGGACCGGTAGCTGCAGTGTTTCCAGAGCTTCCACTGCGTCTCGAGTCCCGTGCAACAAATCCTTTAATTCTTGAGCAGACCCCTTGCTCATAGAAGGCAAGGACATAAGCGCCTTTAATTGAGCGTGAATAAGAAGACGAAGAACGTCATACTGATCGGAGACGGCTGCCCACGCGCGCTTGAAATTATTGGCCGTGATCGTCACGTTTTTGATCAAGCGCGCCGCTTCTCCCGAGAGGCTGGATTTTAGATAATGCAGTTTGTCAACCGCGGAGAGGGATGAGTTCTTTATAACCAGCGAAATAAACAGGTCTCGAAAGCTTGGCCAGAGCTGATAGTCACCGGCGAAGGTCGGAATAGCTATCCTTTGCAGGGTTCTGCCACGAGAGGAATCGTTTTCATCGGAGTCGGTCCCAGATTGTTCTTCCGTTTTCCTTCTCACAGGAAGAGCGTCCAGCTGGTAGAGAAGGTCGGCTTTTTGATTGAGGTAAGCCTCTTCTCCGACGCTTATGTAGTCTTCGGTGAAATATAAACTCTTTTTAGTCTCCTCCGTAACACCGGCGGTTATTTTTGCATCGTTCTTGCAAAACGTAGTCCAGTAGCTTTCTAATCGAGAGGTGATTACACCTCGCGTTATTCTCTTTTTCCCGAGTTTCATCATGTTCTCCTTGAGATTTGAAATTAGCTTGAACAACGTACTTTGCTCGTTTATGATTTTATCCATTGTTCCAGGTTCAAGAACGTCCGGTAGAGAAAAAATGTTTCGACCGGCACTGTTTACGAATTCGAACGGAGTCGAGAACGTTAGAAGACTCGTGGATCAACGGTTACGCAACGATTCCTTTGTTCACTGGTTTTCGAAGAGTGATTTTTCAATCACCGCGTTAATATCAGGCTCGAAGGAGCACTTTGTTCGTTGTTAAATTAGGTTTAGTCTAAGTAGGTTTAATTTATAGCGAGCAGAATTCGAGTTTTCACCAGCACTAGTATAGTACCGGTATTTGGTTTATTAACAGAGAAACCTTAGTCACTGCGAATGTTATGTGAATCGCACAAAGAACGAGTAAACAATTAAGTGGTTTCGGCGCACTGGTTCGGTCAGTTATCAATTTTAAAGCTAATTTGCAATTTTAAATTTTATAATTTTTCGACGTTTCGGTCTGCGATTTAGACCTTTTTCAAGGAAAGATTTAAAAAGTATTGCGTTCGCTTTAAAGTCACACGTTTGGTAGGACGCGTAACCCGCGAGTCGGTTGGAACGTGACCAGTCACTTAATTGTTTATTCTAAAAATACGGTCGATATCTGAATTATTTTATTACAAAGAACGAGTTATAAGGATCGCACAAAGAACCGAGTTATGATTGAGAGAATAGCGTAGCTGTTTGGTAAAGCGTGCCAAGTAAACGACTTCAAGAGACCGACTGCCAGAATTAGTCGCGATCGCGGAAACGGAGCTCTCTGAGAAGAGCGGGGAGAGAACAGCTGTTTCGCCGGTAATTAGCGAGATGGTGACACCGTGACGCTTTGTATCGCGACAGTGTCAGCTGATGTGGTTCCTTGCGCGAGACTTTTCTTACAGCTAAGACAACGTACAACTTAGATCTAATATTTACAATATATACAGTCCTAAACAACATACAAATTTTTCATAAAATATGCTCAGGTGTGCACCCGGGTAACAACCGATTATTGACATAAGGGTTAAAGACCGAGAGAGATGCTTAAAATGGATTGCTGCTTGCGGCAATCCATTGTTAATGCATCAATTTCTTCGCAACAGGAAGATCTGCGTTGCGCACTTCTTAGGCATCTACAAATTACAAAGGAATCTTTGAAAGACTGCTGTTCCAACGCTTTAACTTCCAGGTGTGTTTAATATATAGGGTGTACGTTCCTTACAACGTGCTGAAAATGTTGTAAGGGGTGATTCTACAGGTGAAAATAAGACGAAAATCAAGAATAACGATGTCGCGTTTGGGCCTTCATTTTGCAGTAATAATGGTTTAAAGTTAAATTTCTATCTCCTGAACTAATAGTCGGAGGACACTGCTCTTTTATAGTTACATTATCGACTAGCAATAGAACAAAAAAGTATTCATACATTTTTCTGTATCTCTTAGGGTTTAACAAGGTTCAGCAAGCAGCTGAACGTATGGAGGTCCATACTGGTAAGAAAATACAAACATTCGATACTGTCTCCCTTGTTTCAACTGTTAGAATAACAGATATTTTTCAATAATAATGAATAGTACCGTAGGGTAGACTTGTCGATTAGCATGACCATCACCGATTTTGATGCGCTTGAAATATATTGTAGGGGGCATGATTCTGAACAACTTTTTCCTATACATGTATAGGAGCTGACCGTCGGTCGGCTCTAGTTTCCGAGATATTTCCAAAAATCTTTACTTATTATTTCTGAGCGCTCCAGAAGCATCGCAAGACGGCGCGTAACATTTGTTGGCTTTCGACGAAAACAGAAAACAAACAATTGAAACAGAAAAGAAACAATTGGTGCGCCCCGTAACGCTGTGATGCTTGTAACTGCAGTCTCCTTGTTAGCAGTTTCATTGGACTAGTGAGAAAACATTTTATGTAAGACATGAAGTCTTTTACTGAATTTCTACGCGAAATAAATTCCGAAGAAAAATGTATAGATTATCTAATCGAAAAGAACATTTTTCAAAATGTTACTCAGTGCCCTAGGACTTCCGTTTCCGGACGCGAGAGTGGTTGAGGTGATTGCGTGTGGCTGCGAGTTTGGTGTAGAAAGTGTGAGTGAAGTAGGGTGCGAGAGGGTAGGGAGGTAGTAGGGAAGGTGCGAGGAAGGGTAGGAAGGGTGGAGTAGAAAGGAAAAAGGGCGGGGCACTGGGTTGCGAAGTGCTAGGTGGGTGAAGGGAACGGTGTGGAGGTTAGGTTGGGAGACAGGTAGTGTGTGGGGGGAAGGCATAGACGGAGGAGCAAGTAGAGAGGACCAGCGGACAGGTGTGGAAGCAGGGAGAGCTGGTGGGAAGGCGGGAAATTTGAACAGAGGTAAAGGTAAAGAGAGAGGTGGTGGATTAGAGGTCTAAGGGTAAGAGCTGTGAAGGCGGTCGAGGAAAAGAAAAAGGAAAAGAGGAGAGAGGAGGGGGAGACAACAGGAGTGGTAAAGGGAAGGCAGAAAAGTGAGGAAAAGCGCAGGAATGATAGTATGAGTAGTGTGGGAAGTAATGCGGGCAGCATAGATAGCTGCAGGGGGAAAAAAGGAAGGAAAGGGAGGAGGGAGGAGGGAGGGAGGTGGACTGGGAAAGAACAGGGTTTAAGAAGAGCTCGAGGACGATAAGATCGCCTGTTAGCAGAGAGAAAGATGGGAGAAATGAGGAGGGAGAGGAAATGGGAAAGGTGGTGAAGATGCTAAGGGAGTTGATGAAGGAGTTAAGGGAGGAGAAGGAGGAAATGAGGAAGGAGATGAGGAAGGTAAGGGAGGAGAGAAGGATGGAGATGGAGGAGTGGAGAGAGGAGAGGAGGAGATGGGAGGAGGAAAGAAAGGAGGAAAAGAGGAAGAGGGAAAAGATAGAAGAAAGGTTAGAGAGGGTGGAAGAGAGGGATGGGAGGATGGAGGAAATGATAGGGAAGATAGAGAAATGGGAAAGGGAAAAGGAAGGGAGAGGTAGTTTGGAGAGGGGGGGGGGAGGGGGTGATGTAGAGGAGTGTTGGATGAGAGTAAGAAAGATGGAGTTGAAGCAAGACAGGAGGGAGAGGGAGGAGAGAAGGAATAATGTGGTGATAAGGGGGATGAGGGCGGAGGCAGGGGAGGAAAAGGAGGTGAAGAAGCTGTGGGCAACGATGGGAATAGGGGAGGGGGGTTAGGGGAGGTGAGAAGGGTGGGGGAAGGGGTAAGGAAGGGGGTGGGGTGGTTCTGGTGAAGTTAGCGGGGAGGGAGGAGAAGATAAAGGTGTTGGAGGCGAGAAAAAAACTGAGGGGCAGGAGAGAAAGGATTGATGACGACCTGACGGAGGAAGAAAGGAAGGCGAGGTGGAAGGTGGAAAGAGAGGCGGAGGGGGAGAGAGAAGGAGGAAAGAAGGTTCAGGTGGGATATATGAAGCTGTGGGTGTATGGGCGGATGAGGAAGTGGGATGAGTTGAGAGAAAAATGGGTGGAGGGGCAGTGAAACGAAAGATAAGGGATAAGGGGGAGAGAGGTGAAAAAGGGGTGGTGGAGGGGGGAGAGGGGAGTGGGTTAAAGGTAGCGTTCTGGACTGTGGCGGGATTAAGGAACAAAGACGAGGAGTTTTGGAAAGGGTTGGAGAAGTGGGACGTGGTAGTGATGTCTGAGACGTGGATGGAGGAGGGGGGGTGGAGGAGTGTGGAAAGGAGTCTCCCGAGAGGGTATGTATGGGACAGGCAATGGGCACGGAGGGAGAAGGAGAGGGGTAGGGCAGTAGGAGGGATGTTAATGGGGGTGAGGATAGGGCTGGAGGTGGGAGTGGAGGAGGAAGGAGGGAGGGAGGGGATTATGACGAAAAAGATAAGGTTGGGGAGAGTGGTGGAGGGTGGTAGGGGTTTATGTGAATGGAGATTTGCAGAGGAAGTTGGAGGACATAGGGGAGTGGATGGAAGCGAGGGAGTGGGGAGTGAGGGTGATGATAGGTGGTGACTTTAACGCGAGGACCGGGGAAGAGGGAGGGCGGGTGCTGGGAGGGGATGAGGAAGAGGGAGGGGGCGCGGAAGTAGAAGGTCGAAGGATAAGGAGGTGAATTATGACGGGAGGAAGTTATGCGGGTACCTGGAGGAAAGGGGATGGAGTATCTTAAACGGGGGGTAGAGGGGGATGAGCAGGGAGAGTGGACATTTACAGGAGGAAGGGCGAATACGGTGATAGACTATATTATTGGGAACGAGGATACATGGGAGAAGGTAGAAAGGATAAAAGTAGGTGAGACGGTGGACTCAGATCATCAACCACTGGTAGTCTGGGTGAGGGGTGGGATGGGGGGCATTGTAGAGAGGAGGAAAAGTTGGGGGAGGGGAGGAGGAAGAGGGAATTGGACGGAGGAGGGGAGAAGGGAGTTTTTGAGGAACTTTGGGAAGAGAGGGGGGGGGGAGTGGAGTGTGGATGAGGAGTGGGGGGAGCTGAGGGAAAGAATAAAGGGGCGGTGGGGAAGTCGGTGGTGGGGGAGGGGAGAAGAAAAGGAAGGGAGGGTGGTGGGATGAAGAGTGTAGAGAGGAGAAGGATAAGGTGAGGAAGGAGCTGAGAAAGTGGAGAAGGGAGGGGGGATGGGATGGTATATAGGGAGAGGAAAAGGGGGTATGCAAGGATGTGCGAGGAAAAGAGAAAGATGGAGGTGGAGCGTTGGGAAAGGGAACTGGAGGGGGTGAGAACGGAAGCGCAGGTATGGAAGGTGGTGAATAGAGAGAGAGGGCGTAGAAGTAGGGTAAATGAGAGGATAAAGATAGAGGAATGGGACGAATATTTTAGGGGGCTGATGGGAGGGGTAGAGTGGAGGGTGAAGTGGGGGAGGACGGGAGGGAGTGAGGGGCGAAGAGAGGGATATAGGGAGGGACGAAATAAGAAGGGTGGTCAGGAGTTTAAAGGACGGGAAGGCAGGGGGAGGTGATGGGATTCAAAATGAGGTATGGAAATATGGGGGAGAAGAAGTGGAAAAATGGTATGGGTGTTATGCAACAGGGTATGGAGGGGAGAAGGGTGGCCGGAGGGGTGGAAGGAAGGGGTTGTGGTGCCAGTGGTGAAGAAAGGGGCTGAGGAAAGGGTGGAGGATTCTCGGGGGATTACTCTGACACAGCCGGCATATAAGATCAATGCGTCGGTGCTGGCGGAGAGGCTGAGCATCGAGGTGGAGGAGAAGAATCTGCTGCCACCGAGTCAGGCGGGATTCAGGAGGGGGGTGGGATGTGTCGACCACATCTACACCCTCAATTATTTGATAAATAGGCAAATAGGGAGGAAGGAAAGGAAATTAGTGGTACTGTTCGTAGATATGAAGGCAGCTTTCAACTCGGTGGACAGGGAGGTTTTAATAAAAGCTATGAGAGGCAGGGGGTGAGGGAAGGGCTGGTAACAAGGTGTGAGGAGGCGCTTAGGGAAACAATAGGACGGGTCAGGGTGGGAGAAGAGGAGGGGGAGAGGTTCTGGACCGCCAGGGGGGTGAGACAGGGGTGCCCGCTGAGCCCAATCCTGTTCACGCTCCTGATAGCGGCCATGGATGAAGAGTTAGGAAGGGGAGGGTGAGGGGGAGTGAAGCTGGGGGAGAGGAGGATTTATACACTGGCCTATGCGGACGATGTGGCGGTGCTGGCAGAGGATGTGGAAGGGATGAAGGGGCTGATGGGGAAACTGGAAAAGTATGTGGACGGGAAGGGGTTGCAGGTAAACGTAGGAAAAACAAAGGTGATGAGATGTAGAAGGGGAGGGGGCAGGTGGGGGAAGGTGGTATGGAGATGGAAAGGAAAAGAGTTGGAGGAGGTGCATAGGTTCAGGTACCTAGGGTACACAGTGATGGGAAATGGAGGACAGGAAGAACATGTAAAGGAGAGAGTGAGGAAGGGGGCGGCGGTGATGGGACAGGTGTGGGGAATAGGAAAAAGAAAGTGTGGGAAGGACTGGGGAAGAAGAATGTGGCTCTTCGACAAGCTGGTGTGGGCGGTAGTAAGTTACGGGTGGAGGTGTGGGGTTGGAGGTGTAAGGAAAAGGTGGAGGGGCTTCAGGAAAGGTATATGAAATGGATGTTGGGAGTGGATCGGAGTACCCCGGGATACTTGATAAGGGAAGAGTTGCAGAGGGGGATGTTGAAAGGAGGGGCAGGGATGAGGGCGTGGGGGTATGAGAGGAAACTGGAGGAGGGAAAAGGGGGGAGTTGGCGAGAGAATGTTGGGAGGAAATGAAGAGGAGGTGGAGGAGGGGAAGAGTTCTACAGGGGTGGGAAGAGGAGAGGGAGCAGTTTTTTAAAGACAGGGGGTGGACGGTTGAGGAGGTGGAAAGGTTGAGGGATAGGGCGGAGCTAAGAGGGGATGAGTTGGTGGAGAGGGAAAGAAGGGCACAGGAAGAGGAGAGGTGGAGGAGGATAGGGGAGGGAAAATATAATAAATGGTATAGGAGGGTGAAAGGAAGGGGTGTGCCGGGGTATTTGAAGAAAGGGTGAGGGGAAGATAGGTGGAGGAGGGTCGCAAAGTTTAGGTTAGGGAATGAGATGAGGGAGGGGAGATATTGGGAGAAGGAGGAGAAAAGGAGGTGTAGAGTGTGTGGGCAAGAAGAGGAATCATGGGAGCACGTTTGGGAGGTTTGTACAGGGTGGGGGGGTGGATAGGGGTTGGCAGAGTGCGATGGCAGAGGTACTGGGGGATGATGGGGGGGGGAGAGGAGTGGATGAAGAGGTTGGAGGAAAGGAGAGAAATATGTGGGGGGGGAGTGTGGGGATGAATGGAGGATTGTGAGTGGAAGGGGAAGTGTGCGGAAGCGGAGGTCCGAGGGGCGGAGGAGGGGGAGCGTGCGAGAGAGGAGGGGGGAGAGAGCGAGCGAGCGGGATTAAATTTAAGATTAAATTTAAGGTGTAGGTTAAGTTAGGATAAGTAGAATAAGGTAGATTTAAGGAGGCAATGTAAGGGAGAGCGTTGTATGGGAGATTGTAACCCTTAGGGGATCAATAATAAAGCTACTATATATACTCAGTGCCCTAAATGTGAGAAGGCAATAAAACTTAACCGCGAAACATTATTCTTTCACTGTCTTGCCACATCGTACGAAGCAAAAAATTAAACAAAGAGGAAAAGGGTTCGGTGTAATTATTTGAAATCCATTAGAACCGAGACGTGGTTTGAAAACGTTCGTTTACAGTTATTAACAGCTGTAACATTTATTGCCGAATGGCTATGGTTTCCACCGCCACGTTTCGGGGTAATTACCAATGACCTACATATTAGATCACACACCTTCGTCGCAGAGAGGTAAGATGTTATGTATGGTCTTAAATTCATTATATTCTGAACAACTTTTCTCTATACATACATGCACCCGTTGCTCGACTTTAGTTTCGGAGAGTTTCAACGTCATTGAAATCGGTGAAGTCATCTGCTTTGTAAATAATTATCAAAACATTATTAGAAATGAATTTGAAATGAAAACAAATCCGTACTATTTAATATACTGCGTTTCTTTAAACATTGAATTTTAAATTCACACTACTGTTTAAACAAAAATTATACTGTTATTATTCAACTCGTGTGGTAGGTGTGCTTAAACTGGTCTGAAAATAATTGTACACAACTAGGAGGTCGAAATAAGATAGTAGAAATCGACGAAGCTAAATTTGGGAAACGCAAGTACCACCGTGGACGTGTATTGAAAGGATAATGGGTGTTCGGAGGATATGAACGCGAGTCTAAAAAAATTTTCATTGTTGCTGTAAATGACCGGAGTGCTGAAACAGTTTTAAATGTTATTCACAAGTGGATTCTTCGTGGGACAACAATAATGTCCGATTGTTGGAAGGCGTACAACTGCCTTAACAGCGAGGGCTATGTACATTTAACTGTCAACCACTCTTACAACTTCGTCGATCCCGATACTAGTAATTCATTTCAGCCGCATCACATCTAAATTTTTTAAAAGTACGCCATATATTCCACAATTGCTTTCATGTAGATGCCAACACACAGTCAATCGAGACAACGTGGAGAGACATTCGAGAAAATATTTCCAGAAATGGAAATAAAGAGGAAGATCTCTCATCGTACCTCGGCGAATATCTGTTTAAGAGAAGATACAACCTTCTCGAACGAATTGACACATTTTTTTACGAAGTTGCCAAATTTTAGCGTCAATTACATAATATCGATGACTAAAAATATATGTATATTAAATATGTAAATTATATGAAATACAATGTGAACGCATTTTAGCAAAAAAATTATTCCGAACTTTTTCCTATACGTTTGATCGATTCTTGATACGATTCTAAGATATATGCATAAAACCTTTGGTAAACTTTTTCTCATGGATTTGAAGAGAAAATTTTTTAATCACCTGTTGTGCCCGGGCCGACAACTGCGGTCGTCGACACCGCGCACATACCGATTGCGGCAATCGAACGGCCGAAACCCGGCACAGCCGCGTAAGGGATTTCGGAAGCGCACCAAGACCATGAGCATATGGCGAAACACCGGAAAACCGGGCCAAAGGCGGTGACCCCGATGGTCCCCGCTTCGTCCCGACGATAGTATAATAACATGTACGAGCAATGCGAGCTCAGAATTGATAAAGCTTTGTTACGGAAACATCACCCGACTTTTCAAGACTCATGCCAAACTAGGCACAGTGTCATTGTCACCCAGATCGGGACCAAATAAACTTGTTACACCTTACGGTGAGTTCTAACTCTTTGACCTGCAACGATCTCCGACCTCCGGGTTCTAAACCGAATCCTCCCGTCCCGGCATAATATCACCCGAACCTACCGAGCCCGTGGACGACGATCGCGAAGGACGCTCAGGACCACCCCGAGATTCGTACCCAGAATCTCGACCCCCAGGCGCCTCAGCACAACACACCTTACCACGATCGCCTCTGTGTATAGTACTTGACTATAGTAGTAGTTGACTTATTCCGACACAACGCATTCCACTTTCCAATTTGTTCCGGGTATTAGTGTTGGTTTGGGTTAGATGAGGGCGGGGGGCCCGCGCCCGCTTTTTGGCGCGTAAAGCATGGTAGTGAACCGATGTGAGTTTAACTAAAACATAATTTTTTCGTTAGAAAGAGGATGCTTTAAAGAACACCCATTGTAATTTTTTGCAGTCTCATTTTTAGCATTCCCAAACTCATATCGGTTCGCTACCACGCTTCACGCGCCCCCGCCCTAATCTAACCCAAACCAAAACTAATACCCGGGATAAATTGGAAAGTAGAATGCGTTGTGTCGGAATATGTGAACAGAAGTACTGTACAAAGAGGCGATCGCTGTAAGGTGATTAAATAAATTTTCCTTCAAATCCATGAGGAAAAGTTTACCAAAGTTTTTTGCGCATACCTTAGAAAGTAAGGCCGACCGACGGTTATATGTATAGGTAAAAGTTGTTCAGAATCATGCACCCTACAACATATTTCAAGCGCATCGAAATCGTTGATGGTCATGCTAATCGACAAGTCTACCCTCGAAGATTTTAGTTCTTCCCTTCAGATTCGAGTTAACGAATTAATCATTTGCGATACATTTTACAGATACTGGATATGCTGTTGCTGGTACCTCTCGACAATCATTGCGGACAAAGAAAGGTACTGTGAGGTTTTATATTAGAAACTATTCTTAAGGTTGTTTTATCCATAATCCAGTTCCTCTCAAAACTCCCTTAAACTTCTGCTATTTGTACTGTATTTTTTTTGCATGAATAAAATGTTTTGCTTTTTACTATTTAGCATCTGTGCTGACATTGTTCAGGGCAAGTAGGAGGTCCAGCCTTTCTCCAGAAGAGGTGCGGCAATATAACGTAATTGTCTCCTTGATGAAAACCAGTTGAAAACGTTCGTTTACAGTTATTAACAGCTGTAACATTTATTGCCGAATGGCTATGGTTTCCACCGCCACGTTTCGGGGTAATTACCAATGACCTACATATTAGATCACACACCTTCGTCGCAGAGAGGTAAGATGTTATGTATGGTCTTAAATTCATTATATTCTGAACAACTTTTCTCTATACATACATGCACCCGTTGCCCCCGCCCTAGGAGACAAATGCGTAAACGCCATATAGAACGTTTGCAACATACCGAAATGTTGCTAAAACATGGCTTTGCGGAACGCATTGAAAGTCTGCCATCAACTGTGCGATACTTTTTTGCATTACAAGTCCGTAACATGGGACGACCTAAGTTCAATAGAAATTACTTTTCGACACGAAAAGAAATTGCAAGTCGGCTGAAGAGGGGCTCATCATGGTAGATGAACAAAAGATAGTATCACTGTTTGATCCGCCTCAGTTATTAAACTGTATTAGAAATAATTTGTTAACGAAGGATCATCGTTATACTCTGGACGGTGTAGAAAGAACAGCAAAATGGTCCCACTTCGAGGATACTTATTTCATTAATCGGTGTAGAGGTGATTTTAGAATTTTAGTCAATATTACGGAACAGCATGTCGTTCCAAGTGGAATTAAGAAGATGCGTGTCAAATATTGTACACAAATCTTCTCGCGTAAAGTAGCATCTCTTATGGAACTTATGAGCACTACTGAGCCGGAAAGTGCTTGTAAATCCAGAAAGATGTCACCTTCGGGAATAGATACGGCGATATTATTTATAAATTTAAATTCACTTTTCGACAGTGTCAATAGTAGGGCCATTTTGGATAACGAAACTAACGCCACAGATATTTGGAATAAGTGTATAAACTTATTCCAAAGTATGCGATTTTTCAAACGCAATGCGGGAGATAAAGAATATCCTGCGGCGTTGCAGAATTGGATACATAAACTGAAAGGGTTCAAAATTCTAAAGTCTTATTTGCTGGATCTTGGGTTTGCAGGATTCAGAACCAGAGATTTTAACCAAGATCCTTTGGAAAAAATTTTCTCGCTGGTAAGACAACATGGTGGTAGAAAAACAACTCCGACTTGTTCAGTATTTACCGGATACTACAAGTTATTGCTCATAAATTCATTGTTTTCCAACTCAGGAAGACAAAACTGCGAGGCAGATTGTAGCGAAAATTTGTTAAATGTTAAAGAAATTTTCGAATTTTCCTCTCGTAATTAAAATTCTCAATTTTCTAATAATGCAGTACCCGTAGTAGCTGTCGTGAACCCGGGGTAGAACAAATTCGAATACTTGTATAAAACGAAACACGTCTTTATTATACAATATGTTGAAGTATGACTTCACAGTACCAAGAGTCAAAACTTTCTGACGCTAGAGACGTACTCAGGGATAAACGCCGATAAGTTGAAGAATCCTATTGGTTATTCTATTGCGAGGGTGTGGGAAATGGAACTGGTAAGGTTAGAAGTGGTAGTCTGGAGAAAGTTCGGTTGTAACGGTTTGAAAAAAGGGCCTTGGGGCCTACGGCCTATTCAGCCTGTTTACCGTTAAGTTACGGACGCTCGAAACGTACTAAGGGTCTTAAGAGAGTGACAATGACCAGATGTGCTTAAAAGGGAAAGTCGCGAAGCTAGGTATCTAACATTTCCTCCCTTAAGATTAATTTATAATTTTTTTTAAAAAGTAAATTAATTAGATTCCATGTTATAATGGATTGTACAATTTGAGGTAATACTAGTCACAATATTGTTTGGTATAATTAAAAATCGCTTTTTAAGATTACGCGACAAAAGAATTCACACAATGATTACGATATAACCTTAACAAAAATCTTTGGTAGTGTAATAATAATTTCTTATAATAATAAAATATTTGTCGTTATGATTAATATAATTTTATGTATTTATGTATATCTACGCATAATTAAATTCTAATAAATAATCACATATCCAAGTGAAAGACTTCCGTTTCCGGTCGCGTTGGGTGAAAGGTGTGCTGGAAGCGAGTGGTGTTTGGTGGTGTGGGGAATGTGTGGAGAGAAGGTGAAAAGGGGAGTAGAGTGTGAGTGTAGAGGTGAAGGGAGAGGTGTGGAAAGGATAGGGATAAGAGGGAAAGGATTAGGAGTGAGGGTGACGGGGATATAGAAGGGAGAAGGGAAGGTTGGGAGGTTAGGTGACAGTGGTAAGAGAAGTGTGGCGGGAAAGTATAAGGAGAGGTGCAAGGGCTGACACCTGGTGGAGAAGAAAGGAGGTAGAGGTGCTGGCAGAGAAGGCGGGAATTTTTGAACGGGGGAAAGTATAGGAAAGATAGAAAAGAATGTTTAAAGGGAAGATCGGTGGGATTGGGGTTGGAGGAACTCCGGGAGAAGGACAGTTGGGCGGAGAGGGGAGGAAAGGGGGGGAAGGACAAGGGGAGTGAAACGATAAAGGAGAGGAATAGGAAGGACAGTGGCAGTAGTGTGGGGAGCAGTATAGGGAGCGTGGAGAGTGGTTGGGGAAAAAAGAGAGAAAGAGAGGAGGAGGTGGGGACATGGGAAAGAGAGGGGAGGGGAGTGTTTAAGAAAAGCGGGAAAACGGAAAGGTCACCAACAAAAGGGGGAAAGGAATATGAGGAGCAGGGGGGAGGGGGAATAGAAGGAATGATGATGGAGTTAGTAAGGGAAATAAGGAAGATGAAAGAGGAGATGAGGAAAGAAAGGGAGGAAAGAAGAAGGGTGGAGGAGGAATGGACAGGGGAAAGAAGGAAGTGGGAAGAGTGGATGAAGGAAGAGAAGGCGAGGAGGGGAGGAATAGAAGAAAAGTTAGAAAAGTTGGAAAA
Organism: Andrena dorsata; assembly: GCA_929108735.1. Lineage (NCBI taxonomy): Eukaryota > Metazoa > Arthropoda > Insecta > Hymenoptera > Andrenidae > Andrena > Andrena dorsata. The sequence continues at coordinate 4,304,382 of OV815487.1, forward strand.
GTTGGAAGGAAGAGACAGAAGGATGTTGGAAGTGATGGGGAAGGTAGAGAGCTGGGAGAAAGAAGGAAGACAGAGTAAGGAAGGGGTGGAGGAGGGGCAGGTGGAGGAATGGAAAATGAGGTTGAGAAGGCTAGAGGTAAAACAGGATAGAAAGGATAGAGAGGGAAGGAGGAACAACGTAGTAATAAGGGGGTTGGGGTGGGAAGGAGGGAAGGTGGAGGAGGGGGTGAAGAAGCTTTGGGAGAGGATGGGGCTGGAGGGGGTGGGTATGAAGGAAGTGGCAAGGATAGGAAGAGCGGGAGAGGATGGACGAGGAATGGTACTCGTGAAGTTGGCGGGAAGGGAGGAAAAAAGGAAAGTTATGGAGGCGAGGAGGAAGTTAAAGGTAGGGAAGGAGAGGATTGAGGACGACCTCACGGAGGAGGAGAGAAGAGGAAAGTGGAAGATATAAAGAGAGGCAGAGGAGGAGAGGAGGAGGGGGATGCATGTGCAGGTAGGGTACATGAAAATGTGGGTGAATGGGAGGATGAGGAGGTGGGATGAAGTAGGCGAGAAGTGGATGGAGGAACAGGGAAACGAGAAGGGGGGAAAGGAGTGGGGAGGTTAAGGGGGGAGGGGATGCGGTGGGGGAAGGAAGATATACGGTGGCTTTCTGGAACGTGGCAGGAGTGAAGAATAAGGATGTAGAGTTCTGGAAGGGTTTGGAGGAATGGGAGGTGATGGTGTTGTGCGAGACGTGGAGAGAGGAAAGAGACTGGGAGAAGATGAGATGTAAGTTACCAAAGGGGTATGTGTGGGAGAAGCAGTGGGCAAAAAGGGAGAGTAAGAAAGGGAGGGCAATAGGTGGAATGATAATGGGGGTCAGGGAGGGGTTGGAAACAAAGGAAGGGGACGGGGGAGAAGGAGGGGATAATGATGAAGAAGGTGAAGATGGGTGGGGAGTGGTGGAGGGTGGTGGGGGTGTACGTGAATAAGGACCTACAGAGGAAGCTGGAGGAGCTGAAGGAGTGGATGGAGGGGAGAGAGGAGGGAGTGAGAGTGGTGATAGGGGGGGATTTTAACGCTAGGACGGGGGGTGAAGGGGGGGAGATATGGGGGGAGATGAGGAAGAGAAGGGACTGGAAAATAGGAGATCGAAGGACAGAGAGGTGAATAGTGAGGGGAGGAGGCTGTGTAGTGTATTAGGGGAGAGGGGGTGGGGGATACTGAACGGAAACGTAGAAGGGGATGAGGAGGGGGAGTGGACATACACAGGAGGAAGAGGGAATACGGTCATAGATTATGTGCTGGGGAATGAGGATACGAGGGAGAGAGTGGAGAGAATGGAAGTGGCGGAAAGGGTGGAATCAGACCATCACCCAGTGGTAGTATGGTTGAAGGGGGAAAGCAGGGAGGGGCTGGGAGGTGGAAAAAGGGGGAGGGAAGAGGGGTAGCAAGGGGGAACTGGACGGAGAAGGGGAGAGAGGAGTTCGTAAGGATATTTGGTAAGAGGGAGGGAGGGGGAAGAGGAATTCAGGAAGAATGGAGGGAGCTGAGGGACAGGATAAAAAGGGTGATAAAGAAGGTGGGAAAAGGAGGGGTGAGGGTAGGACAGAGAGGGTGGTGGGATAAGGAATGTAAGGAGGAGAAATGTAAGGTAAGAAGGGAGTTGAGGAGATGGAGGAGGGAGGGTGGAGATGGGAAAGAGTATAGGAAAAAGAAAAAGGACTATAAAATTATGTGTGAGGGGAAAAAGAGGAAAGAGGTAGAAAGGTGGGAGAAGGAGGTAGAGGGGGTGAAGACAGAAGGGCAGGTGTGGAGAATAGTGAATAGTGAGAGGGGGAGAAGAAGGAGGATAGAGGAGGGGATTAAAATGGAGGAGTGGGAGGACTATTTTAGGGGGCTGTTAGGAGGAGTGGCGTGGAGGGTGAGAAAAGGGAGGAAAGAAGGAGGGGGGAGGACGAGGAGGGAGGACGAGGAGGGAGAGTTAAGTAAGGAGGAGGTGAGGAGGGTGGTGAGGAGCCTGAAGGATAGGAAGGCAGGAGGGGGGGATGGTATAGCGAACGAGGTCTGGAAGTATGGGGGGGTAGAGGTGGAGTATTGGTTATGGGATATTTGTAATAGGGTATGGAAGGGGGAAGGATGGGTGGAAGAATGGAGGGAAGGGGTAGTGGTGCCCGTGGTTAAGAAAGGGGCCGGAAAGAGGGGAGAAGACTATAGAGGGGTTACGCTATCACAGACGGCGTACAAAGTGTACGCGTCTGTGTTGGCGGAAAGGTTGAGAGAGGAGATGGAGGGGAAGAAGTTGCTGCCACCGAGTCAGGCCGGCTTTAGGAGAGGAATGGGGTGTATAGACAATATTTATGTGTTGAATTTTCTGATAAATAGGCAGGTGACGAGAAAGGAAAGAAAGATGGTGGTGTTCTTCATTGACCTAAAGGCGGCTTTTGACTCGGTGGACAGGGAGGTGTTAGTAAAGGCGATGAGGAGGAGAGGAGTGAGGGAGGGGCTGGTGGAAAGATGCGAGGAGGTGCTGAAGGAAACGGTGTGTAAGGTGAGGGTGGGAGACGAGATGGGGAGGGATTTTTGGACAGCTAGGGGAGTAAGGCAGGGCTGCCCACTGAGCCCGAGCCTGTTCACCTTGCTTTTGGCGGATCTAGATGAGGAGGTAGAAAAGGGTGGGTGAGGAAGGGTGAGGCTGGGGGGTAAGAAAGTTTACACCCTAGCATATGCAGATGATGTGGCGGTGGTGGCGGAAGATGAGGATGGAATGAAGGTGGGGCTCCAACTGAATGTGGGGAAATCAAAAGTGATGAGGTGTAGGAAGGGGGGAGGTAGGTGGAAGGGGAAGGAGGTGAGGGAGTTTCAATATTTGGGATATACCATGATGGCGAATGGGGGCAGGAGGCCCATGTGAGGGATAGGGTGAGAAAAGCGGCGGCGGTGATGGGGTATTGGGAAGAGGAAGTTTGGGAAGGATTGGGGGAAAAGGGTGGGGTTATTCGATAGATTGGTGTGGGCCACAATGGGATATGGAGTGGAGATATGGGGATGGAAGGAGAGGAACAGGGTGGAGGGGTTACCGGAGAGGTACATGAGATGGGTGCTGGGGGTGGATTGGTGCACACCGGGGTATATGGTGAGGGAGGAGTTGCAACGGGACATGTTGAAGGGAAGGGCGGGGATGAGAGCGTGGACATACGAGAGAAAGTTGGAGGAGGGGCTGGGGGGGAATTGGCGAGGGCATGTTGGGAAGAGTTAAAAGGGAGGGCGAGACGAGGAATGGTGTTAGGGGGATGGGAGGAAGAAAGAAAAGGGTTTTTTGAGGAGAGAGGGTGGACAGTGGAAGGAGTGGAATTGATGAGGGGAAAGGGAGAATTGAGGGGGGAGGAGTTGGTTTGTAGGGGAAGGAGGCTAGAGGAAGTGAAAAGATGGGAAAGGATTAGGGAATCCACATATAACAGGTGGTATGGAATGGTAAAAGGGGTGGGGGTGCCAGGTTATTTGAAGAGGGGGTGGGGTGAAAATAGGTGGAGGCGGGTAGCAAGGTTCGGGCTGGGGAATGAGATGAGAGGAGGGAGGTATTGGGGAGAGGAGGAGGAGAGGAAATGTAGGGCATGTAGATGGGGGGGAGGAAACGTGGGAGCACGTGTGGGAGGTGTGTACGGACTGGGGGGAAGAGAAGGGGTGGCAGGAAGTGGTGAGAGAGGTGTTGTGTGACAAGGGAGGTGGAGAAGAGTGGATGAAGAGAGTGGAAGAAATGAGTGGGGGAGCAGTGGAAGAATGGAAGAGTAAGGATTGAGAGTGAAAGGAGGCGGGCGGAAGCGGGGGTCAGAGGATAGGGAAGGGAGGGAGAGGAAAGGAATGCGTAGCGGGGGAAAGCGAGCGAGCGGGCGTGCGGGGGAGCGGGCGAATAGCGTTTAAGTAGTTGATAAGAGCGAGTAGTATATAAGGTTTTTTAGATGTAAGGGAAGTTTGTATAGACAAGAATTGTAAACCCCGAGGGGAAACAATAAAGTATTACATAAATACATACATATCCAAGTGAAATTTTCGACTAAATTAATAATGCTATTGTCACGTCCCGTGGAGGTCTTTTGGGAACAATGACATGTGAGGGAAATTTCAGGCGCGAATCTGTAATCCAGCACACTGAGGGTTTTCAAGGAGTCAGGCGCGAATCTATAATCCGGCACACTGAGGGTTTTAGAGAGGTCAGGCGCGAATCTTTAATCCAGCACACTGAGGATTTGGGAGGAAAGAACGTCAGGCGCGAATCTAAAATCTAGCACACTAATCGACCAGGGAAGGTTAACACTAAACCTACCGACATTTTATATATACCTGTTTCTACCGATGGCGGTCAAATGACCGCTTTTCAAATAAACGTTAGATTTTTTTCCAATTGATTATAAATAATACAGAATTTAGCAGGGGCAATAAAAAAACAAAATAATTGTCATGTATTGATTAGAAAACATTTATGCATCAATTGCAGTTTCACTATTCTGATCGTTCTCTTCACATTCGTCTTCGGAACTAGATAACAATCTCATTCTTTTTTGTCCCCTACGCGTATTCACAATGTTCTGTTCCTCATTATCCGTGTCGAATAGCTCAGAGTCAGTGTCCAATAGATCATTATCATTCTCAAATATACCATCTTCATTCTCAGAATTCTCTCCTTCATCGATTTCAGATAACAGCTCGCTTATATTATTTATTTCTTTCAAGAATTTCGTTTTTCTTGACATTTTAGAGATAAATTTTTGAGTTTATACTATTTTTATTTATTTATTACCCAAAATGTTTGCCTATTATTATTATAAATAGAACTAATCACGTCGCAAATATTTGTAATGCCGCGTATAGAGCCAGTGATCGAATTAGAATGATCGCTATTTTGCCTCGGTGGATTACCACCAGGCGGCGCTCTGTACCCAGCATAAAACAAACTGTACATTAGGGTGGAGTGAAAAAAACTTTTTTTTGATAATCAAATTCTAATAGTGCGGAAAAGTTGTCTACTTGGCCCAATAAAACGTGTAAAAAATTTCAGGTCGATCGGATAATTTCTTCTGTGTGCACCAAAGGCCTTAACTTTCAAAATTTTAGTACAAAACTTAAGAAAGTTGAACTTTCTTCAGCTGGTGGATTCTACCTATTTTTTTTACCCAGGACTATATTTGCTGCGTAAATGATGCAAAGAAACATCCGTGGCTGGTTTCGGAACGATAGGATTGGCCTGTCGGCACTGTAAACTATCAAAAAATACAGCCGTTCGCTATACTTTCTAAAAGTCGTCTGAGTGGTCGTAGACTACAGTGACTGCCTGGGTTGAGTACTACTCCCACCTTCACGCATTCCCCCCACCATCCTCTCACGCGCCTGCCTCTGCGGCACGGTGAAATTACAGTACTACTTGCCGCGCCTTGTCAACAGACAAGGTTGATCTTGCGTCGATAGACCCCAGAGCTTAGCGCTGTCCGAGCGTTGTTCACACGCCCTTAAGTATGGCCCAATCAAAATTCTCTCTTCGCCAGACTTTTGTCTGTCCCTTTTTTGGCAATCCAAAAGATTTAGGGCTCACTCAACTCCCCACGTATGAGGACGTACTCAGATGCTGTGCTCATGAGAGACGTAGTTTGGGTATTGATTCGGGTGGAAACAGAGAACCGTCCTTTTCAATTATTGTTGAGAGGGTAGCGAACAAGGTTATCAGTCTTTATGGAAAGGCATCTATTCCTTCTGTTTCGTATACACGCGTCGTACAACTAATTACAGAGTACCATAAAAAATACAGAAAGGTCATAAAGTACACTTACAAGGCCGGCAAAAGCTCAGCCTTACAGAAAAAAATTGATTGTTTCAAAGCAACTGCCAACTATTTATTTGACATTGCCGCTTGCAAATGCCGTGATTTCCAGTCCTGTTCTTGTCCGAAGGATCGAAAGGTTCCTCAGAAGGAACAATCTTTTCTTCTTGACCAGCGAGGGGACCGAGTCGGTCGCATCGGAGGCGTTGACATTCCTGAAACAATAAAGCTTATAAACAGAGCTAACCGTCATAAGAAAATACAAAATATATATGCGGGGGTACCTACGTCAGAAGATGAACCTTGCTCTTCCACTAGTCGACAACCTTTACTATGTTTATCTGAATCTGAAATTTCAGAAAGCGAATCGAGTGATTTTGACGACCCTTACTTAGCACCATCAAAGCCTTCTCAAATGAGAGTGAATTTGAAAGAGACGGCACTTACTAGTCAAAGGTATGGTGTCAGTGATAGAGCGACAGCGATGATAGCTACTTCAGTGCTTAAAGATGTTGGTCTAGTATCTCCAGATGCCTCCGAACTAGTTACAGATCGAAGTAAAATAAGGCGGGAAAAGTATAAGATTCGGGAACAGGTGAAATTACAAGCGCAACAACATGCTACCCCACCTAGAGGACTGTACTTTGATGGTCGAAGAGACGACACACTCATTCAGGTCAAACAAGGAGCAAAGCTTTATCGACGCACTGTAAAAGAGGAGCACATTTCAATAATATCCGAACCTGGATCAAGGTACTTAGGACACGTAGTACCGAAATCAGGGAGTGCACGGGATATTTGCGATAGCATTTACGAATTGGTCTTGAAGGAAACAGATTTAAACGAGCTTGTAGTCGTAGGGTGTGATGGCACTGTTGTGAATACGGGAGCAAGAGGTGGTGTTATTAGGGGCCTTGAAAACAAGCTTGGTCGATCGCTTCATTGGATAATATGCCTTCTTCACTTTAACGAGCTTCCATTTCGGAGTTTCTTCGAGTTTATTGATGGAGGCACATCTGGGCCAAAGTCATTTGCTGGGTGTATAGGTGTTCGACTTAAAAACGTTGAAAGCTTCCCAGTTGTTTCCTATAATACCATTCAATGCTCCTTACCTGATGTGGGACCTGTAGATCTGAGTAAGGACCAGAAGTACTTGCTGGACATTTCTAAGGCAATTCAATCCGGTAGTTGCCCGCCTCACCTCAGCTGTCGTAACCCAGGTATCCTTAACCACGCTCGCTGGCTGACCTGTGCAAATAGAATACTACGTTTATACATATCCACTGAAAAACCAACGATAGAGCTGAAAGATATTGTCACGTACATACTTAAGGTTTATGTCCCGATGTGGTTTGCGATAAGATGCAACAGCTCTATTAAAGACGGGCCGAAGCACCTTTTCAATACCATTCAACAGTCACGGTACTTACCAAAAAAGTACTTACGCGTGGTTGATGCCACAATTGCCCGTAATGCTTTCTTCGCATTCCCGGAAAATGTTCTCATCTCCATGATGACGGATGAAAGGCGTGAAGTCCGTCTAGATGCGTTACGCAAAATTTTGCAAGCCCGAGAATTAGATGAAAGTGATGAACAAGTACTACCTCGTGCAGTTCCAGAAATCAACTTCTCCGCAGACGACTATTATAAAATAATCGATTGGTCCTCTGTCCGAATCACGTCACCTCCAATTTTGAACAAAGTAACTAATCAGGAGCTATCAGAAAAATTGTCGAGCAACAGCTTGTTTCTAGACTGGGAATTTCTTAAGTATCCCTGCCACACCACTGCAGTCGAACGCATGGTGAAACTCGTGACCGAAGCATCCTGTCAAGTGTGCGGTAGCGATGCAAGGGATGGTTTCATTCGGTGTACATTGTTATCCCGCCAGTCAATGCCAAAATTTGAAACGAAGAATCAGTTCTCGTTATAAAGTTTGCACACCAATAACAGCTATAACAAGCGCAGTTTCTCATTCCGACAAATAAAAATATGAAAAAACATTATAAAAAGCAATAAAATTATTTAAAAAAAAAAATATAAAATACAGAAAACAACACAAAAACAAGGAGCCCGTCGTACAGCTACCTCCACGTGGTGGGTTCTGGGTCGTATTTTCCGTTAGGAAAGTGAGCGAAGAGCTGTATTTTTTTATAGTTTACAGTGCCGACAGGCCATTCCTATCGTTCCGAAACCAGCCACGGATGTTTCTTTGCATCATTTACGCAGCAAATATAGTCCTGGGTAAAAAAAAAGGTAGAATCCACCAGCTGAAGAAAGTTCAACTTTCTTAAGTTTTGTACTAAAATTTTGAAAGTTAAGGCCTTTGGTGCACACAGAAGAAATTATCCGATCGAGCTGAATTTTTTTACACGTTTTATTGGGCCAAGTAGACAACTTTTCCGCACTATTAGAATTTGATTATCGAAAAAAAGTTTTTTTCACTCCACCCTACTGTACATAAGCATATGGCGTGTTCCTAAAACTCAATCGGATGACATTTTCCTGGAAAACTTACAATTAGTAGTAAGTTTGAGATTTCAATGCAAATAATTTTATAAAATTGCATATATTTTCCAGCGGTCAAAAGACCGCTCACGGTAGATAACGGTATAATACATATTATTATTAGGAAAAATGAAAGAAGAAGAGAGATAGATATTGAAGAATTAATAGCTATATATTATAGAAAAAGTCATGCAGTAAGTTCAAGAAAAATGAAAACCTGGAATTTAATAATTTTGATTAAAGTCTCAAATGCGGTCATTTGACCGCTCTGGTAGGTTTAGTGTTAAAGGCTAGTGATATCAGGGGGACACCCATTAGCACTTTGTTTTGGTTTTGCCTAATTGGATTTACTGTTGCGTAGGCACAAAAAGTTACTCGTAATATTTCCTGAGAAATACGTCTATACGTGCAGCTGTACACAGGCTATACGAAGATATGTTAGTAAACACGGTTACTGCTCTCGAGTTCCCGAATCGGAATCAGCTGTTTCACTAACTCGTTTGTCTGTATCTTAGGTGTTTCGTAAAGAATGGGTGAACACAAATGAGTTGAATCTTGATTTAAACAAAGCAGTTTATTAACTTTGTTGATGCGGTTGTTATATTCATGCGTAGGGCTTTTAGCATTGACACATAACATTCATATAAAGATTATGACATTTATGGTATGTATGGACATGAAATACAATATATAAATCATAGAATGAAATACTTTTAATATAATGATGATCGTTAATAATATGAAGAAATATGATCGCAGTAAGCGGTTATAAGACAAAGATATTCAAACAAAATATGCGTTAACGAGATAATATGAAGGTAATAGAAATATTAATATGTAAAATATATATATATATACACTCCGCGTCAAAATTAAGGGAACACTATAATTTCCCGAAAATTTTGGTCATTTTCAAATGGCTGTATTTCTGCGAAAAATGGTCGCAAAAAATATTTAAAAAACGCATTTTAAAGCTTGAAGTTTCTAGTTTTTGAATCAAGTACTCAATTTTCTTTCTTCGTCCATTATGATACTGTTTTATCAAGATGAAGCGCAGGAAACAAAGTTTCAGAAATTTTTGCCAAGTTTGGACGTATGTACGGGCTGAAAAAAAAATTTCAGATAAATCCAATGGAGAACTCTTATAGAGCAAACATTTCTCTTTAATTTCGTTTCTTTTTGGTTAGTTGTATGATTTTTATTGACCGAGTTATTCGCTATCAAAGCAACAATGGAACTTTCTACTTTGAACGCCTATAACTTGCGAACGAATGATCGTAGAACATTGTTCGTGAGTGTTTTGGAAAGCTAAGACAGTTTCCTTTCAGAACCTTTAGTTCCCAATTCAATAAGATTTTTTTTAACCGTATTAAATTCATTTTAAAATGATCCAAAAAATTGCATATTTACCTTTTTCTAGAAAACATGATGCCACTTCAAGGAAAATCATGGAATTATTCAAGTCTCCACGTTTTTTCTGAGGTGAAACTACCCCTTAAACACTGTGCAAAAGGCCGGACCGATCAGATTTTTTTTTCCGTATGTCCTCGATGGTCAAACATGCGGTACGGGCTGAAAAATTGAAGGATCACCTGTTTTACGTTATGTTTCTCTGTAAAACCATTTCTTTAATTCTCGCGGCTTTTGAACACTTGTTGCTCGTTTTTTTGTTAGTTCAACGTCATTTTAGTAAAAAGAAAAGAAATTCAAAAATTTAAAAAAAAATTTACCCAAACTCTTCGCAATGACGAAAACTGTACTTCGATAACTGGCATTAGCACCATCTAAAGCACGCCACGAGCTGGCGCATGCGCGGTCGGATTTACACTTCATTGTATGTGCGTCACATGGAGAGATGAAACCCTGCGGTTCGTCACTCCCGCAGTATTTTCTTACTCCAAACTCACTCTCCGATGCGTATGTGTATGAGGGAACGTGCGTGCGTTGTGTATGGCTGTGTGTATTTGTGTGTGGTCTAATAATGTGTGATGCCACCTCTCCGCATGATGACTTCCCTCAATCGGTTGCGCCTGTTAATACACTTACGAATTTTCCGTTGGGGAATTCTCTGCCAAATTTGGCGGAGGGCGTCTGCTAATCGTCCCAAATTCGCCAGGTTCGGGTACTGTTGTCGCAAACGTCGCCCAAGAATGGAAAATTCGTAACTATATTAACATGCGCAACCGACACGCACGCACGTTCCCTCATACACATACGCATCGGAGAGTGAGTTTGGAGTAAGAAAATACTGCGGGAGTGACGAACCGCAGGGTTTCATCTCTCCATGTGACGCACATACAATGAAGTGTAAATCCAACCGCGCATGCGCCAGCTCGTGGCGTCCTTTAGATGGTGCTAATGCCAGTTATCGAAGTACAGTTTTCGTCATTGCGAAGAGTTTAGGTAAATTTTTTTTTAAATTTTTGAATTTCTTTTCTTTTTACTAAAATGACGTTGAACTAACAAAAAAAAACGTGCAACAAGTGTTCAAAAGCCGCGAGAATAAAAGAAAGGGTTTTATAGAGAAACATAACGTAAAACAGGTGATCCTTCAATTTTTCAGCTCGTACCGCATGTTTGACCATCGAGGACATACGGAAAAAAAAATCTGATCGGTCCGACCTTTTGCACAGTGTTTAAGGGGTAGTTTCACCGCAGAAAAAACGTGGACACTTGAATGATTCCATGATTTTCCTTGAAGTGGCATCATGTTTTCTAGAAAAAGGTAAATATGCAATTTTTGGGATCATTTTAAAATGAATTTAATACGGTTAAAAAAAATCTTATTGAATTGGGAACTAAAGGTTCTGAAAGGAAACTGTCTTAGCTTTCCAAAACACTCGCGAACAATGTTCTAAGATCATTCGTTCGCAAGTTATAGGCTTTCAAAGTAGAAAGTTCCTTTTTTGCTTTGATAGCGAATAACTCGGTCAATAAAAATCATACAACTAACCAAAAAAACGAAATTAAAAAGAAATGTTTGCTCTATAAGAGTTCACCATTGGATTTATCTGGAAAAAATTTGTTCAGCCCGTACATACGTCCAAACTTGGCAAAAATTTCTGAAACTTTGTTTCCTGCGCTTCATCTTGATAAAAAAGTATCATAATGGACGAAGAAAGAAAATTGAGTACTTGATTCAAAAACTAGAAACTTCAAGCTTTAAAATGCGTTTTTTAAATATTTTTTGCGACCATTTTTCGCAGAAATACAGCCATTTGAAAATGACCAAAATTTTCGGGAAATTATAGTGTTCCCTTAATTTTGACGCGGAGTGTATATGTAATAAGCGTAGTTAAATAAAGTAGTAATATGATTGCAATAATCATTAACTTAAATAATAGAGTAGTAATATGGTGGTGATGTGAATAATAATATAAATAATAATAATTGCTTACAATAGTTGCCGTTGAACACTGATTTTATATTTTAACACTGTTAAAGATATACTTTATAATAATAGGAGTTCGTTTAACTTCGAATGATTTTCGATGAAAGAGGAGGTTGTCGAATGATTTTCGATGAAAGAAGAGGTTGTCGAATGATTTTCGATGAAAGAGGAGGTTGTCGAATGATTTTCGATGAAAGAGGTGTTTGGAATTGGTCGAAGAGATGCGACCAATCGTGCGCATGCCCACGGGTGCGCAAAGGCGCGGGTTTTTGAATGCGGTTCTGCTAACGATGTAGCTGCTGGGCGATCGCGGTGACGGCCTCGTCGAGCCATCTCGGGATGGACACATGGACTAATTAGCTATTGTTCCCCTCTCTAATTAGTCTTGTCTCGCGTGATGTACGTGGATCGCGTTGATTGGCCAGGTGTCTGCTCTCCCGAACCGGTGGCTTGGCCCGTGCTGTCTCCGCGATCGCTCTCTTCCTTGTGAATCGTGCTACAGTAAACATCTCTTGTCGTGTACACGAAAACAAAGAGCGATCGGTGCTCCGATATTCCTTCTGCTAACGTGAAATTCTATAAATCACGTCACGTGCTTGCGTGGTATTCAATCTTTGGTATTTCAACCTTATTAAATTCACGGTATTTTCATTGCGTGTGAAAATTTATTATGCGTGTTTTATTGTGACGCCATTACGTTACAAGTCAAACGTATAATCTTCTGAGGAGTAAATTGAGTATAGTTTTCGCGAATTATACAAAAGGACAAGAGCGTCGGCGCTCCACGCTCTAGTCTCAAACAGAGGTCTTGGCCTCTCGATCCTTCGTATTTATAAGATTTACGCGGGGTCCTTGCGGCGGTTGTACGCGGTAAGGACCTTGACATAATTTACGAATTATGCGTAGTAGGACTTCCGGGGTTTTTCTATATTAGACTACGTTTACGGCACGTACGCCTGGTATTCTTCGCAGTTAGGTTTTCGGGGTTTTTCTACTTGTCTATATTTAGACTATGTTTATGAATCATGCATGTAATAAGCGTCGCAATATGATTCTCAAGATTCTGTTAGACTATTGTAAAGGGATTTATAAGGAAACTTTAGAATAATAAAGTGGAAAATTTAGTGGAACAACACACTATCTATAACAATGAATAATGTTAAACTTGTTTAAAATATCTTTATGATTAAGATTAAATACTTTGGTTTTCTTTTTATAAATATAAGACTATAAATATCTTACAACCTATAAAAGTATTTCCGTGTCAGGATAACGTAAAATATTATATTAGTCCATATTAACTGAAGGTGCACACGACGCTCATTTTCTGCGTCCCTGCGAATCACTAGCTGGGTGGGCGTACTGCTTCGACTGCGTTCTCCAGTGATGTTGATTGGACGCAAATTGAAGCCCCTCTCCTCCTCTCTGGACTGATCTTCTTCCTCCAAGATCTGTGATAACTGCATCCTCGCACAGTGGGGTATTTGGCCCGAAAACCCGGACATGGCTATTTTAAAATCTTCAAACTCTCATAACTTTGGTAAAATTCATCCAAAGTTGATGAAACAAAAACCATTTTTTAGTTTACACTTTCTACTTTTCGAATCATTAAATCAATTTTATCGAAATCGGTATCCAGGGTGTAAAATCCGCCCTTAAATAGGAATGTGCCAAACTGTAAAAGTTTCTTGATGTTTGGCAAGTGCTACGGAGTGAAAACAATATTTTTTGTAATTTTTATGTATACTATCGGAAAGTAGGATCCTTTGCCTTTACGATAAGCCGAACCTCATAAAAAAATGAGGTTTTTTAACAAAGATACAGCCATTTAAAAAAACTTCCATTTTTTTAACGTTTTGTGTACGGTATGGATATGTATATGATATAATATATATAATTGAATGTCATCAACGAACCTCAGTTATAGTAAAGTTAATAACATACTAAAAACTTTAATAGTAGTATACTCTTTATTGGTCCGCTAAGGGTTACAATCTTCTTCCGTCCACATCTACCTCCTTCGTCCTTACAATCGTTCGCTCTATGCCTTATTCTAGCTTATCCTAACTTAGCCTAAACTTAATAGTCCAGTAAAATTAGACGAAAATCTGCCCAATCTACGGACTAATTACCATCAAGCTGAATTTTTGCATGAGCCTTTATTTGGTCGTTGTAAGCAAGATGTCAAAAGTCCCCATCAATCCGACTGCTGCTAAAAATTTTACAGAGGGTTGAAAAAAAATCCTGTTTTTCGCAAATATCTCGCTATCTATCAGTTGTATGACAAAAATAGTTATTATACAATTTATAGCCTAGGAAATTCTGTACAAAAAAGGTCTTGCAGATTTTTTCGTGGGTGTAACCATTTTCAAGTAGGTCGGGTTACCAAGTTTCAACCCCCATAAATTTGACAAGGGAAGATCCTGAACCCGGAAATTCAGAAAATTATGAAACTCTGTAAATATGTAGGGGAAGTCCTCCTGAATACAACGCAATTTCGTTTGATGCCCAAATTCACTCCAGGAGGGTGCAATTCACCCCTAAATTTTTTTTGGGGGGTATTATTACTCGCGAACTGTAGGAGATAGAAAAAAAGTGTTCAGGAAAAAGTTACTTCTTTTAATTAGGACTATCAGTTGGTAAGTTATAGGTCATACAGTTATTACGGTTCTCGGGTTATAACACAAAATCGACAAAAAAACGTATTTTCAAGGGTCAATTTTACCCCTTTATGATGAATTTGGGCAACAAACAAAAAAATTGCGTAATACACACCTATATTAACCTCTGCATATCCCCAAAGTTGTAAAAAAAATTGAATTTTCGAGGGGGTGGATCTTCACTTGCGAGAAATAATATATTTAGTCCAGTGAAATTAGGATCTGTCTTGGGAATAAATTCTACATTTTGGTATGGGCCTTTATTTGGTCGTTTTAAACAATATGTCAAAAATCCCCACCAATCCGCCCGTCGCTAAAAATTTTACAGAGGGTTGAAAAAATAACCTGTTTTTCGCGAATATGTCGCTATCTAGCAGTTTTGCAACAAAAGTAGTTATTATACAATTTACAGCTTAGGAAATTCTCTACAAAAAAGGTCCTGACGTCCCAAAAGGTTTGATGCCCAAATTCACTCCAAGAGAGTGCAATTGACCCCTAAACTTTTTTTTATTTTGTATTATTACTCGCGAACTATAGGAGATAGATAAAAAAGTGTTCAGAAAAAAGTTACTTCTTTTAATTAGGACTATCAAAAAAGAAAAAAAAATTTCAAGGGTTACCAACTGATAGTCCTAATTAAAAGAAGTAACTTTTTCCTCATCCCTGCCCTTCCCTTCAACATTCCCCTCTGCAATTCTTCCCTCACCAGGTATCCCGGTCTGTACCTTTCCACTCCCAGTACCCACCTCAGGTACCTCTCATGCAGTGCCTCCACCCTCTCCCTTGCCCTCCACCCCCATACCTCCACCCCATATTCCACTACTGCCCACACCAGCTTATCGAAAAGCCATACCTTCTTTTCCCAGTCCTTCCCAAATCTCCTCTTCCCTATGCCCCACACCTTCTCCTCTATGTGGGCTTCCTGCCCGCCGTTCCTCATCAGGGTATACCCTAGGTATGTATACTTCCCTACCTCCTCCAGCTTCTTACCCTTCCACCTCCACGATACCTTTTTCCATCTCCCCCCCCCCCTTTCCTACACCTCATCACCTTCGTCTTATCCACATTAACTTTCAACCCATTTCCATCTAAATACCTTTCCAATCTCGCGATCATCCCTTTCATACCCCCCTCATCCTCCGCCAGCACCGCTACATCGTCGGCATACGCCAACGAGTATACCTTCCTATCACTACTAAAAACTTTAATGTTCAGGAACTTTAATGTTCAGAGAGTTTACGTTTCAACGCGTAACGTTCTTCTTCGGTGTAATTTTACCGATTTAGCAAAAATTGCTCTAGGTATTCCAATTTCTTATTAATATCACCATTTTTGCGTTTCTGCATTATATCAAATAATTGATTTCGCGTCAAAAGTTGAATTCCAGATGAGGTCGCAGTTTGCACCTGTTACGTGCCGCAGCCTGTTGTGTTCGAGCGGCGCGTTTTAGACGGCCAAATTCTGATTAGGGGTATCCCACAATCATTCGATTATCAGAATTTGTCGTATTTATGTAGGTAATGGCAAGCAGGCTCACCGCACTCGTAACAGTCAAGTATTTTATTTTGTTATCTAAATACCTTATCAGAAGGATAAGGGGTAGATTTTGGGATCTTTAGTGCTCTAGACCCATACGGGTCTTTTCAAAGGAATCAGACAGGTAATTAAGGAGTAGTATTTTATGAGCAATAATTGTTTAATAGCGAATGAAAGCAAAAGAACATGACATATTATGGAAATCTTCAATTTATCATTTTATAAAATGGTAATCATAGATAACTCTTGACTAGGGGAATCCCACAATCATTGATTGTCAGAAATTATCGTATACGAAAGAATATTAACAAAGTAATATGGTTTACGTAAAAGGTAAAATAAGAGATAAAAGGTGCAACTCACCAGACAATTGATATTGAATTGACAAATATAAATTTGTGTTTTCGTTTGGAATGATATCCTGTGCTTTGGTGATAGACCTAAACCAGAAAAAGAGATGAAACGCGGAGATACACACACACACACACTTGGTTATATTAACGAATAGACCTGAATTGAATTTTTAAACGAGACCGAATAAATGTGGTTTTGAAAAGAACAATATGAATAAAAAAAAAATAAATAAAATTGTTTCACATAGTTTAGTATAGTTTAGTATAAGAATTGTTTAAAAAAAAATTTAATAAAATGAATTGTTTCGCAAAGTCGAGTCTTTCACGCCGTTTCACAATAACCCGGAGAACTCTAGCTCTAAGACACTTGCGGACCCAGCGACACGCACCTCACGATTTATCGTCACAGAGTGGTGCAGCTTCACGCTCTCGGCAACGACCAGTGTGGGTCCGTACCGAAAATATTTACGCTGCATTTTATCGCTCGGCCGCGCTACCGCAGGCCCGTCTACTTAACGAGGCGGTGTGTGTGTGTTCTCACGTCTATCCACCAGATTCCCGATTCAAACATTTGATCAATTTTGTACGCACAGGAAAACATGATATCCTACATATTGAAAAACATACAATTTCGCACAGCTGAGGGCGCTCCCTCAATGTTCATAATTTCACATACACAATTAGTAGTTAGTCTATGAGAGTTCTGGATCAAGTGGAGGCGAGGGGGTGAGGCGGGGCGCGGGGGTGAGGCGGGGAGGGGGGGTACCGAGTTCATAGGTGAGGGGGGTGACGTCACAGGGGAGGGGGATTTCAAGATGGCGTCGATCGAGTTTGTAGGTGAGGGGGTGACGTCACGGGGGAGGGGGGATTTTCAAATTTTTCAAAATGGCGTCTCGCGCGCATGTCGAGTTCGTAGGTGAGGGGGTGACGTCACAGGGGAGGGGGAGGATTTTCAAATTTTCAAAATGGCGTCGCGCGCATTTCGTATTGGCGCCACCTATTGGATGTTTAAGGTAGTTTGGGCCCGCGTTGGGTAATTTTTCATATTTTTCAAATTTTCAAAATGGCGTCGCGCGCATTTCGTATTGGCGCCACCTACTGGATGTTTAAGGTACATTGGGCCCGCGTCGGTATTTGGGCCCAAGGTGGATAATTTTTCATATTTTTCATGCATTTCTCATTGGCGCCACCTGGTTTGAGGTACTTTGGGCGCGCGTCGCCGCCGCGCAATCTCCGTACGTGTGCGGGAACCGGTGCGCAGGCGCGACCGCGACCGATTCGTGAAAATTCAAATTGCGTCTTCGATGGTGATGATTTCTGAGAAAGAGGGCGAACCAGGATTTCTGAGAAAAGATAAGGAATCATGGGGCGCGACAGGATCGAACGCGTTTTGTAACACCTACGTGCACGCGCTTCCTGCCGTGTGTTTATATTCGAATCGTGAGACCGATACAGCGCTTGCAATGCTGTAAACATAGAGCGATAATCATTGTAAATCAATCATCGCGATAGCCCATGGAATAAACATTGCACCGCGTGTTTATATCCGGGTAGGAGTGAACGCGTTTTGGTCTCTAAGAAAACGCAATGTCCCTGAAGCAATAAATTAGGCGTTGCGTTCACGCGACAATTATTCGAGTGGAGTTCCGAGTATTTTCACGATCGAGAACAGGGCGACGTCTCAAGTATTCTTCTCGAGGGGGCTGCGAGTCAAGCGTCGTGGGAAACGTGTCAGGGTGAAAAGAATTCGTACATAGATTTACGTGATTTTAGAAGTATCCCTCTCGAGAGGCTTCGGGGTAGAGTTCCGAGTATTTCATATCGATGATGCTGTAAGTCAATCGTCACAGCAGTCCATGGAATAAACATGACATTGGATCGCGCGATATCGTATGTTTATATTTGAATCGTGGGAGTAGCAAAGCAAAATGTTAAGATCCGTTCGAACTGTAACTAGCGTAAACATAGGGTGATAGCGTCATACGGATCTCGGGTAGGGTAGGCGGTTAGTATATTCAAAATCCTGCAGTCGCTCGGCGAAGATCGTGAAATACGTTATGCGTGCATAAGTATCACGGGACATGGACTTTTTCGTGAATTTTTACGAATTGTTACGGGCGATGATCCCACTGATAAGTACCGACGAACAATGCTACCAGTGGCTCGTATCGTGTAACCAATACTTGGGCTCTATCAACGCGCATTTTACGAATCGAAGTGTATCAGAAACTGAACAACAACGTTTGACATTACTTATGAGTAGTGTTGAAATAGCGCGAACGTGTGTCCGAAGCAAAAGAGCATGCATACTCGCTGAATTGGACGCGCGAGACGCATTGCTCGCGTCATCTTCGTTCGATAGCGATTCCGATAGTGATTCCGATGGCGATTCCGATTCCGATGGCGATTCCGATGGCGATTCCGATGGTGATTCCGATGGCGATTCTGATGGCGATTTCGATGGTGGGCTGAACTCTTTATCGACGTTGCTCCAGTTGGATGACGCATCACTGACGATCGAGAGGCATAAGATCCGCGACTCGTTAAGCGCGCCGTCATTATCCGAGTCGTCATGGATTAGCATTTTTCGACACGGATTTATGAAATTTTCGCGCGAGCATCGTCAATTGTTACGTCATATCGCCCGATACAGTACTGCAGGTAAATGCACATTGCATTGCCTCGTCGATGATAAAGACGTGTACCTTAAGCGCACCGAGTACATTACCGCGACCGTGTGTACGCCGTTGACGCTTCTTCACGATATCGAGAACGGAGTGGTCAAAGTACGGGAAGTACTGAGTCCTGATACAACAACAATCACAGTGGCTCGGTTTTTGTGTCGGGAATTGGAACGATATTTGGAGGATCATACGAGTCTACCGCGAAACTCGAATCTCGTCCTTGTACCACTGATATATCGATGTCCGGATGGGGAGCATGATCGTATCACGTGGAAAAGTCGCATCATGAAATCAGGTGAAATCGAGCGTGTCTGGGACATTGACTATTTGTGAAAAAGTGAACTCTTTGTGAATAAGCGAACATGGAGGGGTTCATGGACACGTACAGGGTTTTGTTCGGGATGTCGAAGCTTTTACGCTCTATTGCGGAATTCCGAGACTGGGTGGATCATTGTGACACGTGCCTGCAGCTCATCGTCGAGTACCAGAGCAGCGGAGGAATGTCCGTGGCCGCGAAACAACGCCTAGTGTCGCTGATCACGCGAATAAAGACATTGCGCGCGATCGTGCGGGAAAAGTTTTCGCGAGTCGGTTGCGGTGTTTCAGGTCGATCGACTGCACCCAAAGTCGTATGGGAAGACGTGGAATCTGCGTTTATAGGCCGTATTTCAACCGGTGCGGTCATCAACGTGGGACACGTCGATCCGCGTCGATTTTTAGAGGGTGCTCGACGAACTGTGATCTCGCGCGTCACGGACGCTATCACGACACATAAGAGCGTGTCTGTGAATACGAACTTCAACGCGGAGTTTATGTTGGGTGAGAATACACAGATGAAAAGTTTCGGTACGCGAAATCGAGTACTGTTCATGACTTCGAACGTTCGCGAGTGGTACTCGAAGCACGTGGTCGCTCCCACGTTAGTGACGATCGAGGAGTTTCAAGATCGCGACAGTGGATGGACCCTAAGGGCTGTGCTGAATATTCTAGTTAATATTAATAAGCACAATCCACTTCGAGGCGGTTGCAACGTACCGCTTCCGTCCGCCGTTGTCCTGAAGAAAGCGGTGGTCAACGTACAGAACAGAGACAATGCGTGTTTCTTGTGGTCCGTCGTTGCTGGTTTATACCCCGTGGCTATGAACGTGAGTAGGGTCGCATCGTACCGTCACTACTCGGAGGTGCTACGCACGGGCGATATGACTCTACCCGTAACGTTGGACCAGCTGAAAAAGTTCGAGAGGATGAACGATGTGTCGGTGAACGTGTACGCGTGGTCCGACGGAAGCTGCGCGCCCCTGCGTTTGACCGAGGACAAGCGAGAGAGACACGCGAACCTCTTGCTGCTGCAGGACCCCAACGACCCCCAACGATACCATTTCGCGTGCATTCGGAGCATATCGAGACTGATTTCGAAGCAGCTAGGCAAACATAATGGACAAGTATTCGTTTGCGAACGGTGAGTAAAATATGGTATATTTCGATCGATGTATTATTGATTATTATGTGTTATCATTATTATTTTATTAATACTATTATCGTTGCAGATGTCTCAGCTTTTTCCATTCGCACGTGCAATTGACGAAGCACAACGTGGACTGCCAGCGTCTCAACGAGTGTGCCGTGGAATTGCCGTCCGTGAAGGATAAATGGTTGCAGTTCAAAAATTTCAAGAACAAGGAACGAGCATCATTCGTCATTTACGCGGACTTCGAATGCATGCTGGAGGACGTCGAGCCTGCGGAGCGGAGTCGGACGTACAAGTACCAGCAGCATAGAGCGTACAGCGTGGGATATTACATCCATTGTTCCACCGACGCGTCTCTGTGCCGTTATCGCGCGTATCGCCATGAATCCGAGTGCGTGAAGTGGTTCGTGCAAGAACTCCGAGACTTTGCGAACATTGCGTATTCGTGGCTGCGGAACGCGAAACCAATGAACTCGTTGACGAAACACCAATGGCAAAGTTTTAACGCCGCGATCGTGTGCCACGTGTGCGGACAACCAACCTTTCGTCGAGGGGGATAAAAAAGTGCGCGACCATTGCCACTCGACGGGCGAGTACCGCGGCGCGGCCCACGTGTCGTGTAATTTACAATTCCAAAGATCTTACACGATACCGGTCGTGTTCCACAATTTATCAGGCTACGGCGCGCATTTCGTGATCAAGGAGTTGGCGTCCGCGTTCGAGGGACAGATCGACCTGCTGCCGGTGACGAAGGAGCGGTACATATCCTTCACGAAACACGTGAAGGGAATCGACACCGAAAACAAGGATTGGAAGAGGGGTTTAAAGTTTCGATTCATCGATTCTTTAAAATTTTTGGCCGCCAGTCTGGAGAAACTCGCTTCGGACCTTGGCAAACAACGACTTGCGATTCCACAACGCGAGTTTCAACATCTGCCGGACCCTCATTTCGATCTCCTGACCAGGAAGGGTGTCTTCCCGTACGACTGCGTGACGTCGTACACGAAGCTGAACGATACGTGTCTACCGTCCCGCGAAGCCTTCTATAACCGGCTGAACGATCGCGGCGCGTCGGAGCCTGATTACGCGCACGCCGTGAACGTGTGGGAAACTTTTCGCGTACAGACATTGGGCGAGTACAGTGATTTGTACTTAAAAACAGATGTGTTGTTACTCGCCGACGTATTCGAGGGTTTCCGCACCGACTGTATCGCCAGTTACGATGTGGATCCCGCGCATTATTTTACTTTACCGAGTTTCACGTGGGACGCAATGCTAAAGTACACCGGTGTACGATTAGAACTTTTAACGGACGTGGACATGTTACTGTTCGTGGAGCGTGGCATACGCGGTGGTCTGAGCCAGTGTTCGCACAGGTACGCGCGTGCCAACAACAAGTACCTGCCTGCTGGGATGTACGACGAGTCGAAGTCGTCGACGTATCTGATGTACTTTGACGTCAACAACCTGTACGGATGGGCGATGTCGCAGGCTATGCCGCATGGAGGGTTTCGATGGCTGGACGATGCGACGGCTGCCGCGCTCGACGTATCATCCCTGCCCGACGGCGAGGTCTCCGAGGAATCTGAGGGATACCTGCTGGAGGTTGACATCGAATATCCCAAGGAGATCCACGACGCCCACGCCGACCTTCCATTCTGCCCGGTGCGCGAGCACGCGCCAGAAGGAAAAGAAACAAAGTTGCTTGCCACGCTCGACGATAAGGAGCGATACGTCGTACATTATCGCTACCTCAAACAGTGCATCAAACACGGTTAACGCGTGACGCGAATTCATCGCGTGTTGCGATTCGATCAGTCGCATTGGTTGCGCGACTATATTCGATTAAACACCGGTTTGAGGACGCGAGCCACAAGCGAATTTCAAAATCGCTCTTTAAATTAATGAATAATGCGGTGTATGGCAAAACGATGGAGAATGTGCGGAATCGCGTAGACGTGCGACTGGTGACGCGGTGGGACGGTCGTTACAGTGCGGAAGCGCTGATCGCGAAACCGAACTTTCACAGTCGCACGATTTTCTCCGAACAGCTGGTGGCAATTGAAATGCGAAAATTGAAAGTAAAGTTCGATAAACCGATTTACGTGGGCATGAGTGTGCTGGATGTATCAAAAGAATGCTTGTATGAGTTCCATTACGCGTATATGCGTGCGGAGTTCGGTGATCGGTGCAAGGTCCTGTACACCGACACCGACAGTTTAATGTATAGTGTGGAATGCGAGGATGCGTATGCAAGGATGAAGCGTGACGTCGCCCGATTCGACACGAGTGATTACGCGGTGGACAATCCGTACGGTATGCCGCGTAAAAACAAAAAGGTGCCGGGACTTATGAAAGACGAGAATAACGGCGCGTTGATGACCGAGTTCGTCGGATTGAGGTCGAAGATGTACGCGACTAGAACATTTAACGCGGCAGTGGGGTCTACGAGTGAGACGAAGAAAGTGAAGGGTGTGCGGAGACACGTGGTCGCGAATCATGTACAATTCGACGACTACATTCGTTGTCTCCGCGACCTGACCGAGAAATCCGTTCGGCAAAACAATATTATTATTATTATTATTATTATTGATTAACGGGAGAACCCTTTAGAATACAAGAAAATTAAACAGAGTGGTACAACACGTATAAAGAAAAATATAGATATGAATAACAGAGAAAACATAAAAATATAAAGATAATCTGAGCATAACAACAAGAAAAACAAAAACAAAAACAGTCTTACAAAAATCGATATCACAGTACATAATGGTATGTATAGTTAAGGAGGTAACAGGCTCCTAAGCACCCGAGCACGAAAGGATGCAAGGGAGGATAGAAATAAATCAATGTCCGAAGGACATTGGTTTAACTCTTCCATAGCGCGATTTATAGGATCATTGCTGTAATAACGAAACTTCGGGACTCGGGGTGCAACAAGGGGTCTCCTTCTCAGCGACCGTTGTGGAGCTAGAAAATTAATTTGTGCGACAAGTTCATGGCAGTTAATCTCTCCGTGGAAAACTTTATAAAGGAAAAGTAGATCGGAGATAACACGACGATCACTCAGAGTAGATAGACGAGTTACCAATAAGGCAGGGCCATAGTCATGATCATCGATCCGCATAGGGCTACCAGACGCCCTCATGGCAAGTCTTAGAAACTTATGCTGGACCGATTCTATTGAGCGGATAAATTGCTTATGCCTAGGACTCCAGATCACCGATGCATATTCGACCTGCGGCCTTACCAGAGTGACAAATACGTACGTGACTGAATCCTTTCAAGGACCCGACGGCCGGCACCTTACGCGTTGGCGGGCGGCTGCATTATTCGAAGATTGGCTACAATCAAAAACACCCTGTGATACTACCAGACGACTCGCCACTGGCCTCTCTGTGGATCACCGAGGCTCACCAGCGCTGTCTGCACGGAGGGGTGCAACTTACGCTGTCCACTCTTCGCCAGCATTGCTGGGTCCTGCGAGGTCGTCATCTGGTCAAGGCCTGCATTCATCGGTGTCTCACTTGCGTGCGATGGAAGGGCAACACCACGGACCAGCTGATGGGGGTGTTACCTACACCTCGAGTAACCCCTTGTCGTCCTTTCCTGCGTGTGGGCGTCGATTATGCAGGGCCCATTTTTATTCGATCCAGCCGAGGGCGTGGTCAGCATGCTCGAAAGGGCTACATTTGTCTGTTTGTCTGTTTAGCCACCAAAGCCGTGCATCTGGAGGTGGTGTCGGACGGGACGACGGAAGCCTTCTTGGCTGCTCTGAAGCGTCTGACCTCTCGCCGTGGCCTCTGCTCCCAGATCTACAGCGACTGCGGCACGGTATTCGTGGGTGCGGACAAGGAACTGCGCGTCCTTCTACACGCAGTCAGCCCCCAAAACAGACAACTCTTGGATCATCTGGCCTCTGAGGGAATCGAGTGGAATTTTAATCCTCCTTCTGCACCTCATTTCGGTGGGATCTGGGAGGCTGCGGTGAAGTCCGTCAAGCACCACCTCCGGAGAGTACTCGGTGAACATAAATTGACGTAAGAGGAGCTGGCCACGCTTCTCGCTGAGATCGAAGCTTGTTTAAATTCGAGACCGCTAATTCCGATGTCGGACGATCCCGACGATCTTAATGCATTGACGCCGGGTCATTTTTTGGTCGGTGAGGCGATCATCTCGATACCCGAGCCTACTTTGGAAGAGCTTCCAAAGCCTTCGCCCATCCGGCTCCAACTTTATGTTTGAGACTAGAGCGTGGAGCGCCGACGCTCTTGTCCTTTTGTATAATTCGCGAAAACTATACTCGTAAGAAGATTATAAGTTTGAATTGTAACGTAATGGCGTCACAATAAAACACGCACAATAAATTTTCTCTGAGTTTAACAAAGTTTGAAACTCACAAGATTGAAATTCCACGCAAGCACGTGACGAGGAATTTGTAGAATTCCAAGTTAGCGGAGAAATATCGGAGCGCCGATAGCTCTTTGTTGTCGCGTACTCGATAATAGATGTTTATCTTAGCACGATTCACACGGAAGAGAGCGATCGCGGAGACGGCACGGGCCAGGCCACCGGTTCGGGAGAGCAGACACCTGGCCAATCAACGCGATCCACGTACATCACGCGAGACAAAACTAATTAGTGGGGAAGACAATAGCTAATTTGTCCTGGTGTCAATCCCGAGATGGCTCGACCAGGCCGTCACCGCGATCGCCCAGCAGCTACACCGGTAGCAGAATCGCATTCGAAAATCCGCGCCTTTACGCAACAGTGGGGATACGCACGCTTGGTCGCATCTCTGCGACCAATCCCAAACAACCTAAATTCCGAGGCGTTTCCGTACGACGACTTGAACTTGGATTTCGATAGGAATAAATACGCGCTCCTGTACGATATGTACGCGAAATTCGGTCGATCGTACTACGGTCACGGAGAACCGTTGCTGAACGCGATCGAATTCTTACAATACGCACCTATCGTGGTCATAGATTGTTCTAGGCAAAACGAGTCGTTGAAGAGCGCTACGGTTGACGTGCGAACAGATTTCGAATTCAAAGAAAATATTCCCGCTAACACTACCGCGTACTGTTTGATGATACACGATCGTATAGTCGAATACAGCCCTTTAACCAACGTGGTACGCAAATTGATATAGCGTGCGTATGTAAACGATTACTACTACTACTACTACTACTACTACTAATACTACTACTGCGGATACTGCTACTGTTTTAAAACGCCGATGTCGAAGACCTCAGTTACTGTTCTGACACCATCGCCGACGGTGCTACCTAAACGAATAATAATGTTCGCCATTGTCGATCTGCAAGGTTTCAATAACGAACACAAGTTCGTCGCCAAAGAGATCGCGATTCGGGCAAACAGCAACAACGATAAAACGACGACGACGACGACGATTAGCCATTGGATCTTCGAACCACCATACTTCTAGAATCGTCTGAAATCCTGCGAGCACCGTCAAGCATCCTGGCTCGCGAAGAATCATCACGGGCTTCGCTGGTCCGACGGCTACGTTCCATACTCCAAACTGCCAGGACTCCTCACCAGCGTACTCGCGAACATTGACTTCGTCGTCGTGAAAGGTGCGGAAAAGCAAAACATGGATGCTGCAACTGTTACCTGACATAATCGTTGAGGATGTATGCGATTTGTATGAACTAACGGCCCGAAAGATCAACAACAACAACAACAACAGCAACAACGACAACGCTCGAACTGTCGAAGACGACGGTGGCTACGACGTTGACGACGATTATTGCGGGGTCATGCCTGACGTTCGTAATCTGAAATCTATGTCATCAACGAATGCCATTCGATGTGCATTTCATAACAACGGCGGTGTTTGCGCGCTTGAGAACGTCGAGAAAATATGGGATTATATACGTAGCGTCACCTAATGTAAGTCCTACACATTACATCTACTTTACGCGTCATATTCAGAGACACGAATACTTATGTAAGAATTTTTTTTTTTTTATTTCTATAGCACTGAGCATAACGGTGGCGGCGGCGATGAGAGTAACGACAACGGCGACTGATTTCTCTACCCACGAGCACGGATATCCATCCCTCCCATACGAACGTTATTTTTACGCGAATATAGACGTTATAATTTAAGTATACATGCATGTATGTCGAATAATAAATATTTTAATCTGTTTTCAATATAAAATACGCTTATTCAAAAACTAATTTAATGAAAAATATAAAAATATGTTTATTTAAAAACCATTTGATTCTAAATATTATAATTACAAATAAAATTGTTAAAAAATTATGTCCTGATCTTACGTCCTGCAACACACAGAAAAAACACCAAATTATTATTCTATAAAACGTTGATAATAGCGCGTGATACACCAAACAATTAAAATTCGGTTATACTCACTCTTTAAATAAGCGGGGCAACTCCCAAAAGTCGCCCTCGAATGATAAAAATTCAATATTCGTGGTATCCTCCCGCCACGTACGTCTGGCCTCTTGTATCTTCTGCCGGAGTTCATGACAGATTCGCCCGTCGCGTCTTGTCGGGTATTGGCGTCGCTGAAACAAACACATGCCTCGATTTAAACATCGTCGAATGATGTGCGCGCACCAATTTAATTTTTACGAAATAACACTTACGAGTAGCTGGATTATTATATCGATGTCCCCATCGCGCGCATGGGCCTCGATATCCTCTCGACGCTGAAACAAACGTGCGTATGCGCGTCAATACAATTTTTAAGAAACATCACTTACGAGGCGCCCGACCATCCCCAGATATTTATCCGTCCACTCCGCCATCGCGTTTTCACGTCATTTTTCTGTAACATCACTTACGAGATAGCTAATCCACTGCTGCCGTTCCACGCTCCACGCCACCATGGCATTATCACCTTCACGCTGTAACAAATGTACAACTTCGTTAGATGACGGCCCAATTGAATGCGCGCATCAATTCAATTTTCATAAAAAACCATACTTACGATTATACGAATCACCTCGTCCCGCTCATGCTGCCACGCACGTTCCACTTCGTCATGTAGTTGCTGTAACAAACGCACAACTTCAATATAATATCGTCGAATGAAATACGCGCACCAATTAAATTTACACAACTATGTATAATTGAATACTTACGATACATCGCTGCATCATAGCGGCATTCATGCCACGTGTCACGGGTGGTCGAGCGTAATCTGCAGCGTCCATGTTTTTTTCTCTTAAAAATGATTATAAAACTTCTCGTGAAAACTTTGGGAAAACTTTGGAAAACGCACTGGCCTGTGTGGTGGCGGTCGACGTCCTTATATGGATTTCAGTTCTCTAGGCTGGAAGGCTAGCCCTGCACGTTGCAGAGTAGGGGTTAGTCGTGGAGTATGTGTGGCGGGGGGCGTCCATATCACAGTTTCTTCTTCTTCTTCTTCCATGATTTGATACTAATCATTCCAACTTATAGTGCACTTTTATGGTTCGCACTGCGAATTATCTTCGACTCTTCTGCGGCATGTGTACGAATTGAATTTAGCGCGTGCGCTATTTGAATCTGCCGCTCACGCCATTTTAATTTATCGCGCGTTATTCATATTACTGTTTGTGTGTCGTAACACAACCATGATACAATATACTCTTACACATTGATGTGTACGTGTACGTGAATCAGTATAAAGCGACGTGGGTCAGTATAGTAGGTACCATTACGCCACGTACGCTCGGGGGCTAACAAGTATCGCTCGCGCCATTTTGTCCACCGAAGAGAATCATACATAGTGAATATCAAAATGTACAAACGCGGCTTAAACGATTCATCCTGCGCACCCGGCAACGATGGTGGTTTTCCAAATAAACGTCAACAACAACAACAACAACATCAACAGTCTAATATGAGGTACGTACTCGTTATTATACACTTTTCACTTACTTCTTTCACTGTAAACTATAGCGAATGAACGATGCATTAATTTCGTGTACATGTTTCTTACAGTTCTGGATTCGCAACGGCAAAACCGTTGAAAGCGCCAAAACCATTAGTCGTACGGATCCTGGGACGTGATTACCCATTTACCGCAACAGCTTATAAACGTCTAACT
The DNA here is from genome assembly GCA_929108735.1 of Andrena dorsata. Lineage (NCBI taxonomy): Eukaryota > Metazoa > Arthropoda > Insecta > Hymenoptera > Andrenidae > Andrena > Andrena dorsata. The sequence goes on from OV815487.1 coordinate 4,332,869, forward strand.
ATTGGAATACGCATTGGCATGGATTCGTGCCACGTCGAGATCGCCATAGCCGACAATAAAGGCAACGAGTTGAGCTTTTCAATGTCGACGTGGAAGCTCCTGCTGCAAAACGAGGCGGATATACTCCAACGGTTACGCAGCAACGCAACATCGCCCCAAACTCACATCGTAATTGATCATTTACGACTGGACTTCACGCGTATGCATGATGATCAACTTATTAAAATCGGTGATAATCGCGTTGTCATATATATGACCGAAGCCACGATGCGAAAACTATTCGCGTACGAACATTGCATTGAACATATGTTTTCCTGGCTAACTGAAAATATGTACTCTGTAAGCAGTAAATATGCCACCTTCGTAGAAGTTCTACGTACCGCTTCCGTTCCTACGAATTATGTGAAATTAATTTCCGAAAGCGAGCACTTCGAAAAGCATTCATTGATCGATTGTGAATTGTTAGCGTTAGGATTACAATCCATGCTGCGTGATGTAAACCACGTACCACGATAGTACGGATATATCTTTTAATAAATGTATGACTTACACATCAATACCTCTAACGTATTATTTATAATATCCTTTCACACATATATATTAATTCTGGCGGATGTTTATACACGCGCGACGTTACATTCTTTCGTGAGGCGGTTGGGGTATTTGGGTTAACTAATCTCGAATAGTTATCGGTGTCGTATTACGCAGCTCCTCGAGAAGGATACTTGAGACGTCGCCCTGTTCTCGATCGTGAAAATACTCGGAACTCCACTCGAATAATTGTCGCGTGAACGCAACGCCTAATTTATTGCTTCAGGGACATTGCGTTTTCTTAGAGACCAAAACGCGTTCACTCCTACCCGGATATAAACACGCGGTGCAATGTTTATTCCATGGGCTATCGCGATGATTGATTTACAATGATTATCGCTCTATGTTTAAAGCATTGCAAGCGCTGTATCGGTCCCACGATTCGAATATTAACACACGGCAGGAAGCGCGTGCACGTAGGTGTCACAAAACGCGTTCAATCCTGTCGCGCCCCATGATTCCTTATCTTTTCTCAGAAATCCTGGTTCGCCCTCTTTCTCAGAAATCATCACCATCGAAGACACAATTCGAATTTTCACGAATCGGTCGCGGTCGCGCCTGCGCACCGATCCCCGCACGCGTACGGAGATTTCGCGGCGGCGGCGCGCGCCCAAAGTACCTTAAACATCCACCAGGTGGCGCCAATGCGAAATGCATGAAAAATATGAAAAATTATCCACCGCGGGCCCAAATACCGACGCGGGCTCAAAGTACCTTAAACATCCAATAGGTGGCGCCAATACGAAATGCGCGCGACGCCATTTTGAAAATTTGAAAATCCTCCCCCTCCCCTGTGACGTCACCCCCTCACCTACGAACTCGACATGCGCGCGAGACGCCATTTTGAAAATTTGAAAATCCCCCCTCGCCTGTGGCGTCACCCCCTCACCAACGAACTCGATCGACGCCATCTTGAAATCCCCCTCCCCTGTGACGTCACCCCCTCACCTACGAACTCGGTACCCCCCCTCCCCGCCTCATCCCCGCGCCCATCTCGTGGAAAAGCGCGGTACCCCCCGCCCCGCCTCACCCCCTCGCCCCCACTTGATCCAGAACTCTCGTAGACTAACTACTGGTGAGGCGCAGCGGGAAGACCGTCGACCCTTTCTTCATCTCCACCTCGAAGGTATACGCGTTGATGGAGATGGTGTTCTGCCGCTCAAACTTTGCAATCTGCTCCAGAGACATTGGAAACTCAATGCCCTGGAGATTTAGCACGGAAGCATAAGGCGGGTATGAACTTGGGCGCGCGGTGTCTCGTTCGGCAGGATGGAGAGCGGCGACCACTGTCCACGCGAAACACGCATTATCCTCAGATCGCACGTTAATTGTTGCATTCTTCAGCAATAAATCACGCGGCAACTTGTGGTGGCATCCCGCGGGCAGCGGATTATACTTATTGACATTAACGGTGAGGTTGAGGATTCTCGTCAATGCCCATTCGCTGTCGCCTTCCTGGAACTCTTACAACGATGCTAGAGTGGGTTCGATGACGCATCGCTAGTACCACTCCTGCAGATCGGATGTGCGGAAGAGTTTGCAGTTTCGGGTATTGATGCTTTTACAAGCATGCTTGTCACCCGTCACAAATTCGCCGTTGAACACCGTGTTCACTTTGATCTTTGGTCTCTGCATCTTGGAGGAAGTTGCGCGGTTCTACGTAATTCGCATTTAACACGAAACGTCCGCGCAACGAATGTTTTAATCCTTTGAGACGCGCGATTGGAGCAACCAACGATTGTCGAACACCGATCAATAATCGAGGACGTTTTACGCGGCTCTGTTCTTCCAACGATTCGATACACTCGTTGCACCGTTCTTCCCACGCCAGGCACTCTTCCCGCAAAATCAATCGTGCGGATTGATCCAATAATTGGCGTTCTACTTGCGCGAATTCTCCCATGGTCGTAAATGTAGTGTATCCTTTCCTCGCAACACGTTGAAACGATTTGAGGCTTTGTGCATTTTGGAGCTCGGTTTTATGACTGATATCACGATTTGCTATCTCCGTCGGCCTACCCCCTCCCTCGAAAATGCGTTGCATGCAAAAAATGGCGTTCCTTCCCAACAGGGTTCTATGCAGTTTCTGTTGATACAGCATAATTCTTTCTATGCCTCACGCATATGACGAATTAGCGCGCGAGATCATCCGAAGCAATTTCTGCTGACACCTATTTTCTAAGAATTGATGTTTCTGCTGACACCTATTTTCTAAAAATCGATGTTTCTGCTGACACCTATTTCTAAGATTCGACGTTCCCAGAAGTATTATATTACATTCAACACGTATCGAGATTTCTATCCTTGAGTGTGGGACTCAAATTACATGCGATCGTGCGATATGCTGCGACGTTAAGATTGAAAAACATTATGGAAAAAGTTGGAAGTTTTAAAATAAAATGCTGTGGTGGGGGAAGAAATTGCAACGCAATTTAAGACGGTTCCCGAACGCTATTCAATCAATCGCTCAGTAGCCTCAGTGACTTTCGACGGAACAAATAGTGCTCCTAAAAAATGTGCAGTACCAGTGTTGAAGGAAACGTTGAACGCATGAATTATTACGTTCCGATCGGGCAAGATGATGGCGTAGCTCAATGCGGGAAGATTACAGTTGCTTGGTAAGGCTTAATTTTCACATCTCAAAACTTTTATTCCTAATGCGAGCGGACAATTTCATAGCTTTGATTGTTCTCTTAGCCCGCGCCGAACATCGCGTATCATGGTCAGAAGATATGCATTAACATCCATGGGCAGCAAATATTTGGAAATTGAAATCCGCGTACGGCCTACGATCGATGTAGAAATGGTTCTCGGCGACAATCGTGAGATGTTTCTCACTTTACCATCATATACATGGAATGGGCTATGCAACCGTCGTACAACCATCGAAGAACGTGCACGATTACCAGGATCAGAATCGGTGCGGATTGAGCAATTAACGGTGGATTTTTTGGAGATCTATAATTCTCCGATTGTAAGGCTGACACTACATGATAAGCCGCTGTATTTCAAACCGGATACTGTAACATCTTTATTAAATCTTGAGCCTTGTATAGGCTATGTATATTCGCGGCTGCATCAAATTGTAGGAGATATGCAGACGAAATTTAAAACTTTTGTTAACGTGCTACAGCAGAGCGATGTTGCCTGCGAAACACTGGATGCGCGTTGTGCTGCTAAAATAATATGTGATAGCGAACACTACTGTGAGGATTATTTTGTTGATTGCAAGGTTGTTAGCATGTGCAATCAACGATATTCTAGCTGATGCTCGTAGGAAAAAATATTAAATTATATTCTTTTAATTTTAAATAAATTTCTTAAAACATATTATTATTTCTCCATTTCATTTATCCATCATCCTCCTCGGCACCTAATTTTAAGATTCGGCGCTTCTACATGTATTATATTTCGTTCGAGCGTTCTTCGCGCCGTCGAATGACATCATCTCGCGCGGCTGCTCCAGAGGATTCAGATTTCGCATGCTATCGCGCGATACGCTGCGATGTTAAATCGGAACGCTTTAAAATACTGTTAGATTTAGAATGCATGCGATTGTATCACTATGTAATGCTGTCTCTTTCCCTCCCTATAATTTAATTTTTAAAAATGATGCTCTGTCTCTTTCCCTTCCCGAGGACGCGGTGTGATCATCTGATAAAGTATTATTAGTCTGTCTGCATTCTTATCTCGCAATTAAAGCAATTGATTGAGTCGTATGTACCTACTTATTGTACTTTTAAATCGTCCTTTCCTACCTGGTTCTCACGTGAACTACGGCAGGTCATTCGTAATAAGAAGAGAGCGCATGGTATTTGGAAGAGATCCAACCTGCAGTGCAATTTCCATAACTTTTCGTTTCTCCGTGCGCGGTGCAAGGAGTTAGCGAAAAGGGATTTTGCTATTTACATAGATAGGCTGGAAAATAACATGTCGTATAATGTGAAGGCCTTCTGGGGGCACGTGAATTCCAGGAGGGGGGACACTCGTTTGCCGGATAGTATGCACCTTAGCGAGGTCGTATCGGAATCGGATGAGGATATTGCGAACCTCTTCGCGAAGCAGTTTCAGTCGGTTTTCTTTCCGGCTGCTCGATTGACCACTGGACCTGTCAAGGATTGCGCTGCGTCGATGAATCTTTCCAACTTAGACATTAGCCTCGCGGAGGTGTTCGAAGCCATTAACGACTTCGACTCGAAAAAGTCAGCTGGTGATGATGGCCTACCCCCGGTCTTTGTTAAATCGTGTATTTTCGGTCTTTCTAAGGTGCTTTGGATTATTTTCAACAAGTCACTCAATTCTGGGTCCTTCCCAGCGTCTTGGAAATCGAGTGTCGTGACGCCTATCTTTAAATCGGGGGTGAAGAGTGATGTCACTAACTACAGACCAATCTCGCTTATTAGTTGCTTCCCTAAGTTATTTGAGAAAGTAGTCACCAGTAAGCTCTCGGGTCTGATCAGAAGTAGCTTATCAGACGCACAGCATGGTTTTTTCCCAGGTAGATCTACGGTGACGAATTTGGCAGTGTTTGCGAGCCATGTGTCCTCCGCGTTAGACTCGCGCCAGCAAGTCGATGTGATCTATACCGATTTTAAGAAGGCATTCGACTCGGTTGACCATGGCATTCTGCTGAAGAAATTGGGCGCACTCGGTTTCTATGGTAAGCTTTTTAAGTGGTTAGGCAGCTATCTAACGGACCGAACTCAGGTTATCAAGGTGCGCGGTTGCCTTTCTCAACCGATACGGGTCACATCGGGCAAGCCACAGGGCTCACACCTGGGTCCCTTGCTTTTTTGCATTTTTATCAACGACCTCGCGGAGTTGTTTCAATTCGGTACTCCGCTACTTTTTGCGGACGACCTTAAATTATATGCGAGTATTGATTCCTTGGACGATGTCCGGGCTCTCCAAATTGACCTTGACAGGTTTTATGGATGGTGCAAGGACAATAGACTTCCCTTGAACTTGTCGAAGTGCCAGGTCCTTAGGATTTCCCGGTCATTCAGTTCTTGGGTTTTTAACTATTCGTTGGGCCATACTTACTTGCTTAGCACTGAAAGCGTATGTGACCTGGGTGTGACCTATAATGCTAATTTTTCCTTTGCGGCACACATTATCAGAGCTACTAACTTGGCTTCTAAACAGATCGGCTTTATCATGTGGCATTCACGTGGGTTTAGGAACATTAGTACTTTTAAGTTATTGTATGATGCGCTGGTTAGGCCACACCTGGAATACGCGTCGGTGATTTGGTTCCCTCATCAGGCATACCTTATGGTTGCGCTAGAGAGGGGCCAGCATAGATTTTTGCGGTTTGCGTCTTTTCGCCTCGGACAACCTATCAGTGTGTTTGACCATGATTACGGGCCGTAATTGCGAAGATTCAATTTTCTGACGATTCAGCAGAGATTGGAGCTGGCCGACCTGTCTTTTCTGTTTAGGATTATAAACGAGAGCATTACTTGTCCCAAACTGCTGGGATTAATTAACTTTAGCGCGCTGTCCAGACCTTTGCGATTTAATCCGTTATTTCGGGTTAAATTTTTTCGCACTAACATTCGACAGAGTGACCCTATCACGAGGGTATGTTTGCGCGGGTGCGAGTTGGCTGATAAGGTGGATTTTTTTGGCTCCTCGCTGACAGTATTTAAACGGTCGGTCACCGCACTCCTTGGTTCGCACTTGGCGTAACTGCAACCTTTTCTTCGCTTGTCATGATTGTGTTCTATTGTCTGTACTCAATGGTAACAGTATTTTATTGCGTATCCTTATATATTACGTGTACCATATTGGGCTTGTCCCGTGTAATAAATAATAATTATAAAAAAAAACAATTTCAGCTACATAATGGTTTGAAAAAATTTTGGGGGTCATTCCCTCCCTCCGGTTAGGTATGAAAAAATTTCGGGGGTGGGCCAAGGTCATTCCTTCCCTCTGTGGAAAGTTTAAGCGGTGAGTCCGATGTGGAGAGATCTCCGCGGGGACTCGGCCCGGAGTGATCTCCTCCACGATCGCGGCTTCCCCCACTCCGCGGCACGTGCGCGCGCAACCGGTCTTCCTCTCCCCGCTCCCCCGCGCCCAAAATTCTCCGCGTCGCGCTCCCCCCTCCACTCCGTCATCTCTGTGACGTCATCCGCCGCCCGCCGAACTCAAATTTGGATTTTTTCATGTGACCTTGAAACTCAAATTTGCGTTGGAATCCCCCTACCCCCACTACTGGGAAACCCCACAACTCTCTCAAGAGGTTGGATCAATAATTATGCAATGTTTTAACAAAATTTTAAGATAACGGTTTAGGAAAAGTTGCAATATAATTATTCAAGAAAAATGAGTTTATACAAAACGCGGTATTCGCACAAAAGAAAATGGAACAAGGAACGACAAATGATCGAGGGGAAAACCCACAACTCACTACGTGAGTTGGACCATTTATCTACTCCTTACAATAACGTAATTAAACGGACTCACCGATTCGGCGCGGAGATTGTCAAAATTTCGGTATCGCTTACTCTTTCTTTCTCTCGCTCTCTCTCTCTTTTTCCGCTCTCTCTCGGTGAACTGGAGCGCTGGGCGCCGGTGTAAAATGTCGAAGCGCAGGAGCGTCGCACAACACGCACAATGTTGAAAGTCAATTGTCTTTATATTGTATTTAAATATTAAGCGCAAGAATATAAGTAAAGATTTAAACGGTAGAATTTAAAACAGTGAAACGCAAAAATAAATATATTGTCACTACGAGGGAACTGAGTCCTTCCACGCACTACAAGACAACACAGGAACTACGGCTCATAGACTAACTTATGATAATTGTCAATGTCCCTCGGACTGAACGACAACGCACTGAACGATTTAACAGGCGACTGCCACGAGCGGTCACAGGGTAGGCCCGAGCTTTGTCAAAACTGCTGATTTTGCACCTCGTGCACACGGGCCGAACCGCCCCCGTTCGGAACGTTCCCAACATCTAGGTTGCTATCGCGTCTGGCATTCTAAGAACGTCGACGATGCACAGTGGGGTATTTGACCCGAAAACCCGGACGTGTCTATTTTAAAATCTTCAAACTCCCATAACTTTGGTAAAATTCATCCAAAGTTGATGAAACAAAAACCATTTTTTAGTTTACACTTTCTATTTTTCGAATCATTAAATCAATTTTATCAAAATCGGTATCCAGGGTGTAAAATCCGCCCTTAAATAGGAATGTGCCAAACTGTAAAAGTTTCTTGATGTTTGGCAAGTGCTACGGAGTGCAAACAATATTTTTTGTAATTTTTATGTATACTATCGGAAAGTAGGATACTTTGCCTTTACGATAAGCCCAACCTCATAAAAAATGACGTTTTTTAACAAAGATACAGCCTTTTAAAAAAACTTCCATTTTTTAAACGTTTTATGTACGGTATGGATATGTGTATCATATAATATATATAATTGAATGTCATCAACGAACCTCAGTTATAGTAAAGTTAATGACATACTAAAAACTTTAATGTTCAGGGACTTTAATGTTCAGAGAGTTTACGTTTCAACGCGTAACGTTCTTCTTCGGTGTAATTTTGCCGATTTAGCAAAAATTGCTCTAGGTATTCCAATTTCTTATTAATATCGCCATTTTTGCGTTTCTGCATTATATCAAATAATTGATTTCGCGTCATAAGTTGAATTCCAGATGAGCTCGCAGTTTGCACCGAAGAATTTGCTGACATTTTGATACCTATGCGTATATATTCTCATTAAATAATTAACAACTTAATAACAGTAGCGGAAAATATCTAGTCAAAGATCAAGTCAAAGATTTAGTCAAAGGCTTATCTACAGAATAACATAAACATCTTTTGTCTATAATCTAAACAATTCCTTCGAAGGGTTTCGTATCACCACCTCACGGAGGCCTGGCGAGCGCGACCGTACAGGCGCGGCGTACGGTAAACCGCAGCAGTTCTCGGTTGTCATTTCTAGCTAAATTAGCTATAAAACTTGAAACCGGACGAAACCGGAACCGTTCGTTTTTGGATTGTCATCACAAACCTTTATCAAATGTAATGACACCACCAAAAGCAGTTAACACGGCTTAACAGTATAACAAAATCGTTAATGAAATCTTATAATCGTAAAGAAAATTTACTGACTTCTCGATTATCTTCAAATGTTAATAACTCTGTAAATATATATGATACAAAATAAAACTTTTGGGAAAATGTAGTATATACCTACCTGAAAAGCTTCCATAATGCAAGAATTCACAACATTTCTTTGCAACTTGTAGAAAATTTTAATAAGCCAACGATGTTTCAAAGGACGGTTAAGAAAGAATCGCGAACCCTAAAATCTCTTAACTTTCGACGAAGCCTGCTGCTTCATGAGTGCACAAATGAATAAAACAGTATTCATACATTGTTCCTCAGATATTGAACTGCCTGGAACACCAAAAATTTTACGGTTTACGCAAAATTTTTTTAACCGATTTATGTCCGGGTTTTCGGGCCAAATACCCCACTGTGCGGTGTCGGAAGATTTTCTCATGGAAGAGCGCAGTGGCGTAGCGACTCATATAGAATTATTATTATACTTAACAGAGAAGTAAGTTGCAGAAGGCTTATCACAGCGCGCATTCTAAGAACGTCGACGGCGTTGGAAGATCGCTGACAATAATCTTCCATGAGAATATGCCGTGGCGTGAAAGGCTTGAAGCTAAATTAGATTACAACTATTAAGAATATTCACAGATAATCGACTATTGATTGAGGGAAGTTCCCATAACACATAATGCTTGAATCAATCGTCGACATCCGTGTAAAAATATGATGTGAAAAATTTTTAGATGAATTTAAAAAGTAATCAGCACGTAACACGCGTATACATATATACACCCCCCTTAAATAATAAAACTATAATAAAAAAATAGATATAATGAACGTAAATATAATAATAAGTTAGGTTAGGTTAGGTTTTTATTTTTCTTTTGGATTACACTCATATTCCAACAGATGGAATTTCAAGGCATAACGCGTTGCGTTAATAGAGTACGCGAGGAACACGTAGTGCCTATACGACTTCTTCTACGTCTCTGCGTGGCGCGTTTGAAATAATAATGAAGAAAGTACAAGTGCATTGGTTTGTTTTTTTGTATGGAATCGTATACTTATTTATTTTCATTTATATTCTTCTGAACAATCTGCACATACATATAACTGTGAGTATAAGGTGTTACTGAAACAACCGGTTAATGAGTGCCTCGCGAGCGACAAATCCATTTATATTCTGTACACCTTGCGCTGCATGTACAGGTACTTCTGCATCATCCACAAACTCATCATCATCCTCGAGCAATACATCCTTAAAAATTAGGGACATATTATGTAACACTGCACAAGCAACAATAATTGAAGTGGAGCAGAGAAGTTTTGTTCCCAATCCTCGAGATAGGCATGCAAATCTTCGCTTCCATATACCAAATGTCCGTTCTACAATTTGCCTGGTTCGACTTTGGATATTGTTATACCTGCAATAATAAAATTTTCAATTAATATAACTTGTTTTTGTAGTAAAAAACTTGATAATTCTAGAAAACAATTTTCAAGTTAAAACAAGATTTACAAGAGGCGTCATTAAAAATGGCAGACACGGATATCCTCTGTCACCAACTAGGATACCGTCCAATTCCCCTTCTGTGTATCGCAAGTAAAGTGTAGAATTCTGAAAAATTCGGCTGTCATGGGCACTACCTGGCCATTGTGGCACAATATCCAAAATTTCCATTTGTGGGCCAACGACAACCTACAACAAAGATCATAATTTTAAAAAAATAAAGCGTGAAATTTGTAGACTACAAAATGGCGTATTCACTCGCTTCATTGATTAACTGGAATATATTTTAATTATGATATAGAACAATGACTGCAAACTTACCTGTACATTCAGTGAAAAATATCCTTTCCTATTTCTAAATATTTCATTAATATTTCGTAGCCTTGTCGAGACTAGTCGAATATGTGTAAAATCGATGGCCCCATCAACGCCGAGTAAACCAATGGCACCATTTCCTTTGCCGTCTTCACAAAATAATCTATGATTTTCCTCACGTGCCTGATGATTCCTTGGGAATTTTATATATTGAAACATTAAACTTGCCAGCAAGCAGCTGACTCTAAATACAATGTGAAAAATTGTCGGTTGCGACACTTGCACGGTGTCACTAACTACAGTCTGTAAATTTCTTAGAAGTTTAATTATCAATATTTCAGATAGTAAACATAAGATATCGTATTTTTAAAATCACCTGAAAACTTGCACTCGCATAGTATCGTAGTGCGATAAGTAGCTGGAAATGGGGCACAATGGGCAGGCCACGTTTATTTATTTTTGCGAGACCTTCTTCTATTTTTGGCAAAATCCCATGAAGTACTGAGTCTTTATTAAATCTATAACGTTTTTTAAATTCTTCTTCATTATAAAATTCAAAGGGATTTCGCCAATCACGAATATAACGTTTAGGAAGTCTCACAGTCCACACACGATCATATTGATCTTCATTGTCGCTCAGACTTTCTATACTTTCTATGTCCGTGTCGACATTCATTAATTCCATGGTAACTCTTTTAGAATTTGTCGCGTTTCGTAGGCCACGTGGATGGCGCAATTGATTGGGACAAGCAGGAAGATTGATTCCAAGATTAAACGTTCTTTCAGTAGTACTATAATATTAGAAAAAAACACAGGAATAGTATATAGATGATTACCCTTATGATTGTAAGGTACAAAATAAACTTCTTTAAAATGATACACTTTTCCTTTCCAAAGCTCTTTCTTACTAACCTACTGCCTGCTGATTTCTCGGAGTGACCGTTCTGCCGTCACGGTTCGAAAAGTAACAACCGACGCGTTCCCAAGTAACACACGTCCCCCACCGTCGTCTCTCCTAATAACATGGTCTTAAGTCAACTAAAACCTTGACTTGAAAATCTAACCTCACTTTGCGGGAATAAGATCACTTTATCCTCCAATAAGAAGTTCTTACTCGATTATGAACACTTACATTCTTAAGATCATCTTAAGGGGACCTCCCACCCTTGACCATCTCAAAATTACCAAACATGAGGCTCTTTGTTGAAAAATTGCAGGAAAAAGCTATGAGACATATTGAAGAAAGTGGATATATTTCTGAAAGTGCTAGCCTTACACAACATAAAAAAAAATTCAGTCGTAATAGGCGCCTAATTTCACTCCCTTGACTTTAAAGGCGTTTTTCTCAGTTTCGCTATTTTTTAAGTTAGCCGCCGTGATATCTAAAAAACCGTTCGACATAAAGTCTTGAAATTTTCAGCACAGCTTTGGTACACCCATAGCTACGATGTGACTTACAATCATCACTGGGAAAATTCTACAACCAGTTATATAAAGCATTTATAAACTTTTAGTTTTTCTTTAAAATTATAAAATAGTTTCCAAACATCAGAAAAGCCGTTCAAACTTTGTCTATTGGATTGAAAGTAGGTCACATCGTAGCTATGGGTGTGCCAAAGCTGTGCTGAAAATTTCAAGCCTTTATGTCCAACGGTTTTTCAGATATCATGGCGGCTAACTTCAAAAATAGTGAAACTGAGAAAAACGCCTTTAAAGTCAGGGGAGTGAAATTAGGCGCCTATTAAGACTGAATTATTTTTTTTATGTTGTGTAAGGCTAGCCCTTTCAGAAATATATCCACTTTCTTCAATATGTCTCATGGTTTTCTTCCTGCAATTTTTCAACAAAGAGGCTTATTTTTGGTAATTTTGAGGTGGTCAAGGGTGGGAGCTCCCCTTAAGAGCTGACTATGAAACATGATTCCACAAGGATTGCTTGACAAAGTAAATGCTTGAGTAAATGCTTATGGCGATGCTTATTTGCCGACTATGAAACTAGACGGGGACTTAAGCAAATGCTTAGGACGATCTTAGTCTTAAGCAACGACTCTGAATACCGCCCTATAATACGGTTGTTGGGTACGGCACGTTCCCCCACAGAGGACGCGCTGCGCGGCATGCAGCGCGCCACCGGCAGCGCCGGGGAGCGGGGGGCAGTTCGCTTCCATGGCCACGAGCGAGTTACAGGCACATGGCGTAATTCCTTATTATGTCGTTATGTTTAGTCTAGTAAGAACAATATTAGATATTAAAGTGTGTACTATTAATACCGTGTGGTTTCTTTACGCGAACCCAATAACTGGCGCTGCGGACATTTAATTTGCGGAAAAATCTGTGTTTCTGTGCTACTGATTCCTACTACGAATTACAATGGCGGACACGGCGAAGAGCATTGAAGCCCTCGCGGCGGCTATCAACAGCCTGCTACAACTACAGATTCGCAAAGAAAACGCTCATGATGTTGCTGGACCTTCAACTTAGCAGCAAGACGCACCGCATCCTAAAGCCGGGGCCAGACCTGAATGCGTATACGCTGAGCACGCTGAGCGCGCACGAATGACGCATGCGGAGGGGTTGAAAGTGCCACTGTATCTTTCTTCACCAACTTCTGTGCTTAACTTAGCCCACTCCGCAGTCGTAAAGATGGTGTGATACATAGTTAGCTAAATAAATAGACAGCTCACCCCTCCGAGTCATCCCGTTTACCAATACAGAGTGATTGTCCACCGACGCGTGTCAAAGAGTTGCCACCTGGTACCCCGTGGCTAGGACAACCCCCTGCAGTGCCTCACCGAATTTTATGGGTTTCGATCCTTGAAACGGTTGGAATACCATTAAAAATTCAGAAATGTTCAAGAGTTCCGCATTTCTGCGATCACATCTTTGCGAAAACGACGTCAATTTATTCCTTATGTTTCGCCGATGAAACTAACACCAAGAACAATGGAATGATGGAAATTTCAGGAAAAATTGTTTTATATCATTTAAAGCTGAATTCTTTAAAAATAGTCTGATTTATATGAAATTTGGAATGATTTTCATCGGAAAAACATAAGGAATCCATCGGCATCCCTTCCATATCGATACGATAAAGAATAAGGAATTATTTTATTTCTGAAACAGGTATGAATCCTCGATCGACCGCAGCAATTCCAGGTCGACACACCGCTGTCAAGGGTGAAAATATGAAATATTCATTACAGCGTATTAAGAAAGTCTTTATTCTTTATCATATTGATATGGTAGTGACAGCAATGGATTCCTTATGTTTTTCCGATGAAAATGATATTCAATGTCATCTAAATCGAACTACATTTGCATAAGGTGACGTACCACGGGGTGTTATCCTCGCCACGGGGTACGAGGCGGCGTCCTTGGACGGGCGTCGGTGGTGAATCACCCTGTCTAGTCATACCAACTAGTCATCCGCGCAATCCTCCACAATATCCTTCAACCTTTGCATCAACCCCTCCACCTCTAGCTAGTACCTTAGGCCTAAGACCGTATATATATAAGTCGGTAAGACGCAGGGTCAGTTCAGTTTAGTCTCTGGTCAACGGACGAACCTCTACTTATATTAAATATACATATTCAATTCCAAAAGTGTTGTCTATCGATATTACAATCGGTGACTAAAACGTATCGTGAGAATCTACAAGCCTTATGCCTCCTCACACCCAGACCGTCACAATGGCATCGAAGGAACATCTCATTATTGCGAGCGCAGCTTTTCTTTTAACGTACAAATTATTAAAAGAAAAGGAAACTAAACACAAAGCAGAGAGACGATGGTGGATAACGGAACTATATAAACGCAGAAATGAAGAGGGACACAATATCTTGAATGAATTAAAAGTTGAGCTTAGCACGGGACAGTTTAAGAATTTTGTGCGAATGTCCAGTGAGGATTTTGAAGTACTCATTCAGATGATCAGACCAAAAGTGATGAAGAAAGATACACGGTTCAGGGACGCTATTCCCGTTTCAGTGAGGTTGGCAATAACATTACGCTTTCTAGCAACAGGCGATTCGTATACAAGCTTGCAATATGTTTTTAAAGTGTCAAGGCAAGCAATATCGACTATAGTAATGGAAGTAAATGGTCCTGCGCTAATTGTAGGGTTTAAGAAGTCATGTAAAGGTAAGTCCAAACTACAAATTTCATTTTATTATAATAACTATTTATTGCGGTTCTGGGGTGTATCTATTGTAATTTTCTTGTTTTACGGGATTTGTGGGGTCAGATAGGTACATGTTCGGGGGATACATGGGATGGCTGTAAGGTGATGGGAAAGGGGTTGGGAGTGGGGGGATATTATAGTTTGCAAACGGATCAAAATGATCATATTGACCCATGTCCGCCTGGAACATAATATTACTTATGTGGTGTTCCACAATGGGTGCAACCCTGACGGAGTATAATCTTAGTTTGTGGGCTACATGCTCCCCGTATGCCCCAAACCTGTCGCCTTTCGCCGCGGTATTCAATTGCTGGTATGTATCTTGTAATATGTCAAACGTTTGCTCTATTCGCGGGTCATCTTCATTTCTTGTTCTTCTTGCTGCTGCTGCTACTGGTGGTGGTCGTCGTGGTGCTGGTGGTGGTGGTCGTGGTGGTAGTTGTCGTCGTGATGCTGGTGTTGTTGCTTCTGCATTAGTATTTTGTATTCCAGACGGTCCAGCTATTTCGCCATCTTCATTTGGCGGAGTGGATGATCCGGCTTCACCACACTCTGCCTCCATCTCCGTATCCAATAAAGAGTCCTGTAAAAAATTATATCGAATTAGATTACTTGTTCAAACTCAATTAGTGTTCTTAAAATTTGTGTTCTTCATTTTTTGTTATATACACCAGTTTTATAGTGATCCTTCCAGATCTCTATACAAGGTGAATTAATAACAACTGTCTCCTGAAATAAATCCTTACGTATTGGTTTTCTAAAATTTATTGTATTCGGTCGAGCAGACATATTTTTTTTTTAATTTTATATTGTCTGGGATATCATGGTGGCCTTCAGTTTTCTAAGTACTGTGTTGTAATCGATAATGTTTGCCGAAACCACTAAATAACAAGTTCTTTGAGATGGTAGTTGTTATTCATTTATCCTGTACACATACATATATCGCGTTTTTTATATAGTTATGTGTTTTTCTAGATGCCTTCAACTACGGAAGAGTGGGAAAGCGTAGCTTCCCAGTTCGAAAGAAAATGGAATTTTCCGCACTGCGTGGGGGCGATGGATGGAAAGCACATTATGCTACAATGCCCCATTAACAGTACCAGTGAATATTACAACTACAAATCCTTTTTTAGCATTGTATTGTTTGCTCTTGTAGATGCAGACTATAATTTTTTATTTGTCGATGTTGGTTGCCATGGAAGAATTTCGGACAGTGGTGTTTTCAAAAACACCGATTTGTACAAAAAAATTGAAAGAAAAGATTTAGCCTTGCCCGAAGAAACTCCACTGCCTGGAAGGCGTATTAAAATGCCGTACGTCATAGTAGGTGACGAGGTATTTCCTCTAACCGAAAATATAATGAAACCATACTCGGGAACTGACAGCAAAGGAAGCAGAGAAAGAATATTTAATTATCGTCTGAGTAGGGCACGAAAAGTGGTAGAGAATGTATTTGGGATATGTTCTTCAGTATTTCGTATTTTGAGGAAACCTATGCTATTACAGCCGGAAAAAGCTGAGATTATTGCACTAACAATTGTGTATCTACACAATTTTCTGAGAAATTCGAAAACTTCAAGAGCATCCTACTGTCCATCAGGGATGTTGGACAATGTCATGAATGGAGAATTAGTAGCAGGTAGCTCGAGGACACAAACTACTGTAAACACTTCATCGTTTCTGCCTGTTAATAATGTACCTTGAAGACCGTCTCAAAAATCACAAAACATTAGACAAGAATTTACTAATTATTTCGTTACCAGCGGAACTGTGCCTTGGCAGAATGACTGTGCGTGACGGAAATGATTTAAATAAAACTATTTTACTTACATTGCTTGTATTTACGGTTTGCCTCGGTTGATTTTTGTCCATTAAAAAGTGCATTCGTTTAAATGCAAACCATTTGGACCTGTACACCTCCTGCCGTCCTGAAATGTAACAATTATTTGTATTTGAATAATTAAATAAAGATTGTGAATACAAAATGCACTACAATACATTGTAGAAAATCAACTGTTTTTTTCAACGTACCTTTCCCAGTGCCAACGGAACGTTTTCCTTTAGCCTTCTGTTGACGAAAGGACCCTAATAGACTCGTCATTTTTTGACGTATGTTGTCTTCATCAATGCCAATTTCTTTTGAAATTGTCTGCCATGCGTCTTTCTTATTGTTTTTGGAGAAGTAACTCTGGTGTGTGGGTTGCCATAGAACGGGCTGCCTTTCATATGCTCCTATCAATTGTAAACATTGCTCCTCTGACCAGTTAAATTCCATTGTTGTATACTAGGGTGGAGTGAAAAAAACTTTTTTTCGATAATCAAATTCTAATAGTGCGGAAAAGTTGTCTACTTGGCCCAATAAAACGTGTAAAAAATTTCAGCTCGATCGGATAATTTCTTCTGTGTGCACCAAAGGCCTTAACTTTCAAAATTTTAGTAGAAAACTTAAGAAAGTTGAACTTTCTTCAGCTGGTGGATTCTACCGTTTTTTTTTACCCAGGACTATATTTGCTGCGTAAATGATGGAAAGAAACATCCGTGGCTGGTTTCGGAACGATAGGAATGGCCTGTCGGCACTGTAAACTATAAAAAAATACAGCTCTTCGCTCACTTTCCTAACGGAAAATACGACCCAGAACCCACCACGTGGAGGTAGCTGTACGACGGGCTCCTTGTTTTTGTGTTGTTTTTTGTATTTTATATTTTTTTTTTTTTAAATAATTTTATTGCTTTTTATAATGTTTTTTCATATTTTTATTTGTCGGAATGAGAAACTGCGCTTGTTATAGCTGTTATTGGTGTGCAAACTTTATAACGAGAACTGATTCTTCGTTTCAAATTTTGGCATTGACTGGCGGGATAACAATGTACACCGAATGAAACCATCCCTTGCATCGCTACCGCACACTTGACAGGATGCTTCGGTCACGAGTTTCACCATGCGTTCGACTGCAGTGGTGTGGCAGGGATACTTAAGAAATTCCCAGTCTAGAAACAAGCTGTTGCTCGACAATTTTTCTGATAGCTCCTGATTAGTTACTTTGTTCAAAATTGGAGGTGACGTGATTCGGACAGAGGACCAATCGATTATTTTATAATAGTCGTCTGCGGAGAAGTTGATTTCCGGAACTGCACGAGGTAGTACTTGTTCATCACTTTCATCTAATTCTCGGGCTTGCAAAATTTTGCGTAACGCATCTAGACGGACTTCACGCCTTTCATCCGTCATCATGGAGATGAGAACATTTTCCGGGAATGCGAAGAAAGCATTACGGGCAATTGTGGCATCAACCACGCGTAAGTACTTTTTTGGTAAGTACCGTGACTGTTGAATGGTATTGAAAAGGTGCTTCGGCCCGTCTTTAATAGAGCTGTTGCATCTTATCGCAAACCACATCGGGACATAAACCTTAAGTATGTACGTGACAATATCTTTCAGCTCTATCGTTGGTTTTTCAGTGAATATGTATAAACGTAGTATTCTATTTGCACAGGTCAGCCAGCGAGCGTGGTTAAGGATACCTGGGTTACGACAGCTGAGGTGAGGCGGGCAACTACCGGATTGAATTGCCTTAGAAATGTCCAGCAAGTACTTCTGGTCCTTACTCAGATCTACAGGTCCCACATCAGGTAAGGAGCATTGAATGGTATTATAGGAAACAACTGGGAAGCTTTCAACGTTTTTAAGTCGAACACCTATACGCCCAGCAAATGACTTTGGCCCAGATGTGCCTCCATCAATAAACTCGAAGAAACTCCGAAATGGAAGCTCGTTAAAGTGAAGAAGGCATATTATCCAATGAAGCGATCGACCAAGCTTGTTTTCAAGGCACCTAATAACACCACCTCTTGCTCCCGTATTCACAACAGTGCCATCACACCCTACGACTACAAGCTCGTTTAAATCTGTTTCCTTCAAGACCAATTCGTAAATGCTATCGCAAATATCCCGTGCACTCCCTGATTTCGGTACTACGTGTCCTAAGTACCTTGATCCAGGTTCGGATATTATTGAAATGTGCTCCTCTTTTACAGTGCGTCGATAAAGCTTTGCTCCTTGTTTGACCTGAATGAGTGTGTCGTCTCTTCGACCATCAAAGTACAGTCCTCTAGGTGGGGTAGCATGTTGTTGCGCTTGTAATTTCACCTGTTCCCGAATCTTATACTTTTCCCGCCTTATTTTACTTCGATCTGTAACTAGTTCGGAGGCATCTGGAGATACTAGACCAACATCTTTAAGCACTGAAGTAGCTATCATCGCTGTCGCTCTATCACTGACACCATACCTTTGACTAGTAAGTGCCGTCTCTTTCAAATTCACTCTCATTTGAGAAGGCTTTGATGGTGCTAAGTAAGGGTCGTCAAAATCACTCGATTCGCTTTCTGAAATTTCAGATTCAGATAAACATAGTAAAGGTTGTCGACTAGTGGAAGAGCAAGGTTCATCTTCTGACGTAGGTACCCCCGCATATATATTTTGTATTTTCTTATGACGGTTAGCTCTGTTTATAAGCTTTATTGTTTCAGGAATGTCAACGCCTCCGATGCGACCGACTCGGTCCCCTCGCTGGTCAAGAAGAAAAGATTGTTCCTTCTGAGGAACCTTTCGATCCTTCGGACAAGAACAGGACTGGAAATCACGGCATTTGCAAGCGGCAATGTCAAATAAATAGTTGGCAGTTGCTTTGAAACAATCAATTTTTTTCTGTAAGGCTGAGCTTTTGCCGGCCTTGTAAGTGTACTTTATGACCTTTCTGTATTTTTTATGGTACTCTGTGATTAGTTGTACGACGCGTGTATACGAAACAGAAGGAATAGATGCCTTTCCATAAAGACTGATAACCTTGTTCGCTACCCTCTCAACAATAATTGAAAAGGACGGTTCTCTGTTTCCACCCGAATCAATACCCAAACTACGTCTCTCATGAGCACAGCATCTGAGTACGTCCTCATACGTGGGGAGTTGAGTGAGCCCTAAATCTTTTGGATTGCCAAAAAGGGGACAGACAAAAGTCTGGCGAAGAGAGAATTTTGATTGGGCCATACTTAAGGGCGTGTGAACAACGCTCGGACAGCGCTAAGCTCTGGGGTCTATCGACGCAAGATCAACCTTGTCTGTTGACAAGGCGCGGCAAGTAGTACTGTAATTTCACCGTGCCGCAGAGGCAGGCGCGTGAGAGGATGGTGGGGGGAATGCGTGAAGGTGGGAGTAGTACTCAACCCAGGCAGTCACTGTAGTCTACGACCACTCAGACGACTTTTAGAAAGTATAGCGAACGGCTGTATTTTTTGATAGTTTACAGTGCCGACAGGCCAATCCTATCGTTCCGAAACCAGCCACGGATGTTTCTTTGCATCATTTACGCAGCAAATATAGTCCTGGGTAAAAAAAAATAGGTAGAATCCACCAGCTGAAGAAAGTTCAACTTTCTTAAGTTTTGTACTAAAATTTTGAAAGTTAAGGCCTTTGGTGCACACAGAAGAAATTATCCGATCGACCTGAAATTTTTTACACGTTTTATTGGGCCAAGTAGACAACTTTTCCGCACTATTAGAATTTGATTATCAAAAAAAAGTTTTTTTCACTCCACCCTACTCTCCAGTTTACGCCCTGTTGGTTTCTCGTTTTTTTCCCTGGCCGTTACCGCTTGCACTCGTCGGCTGTTTTCTGGATAAATTTTTTTCCCATTTTGCTTATCCTTATCCTTATTTTTCCAACACTCCTTGGTGTCGTGCCCTGATCGTTTACAATTATCGCAGTAACGCGATACTGTCTTGTTTTTATTTTGCGTAGAAGGGTTTGTCCCGCTCGTCGCTGGTCGTTTAATGATCGATCGTTCTTCGTCTATGGCTATCGTGATGGCTTCCTGTAAGTCGGCGGGTCTTTGTGATTTTACTAAGACTTTTAGGTCATCGCGGAGTCCGTCCTCGAATATAGTCAACGTCTGTTTTTTGAATACTTTCACGGTTGCGTTTTTCTCGATTAGACTATCTTTATCGTCGATTCCGGTCGCTATTAGTTCCCTTAGTAATTTTGATACACGATTTCCATATTGATGCGCGCTTTCATTGGGGCCCTGCCTACTATATAATAGTTCCCTTTGTACAGTTGAAGCGGTGCGGGGGGTTTATAAACTGAAGTTAGCACGTCCTCTAGATCCTGCATGGATAGTACGTGGCGCGTCTGTACTTCGTCTAGGGCGTCGTCTCCGATCCGTAACGCGATTATCCCCCGTAGGATCTGGGCTTTTTCTTCTGCCGTTGGATATGTGTGGTAGACATATTTGCAGGCGGTTAGGAAACCCGGTAGTTCCTTGGGGTCTTTCCCGTTGAACATGGGTAAGGTTTTTATTGTGTGGAATATTTCTCGGGTGCCTGTTACGTTTGGTGCGTATGTTAGGTCGTTTACCTCGAGATTGGGGGGAACGAATCGACTGGAGCGCCTCGGTTCCTCTTCTGGGTTGTGAGATTGGTTAAAATGGACCGCGGTCCTGCCTGAAGGGCCGGGCGTTACATGTGTCGCGTTCATTGTTTCCCTTAGTCTACTTATTTCTCTATCTATCGAGTCCTGTAGTGGACCTTCCCTTACCTCTAGTGCTCCTAACCTGTCGTTTATTCCTAACATTCCGTCCGTTACTTGAGCTAGTGTGGTGGTCATTCCCGTGAGTAATCGCTCCACGTTTGCTAGTCGGTCCGCGAGACTGAGTTCTACGTCTCCGCCCTCGAAGGCTGTGTTAGGGGACGACATGTTTGCTGCCCCTTCGCTCGGGATTAGACTATAATCTAACTCGTTGAACGGGTATAGTCTCCTAGCGGTTAGATGTCTAGACGTAACCGGTAATCTGGTCGAGACGCGACGTTCTCCGCTGGATTCGTCGTCCAGAGCAAGTCGCGTACGCTCCCCGATCTCGCGAAAGGCTTCGAATGTTGCGTCGAAAATCGCTTCCTCGGGGCGCTGGTTTGCACGGACCTTAAGGAATCTACGGGGGGCACTTCGGCGAATTGCTCTTGGCGAGAGGATTTCCTTTCGCTTGGTTAATTCTAAATTACGCTCGATGTCTTTATCTAATGACCGTGCTCGGCGCATGGGAATTACGGCGTGCGGCCTGAATTCGCTGATAGTGGTATTTCGCACTTACAGTACGTGAGTCAGGTGATGCATCGCTCGTCGATTATGAGAAGTAGAGTGTCCTGACGGCGTCCTCTGTTGACGTCCGTTGATACTGCGGAGTGACTGCCCCTCTGGGTAAGGGGTAGTTGTCTCTGCTGGGTCCAGTTGTCACCGTTGATCAGGCTTGGTCCTTACGTTAGCAGAATCCCACCGCTGCCACCAATTGTTGTGCTGAGGCGCCTGGGTCGAGATTCTGGATGCGAATCTCGGGCTACTCCTGACGTCCTTCACGATCGTCGTCCACGGGCTCCGTAGGTTCGGGTGATAATGCCGGGACGGGAGGATACGGGTTAGAACCCGGAGGTAGGGGATCGTTGCAGGTCGAAGAGTTAGAACTCACCGTATGGTGTAACAAGTTTATTGGATCCCGATCTGGGTGACAATGACACTGAGTCTTGATAAGTCGGGTGGTGTTCCCGTAACAAAGCTTTATCAAAATCTGCGCTGGCACTGTTTGTAGGCGTTAATATACTATGGTCGGGGCGAAGCGGGGGCCATCGGGGTCCCCGTCTTTGACCCGGGATTTCGGAGTTTCGCCATGTGCTGATGGTACTGGTGCGCTTCCGAAATCCCTTACGCGGTTGTGTCGGATTTTGGCCTTAGGTGTCGGCTCGGGCACAACAGATCAAAGGGAGTTTGCGTTCAGCGTGGAAGATAGAGGCAGAATGTGATACTTTTCTAAACTCCTCGATGTCTCTGATTTTCATGATACTGAAATACATATATGGTAGCCCATATGAAATTAGGGAGGGTTAAGTCCTCATTTTTGCAGATTCGAAATTGTTTAAAAAATACAAATCTTCAAAGTTTCCTGGTTTCGGTGATTTTTACGAAACTCCTACAGAAATTAATTATAATGTCTTAAATTATTGAAGGCATAGACTAAATAAATTTAATCCATTGCTAATATTGACATAAGCAGATAATCAAAAATTTAAAAATTACATTTTGAATAATAATAATGCAATTGTCACGTCCTGGGTGGTGATGGGGTTAGGACAATGACGTGATAGGGAGTTCTTGCCCCGTCGCCTCCAACGTACCGTCGCGCCCTAAGGCCGGCCGGATTACGCCGCAATGGAGTAAACTGTGCGGGGCAGGTGGATTGGCATTTTGGGATCGAGGAGGAAAAGAAGAGGTGTGTTTCGTCTTGGAACCGCCAGCCAGACTCGTCAGTAGGGCTATAGCTGGCGGTCCCTGCCCTAGACACGCACGGGGACACAGAGGATATGATTTGGAACTTGTATATATACTAATGACATTGAGAGTTAGGACTAGCGGGAAAGATTGGAGAACTCTGGTGCCGCTCGTTGACACTAAGTCGCGTGTGCTGGAGTCGGGACGTCACACAATTAACATATGATAGACTTTAAAGCTCTATTTTACTGAATAATTTGTCTTTCTTTTCTTCAGTATATCCTGCATTGTTCTTAATTCATACAGCCTTGCCGACACGCTGTTGTGTTAAAAAATCACACGAGATTACTGGGGTGGGGGGGGGGGGGCAGCAATAAGCCTCGTGGAGGGACGCAGGTAGAAAATGAGGTGTCCGCTGCACTGCGCGTGATCCCGCCTGTGACGTCTTCCCTTCGAATTGGAGACTGATCTCTTATCTCTTCAGTATAAGCACGTGCTACAATATCAAAACAAAAGTACGTACTGACATATGCGCTGCGAGAAAACGTGGGTCATAAAGAGAAAATATTACTATGAAGAGGTGAAAACGTTGCGTCTGCAACGAATGCAAGTCCGATTGGTCATAATATAATCTCCCCCCTACGCCTCACCCTTTCTCGCAGTGCATACGCCTGTGCCTGATTTTGTTTTGATATTGGAGCGCGTGGTTACTCGATAGATATGGGATCCGTCTTCAATTCGAGAAGAAGACGACGCAGGCGGGAACCAGGCGTCCCTCCAGCCTGCAGGTGGCGAATTGATGGTGGACAATACTTTTTAATTGCTATATTGGTGACATCTTTTTCATATGCATGAAAGTAATTGTAGTTTTAATATAATTATGAAACATACATTGGGAACACCGTTCCTCGAAAAGGGGGAACTTTCCTTCAGTGACTTCGTTCGTAGAGGAGGAACCCTCTCACCCTTGACGAAGTAGAGGAGGGAAATGCCATATCCGGTTGCCAAAAAGTTACCAGGGCCGATCGGCCGGAGCGTTTCGCTAAGGTCGCGGTTTATGGACATATTGTCCCGCTAGTCGGCGTGGCGATTAACAACAGTACCTACATGCGGGTCCGAAGCCATCGTACGTACTACCCGGCGACAGAGCAATATACGGATTAACACGGACTGAACAATGTCTAAAATTCTTAAAGACCCCATAAAATCAATTGCCCTTTAGAAATCTGGCAAATAGATGTTGTCGAAACGTTCTTGGAAAAATAATAAATTACCCATCGTAAAGAATGAATGAATTTTTGCCTGGCTCTGAGCCCGCTTTTATCTTGACGCACGTGAGAAAAATCCCACCAATATAGCAACTACAAAGTATTATCCGCTATCAATACGCCTCCTGCAGAGACAGAGGAAGAAAATGTATTGCTCGCTGACTGCACGTGGTTCAAATTGAAGGCGGATCCCT
The DNA here is from genome assembly GCA_929108735.1 of Andrena dorsata. Taxonomy (NCBI): domain Eukaryota; kingdom Metazoa; phylum Arthropoda; class Insecta; order Hymenoptera; family Andrenidae; genus Andrena; species Andrena dorsata. The sequence goes on from OV815487.1 coordinate 4,357,314, forward strand.
TATCCCTGGAGTATAAACATGCGTTCACTTGAGACTCCCTAATTCCGTAGTTCCTACGTGTCGAACGTATATTTGTAGCGATCTTCTTCGCCAGCTTCGACAGAGTCTCGTGGCTCGCGACAGCTAAGGACAGAAGGACAGAGAGTGTTTAGAGTAGTGCAGACGAAAGGTTTGCCTGCCATATGACACCGAGGAAGGGACCGCCGGACCCTCGACCAAAGGAAAGTCAGGCTCGCTGCGATGTTCGGGCTCTTTCCAGCCGATGTTGTTAAAGTCCCGAACCATCAAAGGAATGGCTCACCCACATGGGGTAAACAACTGTAGTGGTGCATCCCTGTCCCTCACATCACCATGACTTGTTGTCGTCCTTACAATTTGGGGTGTCAAGTAGTTTAAAGAAGCAAGACAGGGTGGTAATAAACGAAGAGTGTCCTACAGACCTTTCCAATGTATATACCTACGCCTACGGTTCGAAATGTCTACGGGACTCCCGGAAGTATCACGGAATAACCTGTATCACGGATTTATCCGAGTTTACCCTGTGTGTTTTAACATGATACCGATTTCACGACCTTCCTACTTTCCAAACTGGTAAGATGTCTTGCGAGGGGGCCGAGGAAGAAAAATTAAATACATAAATATAACTGTCCGGGCTGCCTTGTCTGCCATACCTGGTTCCCAAAAATTAATCACGTTGATCGGCCAAAGCGTTCCTAGAGGGTCGCGGTTTATGACCGTATTGTCCAGCGAGCCAGCTATAGAGGACGGTACGCGTGGGTCCTCGTACTACCTACCTACAGAGCAATATATGGATTCGCTTTGATTGAACAATGTCACCCATTTTTTTTATTGGAAAAATAATAAATTATCGATTGTAAAGATCGAATGAATTTTCGCCGATCTCGGAGCCCGGTTTTGTCTCGACGCACGTGAGAAATATGTCACGAATAGGTTATAGCAATTAAAAAGTATGTATTATCCACCATCAATACGCCTCGTGGAGATAGCACACAAGGAGAAAAGGGATAGTCCACTGACTGAGCGCGACTCCTCCTGGGTCATCTTTCTTTCAAATTAAAACTTTCGTGGTTCGGTTCAAATCTGGACGGGCAAAATTACCTTTTTTAAAAAAAGGTACAAAAAAGCGCCAAGTATATAATCCCATAAAAAAAATCGCATTTAATAACATTGTCGTAAATTAATATGAATTTATTAATGTGCCATATTTAACTTTATACAAGTAATGATATACAAAAAATATACTTGGCGCTTTTTTTGTATTTTTTTTAAAATAATAAAGGTAACGCCGGCGGTTGGTTCAGTAGCCGAAACAACGCCTTTACACTCCACACTACTTGAGATGTTTGAAGGGCTTTACTACGTCGCGGTCACCGATTACTGGAAACTGTGTTTCAAATGAAATGAAGAAAGTTCTCTATCACAGTCGACGGAGAAGCAGTTCTGTAAATTATTTCAGCTACGTACCAAATGACCGCGGACCAGGTTCGGGTGAAATTTTGACCGTTCGGCACCGTACGCGGTTTTCTCATCCACCGGAACCGCGGATCGGGAAAAACCCTAATTTTTCCCCTACCTTCTGCAACCGACACTTCTTCCTTCCTCATCCCCTCCTTTCGGAAATGACTAATCAGAAAGCTCATTTCAACCCCCGCTTTTTGAATGAAAACCAATAGCGAGAGTTTAGTGTCAACTTGCGAAGAAAGCTTGCATCGCAAGATCAGTTCAGCGCGAACAGTGAACCACACAGTTTGTATTCAGTGCGTGCAAATTTTCTAAGAAGCTTCAGTGCAGAACAGCAGTTCGATATTTTGTGCTGAAAGTGCGATCAACTTCCATCGTAAGTATTAATAGTTATTATTTTTATTTAACACTATTTCTATATATCTCTACATCGTTTGTCAATTTATAATTATCGATTCTAACTTCGTGTACAGTGAATCATACTTGTGTTGAGTGTTTTCTTGTTGAGTTATTAATATTGTGACGATGTCCATGTGGGGGGTGGGGGGGGGCCTTAACTCTCCATAGCTGGAACAATTTCATACAAATAATACTTTCTATTTACTTATTAAATAACATTTACAAAGATATTATAAGAAACAGATAAACGTGTAGAAATGGACGCACAAAAAGTATTCGTACAGTTGAATAAAGGCTTAATAAGCTATGTAAATAAACTAAATATTTAATGTTTTGATCATTTGTGGGATTGCCTTTTGATTATATTATAGCTTCGAGGCTACTTGGTATGGAATTTACTAGGTTGGATGTTATATTTTACTGTACTCTTCTGGCGGAGTGGCTTTTAAACATTCTTTAGGCCCGGTGCAGACGAGCGGTTTGCGGCAGTTTGCCGCCGCGAGACGCGCGTGAAATTTTTCTAGCAGTTCATATGTGTTAAATAAACACAAACCGCTCGTGTGCTTCGCCGCATCGCGGCAGCGTTCGGTACAGCGGTACCCGCTCAAATTTGCTTCCCGTGTGAACTTCTTCATACAAATCGGGCCTAAAGAACGTTTAAAAGCTACTCCGCCAGAACAGTAGAATAAAAGATAACATCAAACTTAGTAAATTCCATACCAAGTAGCCTCGAAGCTATTATATAATCATAAGGCAATCCCATAAATGATCAAAACATTAAATATTTAGTTTATTTACATACTTTATTAAGCCTTTATTCAACTATCCGAATACTTTTTGCGCGTCCATTTCTACATGTTTATCTGTTTCTCATCATATCTTTGTAAATGTTAAAGGGAATAAAGTTTTGTTTATAAAAAATCTATTATACAAACATCGAAGAATATTTATTAACCATTATTTTCCGTTACAATTTATTATTGAAATGGATATACAACGTTTTACTTTAAATTGGTCGCATTAAATATTCAAATTATTTTGTACTTAAATGAATTTAATTAAAATACATATAATACATATTAATGGAATCAAAAATCGTATAAAAATAATTCTTAAATAGTCAGGTATAGATATTTAAGTGAATATCTCTATAAAATATTGAATATTAATTCCTGAAACGAATTGTGACTGCCCCCTCAAGTAGATCAAAAGGAAGTCGAGTTAATTATATTAATAGAAATATACACATTTTTATGTACAGTATACAATAGGGTGGAGTGAAAAAAACTTTTTTTTGATAATCAAATTCTAATAGTGCGGAAAAATTGTCTACTTGGCCCAATAAAACGTGTAAAAAATTTCAGGTCGATCGGATAATTTCTTCTGTGTGCACCAAAGGCCTTAACTTTCAAAATTTTAGTACAAAACTTAAGAAAGTTGAACTTTCTTCAGCTGGTGGATTCTACCTATTTTTTTTTACCCAGGACTATATTTGCTGCGTAAATGATGCAAAGAAACATCCGTGGCTGGTTTCGGAACGATAGGATTGGCCTGTCGGCACTGTAAACTATCAAAAAATACAGCCGTTCGCTATACTTTCTAAAAGTCGTCTGAGTGGTCGTAGACTACAGTGACTGCCTGGGTTGAGTACTACTCCCACCTTCACGCATTCCCCCCACCATCCTCTCACGCGCCTGCCTCTGCGGCACGGTGAAATTACAGTACTACTTGCCGCGCCTTGTCAACAGACAAGGTTGATCTTGCGTCGATAGACCCCAGAGCTTAGCGCTGTCCGAGCGTTGTTCACACGCCCTTAAGTATGGCCCAATCAAAATTCTCTCTTCGCCAGACTTTTGTCTGTCCCCTTTTTGGCAATCCAAAAGATTTAGGGCTCACTCAACTCCCCACGTATGAGGACGTACTCAGATGCTGTGCTCATGAGAGACGTAGTTTGGGTATTGATTCGGGTGGAAACAGAGAACCGTCCTTTTCAATTATTGTTGAGAGGGTAGCGAACAAGGTTATCAGTCTTTATGGAAAGGCATCTATTCCTTCTGTTTCGTATACACGCGTCGTACAACTAATCACAGAGTACCATAAAAAATACAGAAAGGTCATAAAGTACACTTACAAGGCCGGCAAAAGCTCAGCCTTACAGAAAAAAATTGATTGTTTCAAAGCAACTGCCAACTATTTATTTGACATTGCCGCTTGCAAATGCCGTGATTTCCAGTCCTGTTCTTGTCCGAAGGATCGAAAGGTTCCTCAGAAGGAACAATCTTTTCTTCTTGACCAGCGAGGGGACCGAGTCGGTCGCATCGGAGGCGTTGACATTCCTGAAACAATAAAGCTTATAAACAGAGCTAACCGTCATAAGAAAATACAAAATATATATGCGGGGGTACCTACGTCAGAAGATGAACCTTGCTCTTCCACTAGTCGACAACCTTTACTATGTTTATCTGAATCTGAAATTTCAGAAAGCGAATCGAGTGATTTTGACGACCCTTACTTAGCACCATCAAAGCCTTCTCAAATGAGAGTGAATTTGAAAGAGACGGCACTTACTAGTCAAAGGTATGGTGTCAGTGATAGAGCGACAGCGATGATAGCTACTTCAGTGCTTAAAGATGTTGGTCTAGTATCTCCAGATGCCTCCGAACTAGTTACAGATCGAAGTAAAATAAGGCGGGAAAAGTATAAGATTCGGGAACAGGTGAAATTACAAGCGCAACAACATGCTACCCCACCTAGAGGACTGTACTTTGATGGTCGAAGAGACGACACACTCATTCAGGTCAAACAAGGAGCAAAGCTTTATCGACGCACTGTAAAAGAGGAGCACATTTCAATAATATCCGAACCTGGATCAAGGTACTTAGGACACGTAGTACCGAAATCAGGGAGTGCACGGGATATTTGCGATAGCATTTACGAATTGGTCTTGAAGGAAACAGATTTAAACGAGCTTGTAGTCGTAGGGTGTGATGGCACTGTTGTGAATACGGGAGCAAGAGGTGGTGTTATTAGGTGCCTTGAAAACAAGCTTGGTCGATCGCTTCATTGGATAATATGCCTTCTTCACTTTAACGAGCTTCCATTTCGGAGTTTCTTCGAGTTTATTGATGGAGGCACATCTGGGCCAAAGTCATTTGCTGGGCGTATAGGTGTTCGACTTAAAAACGTTGAAAGCTTCCCAGTTGTTTCCTATAATACCATTCAATGCTCCTTACCTGATGTGGGACCTGTAGATCTGAGTAAGGACCAGAAGTACTTGCTGGACATTTCTAAGGCAATTCAATCCGGTAGTTGCCCGCCTCACCTCAGCTGTCGTAACCCAGGTATCCTTAACCACGCTCGCTGGCTGACCTGTGCAAATAGAATACTACGTTTATACATATCCACTGAAAAACCAACGATAGAGCTGAAAGATATTGTCACGTACATACTTAAGGTTTATGTCCCGATGTGGTTTGCGATAAGATGCAACAGCTCTATTAAAGACGGGCCGAAGCACCTTTTCAATACCATTCAACAGTCACGGTACTTACCAAAAAAGTACTTACGCGTGGTTGATGCCACAATTGCCCGTAATGCTTTCTTCGCATTCCCGGAAAATGTTCTCATCTCCATGATGACGGATGAAAGGCGTGAAGTCCGTCTAGATGCGTTACGCAAAATTTTGCAAGCCCGAGAATTAGATGAAAGTGATGAACAAGTACTACCTCGTGCAGTTCCGGAAATCAACTTCTCCGCAGACGACTATTATAAAATAATCGATTGGTCCTCTGTCCGAATCACGTCACCTCCAATTTTGAACAAAGTAACTAATCAGGAGCTATCAGAAAAATTGTCGAGCAACAGCTTGTTTCTAGACTGGGAATTTCTTAAGTATCCCTGCCACACCACTGCAGTCGAACGCATGGTGAAACTCGTGACCGAAGCATCCTGTCAAGTGTGCGGTAGCGATGCAAGGGATGGTTTCATTCGGTGTACATTGTTATCCCGCCAGTCAATGCCAAAATTTGAAACGAAGAATCAGTTCTCGTTATAAAGTTTGCACACCAATAACAGCTATAACAAGCGCAGTTTCTCATTCCGACAAATAAAAATATGAAAAAACATTATAAAAAGCAATAAAATTATTTAAAAAAAAAAAAATATAAAATACAAAAAACAACACAAAAACAAGGAGCCCGTCGTACAGCTACCTCCACGTGGTGGGTTCTGGGTCGTATTTTCCGTTAGGAAAGTGAGCGAAGAGCTGTATTTTTTTATAGTTTACAGTGCCGACAGGCCATTCCTATCGTTCCGAAACCAGCCACGGATGTTTCTTTCCATCATTTACGCAGCAAATATAGTCCTGGGTAAAAAAAAACGGTAGAATCCACCAGCTGAAGAAAGTTCAACTTTCTTAAGTTTTCTACTAAAATTTTGAAAGTTAAGGCCTTTGGTGCACACAGAAGAAATTATCCGATCGAGCTGAAATTTTTTACACGTTTTATTGGGCCAAGTAGACAACTTTTCCGCACTATTAGAATTTGATTATCGAAAAAAAGTTTTTTTCACTCCACCCTAATGGACATACCTCGGATAGGATAGAAGTAGAAATAAAAAGTAGTAAAAACAAACAAACCGTAATGTTAATAGATAGCGGGGCGGAAGTATCCCTAATCGCCCGAAGAGCGCTCACGGACGACATCGAAATAAGGAAGTCCGACGTTACGTTAGTCTCATTCTCAGGGGAAAAAAAGGGAACACTAGGGAAAATAGAAGCCACGTTTAAAATAAATGGGAAACGGGTAATACATCCATTATACGTAGTAGAAGGAAACACCTTAACAAACGCAGACGGAATACTAGGAATAGATTTTCTTAAGGATAACGGAGTAACCATTAGCTACCCCGAGCAAAGCCTACTAGTAAACGGGAAACCCTGAAAAACATTAAATAGAAGCATGGAAATAACGATACCCGCACGCGCACAACAACTGATAATGATCCCTACGGATAGCATTCGAGACGGTATAATAGAGAAACAACAGCTAGCCGAAGGCATACAGGGTGTCCCAAAAATGCTGCGGGTCGTTAAAGGGGGTGATTAGGGGGATGATTGCAAACAACTTTTTCCTTTGCAAAAATGCTCTCCGAGGTTTCGTTAACGAGATATTAACAAAAAGCACCGACCAATCAGAGCGCGCGCCTTCCGTCCGAGCTCCCGCGGTAGCGTTGGCTATGCGGTAGGCGACTGCGCTTGTACTACGAACGTACGAACAAGCAAGTCGGCATGCATCGAAGGAAACCGCGTTACACATTTTTTTTTAAAGCATAATCTTAAATAAGAATTATTTGAAGTGAGAGGATAAGAAGTATGTAAATTTCGATTTTAAATAAGGCATAAACGAAAAGGTAATGTAGCAGAAAATGTACGACATGTGATCGTAATTCGTTATTGAGGTAAAAATCCGTAGTTTAATAACGGCCAACACAACTAAATTTAAACAATAATATTAGGTGTATGAATAAATTTTTTCCGACTGGATTTACATAATCAGTACAAAGCTACTGAATTTCTATCGCGGTGGTATTCATAAGCTGCCAGAAAAATGACAAAAGGTAATGAACAATAATGGAAATTATGTCGATGATTGAGTTGTTTTCATATTTTTTAAATCGAACTGTTATTATACCCTAAATTCGGAAAGAATTTATTTCTACACCTAATAATCACCAATAAATTAAATAAAACTCACCCATTCGGACATTCCTTTCCTTCCTTTTCGGAAACCTGTGTCACTGGGTCACTGTACCGATTCTGGTCATCGGTGGACGAAAAGATTTATGGTAGGGTAGCGCCCAGTGCTCAGCTGATCGCAGGTATTCGCAGGACACCACCCGAAAGTAAGGGTCGCAACGTCAAGTGCGTCCGGGTTAATGTACCGAATATTCACTTCACTGCACAGATACTAACACTGATCACTTAATTTATTTTCTACGGAACGTGTTGTTCCTACGTTCCACTGCCAACACCCGCACGGTAGCACTCGCGTCCCCGTTGTTCCGCGCGTACACCCAGAACATAGCGTAATACTCTTCGGCGGAGTACATTTTTGGGCCGAGATTACTAGCTGACTGACAGGATTTTTTCTCAGGCAACTTCCTCTACCCCCAAGTAGTTTCTCTCGTTCCATTATGAGTTTACTCCCACCAGGACAAGAGGCTTTAGGTAAAAAGAAGCCAGCACATTTTCGAAACACACGTGTTTTGCAGAAGTGCAAGGAACGAACCATCCTACACTTTCACAAAAGCCCGCGCTCCGTCCTTCTACTGCCAATGTACCCATTGCTTCGAGATAGAAAACAGACACCACGTGTATCGGTTCGAAAGGGTTCGAAGGGAAGAGAAGCAGAAAGTCTTCGAGTTGCTATAACCAATTAAGTCATAAATTATCCGAAACTGTAGGAAACCGTTCTTTAGCGCCGACTTGCGGGACAATACGGTCATAAACCGCGACCCTGGCGAAATGCTCTGGCTGATCAGTCTGATTAATTTTGGAGAACTAGAAATTACAAAGTATTATCCAGCATCAATACGTCTCGCGCAGAGACACATGAAAAGAAGGGTAGTCCGCTGACTGCGCGTAGTCCCGCCTGCTTCGTCCTATCCTCAAATTAAAGAAGGATCCCTTATCTCTCGAGTATAAACACGCGCTCGACTTTCAAAACGCAAGCACGCATCGACGTATTCGGTGCGAGAGACTGCGGGCTTGAAGTCCCATTGGCCGCAAACTAACCAATCGGGCCTGCTTATCTCTCGTGTCTAAACAGACGCTCGAATTTCAAAACAAAAGCACGCGTCGACGTATTCCGTGCGAGAGAAGGTGGGCCTTGGGAAGGAGATATTGCTGTGAAGAGGGCCTCTTCAGGACAGTGGCCATTTGGGGGGATGCAGGGCAGATTGGTTAGTTTGTGGCCAATCGGACCTGCTTATCTCTCGTGTCTAAACAGGCACTCGAATTTCAAAACAAAAGCACGAATCGACGTATTCCATGCGAGAGAAGGTGGGCCTTGGGGAGGAGATATTGCTGTGAAGAGGGCCTCTTCAGGACAGTGGCCATTTGCGAGGGATGCAGGGCCAATCGGGCCTCAAGCCCACAGTCTCTCGCACCGAATACGTCGACGCGTGCTTTTGTTTTGAAATTCGAGCGCCTGTTTAGACACGAGAGATAAGCAGGCCCGATTGGTTAGTTTGGGGCCAATGGGACTTCAAGCCCGCAGTCTCTCGCACCGAATACGTCGATGCGTGCTTGCGTTTTGAAAGTCGAGCGCGTGTTTATACTCGAGAGATAAGGGATCCTTCTTTAATTTGAGGATAGGACGAAGCAGGCGGGACTACGCGCAGTCAGCGGACTACCCTTCTTTTCATGTGTCTCTGCGCGAGACGTATTGATGCTGGATAATACTTTGTAATTTCTAGTTCTCCAAAATTAATCAGACTGATCAGCCAGAGCATTTCGCCAGGGTCGCGGTTTATGACCGTATTGTCCCGCAAGTCGGCGCTAAAGAACGGTTTCCTACAGTTTCGGATAATTTATGACTTAATTGGTTATAGCAACTCGAAGACTTTCTGCTTCTCTTCCCTTCGGACCCTTTCGAACCGATACACGTGGTGTCTGTTTTCTATCTCGAAGCAATGGGTACATTGGCAGTAGAAGGACGGAGCGCGGGCTTTTGTGAAAGTGTAGGATGGTTCGTTCCTTGCACTTCTGCAAAACACGTGTGTTTCGAAAATGTGCTGGCTTCTTTTTACCTAAAGCCTCTTGTCCTGGTGGGAGTAAACTCATAATGGAACGAGAGAAACTACTTGGGGGTAGAGGAAGTTGCCTGAGAAAAAATCCTGTCAGTCAGCTAGTAATCTCGGCCCAAAAATGTACTCCGCCGAAGAGTATTACGCTATGTTCTGGGTGTACGCGCGGAACGACGGGGACGCGAGTGCTACCGTGCGGGTGTTGGCAGTGGAACGTAGGAACAACACGTTCCGTAGAAAATAAATTAAGTGATCAGTGTTAGTATCTGTGCAGTGAAGTGAATATTCGGTACATTAACCCGGACGCACTTGACGTTGCGACCCTTACTTTCGGGTGGTGTCCTGCGAATACCTGCGATCAGCTGAGCACTGGGCGCTACCCTACCATAAATCTTTTCGTCCACCGATGACCAGAATCGGTACAGTGACCCAGTGACACAGGTTTCCGAAAAGGAAGGAAAGGAATGTCCGAATGGGTGAGTTTTATTTAATTTATTGGTGATTATTAGGTGTAGAAATAAATTCTTTCCGATTTTAGGGTACAATAACAGTTCGATTTAAAAAATATGAAAACAACTCAATCATCGACATAATTTCTATTATTGTTCATTACCTTTTGTCATTTTTCTGGCAGCTTATGAATACCACCGGGATAGAAATTCAGTAGCTTTGTACTGATTATGTAAATCCAGTCGGAAAAAATTTATTCATACACCTAATATTATTGTTTAAATTTAGTTGTGTTGGCCGTTATTAAACTACGGATTTTTACCTCAATAACGAATTACGATCACATGTCGTACATTTTCTGCTACATTACCTTTTCGTTTATGCCTTATTTAAAATCGAAATTATACTTCTTATCCTCTCACTTCAAATAATTCTTATTTAAGATTATGCTTTAAAAAAAAATATGTAACGCGGTTTCCTTCGATGCATGCCGACTTGCTTGTTCGTACGTTCGTAGTACAAGCGCAGTCGCCTACCGCGTAGCCAACGCTACCGCGGGAGCTCGGACGGAAGGCGCGCGCTCTGATTGGTCGGTGCTTTTTGTTAATATCTCGTTAACGAAACCTCGGAGAGCATTTTTGCAAAGGAAAAAGTTGTTTGCAATCATCCCCCGAATCACCCCCTTTAAGGACCCGCAGCATTTTTGGGACACCCTGTATACCTAGGGGAAGGACTAACGAGACCCAAAGACGGAAAATGCGTGGCCTGCATTGTAAACACAACCACAAAAGAGAAAACAGTAATTGTGCCGCGAATTCAATTAAATGAAATACCGATCAACGAAGTAACTCGTTGCAACGATAGCGCCGCAGCTGTTCGGGTCTTGACCGCGAAAGAAACGCTGACAACGCGCATCGCTCGAGTCTTAGAACAGGTAGACCGTAAGCACATGAATAAAGAAGAAAAGGCAGCTATGGAAGAAATATGCAGGGAATATCACGACACGTTTCATTTACCGGGAGATCAACTATCAATGGCCATAGTAACCGGCCATCGAGTATCTGTAAAAAGCGACACGACACCCTGCAATATCAAACCCTATAGACTACCCGAAATCCACAAGCAAGAAGTGCGGAAACAGGTGGAAAAAATGCTAGAGGATGGTATCATCCGACATAGCGCCAGCCCATGGAACGCACCCTTATTAGTAGTACCAAAAAAAACGGACAACGAAGGGAATAAAAAATACCGCGTGGTAGTTGACCATAGGAAACTTAACGAAGTCACCATAGGCGACTCATTCCCACTACCCAATATCACGGACATACTAGATCAACTGGGAAAAGCGCAATATTTTACCACGCTCGATTTGGCATCCGGATACCACCAAACTCCTATGGACGAACGCGATAAATGCAAGACAGCATTTTCAACTCCCCAAGGGCATTTCGAATTCAATCGCATGCCGTTCGGACTGAAAAATGCACCAGCAACATTCCAACGAGCGATGAACGCCGCGCTTATCGGATTACAGGGGATAGACTGTTTCGTTTACCTGGACGACATTGTCATCTATGGATCTAATTTAATGGAACATAACACACGACTAAGGAAAATTTTGGACACTCTTCGCAAATACAACCTAAAACTACAACCAGAAAAATGCGCGTTTTTGCGAAAAGAAGTGGGATTTTTGGGACACATAATCACCCCTGAAGGGATCAAACCGGACCCCGAAAAAACTAAGTCCGTAAAAGAATTCCCTACCCCAACCAAGCTAAAAGAACTGCAAGCATTCTTAGGATTAGCAGGATACTACCGCAGATTTATCCCAGGATATTCAAAAATAGCTAAGCCCCTGTCCAGCATCACGAGCAGCAAGGTCGAATTCATCTGGGCAGCCGAACAGCAGAACGCTTTCGACACGTTAAAAGAAGCACTAACTACGGCACCCCTATTAATCTACCCAGATTTCACAGAAGAATTCATAATAACAACGGACGCCTCTGGTGTAGCAATAGGCGCAATATTGTCGCAAGGGAAAATAGGCGAGGACAAACCAATCGCGTACGCGAGCCGAGTACTAAACAAAGCCGAAAGGAACTAGAGTACAACAGAAAAGGAATTGCTAGCTATCGTGTGGGCAGTTAAATACTTCCGACCGTACGTCTACGGTACGCCTTTCAAAGTGGTTACAGACCACAAAGCACTTATATGGTTATTCAGGGTACAAGACCCAGGATCCAGGTTAATAAGATGGAGATTATTATTAGCCGAATACGACTATGAAATCATACATAAATCAGGGAAGAACAATACAAACGCAGACGCGTTAAGCAGAAATGTGCACGCGTTGCAAAATGAAGAGGAAGAAACAGGGACAACCAAAGTCCACGACGAAGAAACAAAACAACAAATACTCAACGAATACCACCGCACGCCCATAGGAGGGCATCAAGGTATCAAAAGAACAGCAAACAGAATAAAACAGAAATATAGTTGGGAAGGAATGAATAAAGATATCGAGGAATATATACAAAAATGTAGCACCTGCCAAAAAAATAAATTAGGAAGGAAAACTAGGGCCCCAATGGAGATCACCGACACACCACGGGATCCCTTCGAAAAAGTAGCGCTAGATATAGTAGGGCCCCTGCCGGAGAGCAACCAAGGGAATATTTACATACTAACGTTCCAGGACCTACTCACAAAATTTAGCAAGGCTATCCCCCTGCCAAATCAGGAGGCAGCCACGGTAGCGGAAGCCGTGGTCGAGAAAATTATCTGCGAATACGGCATACCCGGAAAGATACTAACGGATCAAGGGAGAAACTTTATAAGTGAAATGTTCAAAAACATATGCAAACTTTTCCGAATCACGAAAATACAGACAACCGCGTACCACCCAGAGTCTAACGGAGCATTAGAAAGATCGCACAAAACCCTAGTAGAATACCTGCGGCACTACATAGATAACGACCAGTCCGACTGGGATAAATGGTTACCCTACGCTATGTTTACATATAATACAACCCCACATACGGCAACAGGGTTTACGCCATACGAACTAGTCTATGGAAAGACCGCGTCACTACCGACCGCATTAAAAAACCCGCCTAAACAAACATATAACTACGAGGACTACGCGCAGCAAACAAGGGAACGCATCCGAACAACAAATGAAGCGGCGAGAAAACAACTTCAAGGAGCAAAAGAAAAGGCCAAAAAAGGATACGACAAAAAAAACGCGCGAGATAAACTTTAAGGTGGGCGATAAAGTTTGGTTATTCGACGAATCGGTACGTAGGGGAAGATCGAAAAAATTAGATAACAAATGAGTTGGCCCTTACATAATTATAGAGAAAAAATCAAAAGTTAACATAACCCTTAAGAAAGGTCAGAAAACCCTACATACCCACGCAAATAGATTAAAACATTTCATTGAATAGCAAAGAGAAAACCAACAACTAAAAAAAAAAAAAAACAACAATGAAATAAGACAATGAAAATTAAAACTATAGGCGGGAGTAAGGAACTGGCAAGGAAGGAAAGTAAAAGGGGACGCACCCAAATAGGATGAAAGTTACAATTTATTGTACACATGCACAATGTGCATGCATACTAAAAATTTTAAAAATACAATAAAGAAAAATAAAGTAAAATTATATAAAATACAATAAAATAAAGGGGGAGGGAACGACGCAGCGAGCACCTCATGAACCCCAATCTTCATCCTCCAACTGAAACAAATGAGAAAAGAGAGCCATTAACAACCGGGGAGAACGTAGATTATCAGTAAAGTGTCACCACAAAAGGATACTTACTTCGATCCGCAGTAGAGGCTCCCCAAATAGCCGCCGGAGATTGAATAAATCCACTGATTGGTAATAATCTGGGTAACCCTCCTCCCACAACATGTGGAGGTATCGGCGGTGCTGCTGCCTCTCCAACCGCACCTCACACATCTCTCGCACATAAAGGTAACCCCAAATTCGGCGCCTAGCAAAGATCTGGCGGGAATGGCAGAAAACAGGAATCAGTAATTATAGCAAAGAAATTTTTTTTTCTCGAAATATACAACCAGTAATGACACTTACCTCGCACAATGCCTCGGGGTACATGACAAGAGCCGGCAAAAGTAAATTGGACTAAAACGGACGTCACTCGCAACGTATTACGAAAACGAATATAATAAGCGAAACTCGCGACCAACCCAATATATATAGTAGGCGCGAATCAATCAAGCTAGGAGGGGATAGAATCCAACTTCACTGTTTCAGGTTGACCGCCCTCGCGGGAAGCTTAATCGAGGCGGCGCCAACTGGCGACCAGAGCTCATATACGATAGCACCGATTAAGCATAAAGCAGGAATCCACTTTACACACCTTGGAGAACTGCATATGGTAACCGACTCATGGAAGATTGTGACCCACTTAAAAATGGACACCCTCCTCGAAAGGAGCCGGCAATTAGCTTCATACGTTAATCAGTTACAGCATAGTTGCGAAAGCGAAATCGCGATCCAACCTACATGTGGGGAGCACTTAGATCCCCTACTTAGGAGAGCAGGGAAATTGTACAGGAAAATAGGCCAGGTAGAAGAACTACCGACTTACGTACCGAATAGGCGACGGGGATTAATTAACGGAATAGGGACCCTAGCTAAAACAATATTCGGGACCATGGACGCCGACGACGCCGAACAAATTAACCGGCACTTGTCGCAACTGGACGGGACACAGAACACGCTGATGACGGCCATTAAAAAACAGGTACAAATAACCAATAACACGCTGCATCACCTACATGACGCAGAAAAAACAATACAGCGTAATGAGCAGATACTAGCGACGCAAACGAGACTACTACGGACGCAAATCGAAACGACCATACTCAAACAGACACGGAGAGCTGACGTAATAGATCACGTCATGACACTGAATGCCCTACTGACCGACCTGACTCAGGACGTAGACGATGTCTTGCAATACCACACCAGCCTCAAAGGAGGCATAATCAACACCAATGTACTGTCGAGCGCACAGATCACGAGGCTCCTACAAACCGCGGTACAACACCTCCCAAACGGACTCACATTCCCAATAGCACCCAATTTAGGAAATACTAACGTGATTGAGAAGTTGTCATCAGTCACCGCGTATTTCGATAGGACTACGTTAGTAGCAGTAATAACCGTCCCCCTCATTTCCTCACAAACGTTCACAGTGATTGAGGCAACCCCAGCCCCAATCCACGTTCACGGAAATTAATACGCGGTATTAGTCATAAGAATGCCGATACTCGTCATTGACGCAAGCAACAACCAGTATGTGCTTACCGATAAAGACGAGCTAAGGGAATGCAAACGAGTGGCCGCTCAATATTACTGCGAGCAACCCATGTTAGCGCACAACGTAAACAACGATCTCGAGTGCGAAGCAAGCCTATGGCTGCAACCTGCGGACGAGTCCCCCAAAAGTTGCGAGATAAAGTACATTGCGGCGAACCACACAATATGGATAAGTACCTCACACGCGGACACGTGGATCTTCGCGACGCACCAACCCGAAACACTGACTATACAGTGTAACGAACGACAGCCTGAGCACGCCGATATAAGTAAGACAGGAATTCTCAAGATTACGGGAAATTGTAACATCCGCAGTAGGGACGTAGTATTAAAAAAACGACAAACAGCGTATAGCCAAGATCTCGATTTACCAACGGCACCGCGATACGATATAACAGTAGCATTAAACGCGACACTCAGGGGCGAACCAGCGCACCCCCTCTCGCGGTTCCAGCTTGATAAGCTTCTGAAAAACCCATCCGAATTTTCAGCGCTATATAATCAACTAAACCAAATAGAAAGCGACTTAGAAAGTAGCAACCCCCAACCGGGACTAGCGACCTGGCAGATCGTACATCCTACAGCAACGACTATTGTACTAGTAATACTTAGCCTGCTAGTTGTATATCTGTTAACACGCGACTACCAACTGCGACATAAAATACAGATCCCCAAGCCACCGAAAGCGGCAAAGTCCAAAGGACCAGCCGGGGACAGCGAATACGCAAAAAGATGTAGGGTACCGGGAAATTTTGTAAACCGAAAAATTTCTCCCTAAGCACCCTTCTCGTAAGGGGGGGGGGGGGGGATGTTGTGCCCGAGCCGACACCTAAGGTCGTCGACACCGCGCACATACCGATTGCGGCAATCGAACGGCCAAAATCCGACACAACCGCGTAAGGGATTTCGGAAGCGCACCAGTACCATCAGCACATGGCGAAACTCCGAAATCCCGGGTCAAAGACGGGGACCCCGATGGCCCCCGCTTCGCCCCGACCATAGTATATTAACGCCTGCAAACAGTGCGAGCGCAGATTTTGATAAAGCTTTGTTACGGGAACACCACCCGACTTATCAAGACTCAGTGTCATTGTCACCCAGATCGGGATCCAATAAACTTGTTACACCTTACAGTGAGTTCTAACTCTTCGACCTGCAACGATCCCCTACCTCCGGGTTCTAACCCGTATCCTCCCGTCCCGGCATTATCACCCGAACCTACGGAGCCCGTGGACGACGATCGTGAAGGACGTCAGGAGTAGCCCGAGATTCGCATCCAGAATCTCGACCCAGGCGCCTCAGCACAACAGATCTGTTGAAGAAAACCGACAACGGTCGGCTCAGGCCATGTGCCTTCGCCGGCCTGCGCGAGTCGGGTCGCATGCGCCGAGTCACTACGAATGGCCCGTCCACACCAGCATATGCGTTCACGCTCACCCTTTCTCACGTAGAAGCATGCGGCCCCGGCTACCGTTTCACCCGTCCACATCAGAATATTCGTGCGTGGCTCAGCCTGCTCAGCGTATACGCATTCAGGTCTGGCCCCGGCTTAACCTGTACAATCGACTCTGTCTACGCATCGAGAAGTACGCGTTCGGTCATGGCGATGAAATATATCCGTTCGGAAAATGGCTACGACGCCATCAATACACCATCGTCACGGAAGCGGAACCTCTTCCTCCGGAGATGCAAACACAATTGGTGTTAGAAAATCTGGGACAAATAGAATTCGCGAGGTTAACTGACCACGTGGCCCCCAGGATACAGCAAAAATTCCGCAAAAAGAACTGCTGGAAATTCTAAGGAATCTATTCCGAGACAAAATATCTCTTACACGCAAACGCATAGAGGTATTAAATTTCCGTTATAATAAATCGCTTCCGATCGCGGAACATATAGACCGCATTAACCGTAACGCTGCGGAATTCGAACGGGCGAATTTATCGGACGACAACCTGAGGGTACTACTGCTTCTGCAGTCTTTTTGTTTCTTCAGCGACAATGACGTGTTGAAGAAAATTGCACTACGCGTCGTGGAAAAAAATCCGAACGCTTCGTTGAAGGAAGTAACAGCGGAACTCGAGGCCCATCTTAACGTCACTTCCGGCATGAAGACCCTCGAAAATCCCATCAACAATGTACCGAAGTCAACTGTCAATGCCGTCGCCCACACCAACGGGAAGAATAAATCGCGCGAGAAAAGTAAGAATAAATCGCGCGAGGAAGTTAAGAATAAACCGCGCGAGGAGGCAAAACCGTCAAATTCGTCCGCGAACGGGAAGTGCTACGGTTGCGGCGATGCACATCTTCGTGCAGAATGTCCCTTCCGCGACGTGTTGTGCCACAAGTGCGGGAAGAAGGGCCACATTAGCAAGGTTTGTCGGTCCGAATCGAAAAAAGCGGAGGATCGCGCGAAGAGTGGAAGTTTGGTCGCGCAGTCGATCACAGCGATTAATAGACGGCGCAGGATCTACTTATCGACCTCAATCGTCGGGAAGACAGTGCGTTTCCAATACGTCAGTGGCTCTGACATTTCTGTCGTCGGCAAAGATGAGTGGATTCGGTTGGGACCTCCGAAACTCTCGTCGGGTGAGACGGTGGAGCACGCCGGTGGAAACGAATTCAGAATCTTCGGTAAATTTCGTGCGGTGATTCGAATTCTCGGGCGCGAAAAGGAAATAGACATTGCCGTGGCTGCTCGGAACAACGTGAATCTGTTCGGTCTCAACGCCATCGATGGCTTGAGTTTGTGGTCCGTTCCACTCGGTGAATTACGTGATTCGAACGCTGATTCTTGCGCGAACGCAAAACCGAAGGTCGGATCGGGTCCGTCCGATCATGCGTCCTTCAAGCTCGCGCGCGCAGGGGGGGGGGGCGGTCGTCGGGCCCCGGAATCGAACCGTTGCCACGTCGCCGCCGCGCCTACGGGAGGATATCCTCGAGTCCTTCCCCGGTCTGTCCTCCGTGGAACCTGGATTGTGCTGCGACTTTCGGGCGAGCTTTCACATTACAGAAAATGCCAGACCGGTGCAGCTACCCTGTCGCCCAATTCCATACGCCATGGAGGCAATACTCGAGAAGGAATTGCAACACTCTCTAGCTGGACAACGCCGATCGTAATCGTGAAGAAGGGCGAGGAAGAAATTCGCCTATGCGCGGACTACTCGACGGGA
The DNA here is from genome assembly GCA_929108735.1 of Andrena dorsata. Classification (NCBI taxonomy): domain Eukaryota; kingdom Metazoa; phylum Arthropoda; class Insecta; order Hymenoptera; family Andrenidae; genus Andrena; species Andrena dorsata. The sequence continues at coordinate 4,375,975 of OV815487.1, forward strand.
GTGAACCAGGCGCTCATCGACAATCGCCACCCCTTGCCGAGTGTGGAGAGTATTTTCACGAAACTCAACGGGAATCGAGTTTTCAGCTTGCTCGACTTGAGCGACGCTTTTTTTCAAATTGAAATTGCCGAAGAACACCGCGAAATAACTACGATCACCACGCCGAAGGGTCTCTTCAGATTCAAGAGGCTGCCTTTAGGAATTAAAACAGCTCCTGCTATATTTCAGCAGGCGATAGATGGCTCCCTCACAGGACTGGAAGGTGTACACGCATACATCGATGACGTGGTCGTAATGGGCTTCAATCAGGAGGAGCACGATCAGCGGCTCCATAAATCGCTTCAACGTCTTCAAGAAAAGGGTTGGAGGTTGAAGAAGGAAAAATGCAGCTTTGGTTTGGAAGAAATGAAGTACCTTGACTTAGTCGTCAACGCAAGGGGAATCTCAGCCGACCCACAAGCCACCCGAGCCATTGCAAACATGCCGACGCCTTCAACAGTTTCGGAGGTACAAAGTTTCTTAGGCATGGCCAACCATTACGGAAAATTCATTCCAGGCCTGCCTCAATTGAAACGTCCGTTAGAGGAGCTCACGCACAAGAATCGTCCTTGGAGTTGGGATTGCGAACACCAGGCGGCGTTCGAGGCGATAAGGGAAGTCATGCTCAGCCCTCTGCTTCTGGAGCATTATGATCCTTCCAAGACGCTGGTTGTGGCCGCGGACGCATGCTCCACAGGCATTGGCGGCGTTCTAATACAGCGACATCCAGACGGTCACGAGCGCGCTGTGTATCATATGGCACAGAGTCTAACGGACGCACAACGCAACTATTCACAGTTGGAGAAGGAGGCACTCGCTTTGGTCACCGCGGTCTAGCGACTCCATAAATTCGTGTGGGGTCGCAAATTCATTCTGCAGACTGACCATAAGCCCTTAGTCGCTTTACTCCAAACGGAAAATACTGAAGGACTCAAGGCGACATCGTCAGCGCGGCTCAAGCGATGGGCCGTAAGGCTGTTAGGATACGATTTTCAAATGGAATACGTTCCGACTCAGGAATTTGGACAGGCGGATGCGTTATCTCGCCTAGTCGAGAAATTTCGTCGAGACAACATTCAGAAGCTGCAGCTGGCCACAATCAGGACGATCGAGTGTGAACTGGAAGGAATTAGGAATTCCTCCATCGACTTTTTCGGGCAAGAATTGCGGGACAGCTTGAAGACGGCAACCGCCGAAGATACATGCCTTCGGGCTGTCATGAAGGCCATCGCGACCGTCTGGAAGTCGGTCGAAGATTCGGAGGAGACCACATTCTACAAGGGTCGAAAAGACAACCTTTGCGTCGTGGATGGCACGGTACTTCTTGGAGATAGAGTAACCATTCCGAATACGATGCAGGCTGGGATTCTTCAAGCACTTCACAAGGGTCATCCAGGCAGAGTTGGGCATTATCTAGATAAAAAATTATTTAAATAACGATCCAATAAATGATTCTTTATCTTTATTCGTTACTCGAGGCTCGAATAATCGAAGTTATATTTATTCGAAGAGCAACTGTTTGGGAAACGTGGAGGTTGAGCACACCGGTGGAAAGTGAGGTTAGGGATCGACGGTGAAGAAGGGCTAACAATGTATTTTAATGAGCTTGTCTTTATTGTAAAGAGATAAAGCACTTTTGTAAACGGTGTTCAATCACAGACACTTTGATGAGCACGACAATTTTGATGAGAGTGAGAAATGCGCGATTTGTCGCCACGCGGTCGCTGACCGGGTGCGATGAGCACTACCGTGATTTGAGATGAGAATGAGATTGCGTGTGGGAAAGTTTACTGAGTGATTTTGTGAGCGGTAACAACGATGTTGAGTTTGCACTTGAGATGAGCACGGATGCGATAATGAGAGAAAAACGACAGTCGTGACCGACGCGTACTCTTGATCGCGTTGCTTGAACACAAGTGACGAGAGAAACCCAATCAAACTTCCGGTACGCGTCTTCTCGAACCTTCCGGCGGGTCGAGCGACGTGGGGAAATTTGATTGGGTGAGCGTCTTGTCGTTGACGGTTGATTGGGTGAGCGTATTGGCGATGATCTTTGATTGGCCGATCGATTCTCGATCGGCCGTGCGTTGCACTGCCCAGGAGGTGCTGCCATGATCTAGGGTGTGGCGATGAGAAGAAGTAATTGATTCTCAAACATGCTCCCGGCCTCAACAGCTGGAAGAAGATGTTGATGATGATGACTCTGAAACATGCAAACCGCCAACCTAGAGAATGGCGTGATCAATGTTGTTAGAGCTGGAGTTCGCTGAACTCGAACATCCCTCCTGGGCTGGATGTAGGTGAGGAGTCAATGAGCAGATCTCGGATTCACTGGAGGAATAGCGCCACTGGAGCTGAATAGAGTTGTCCTCGTAGAGGTGGTGTTGAATGATGAGTCCAGCAAGCTGTGTATCACTTCGCTGTATGATGAGAGTCCTGGTTCAGGGTTTGGACTGGTCATTCAAGTGGCGCCTGCTCCATTGACGAATCCACGTCTGGACGGTAGTTGCAGAGTGATTGAGCTGCGTATAGGTGCAATGCTTATGAGGCCGCCCATGATTGTGAAATACACGAGACGTCATTGCGAAGAACCGCGTCCCACGACAGTCGATTCCACTTGATTATATCAATGCAAGTGGACATCGACTCCACTTGATTATATCAATGCAAGTGGGTCACCACTGGACAAATGATACTTCCATCCAGGGAACGAAGCTGGGGTGTGAGTCTCTTCGCGACTGAGAATTGGTGGGCCATGAGCGAACAATCAGCTTTCTGTGTTGAGTGTGGACGCCGAGTGATGTTGACCATTGTGAGGGTGTGGCTCTTGAAAGAGGTAGTTGGCCCATCATATGGTGGACACGGATCCCCCTTTGTTGAGCACACACCACACCCCGATGTCGATGACATCTCACTGAAGAACATCGTCCCAGAATCCAACGTGGTTGTCAGATGGAAATCAGACTTCACTGAGTTCTAGAGTGAGTCGTAGATGGTGAGCGTGACCCTGGCCTAGGTCGAACAGACGTAAAGAGCAAGGAGCACTTAGATAGTGTCACCGTGATCATTGACTGAAGCATTGCAGATGACCGCTGGCCACAGCCGATGAGGCGCGATGCAGAGTGTTGAATCATGGCTTCAACGTGTTTGAGTTGAGTCCGCCTCCAATGCAGATTATTCCTTGGTCGTTGACGAAGGCCATTAATCGCTTGAAGGAGGTCTTGAAGGCTGAGATGACTTGGGTTGTGAGCACTGCATTCCGTGGGAATTTGCAGGTTGGTGGTGAGGCTGCCATCTGCATAATTGCTGCCCATCTTCATCCCACGTTGTCGAGATGAGATGGATGTGACTGAGGTACAGCTTCTCAATCTTGTGACGGTTCTGAAACAAACTGAACTGAGGTGAGAAGGAGTGTGTGGAGTTCAGGTTTGTAGGTGCCTCCAAATGGTGCTTGATGGTTGAGTGTAGAGCGAGACCGAGAGTCTTGGGCTGGTCTCCGGTGAGCGAGAATGCACTGAGCAACAGCTCGCCTCAGGAAGTGATGGATGCAAGAGGGTGGAGGAGAGTCATGAGGAGAGGGATTGCAATTCCTTCTAATTCCAACACTGGCGAGCATCACTTCGAGGGTCGAAAGCAGCCAGCAATGTATGGCCTACTGATGAGTCCCTCGCTGAAGTAGTGAGTTGGTTTGAGTGAGAGACATCTTTTGCCCAGACTTCTTGCCAGATGTGGAGTGATGATCAGGCAGAGTTGTAAATTCTGTCTGGAAGGCTGTGATGAGTGCTGTTGCAACGACAGCCTTCTCGTGTAGAACGAACGTGAAACGAGTTGAGGCAGCCAGGATGTGTTGAGCGCCGGAGCTACTGGTGCTCCCGGCGGTGAGCAGCTAATGACAGGTTTCAATCATTTGGAGTCAGCGTGCTTGGAACTTTCCAATGCACACGTTCTGTGGATTGTTTATCGTGACCTTCCAGTGTGATGTTCGTGCAGAGATCCATTGTGTGGGTAGCTTGAGAATTCGTCCACATGTGAGTAGTAGCAATGTTGAGCTGAGAAGAGAATAGATTGAATTTGATTGGCACGTCGTGCCAGATTCTACTGCAGTAGTGAGTGAGAGCTGTGCTTGAGGTTGTTGCATGGCGCTGCCTTGGTTTGGCGTACACCAATGAAGTGTGTGAATGCCTTTGATAAGCCCTCGAGTGTCGACACTTTGTGAGCTGTGGACGGTAAAGTGGTGGTAATGCAAAGTACCGTTGTCATGACGGGTTGATTGACATCCTAGAGGTTGGTGGGTTCCACTGTTGAGCCTCTGCAATCGTTGACCACGGAGACCATGAGTGCTTGCAAGCATGTGATTACCTCTACGATGTGGAGCCAGTGAGAAGTGATTGGGGATTGGATCACCCTTGGGATGAACGTAGCTCGTCCCAATTGAGCAGGATCAGTCACAATTCTTGCACTCGTTCTTACTTGAATTGTGACCAGTAATGGGATGCTGCGTGGATCTTTGCTTTGCTACCTTTGGAAAAGGGTGAGAGAATTGAGAAGAGCGATAACACAGAATTGGAAGGAGAATTGAAGCGATAGGTGAGATGGAGTATTGAACGAGAAGGCAAGATTGAACATTCAAATGGAAGCTGAGGATGTGAGGTTGAAGATGTGGGTGAGAGCTTCCTTGTGAACTGAATGTTCGATCGGGCTGCAGTCGAGTTAAGAGATGGGTAGAGCTCTCACAGGTAAGCCCAACACCTAAGGGTGGATGAATTCCACTTGAAGAGCTCGACACCGCTGGTGTCGTACTGGTGAACTCTTGAGAAATGTGCATTGAGACGCTGCCCGCGACGTGGTCGTTGTTGTGTCAACGGGGCTGACAGCTGTTGCGATATGCATTGTTTTTTGCTGAGAATGATTGAGTGGATTGTGTACCATGAATCGCCGTATTGATTCATGGACTCGATCCTCGAGGATCTTAGCCCCTTTCCTTGACACTTGAAGGTCGGACAGTTTACCTTGATGGGGCGCCCTGAAGTAAAATGGGCTTGAGAAGTTCTCTTCAAAATTCTTGATCGGTGGCAGCTTTGATGCAACTCGAGATTGAGCAGAGCTCAGGGGACGCAATGCCACTGATGACGATGGAACATGGTGATCACTGAGCGTTGAGAAGATTGGCGAGAAACATCATGGCGCAGGGGAGCTTCACGAATGAAGAGGTTGAGCAGTACAATGGAGCATTGACGGCACTGACAGTCGTGTGGCTTCCTGTGAGCAGGCGTACCTCTTCGAGGAGCGAGCCGTGAGCGTGTGTGTAAATTTTGCCAAGTATGGCGTAGTAAATATTGAAACGACCCACCTGGGTTTTGATGATTAGCTCGATGAGTCCTGCGCCATGAGTCCTGAAACCTGATGATGCCTCGTTGAGGTTGGTGAGATGGGAGCGAGCAGCGGCTGAGTTGAGTAGGTGGTGAGTGGTGAGTTTGAGCGTCGGAGAGGATTTGCCATTACTCCGGTCCTTATTCCTGGCCGTCTCTGGCTGGCACATGTTGCCGTTAGTGAGCATGGTCACTCCCTAGGTGTAGCATGGTGTGGTGAGCTTCGCAGCAGTGCTTGCATCGGAGACGCGATTTGCACCTGTCTGTGGAGTGCCGCCCACAGCAGTTGCGACAGAGAAGTTTCTCTGTAATGAGCTCTCGCCTTGAGTCCACAGTCATTTGGCGGAATTGCACGCACATCACTATGAAGTGAGATGCGCCACAGCAGTCGCAAGGGTACACTGTGCTCTGGACTGTGTGACGAGCTTGAGCACGAGCTTTGGGAATTGCTCCAGCAGGAGACGGTGAGCTTGAGCTGGCGATGGGAAGGGTTCTCGCATTGTCCTTTTCCAATGCATCGGCCTTGTTGAGTATGAAAGTCTCCAGCTGCTTCCAGTCTGGATATTCAGGAGACGACTCCAGTGAGATTTCCCACGCCTCCCTTGTCTTGTCGTCCAACTTGCTCCAGATCTGGTGAGTGAGCATGCATTCCTGCACGTCGGCACTACACATGGAGGAGATTTTGAGCTGAGTCTCCCTGGAAATCTCAACGAGCTTGCGCAGTGAGCCTGCGCTCGAGGAGGTGAGCGGTGAGATGGCCTGCAACCTCTCGAGTTGCTGCCTTATGGCTGCCTTCCGGTTAACGAATCGTGCAGCCAGCAGTTTCCACGCTTGCGTGAAGGTGAGCTTGGTATCGGCCAGCTCCGCCACTAGGTGAGCTGGACATTGGCGAGTACTCGACCGCAGGTACTTGAGCTTGATGTCATCTCTGAGATTGTGATGGTTGATAATGAGCTCAGTGAAGCGCTCGCTGAACTCCTTCCACAGCTTGAAGTCCCCTGTGAAAGCTGGCACGGTTATCGCAGGGAGGACCGACGGCTGCACCTGCGCTTCGGGGACCTCGGGGATCTGGTACGTTTGGAGCTCATCTCTGAGGCGACTGAGTTTTAATTTGAGCGTGAGAGTGAGCTTTGTTTCTTGAGCGTGCACGTCGGAGTCGAAATAGTGGTGATCAAGAAGAGCTGGAGGCCAATTCAACACCAGATAGTCATGCTCCTTGATGAATGCCTGGTGAAGCTCCTCCACCTGGTCCATGTAGACCCTCACCTCGTCGAGAGTGAGGTTAGGGGCGCAAGCAGGCAGGTCCGCCAGGAGGGCGCTGAGGGAGTTGAGTCGACTCACTTGCGTGCGATGTTTCAGGTTGAGATGAGTGGGCAAGTCATTGAGCATGAGTGAGGAGCCTGGATCGATCTTCTCCCCGGGTTGAGTGGTGAGCCCGCCTTCCTTCTCGTCAATGATCCGCATTGCCGATGTGAAGGCTGCCTTAAGGGCTGACTTTGCAGCGCCTGTAGCTTCGCGAATGCTGATTTCACTCATCACTGTTGCACAGGCCACTTGATTTTGAGCGTGAACTGCACTGTATTGCACCTCTACCGTCGATCCGGCTCGAAGGACCAATAAATGGTTGAGAAACGTGGAGGTTGAGCACGCCGGTGGAAAGTGAGGTTAGGGATCGACGGTGAAGAAGGGCTAACAATGTATTTTAATGCGCTTGTCTTTATTGTAAAGAGATAAAGCACTTTTGTAAACGGTGTTCAATCACAGACACTTTGATGAGCACGACAATTTTGATGAGAGTGAGAAATGCGCGATTTGTCGCCACGCGGTCGCTGACCGGGTGCGATGAGCACTACCGTGATTTGAGATGAGAATGAGATTGCGTGTGGGAAAGTTTACTGAGTGATTTTGTGAGCGGTAACAACGATGTTGAGTTTGCACTTGAGATGAGCACGGATGCGATAATGAGAGAAAAACGACAGTCGTGACCGACGCGTACTCTTGATCGCGTTGCTTGAACACAAGTGACGAGAGAAACCCAATCAAACTTCCGGTACGCGTCTTCTCGAACCTTCCGGCGGGTCGAGCGACGTGGGGAAATTTGATTGGGTGAGCGTCTTGTCGTTGACGGTTGATTGGGTGAGCGTATTGGCGATGATCTTTGATTGGCCGATCGATTCTCGATCGGCCGTGCGTTGCACTGCCCAGGAGGTGCTGCCATGATCTAGGGTGTGGCGATGAGAAGAAGTAATTGATTCTCAAACAGCAACGTATAAATAATTTTGTACGATGAGACTTTATTTGACGAAAAAGGGTAATTTTTTGAAAATTATTTGAAGCTCAAATAACTCTGGAAGTAGAAAACGAGAGACATGGGGAACATGTGCTAGAGTGCAGTAAGCAGGAGAGCATGATGCGAGGAGGTAGTCTTAAGGGAATATGGCACGAGAGCTGCGTCTAACGTCAGAGGTTAGAGCCTCGCCTGAACGTAGCAATAATGAAAGATAGAGAGGTCCGGGAGTGTAAGAAGGAAAGATGGATAAGATACAAAACCCGACACAATTTGAAGTGTCATTATTAGCGATATTACACTTAAATTTATTTGCAGAAATGAAGACACGTTTCGTTAAACTCCAGGTGGCAGGTTCGACGTGTGAGCGATGTACAACGTCGTTCGGCTCGGGTCTCGGGGGGCCTCAAGAATGTAGGCCTTCGATTAAAAAAATGATTTATGGTCGACGGATGAATTCCCGTCGAATAAACTCATTCATCCATGGCGGTTCAAATAAAAATTACTCTTTGTTATTTTTATTCGACGACAAATAAAGATAAAGTCTCTTTAACCGGTTAACAGGCAGGACGGCTTTATTTAGTATTCGTGCCCAAACTGGCAACATTGAAAAATTAAGTGAATCACAAAGTTATTCTATTTCATCATATATGATACAGAATTGGCAGATTTGGCCAGATTTTTTGTTGATCATATATAATACATTGCCAGTTAACCAGTTAATTTGATAGCTTATTTCAATATTGTATAATTTTATATTTTTTAAAATATGACAATTTATAGAGTTTGTAGACTTTTGGGTTCCACCATTTCACTTTTTCCTTTTTTGTTTGTCCAAATTCGCTTTCAAAATAACTCTTTTTTGACAGTTTTTGTCTGAGAGTCTATTACACTTTGGCGAGTTTGTAATGCTCGCATACGAAAATAGTCTTTCTACTGGTGCTGACGACGGTAATGGTGTATTATATAGGAAGAATATCTTCTTTACTACGGGATATTTGTCTAAGACTGTCCAATCTTTATTTGTCTCGTCGAAGAAATGTAATATCTGTAAAATAACAATATGCATGCGGCATTATATATTTATTAACTAGAAAAAATATATTTACTAATGAGGTAAAAATATACTGACCTGCAATGATGCTTTTGATGAATAGTTGATAACTTGGTTCGCTGGATTGTCGCCGAAATCGAAAATGTCTTCATGAGTCGAGGTTGTAGGCGTTCGTGTAATTGAAGACTCGCCGTTCTGTTTCATTTCCTGTACGATTTTTTGTTCGAAGAGATCCTGGAGCACCTTCCGATGATGTTCCGTGATGCACAGGAACCACCGGTTTTTAAAATGCGGATGTGATAAAGCGGCAAGCGCAACATTCAAAGCCTCCGGTGTTGTAAAATTCAAATAATTTAGAAATCTAATTTGTAAACTAGTAAGGAGGGATGCAATTACGGGTTCACAAAATTTCCCTGTCTTGTCTTTCAAAATGTTCAACTTCCGTTGTAGAGACAGCAAACAGGGTAATAATATTCCGTAAAAGACGTTGTTTTCACCTTGTAAAATGTCTATTGAACCCGCTATGTACACTGTAAATGTTCTTCTATGTATTGGAATTCATTGGCTTTTAAAATGTTCTTGATTTCCAAGACTTTCCCTATTTCTGCGATTTTGTCTTTACTCTCTAATATTTGTTTCAAAGAATCGTAGAGAGAATTTCACCTAGTCTCGCCAGGTCTACTTAACGTGTCGCCAAGTATTCTTTGTATTTCTTCTGCAGTTTTTGGCCTCATAGCGGCCTTCCACAGAACATTGCATTTTTCAATGGTTGCTGTGTGAATCTTGGATAACAATTTATTTTTACGGCTCGTGCGCATCATATCCGTTGTTATGCATAAATTTAATGTATGCGCGGTGCATCTAATGTGGCGTGGCAACACATGCTTCATAAATGGTGTTGACTAATTGTTTGCCTTAGGATAAGTAGATTTAATTTACGCGCCTTGTGGGGCCACATTGATGTATACGATATGGCAACATCGCGTACCTCAGCCTTATGTAATAAACGGTGATCGGAGGCTACCTCAGATTGCTCTAAGACAGTGAACGAACAAGTCGTATATTATTGATCCCCAAAAATTGTTTAAATAAAAAGCCAACAAATGGCTTGTGGACTAATGTAATATTCTCTTCTCTTTCTTCGTGTTCTTCTTGTTGTTCTTCTTCATCTTCTTCATCTTCTTCATCTTCTTCATCTTCTTCATCTTCTTCATCTTCTGCATCTTCTTCATCTTCGGTTGACGAATTCGACGAAACATTATTTACATCTTCTATTGTGACAGAAGATTCCTTGAGTCCAAACATCTTGAATGCCTTAACAAAGTTGCTAGCGTTATCGGTAATGGTGTCCACGATTTTATCGCTCGTCAGCCCAAATTCTGTATGTATATTCGTCAACATGGTCGTAATCCTATCGAAAGAATGAACACCGGCGAAGCGGCGACAAGCAAGCGCCGCTGATTTTCTTTCGTATTGTGACGAAATCCAATGCGCCGTCACACCAAAGAAACTTCTTCTTCTTGCAGACCAGATATCTGCTGTTGTGCACACAAATGAAATCTCGTTCAGTTCATTTTTAATATTGCACGTATTTTGCAAAAACAGTTTGTTCATGATACTCCCCACTGAACTTCGACTTATACTAGTAATTTTTTCATTAACTCCCAGGTTTTTTAGCATGCAGCGAAAGTAAATATCTTCTACTGACCTTAGGGGAATCATTGCACTAATTAGATAATTTGTGACATCCACTTCGAACTGATTGCGGGCGTTTCTATTTGCTTCTTTTTGGCCACGTCGACAATGTCGACATTCTTCCGAGTTCACAGTTCCCTTCCTTCTCTTTGATTCCGCAATATATTCCTCAAATTCTGCTTCATGTTTCCGCTTTAGGTGTGAGCGAAAATTTGACGATGACGTCAATTGTCCCTTTATTTCTACTGCTTTTGGCGAACAAATTTGACACAAGCCAACAAATATTTTTCTCATTCAACTTTTCTTGAATAATTTAAAAATATTTGCCGTTTACAATTGTAGGTAATTGTTTATTTACCGATGCAGATACTTCACTAGCCGATGTATTCACTTCACACACACTCATTTTTACGGATAATTATAATAATAAATATGACAATAATATAATATATAACTGATAACACAAATAACACAAATAACTGATAACTGATAACTTTAATGAATAGAATGGAAGATTTAAACATAACTAAGGAATTCTCAACGGTTTTAAATATTACGTATGTTCGGTTTTGCTCTCGGGGCTCGAGTGAGTCTTACAAGGACCATCGGTTTTACACCTTTTGTTGATTACAAAAATGGCGTAGTTTCTAAGAGCCAATCGCAAATTTATTAAATAGTTAGCTAAATTCATATTCGTTGATCCAATTCCTCCCGGTTATCGATTTTGACAAGAACAAGCGTTTAATAACATTGCGCTGGAATTATACACCCAGGAGAAGGGAGAAAGAAAATCAGCGGCGCTTGCTTGTCGCCGCTTCGCCGGTGTTCATTCATTCCATAGGATTACGACCATGTTGACTAGTATTCATACAGAATTTGGGCTGACGAGCGGTAAAATCGTGGCCACCATTACCGATAACGCTAGTAATTTTGTTAAAGCATTCAAAATGTTTGGACTCAACGAATCTTCTGTCACAGTAGAAGATGAAAATGATATTTCGTCGAATTCGTCAACCGAAGATGAAGAAGATGAGGAAGATGAAGAAGAACAACAACAAGAACACGAAGAAAGAGAAGAAAATATTACAATAGTCCACAAGCCATTTATGAAGCATGTGTTGCGTCGCCACATTAGATATACCGCGCATACATTAAATTTATGCATAACAACGGATATGATGCGCACGATCCGTAAAAATAAATTGTTATCCAAGATTCACACAGCAACAATTGAAAAATGCAATGTTCTGTGGAAGGCCGCTATGAGGCCAAAATCTGCAAAAGAAATACAAAGAATATTTGGCCACACGTTAAGTAGACCTGGCGAGACTAGGTGGAATTCTCTCTTTAAAACAAATATTAGAGAGTAGACACAAAATCGCCGAATTAGGAAAAGTCTTGGAAATCAAGAACATTTTAAAATCCAATGAATTCCTATACATAGAAGAACATTTACAGTGTACATCACCGATAGCGCGTTCAATAGACATTTTACAAGGTGAAAACAACGTCTTTTACGGAATATTATTACCCTGTTTGCTGTCTCTACAACGGAAGTTGAACATTTTGAAGGACAAGACATGGAAATTTTGTAACCCCTTAATTGCATCTCTCCTTACTAGTTTACAAACTAGATTTGTAAATTATTTGAATTTTGCAACAGCGGAGGCTTTGAATGTTGCGCTTGCAGATTTATCTTATTTTATAGATATTATTTCTTCGACGAGACAAATAAAGATTGGACAGTCTTAGACAAATATCCCGAAATAAAGAAGATCTTCTTTAAATATACCTAATACACCATTACCGTTTTGTATCTTATCCATCTTTCCTTCTTACACTCCCGGACCTCTCTATCTTTCATTATTGCTACGTTCAGGCGAGGCTCTAACCTCTGACGCTAGACGCAGCTCTCGTGCCATATTCCCTCAAGACTACCTCCTCGCATCATGCTCTCCTGCTTACCGCAGTCTAGCACACGTTCCTCATCTCTCTCGTTTTCTACTTCCAGAGTTATTTGAGCTTCAAATAATTTCAAAAAAAATTATCCCTATTCGTCGAATAAATTCTCATTGAACAAAATTATTTATTCGTTGCTCTTCGATTAAGATAACTTCAATTATTCGAGCCTCGAGTAACGAATAAAAATTATGTATCTTTTGTTCGTTAATTGAGATTTTTATTTAGATAAACTTTTGCCTAACTCTGCATCCAGGTATCCGTAGGATGAAACAGCTTGCACGACAGTATGTTTTTTGGCCTAAAATGGCGAATGACATCGAACGCATCGTGCGTCAGTGCGACGCGTGCGCGTCTACACAGAAGCTTCTAACGAAGGTGCCTCTAAGCCCGTGGCCAATGCCCACGAAGCCGTTGGAACGAGTTCATATAGACTACGCTGGTCCAATAGACGGCCAGTACATTCTTATTTTCATGGACGCATTTTCAAAATTTCCCGACGTGGCACTGACGCCTACAATCTCCGCGAAACGAACGTGTGACCTCTGCAGGGAATTCTTCAGCCGGTATGGGCCACCGAATATTCTCATTTCTGACCATGGAACACAGTTCACGTCCGGACTGTTCTCCGACCTCTGCAAGGAGGTGCATATTTCGCATCTATTCTCTCCGGTAAACCATCCCCAGTCTAATGGACAGGCTGAAAGGATGGTCGACACCATCAGGAGGGCCATCGCCAAGAATCCAGCTGATTGGAAGATGGAACTCTTCCGATTTCTTCATCCACACCGCTACACTCCATGCTCTTCTGCTCCAGACGGCAAATCACCTGCCGAACTGGTGTTTGGACGGCGGATGAAGTCACCTTTCGCCAAATTATTTCCACCTGCCTTGGAGGAAGGGGTGGACACGTCGTCACGCGATAGACAACGAGAAGGGATGGAGGCACAATTCAAGGCACACCATGGGGCGAGAAGAAGATACCTCATGATTGGGGATCGCGTGATGGTGGTACTTCAAAAAGGCAAAAGGGCTGCGGGGAACATCTCGAGGAAAATCTCGACAACGAGATACGCCATACTCCTAGACAACGGGAAGATTGTCGAATGACATGTCAACCACATCTGTAGGGGCGACTCGAATCCCTCATCGCCGCCTGATGGAGAAGAAGACGACTGGCTGTTTTTCGAGCCAACTCTGATTACAGGTCCAGCCAACATCGACCCGAACGACTGCCGAGACGCGGAAGGACCCGCAGCAGTCCCATCCCGGGAGGGCAATGGTTCCCATCACAGGGACCCGGAAACCACGGAGGACCATCGGACTCCGCGGAGAACCACTCGGGTTCGAGCACCGCCCAGTCCTGGACCCCAGCGCTGCTTCCTACGTCAGCTGGTGACTTACCTAACGAGGGGGGTGTTGGGTACGGCACGTTCCCCCACAGAGGACGCGCTGCGGGGCACGCAGCACGCCACCGGCAGCGCTATATAAAGTAATAAGCTATAATGATTCTGAAAACTTACATTTATACTTCGCACTAAGTCGATTAGCTTACCGGCAAAAAAATGTGTCGCTTTGAACAAGCACTTATTTACTGATTCTTAAATTTGAAACAATACGCCATCTTGTTTAAACTAATAACTGATATTTTGCAACAGTGCCATCTATGTGTGAAATGATACACTATATACTTTATATGAATTTCTTTTAACTTTTCGTGTGGCCGATCGGCAAAAAATAGTGACGCGCACTATATCTACTGTACATGGCGGAGTTATTGGGCGCGTTACAGATAGTCGAGGGGTACATAGCCTGACCACGAACTCAGTCACATGGGCGAAGGTGGGGTAAAACGGAACGCTTAACTTTGGAGGGTGATAACTTAAAATCGGGAGGAGAAAAAGACATGAGACCTCAACAGGAGTCTTCAGTGGACCTTAGACTATATGAAAATCATGGTCATCGATAAGAAAAATCTTTGGGAACGACGGAAAATGAAATTTACCGGAGGTATCGAAATCTTCGCCTCGCTCAAATGGTGGGGTAGAACGGAATACCCACTCGAAGACCGTGTAAACGTACAAAATCTTTATTTTTATGATTTAAAATGTATTAATTTATGTTAAAATCTATAAATATATGTTTTAGGTATAACTATTGCAAATAAAATATAACAAAAATATATATTATACATATAAGAGAAAATATTTTATTAGATAACGTGAAAATTGCGGATAATAATCAAATATAAATATAATATCGGAAAAGAAAGATAGATTAATACAGTTAGATTATTATTTTATGAACAATAATTACATACAAATTCATCATCTTCCTTCTCAGCACTGGTGCAGTCCTCATGGGCCCACCCTTTACATGTGATGCATTGTATCCAACTTTCTTCGTGTGTGGAATGAACAAAGAGTTCAGTACAAAATATGCATCGGTCCCTAAGAGATTTCTCTGAGGCTACATTCTTTTCAGGTTTCTTTTTTAAAGGTGGTTTCCCTTTTTTTCTGGTAACGGCTGTCTTTTTTTACTATTTTCGGCTTTATCATTTTCTTGTTTTTATTCAAGTTGTTTTCGAGCTCCAGCTTTTGCATATAGGTAGATGAAGTTAATATCACAGTTTTGCCCTTTCTTCTGTTCATTTTTTCTCTTTCCTATTTTTTTCCTGACGAACAGGCATTAGTATTGTTACGTTTTTGGTTTGGCATAATGCAACTTTACTGAACAGCAGGAATAACAGAACATTCAACAAGTATAACAAGGGTAATACAAGAACAGAGAACTGGATGTAATCGCTAAGGCAAGGGAATTCGTGTATCGATACGTCCGTTAGCAATGGCGGCTGACTCTCGAATGACAGCTTGACAGGTGATCGATGCGATCACTTTCTTCTCGCTGTCTCTTGTCTTCGTCGCGAGCACCAGCGGGCCATGGATCCAATCCATAGGGTGCTCGCAACAGTATTGTAGGTGTGCATGAAAATGATGAAGTCTGGGCACTATAGTCTCTGGAGGTTGAAGGTTCACCTTCCTCACACGTGAACGAGGCACTATAGTCTCTGGAGGTTGAAGGTCGACTGTGGTCAACAGGCCTATCAGTAGTCTGTGATGGAGCAAACATATAATCGGGGAACACTTCTCTATTAAATGGAAATATTCCAGTTTTCTTAAATCCTTCAATAGCTGTCTGCATTAGTGCGGCTCTTGAAAATGCTGCCCCGAATAATTTCGCTAACTCGTAAATTGTTACGCATCTTCTAGGATGTTGAATTAGCCATTTCCGCACCTCTTGTTCATAATAAACACTTATTGGCGCCATAAGTGACACATCCAGTGGTTACAACCGATGAGTGCAGTGGGGAGGGAAACATAACAGAATAACATAATTTTGTTGTGCAAGACGAAGTAGTTCTATGCTTTTGATATGAGACGCATGTCCATCCAGCAGTAAAAGCACCGGCTTCTGAGATGACGGATTGGAAAATTCAATAAATTTTTTAAACCAAATAATGACGCTCTCTTTTTGAATCCATCCACTTTCATGATATACAGCAAATGAACCGGGTGGGGCGTCATCTATCAATCTGGGGTTTTGCTTCTTTCGTGGGAACACAAACATACAAGGCAGGAACCTTCTACCAGCACTTATGCATATTTCTACTGTAACCAGAACACCTCTTTCGGATGACGATAAAGAGCCCACTTGCTTTTTCCCACGAAGGGCTAGCACTTTGGATAGTTTATTAGGTACTGTTGTTATGCCAGTTTCGTCCACGTTGTAGATGTCATTAGGTGACAATTTGTGCTTCTCATATATTGACCCTAACAGATTAAAGAAATTATTAACAGCTACTTGGGTGAAACCATTTGCACGTGCAAAAGATGTCTTCTCAGGCTGTCTTAATGAAAGTGCCGTATTCCTACGAAGAAATCCATACAGCCAGTCCTTTCCAGCAATATTGTACTGTACATTGCACCGATGAGGAATGTTATTTTTCTGTGCTAACTCAAATGCTAGTTTACGTAAGTCTATCAAAGTGACACCAAACATTCTCTGCTCTAAAAGTAATAGGTGCTTAACTAATTCTTGTTCTTGAGCATGTGTAAAACTAGTTCTGTAGCAGCCAAGAGTTTTCTTTGCAGCTTGTAGAGGTTGCAATTTTTTCTGTTGAGATTTCTCTATTTTTCTGTGCAGCGTAGTTAAAGGAATACTAAATGCTTGACTTCCTTTTCGAAGAGACATTTTCTTCTCTAAGACTGCCTCAATTGCCGCAGCTATGCTTTCTTCAGACCAATTCTGCTGTTCGGTTTTTCTTTGATACTTCCGTGGCATCTTGGAATTAATTGCCTGTGTAATTTCGAAGAAAAATGATAATGACGAATCAGGTTTGAGACGCGATGGAAATATCGAATGGAAAGTGCTCTAGGGAGGAGGGTCGAGTGAATTACGTCAATATTAATAATTTATATCTATTCCATGTACTAACTTACCTTGATTAACAATCGAACACTGCTATAAGGTATCGAAGTAAGTGCGAAATAAACACGTCCGGATTTATTTGAAACAAAGGACTGTTATCGTCATGGAAACCACGAATATTAGCTCGCCGCATCATTAACAGGTGGTAGTACCACACAGAGTCAAGTTACGCGATTTTTTTAAAAACATAAAATTGCACTAAAAAGTAAAAAATAATTGTTTTCCTTATTTAATCTACGACTCTCATATTTTTTAAGTCGGTGCCTCATCATTTGCACTGTGTAAATCTGGCGTCGATTTAAAAAATATGAGAGTCGTAGATTAAATAAGAAAAAAATATTTTTTACTTTTTAGTGCAATTTCATTCATTTGAAGTCGGTCTTAATTTTTTCTTAAATTTTTTCATATTTAAAGAAATAGAAGGGGCCGGAATCTCACGCTGGCTGGAATTACCCCGCTCTTCCCTACACGTGGATTTTTACATGAATATCAATACTTGCATGTAGGGCTGCCATCCGTCCGGGTTTCCCCAGATTTGTCCTCTCCGAGGACGTCCCACAGTGGCGAAAATGCCCGAAAACCTGGCCAAAAGTCCAAATACAACGATTTTAATTTGCCAAATATAATTAGTGTGTTACGTATGTGGAATTTTCCCATACGGCGCTCTCAACCATTTTTCGAGCTCGCGTCTGCGAAGGGAAAACGCCCTAAAAGCCTTTTTGTTTATCATATACCGCTAAGGGGGTCGTGATCTCGACCATCTGGATCATGACCATGGGAACGGGAGTGACACGACGACGACCCCGAAGGATTTCCTTATATGGAAATTCCTAACGAATCCCCACTCATTTTTGGACTATATAAACCCTTTGGTTTCAACCCTCGTTGGTTCAAAGCTATACAGTCACGCGTAGAGTCACGTCGTGTCACGCTCGTACAGAGTTGGTTATATTCAGTAAGATCGGGCTAAGGTCCTTCTCAGAATCAATAGTTAACCTCATAGAATCCGCGAGTTCGGTTTATATTCTATTTGGCATATTGTAATAGCCACTCTTACGCCCCGCATCGCCAGTGCGTCAACACCGTGCAACTAGTGGTAACTTACACACTTTATTTAATTATCTAATCGCGACACTTACATTTGTACAATAACTAATTATTGAATATACGAATGGTGTCCACGTGTAAATCGAGTCGATTCGTTCAACCCATCTTTTATCCAGCAATCCTTATAAAAATTGTAGCACTCACCCACTGATACAACTTTACCGCTCGAGTTGTATCAACTTTAATTAAGAGTTACGAGGCATTACTAACATTTCCTGCGACTCCCTGATTTCGCATCAGGTTCGTTCGCAACCCTTTATCCAAAACAAGGAATCTTTTCCAACCCAGTGGCTCCCCGATTTCGCATCAGGTTCGTCCACGAAAACCTCACCCTCCTACGGCTCCCTGATTTCGCGTCAGGTTCGTCCGTATCCTACAGCTCCCTGATTTCGCATCAGGTTCGTCTGTAAATCTACCAACTTCCGAACAGCTCCCTGGTTTCGCACCAGGTTCGTCTGTGAACTTTATCCTAGTGACTCCCCAATTTCGCATCGGGTTCGTTCACGACGTTTCACCCTCCTGCGGCTCCCTGATTTCGCATCAGGTTCGTTCGCGCTTGACTCTATTCCTAGAGGCTCCCTGATTTCGCATCAGGTTCGTCCTCACCGTCAATAATCCTAGCGGCTCCCTGATTTTGCATCAGGTTCCTCCGCGCACCTAACTAACAAACTCATAAACTATATTCCTTGGGAAATACCCCTCTCGCCGGCCTCTCGCGTTGCCGCAGCCCCGGCTCGTAACAAGTGCAATTCGTTTCTAATCTATCTGTGCACAATTTCCCGTTAATTGGAAATTTTTAATTGTAGCCCTTTTGATGATATATCAGTTCAAAGTTGCAGATCGAAATTTAACACGCTTCTTTAAGATTTATTTTCAGATTATCCAGTATACTTATCACAGTAAGTAGTATATATTATCATGTAGGATCACATGCACTATTTTTGTTTTAAATGCAGAGTCTCTGAAAGCTGTTATAAATGAGTACCGACAACATATACATTTTTTGTCTATTGTTAAGCAAAATGTTAATAATTCCGCGAAATGCTGCACCGTTCTTTTTTGCAAATTGAAACTGAAGGTATGCATAATAAGGCGCCGTTGTAGAATTTTGCACCTTTTTGCCATTTTGGCAAATATCAGCGTTTATGTACACACTGGCACGAGTATAACTCTCGCTCAGTTTAGTCTTTACATATCCGCGAGTGTTACTACTTGTTTTAATGTTTTAAAAGGGATCGCTGTCAGTTAATATACAATTCTAGTGTTAATTTTTTATTTTCCAATCCGTTGTGCGCATAAATGTAGTTCTCCGCTTTAATTTACATGCTTATTTAACGCGCAACGTACTTACGATACGGTGTTGTATGCCAACGTTATTCAAATTTCTTTCTCTATACCTACATATTATTAGTCATCGCGTTACTTTTCCAGATACCGTAAAATGGGGGAACATTGGCAGGTTTTTAAAACATTTTGATATATAATGTAAAAATTATCATGTTTACATTTGCTTTAAGCATTCTATCATAACATTGCATCTTTTGTGATTGTACTACAAGTTTCAAAATGCATAAAATTTTTGTCCTTACCTTCTTTAATACATGTTAAAAACGTTAGTGTACCGGGGTAACATTGGCACATCGTGTAGATAGCATAAACGGGTTAAGTTTCACTAATCTGAGATCAGTAAACTTAAATTTGTTTATTTTATTTTATTTTTTACATCTTAAGTAAAATCAACTCGTAACGTTAGGACATCATTTAAATAGCATTAACAGGTTAAGTTTTACTAATTTGACGTAAAACAATGTAATTTCGGCGTATGCCAATGTTACCCCGTGCTGCCTGTGTTCCCCCATTTTACGGTAGCAATAGTAAACGTCCTTGAACCTTAATCTCTATGTCTCATCCCTTGCCGACCGTTAAACTCAGGATAACCCCCACTTTCCAGTTTACTGAAAACCGTACTTATACATATATGACACGCAATTCTTCCCTAAGCAGCACTTTAGTCCGAACAGTCTGGACACATAATCTAGTTCTGAGTCTACTATAAGTAATTCTGTAATTCGTCTAGTTTCCGTTATATGCATTAAGTTATTATTAAATAAAATAAAAGAAATAGTAAGACACGTAATTAGGGCTGCCATCCGTCCGGGTTTTTCGATGCTGTTCGCTCGCTTAAGGTTTAGACATACTTTACAGTTACACGAGATCACCGCGCCGATACTGTGGTAAGAAGAAGAGATGGCTACACTGTATCATCGCGCAACTGATAAGTCATAAATAAATTCCTACTTTGTGCAACTATATTTTACATATCTTTCTTGATTACGGTCACAGTCTATATTTTACAGAAATTGTTGTCTTGGGATAGCGTACCTAATACATACATATAAGAAATAGTTAAAAGTGTCCGGGTTTCAAGTGTAAATATCCGGGGTTTTAATGCTCTCTGTCCGGGGTTTGTGATTTTACAGATGGCAGCCCTAGTCGCAATAGGACTTCCGGGGTTTTTATAAATGTCTATAATTAGACTATGTTTATGAATCATGCATGAAATATGGGTCGCAATAAGGCTTCCAGAATTTAGTTTAGGCTATTGATACGGAGATACTCAACCCATTAGGTGGCTTTTAGGCGTTTTGATGGGAAAGGAGTGAGAATGGCTTTGACTTGGTAAGTGGTAATGAGGGGGTGAGACGAGGTCTCGAATTAAGTGGTTTTGGGACGAGAGAGTTGTTTGAATTCAGATATTAGGGAGGATTTCGCGCCTCGTAGGGCGAATAGTCGAAGGAGTTTGTAACTGACCACCTTGAGATGGGGACCGTTAAGGTACATCGCCAAGGTGATCAGTGATTGGGGAATAAAAGGGGTAAGACTTGAGTTGAGGGATTTTGATGGAGTTGTTTTGAGATTTATGAGGAAACTTTAGAATGACACCGCGGAAAATTTAGTGGGACATCACAGTTGACTTCGTAGTTTTTTCTTATACAACACCCGCTAATTCCTTAAGATCGAAGCTGAAAATCTGAGCACTGAATTGATTTGTGGCCAATAAAGGAATGTCAAGTATAAAAAGTGACAGAGGAATCAGTGTTCGAACGGAGAACGAGAATACAATTGGAATTAGCAAAGTTGATTTCACAATCTTTGCGTGAGAAGTTTTTTTAATGTTTTTCGTGAATTAAAGGTACAATTGGAATTAGCAAAGATGGTTTCACAATCTTTGCATGTGAACTTTTTTCGTGAATTACAAAATTAATCGACAAAATTAATCATACGATTATGAAACTATTGTGATGAAAATGGCTACATTATTAAAGAAATTAATTGTAAAAATACAGTTGCTCCACAACCGATATCAATATGTAATAAAAAATATAAATTACTTAGTTCCGTATTTCATAATAGTCTTCATCCTGAGAGTGGATCATATTCTTGTATTCTTTTTTTGCAACGTCAAAAATGAAAAGAAATCATACTTTTTAAACGATTTTTCTAGCTTCGATTCTCTGTTTGCTTGTTGTATGTTTACTTCATATCTGAAAACTCGAATTTAACCCAACACTTGGAAAGTTATGATTAAGTGCAATTAAGGGAAGAGGACACTGAAAAAATCGCGATTTTCGACCATTTCTAAGATTTTTTTTTTTTGCATTTTTGGCAAGTTTGAACCCTTGTTCAACCGTACACAACATGGTTTGACACATAGTGTTGTCTTTCTACCAGAAAAACCTATTTCTCCAAAACGTTGCGAAAGAGCCGAAAACCAAAACCTTGGTTTTTCGGTATATTTCTCTATTATTTAGCTCTTCGAGTATGTTCAATCGCTGGCTAGTGTTTTGGGAAATCCAAATTAACTGCATGGACTTGACATTGTTTATTTTCTTCAATGGCCAAAATGCGTTTCATGATTCTAAAACGCATTCGACTGCGCCTACTAAACTACGAACGCTTTCTTACAAAGTACAGTATGTGACGGAGGTCGTGGTCAGGTTGCGTATCTCTCGGCTATCTGTAACGCGGCCAATATGTAACTCCGCCATGTACAATAGGTAACTCTCTAAGCGGGCCCAAAAGGGTCAGTGGTTGCCGACAGAGGTAAGTCTCTTCGGGCGCTAGACACTATATTTTTTTAAATCTTTCAAAACTTCGGTTTACGTGAAAATACAGAGTGAGATTTTACGGTGCAGTGAACTTAGCTTATATAAAACGAGTGAAATGGACCTCATTAGAAGAAAATATCGCAAGAGTAGGAGTAGAATGAAGCATGCTATTATTATAGGTTATAGAGCGATTTGTAGAAAACATGTATATTTTATCAATTTGATATTTTCTGTCGGGTTGCAAAAGTTATTTCTAATGTTACAAAAATGCTATTGTAAAAAATATGCCAAATGTAAAGGCCATGGAATATGCTGTGATGGCTATTTTAGATCACTGTAGCTCTATAGACAGCAAACCTAACCATGCCAGATGTACTAAAGGCAAGCAATCGTGGTACTTTTACAATTGAGCAAAAAGTATTAGACTAAAACCAATGAGCCACACACACATGTCACTCAAGCTGTCTGAAGATGTGGCCACCAAAGTGAAAACCCGATACGAAAGACTGTCAAATGAAAATTTGATGGCAAGGTGCTGTAAGGGAGGCACTGAAAATGCAAATTAATCTCTCCATTCAAAAGTGTGGAGATCCTGCCCGAAGACAACATTTGTATCACAGGCAAGACTTGAAGTACCTGTGGCATGCGTTGTTTCAGAATTTAATATGGGTTGTGTACGCTCATTGACAGTGAGGAAACAAACAGCTGGGAAAGTTGTATCTGAAACAGCTATGAGTATAGCTAGAGACAGAGACAACAGAAGAGAAACCTGCAGTACACAACAGCAATCCACTACAAGAAAGCGCTTTAAGAAGAAACAAAACACAAAGAAAATTGCTGTTGATAGGAAAAGACGCAAGATTGATGAGAATGTGTATCAACCAGGTGGATTTTAGACTATACAAAAAGGGAAGTAGTCTGGAATTTACTCTTTAGATTTAAAATGCATTTATCTCAAAACTTACTTTTTTAATATATTTAATGTTCCTTGCACAAAACTGTTGGTCCGATTCTCTTACAGCTTGGCGTGCTTCAAGAGTGACATGAAACCAAAAAGATTGTGTATCGGCATGAAGAAATCTGCAAAACTCTTTGCGCTGCGCTTGCTTTTCCTCAAAATTTTGATGAAATTTTGCATTTTTGCTATTTAATCAATTCAATCATTTTTAGCTTAAAAAGTATGAGACATAGAAACTTCTCGATACACAATTTTTTACTTCACTATGGACCCTTCTTCGCTGTAAATCCTGGAGGCTGTGGCATCACACACTTTGCACAAGAAGATTTTTGAAGTTATGCTTGATTTTTGTAACGTAATGTAAATTCTATGACAACCAGTGATTAAAACTGTGTTCCCACTGGCATAAGGCCTTTACTTCAAACCTACTTCCTTCCCTTAAAAGGAATTCCGCATGTCTCAAATATTTTCGGATTTCCAAATTTCAGTGACCTCTTCCCTTAAGTGACAGCAAAGTGACATTTATTGGATAAATTCTGCTTTCGAATCGCGACACCTACTGGCGTCAAGTGGAGGAGGAAAACGTGACGTCACGAATACTCGCAATCCTAAAAGTATCATTTTGATAACTATTAATTCAGAATAAATCTTGTATCTTTTAGAAAAACAGCTTGATACATTATGTAAAAGGACAAATGGGTTCGAAAAAAAAATTATTCGCTTAATCATGTTAAAACACCGGGACTATGTCATAAAATAAGATAATAAGGCCAAAATAGCTGCGGGGACCTGTCAATTTGGCTATCTTTTGTGTATAGAGACATGGTCGCTCAGTGTGCCTATGGATGGAGGGGGAAGGGCGGAATTAGCTTTCAGACACGACCGCGTCTATTGATTCCTTTCGGGCAGGGGTACTGATAATAATCGAACTTGCCCCCACTTCGCGCAGATCAATTACACGGTGGGTAGTCGGGTCACACACTGCACTAATGATACAGAGTAAATTTGGAGCAACGCCCGTCAAGGAGATGCGACCTGTACACCGTGGCGAGGACAGACGTTCGCATTGCCTCACCCGATTTTTATGGCTTTTTTCGGAAAAAGGTATGCATCCTAGGCCCAACGTAGCGAATTGAGGTCGCGCCCCCCGCAGTCGCGGGTGAAATATCTCTTACAGCGTATTCAGAAATTCTTTCCTTCATGGTATCGAAAGGGAAGTGACGCCAATGGATTCCTTATGTTTTTCTGATGAAAAGCGTACCAAATATCATGCAAATCGGACTACTTTGACACATGCTATTTGTATTCCCTATGTACAAGTTGTCCAATTTACACGACATTTGGCATGATTTTCATCGGAAAACCCCAAGGAATCTATCGGCGATACTTCCATATCCATACGATAAAGAATTAAGAATTATTTTACTTCCTAAACAGATACAGAGTAATTCTGGAGGCACACCCGTCATCCCGTGGCGAGGACAACACCCCGCAGTGTGCAATTTCAAATTATCCAGAACCAACAACCGTAGTTTAGATCGTTAGTGTGTTAAGAATGGTGTACGCACAGTAGGGTGTATCGAAAAAACCAAAAGTGGTTGTAGCGATTGAGCCTAGTGCGGAAAAGTTGTGGGTTGCCATTACTAAAACATGTATAAAATTTGAACTTAATCAGTTAGTATCATCTGTTCTGTCAAGAGCCTCACATTTCAAAATTTTGCTGAAATAATTGAAAAATATCCAATTTATCGCCAATAGTGTCACGCTACTGCCACTGTGTATGTGTTAAGTTCGTATTGACATTGCTTCGGACGCAATACGACCGCCAGGTGGCGACTGGGCCGAGCGCTTCGCGCAGGTGGGAACACCAGTAGATAAATATAAGAAGCCCGGGCAACGCCGGGTTTTTTCTTAAGCGGGTACTTTACCTTTTTTCGGAGATCCCAAGGATTTTAGCAACAATCTTCCAACACATGAAGATGTTCTCAGATGTCGTGCCTATCAGATGCGATATCTTGGACAGGAGTCAGAAGGGAGACTCTCTTGCTTCCAGGAAATCGGGCCGACTTCCTGGAGCTCACTTTGCTCTGTACGCGTGCTACTTGTCGACGAGCCGTCTTAGAAGTATCACTGCTTCGCTTATCATTACTTTGTCTTTTCTAACTGGAGAATCGGGCCGATTCCACGTGCTACGCGCTTTGCTTTATCGGTTCGATTTCGTAATGATTCCATGCGTTTGATATCACTTATCAATGTAGTTTCTCTTTTTACCAACGTTCCCATCGATCTAGCCTTACAGGTGTTATATCTTCGCTGGAGTGAAATTGAACAACATACACGAATAAATAGAGATGATTTTCTCCAGGCAGTTAAATTTGTGCTGGAAGCCAATGTTTTTTCGTCTGACGGGGTGTACTATAAGCAAGTTTTTGGAACAGCCATGGGTTCTCCAATTTCCCCAGTCATCGCCAATTTAGTGATGGAAAGGTTAGAGAGTGTTGCTCTTTCAAAGGTACCGTTTGAACTTTGCTTTTATAAAAGATATGTTGATGACATTATTATGTGTATTAACTTGGAAGATTTACAAACATTACTAAATGCGTTTAACGGTTTTCATAACAGACTCCAATTCACATATGAGATTGAAAACGATTCTTGTCTAAGTTTTCTTGATATGTTAGTTATCAGAAAAAACAATAAGTTAATTACGAATCAGTCACTCTCCAACCGACCTGTGTTCCGGACGCCGAATACGTTACGGAATTTTTAAAAGTAAACGCAGTTTTCTCTGATAGAATTATTTCCTTGATAATGGTCTCAATATTGACCGAAACGTCGGAAATTATATCATAAAATTTGCAAATACCTTTTAGTCAATTTTTTTTTTTTTTTTTTTTTGATTTACTTGGTGGAAATCCCCACGGATACCCCCCGCCCGCCCCCGCGGGGGGTTATGTGGGACTCGAACCCACTAAAACCACCAAGGTGATCTACCTCGCGCGCCTGAGGGGAGGGATTTGGATGCGAGATCAAGCTAGCGATACGTTCGCTACCCTCCCCCCCTGCGCTTCGTGCAGTACCGCGCGAGGTCCCCTAAAAAACGGGGTCGTCCCTGGGGGAGTATCACAACCTCCCCCAGCAATGGTCTCCGGGACCGGCGACGCGCGACGGATCACGCGCCCGCGTCGCCTCTTCCGGGGTCGTTGCTGCTAGGGCGAGTGGTGTCCCCCGACACCCCCGCCCCGCGACCCCGCGATCGAACTCCTACCCGGCCGCTTCCCGCGATTAACGGTACGATCGCGGCCGGGCCGGGGCGCTGACGGCCTTCGGGGCCGCCCATGCCGCCCGACGTCGGTCGGACGGCTGGCTAGAACGCCTACGGGGCGGCCCGACACCGGCCGCCCGTCGCGCCCCGAGAGCTCGATCGCTCTACGGGGAGCGGTCTAAACCACCGCTCCCCCAGGGGGGGGGCCCCTTAACTTGGACCCCCCGTTTATCCACCCCCTGCGACACCGCCTCGCCGCGCAGTCAGCGGCGGCCCTTGTCAACCGCAGCCGCCGCACCTCCTTCCCTCCGCCCGCTAGCACGGGCCCCCCTCTCTCACAGAGGGGGCGCACCGGGCATAACGGCCGCGCCCTTTGCGCGGCGCGGCCCCTGCCCTCTCCCCCATTATCGGGGGGGAGCGGCACGACACGGCCCGGGGGCCTGGCGGTAACAACCACCGGGGGAGCGGGGCGACCTACGCAACTAAGTCGCCGCCCGACCTCCCCCAACCCCGGGTCATCTTCTGCCGCGCCGTCTCGCCCGACCCGCGTTACCGGGGCGAAGACCCGCCCTCTCGCGGTCCCTCTCCGCCTCCTCCTTCTCCGTCATTATGACCTCGGAGAAGGAGGCAACCGCCTCCCAACAGCCCCGATCCTCCGCCATGCGACGCACGACCGTCGCCAGCGAGAGGTCGGGGCCCAGCTGCAGCCGCAGGACTCGGCGGTCGTCCTGCCACTCCGGGGCTTTTAGTCAATTGACCGAACCTACACGCCGATAACATTGATTCTTTAAATTAAAATTTTTTTCGGTCGAAAATTTGTAACATTTTACATTACCTGTACGTCACTAATAGTGACTCACTATCCAGAATAATCATTTTTGAGTGGCAAACACTGCAAGTCCAGTTTTTAATCAACTCTTGAATTGTCGAGCTGTGCCCTATATAAAATTCATCCTGTACTGCAGAAACAGATTTTTCTTCATTATTTCTGAAGTACTCCAGTTTCTTAGTACTAGTCGCCTTCTTTTCCCCATTATCGAAATGAGCACTAGATGAACAATCTGTTACAGTTTGTTTAGTTTCTCTGTTCCCCGCGAGAGGGCAGAACGAAGTATTGCACTTGTAAGATTATTGTACTGTTACGTGTTGTAGCGGGGATTTCGAAGTCAGGATGCGGATGGGTTCGCTGCCCGTGGAGCGCTAATGCGCTATGCTCACGTTCGCCTTTGGTGTCGGCCTCCAGCTTCTTCCAGTGACAATTAGGTTGAATAAATTGACTCAGACTTATTCGGGTTCTAACTTGGATTTGCGTTTATATATATTTTTCAATGTAGGACAAATTAAAGAATACGTCTAACCGACTTGGACGTTGATCAACGAATCAAAGTACAAAGATGTCGTCGTTCAGAAGAAGGATGTAACATGCTATTGTTAATACAGATATCCAATTACACAAATAGTTTCTTAATGAATTATTTTACAATTTATTTGATTGTTTCTTAGTTTACTAAGAACGAGCGTTTCACGTGGTATCGGTGATTTAGTAACGAAGCAACCGAAATCAATATTAATTAGCGAGCGTCTCTAACTAGTATTCGCTGGAATGACTTGCTCATAGTTTCAGTTGCTTCGTTTAACAATTTGAATTTGGCGCGTCTTAACTTGGTTATGTAGAGCCTTCTAATATTAAGCTCTTTCCACATGTTCCCACGCGGTACCGTAACAGTACCAAAAAGAACGTTTATTTTTGTATCAGTTTATTACTTTAATTATACACCTTTATATAAGTTCCTTATACCAGTACGCCTTTTAGTATTATTTAATCAGAAACCCAACAGGTTATGGGCCCAGAAGTTGATATAAGGACTGAAAAGTAATACGAGGTGTTGTAAGGTTAAGCGACCACTTGTTTGAGAAGTCGATCTGATAGACGTTAAAGACGAAGACAACTGCAGTACAGGTATTTCCACAGTTATTAGCAGAAAATTTTAACAATTGGAAATTTCGTGTAAAG
Organism: Andrena dorsata; assembly: GCA_929108735.1. Classification (NCBI taxonomy): domain Eukaryota; kingdom Metazoa; phylum Arthropoda; class Insecta; order Hymenoptera; family Andrenidae; genus Andrena; species Andrena dorsata. Next base: position 4,404,319 of record OV815487.1, read on the forward strand.
TGCTTGTTGGGAGAAAAGCAATTAGAGGATACACTGACTATCGAGTTAGCGGCGGATGCAGGGAATGAAAGTACAAGAGATTTTACTTTAAAAGATGCAAAAGCGAAGTCTATTATAGTAGAGTGTATCACTGATAAGCACTTGGTTTAGTTAAGGATGCATCGACTGCGAAAGAAATGATGAGGATCCTTGAAAACGTATTTGAGAGGAAAAGTACATTCTCTAAGTTGCATCTTAAAAGGAAACTGTTGTCGTTAAAGTGTGGTCAAAATGAAAAGTTAGAGGATTTCTTTTTGAAATATGATACAATAATCAGACTTGGTAAATGTGGACTCGAAAATGGATGAATCTGATAAGATATGTCATTTGGTATTGGCCATGCATGAGAAGTACAATGCAGTGATCACAGCAATTGAGACAGTTAACGATAAGCAGATGACTTTAGAGTTTGTCAAGTCGAGATTGTTAGACGAAGAATTAAAAACGATGAGTAGGGCCACAAATGTAGATAAGGGCAATGACGAGATAACGTTCAAAGTTTTCCCATTCGTTTGTTGTAAATGTGGTAAAATCGGTCATAAAATAAGTGATAAAAACAAATAATAATAAAAAGCCAGAGAAAAATACTGGACAGGTGCAAAACAAAGGATTTAAACAAAAGAAAACAGAAGCAACTAATTATGCAGACGGGGCAGAAATCTCGTTTATAGCATTAAACAGCAGTATTAAAAGTGAAGAAGATAAAGTTATCAAATTCATATTGGACTCAGGGGCCACCGAACATTTGGTAATGTCAAGTGTGGAGAAATATATGTGCAATGTGAAACCATTGGAAAATGAGATAACTGTTCATATTGCAAATGGTGATAGTATGAGGGCAATAAAAAGAGGAGACATTAAAGGGATTCAGAAGGGCCACAAAATAAAGGTAAACGCATTGATAGTAGAGGGATTGAATCATAATCTGCTTTCAGTAAGAAAATTACCACTAAAGGACCATAGAGTGACATTTAAAAACACAGGTGCAGTCATATCAGGCAGTAACTTTCAGTTTTTCTGTCGGAAAGAAGAAAACTTATATATTTTAAAACAGAAATTGGATGAGGAGAAGATAATAAATGGTTTAGAAGTCAGCCATACACAGCAATCAGAATTGTGGCACAGAAGACTAGGCCATTTGAACAGGAATGGAATGAAGATTCTGGGTTTGCCAGTTAACGATAGCAAGTGTCCCATATGTATTGAAGGTAAGGCAGCCAGACCAGGATTTCAAGAATGTAGAAAACAAACAAAGTAGATAGGAGAATTGATTCACTCGGACATAGCTGGACCAATAAATCCAAGTATCATTGAGGGACAAAGATATTTCCAAGTGATAGTTGACGACTATTCATATTTTACAATGGTATACCTATTAAAGAACAAAAGTGAAGCAGAAGAAAATCTAAGGGATTACATAAGAGAACTGGAAACTCAACATGGTGTAAAAACAAAAAACATAAGAGTAGATAATGGAGGAGAATTGACATCAGAGTCATTTAAGAATTTTTGTAGGTCTAGGGGGATAATAATCCAATACACGTATACATATACTCCACAGCAGAATGGTAAATCGGAAAGGATGAACCGTACATTGATGGATAAAACAAGGACAAAATTTATTGAAACGAATCTACCCAAATATTTATGGGGAAAAGCAATTCGATGTTCGGCATTTGAGCTGAATAGATGTCCAACTAAGGTTAATTTAAACGAAGTACCAGCTAAAATTTGGTACAGTAAGACTGATTTATCAAAGTTAAAAGTATTTGGGAGCTATGCGTGGAGAATCCAGTACTAAGACAGGGTAAATTGGATCCTCGGGCAAGAGAGGAAATAATGGTAGGGTATAGTGGAAATGGCTATAGACTATGGGATCCTGCAGAAAACAGAATTGTGACATCAAGGGACATTATTTTAGAAGATAACGATTTTTCATAACGATTTGGATATTACTAATAGCTTTGCGTCCTTCTTTCAATCGGTATATGTACGCGATATTCCATGCAGTCAATCGTTCAATTTTAATCATGATATTGATGTCTCTGACTTGTCCATTAGTAGTGGTGAAGTTTTTCATAAAATTTCCTATCTTGATGTCAACAAAGGACCGGGTGATGACACTATTCCACCGATCTTTTTTAAATCGTGCAAATTTATCATAGCCAGGATCTTGTGCATTATTTTCAATATATCGTTGAGATCTGGAGTTTTTCCGTCGAAGTGGAAAGGCAGTATCGTATCGCCTATTTTCAAGGCAAATGATAAGTCTGATATTACGAATTACAGGCTAGTTAGTATCTTAAATGTCATGCCTCGTGTTTTCGAGAGTATTATTACGGATAAGCTGTCAGCTCTTACTAAGAATATTATTATTAAAGAGCAACATGGTTTTGTTTCGGGTCGCTCGACTACCACGAATCTAATGTTATACCATCATTATATTGTAAATGAACTTGAGCGTGGTTATCAAGTTGACTCTATCTATACTGACTTTCGTAAAGCTTTTGACACCGTCAAACACTCGGTCCTTTTGCGAAAACTAAATGCTATTGGTATCCGAGGCAATTTACTTGGTTGGTTATCAAGTTACTTAGCAAATAGATACCAAAAGGTCAAGTTTAAACGCAACTTCTCGAGGACTTATAAAGTTACTTCAGGTGTACCTTCCAGCATTGTTTTTTCCTGCTCTACGCAGATGACCTGAAGATATTTAAAAGAATTGCGATTGACGAGGATGTAAATCTTGTACAGGGCGATCTTAATAGGCTGTGTGACTGGTGTAGGGATAATGAAATGACACTGAATGTTTCCAAGTGTCACGTTTTACATTTTTCTCGTAAAAAATGCTTGTAACAAACTGAGTATACACTTAATGGTGCCTTAGTTGACTCTATCGCTAGTATTCGTGACCTTGGAGTTACCTTCGGTTCTTCGTTGTCTTTTTCCCAGCACTACTATAATGTAAGAAATCAAGCGGCTAGAATGCTTGGGTTCATCACGCGTGCATCGGCAGATTTCGTTAATCCTAGTACCTTAATCACCCTGTACAATGCATTAGTCGTCCCTCACTTACTGTATGCGTCTCCTGTTTGGAATCCCTATCAGGATAAATATATTACGTTATTGGAACGCGTTCAGCATAAATTCTTACGACTGCTGGCTTTTAAACTCGGCACTCCGATGTCTCGACTATGCCACGAATATAGTTATATTCTGGAGGCCAGCGGTCTTCTTACATTGGAACATCGTCGTTGTCTATCTGATCTTACTTGCCTTTTTGGTATTATTAATGGCTACACCGACTCTGCGGACATTTTAGCTCTCGTCAACTTTTATGCGCCTATTGTTTCTATTAGGTCACCTTCTCTTTTTTTACATATCGCCACACAACACTTCGTATGGGATGAACAACTCCATTAATAGAATATGTAAATTAGCGAATCTGTATAGTGCACATGTCGATTTTTTTAGTGGTACGTTGGACACCTTTAAATATCGTTTGCGGGCTTTGGCTCGCTCGAACGTCTATGTACACGCCCGTTAATTCTTATCCTAAACATGATTGTATGTATGTATAGTTTATTGTCCCCCTCACGGTTACAATCTTTCTTACAATCATTCCTTCCCCTAACCCTCCTTTACCGCTTATTCCTAACCTTACATTCTATCTTACTCTATAGCCTTATTCTATTTTTTATCTCTAATCTTAAATCTACTCGCTATTTACAATATTTACATACGCGCCTTCTTTCCACTTTCTTTCCGCTCCTTCTATCCGCGTTCACGAGAGAGAGAGAGAGAGATATCACTTCGCATCCCGCCTTTCGGCTTCTAGGCTTTCTTCTCCCGTCCCTGCCTTCCCCTTTACCTACCCCTACCCTCCACCTTCTACGTCTTGGGCTTCCGTTCCCCCTTTCTCCCCCTCCTCGCTCCTCCTTTGCATTCCTCTTACTCTCTTCCCTTCTTCTCTCTTACCCACTTTCTCTCCTTTCACTCCCACTCATCTCATCTCTCTTCCCCTTTCTCCTGTCCTCAATCTCTCTCATCCACCCCTCCCCCTCCCCCTCCTCCCCCAGAATCCTTCTCACATTCTCCTGCCAACCCCCGCAGTCTTTCATCCTTCTCTCACACCGCTCCCACACATGCTCCCACGTCTCTTCTTCACTCCTGCACACTCTGCATTCCCTCCTCTCTTCTGTTTCCCAGTGCCGCCCTTCCCTTACTTCATTTCCTAACCTAAACCTAATCACCCTCTTCCATCTGCTTTCCCCCCAGCCTTTTTGCAGGTATCCCGGAATTCCCTCCCCCTTTACCATCCCATACCACCTGTTCACCCTTGACTCGCGGATCCCCTCCCACCTCTCTTCCCTCTGCTGTTCCCTGTCCTTCTCCTCTATCTCCTCCCACTCCGTGTCTCCACTCACTCCCCACCTGTACCTGAACCCTTTCCTTTCTTTCTCCCATCCTGACTTCTCTCTATCGGCCCGTTCCCTCTCCTCCATTTCCCCCCAACACCTCCTTGCTAATTCTCCCGCCCGCCCTTCCCTCAGCTTCCCCTCAAACCTCCACGCCCTTTTTCCTGCCCTCGTCCTCCATTTATCCCTTTGCACCTCCTCCTTCACCATATACCCCGGCGTCCACCAGTCTACCCCCATTGTCCACCTTATGCTCCTTTCCTGCCACTTTTCTATCCTTTCCCTTTTCTATCTTTTCCCTCTCTTTCCACCCCCAGATTTCCGCTCCGAACCCCAACACTGGCCATACTAATAAATCCACCAGCCTCAGCCTCCTGGCCCAGTTGTCCTTAAACCTCCTCTTCCCTTTCTCCCATACCTGCCTCATAACCGTCATCGCCTTTCTTATCCTGTCTCTCACCTGCGCTTCCTGCCCTCCGTTTCTCTGTAACACATACCCTAGATACTTCATCTCCTTTACCTCCTCCAACCTCTCCCCTTTCCAAAACCACCATGCCTTCTTCATCCTCCCTCCCCCTTTCCTGAACCGCATTACCTTCGTCTTTCCTACCTTCAGCTCCAGCTTTTTCCTCTCCAGATACCCTTCTAATCCCGCCAGCATCTCTCTCATCCCCTCTTCGTCCTCTGCCATCAACACCATGTCATCCGCGTAAGCTAACGTGTACACCTTATTTCCCCCTAACTTCACCCCTCCCCAACCTCTTCTCCTAAACACCTCCTCGAAATCCGCGATTACTACGTTGAACAGCATCGGGCTCAGAGGGCTCCCTTGCCTTACCCCCCTTGCTGTCCAGAAAGCCTCTCCGAGCTCTTTCCCCCTCCTTACTCTGCTCTTCGTCTCCCTATACATCTCCTCTATCCTTTCCCTTAGCCCTTCCCGTATCCCCCTTTCTTGCATCGCTTCCCCTAACACCCGCCTGTCTACCGAATCAAACGCGGCTTTGAGATCCACAAACATAGCCACCATTCTCCCTCCCTTCTTCGCCAATTGCCTGTTTATCACGTAGTTTAACACGTATATGTTATCCACCACCCCCATCCCCTTCCCGAACCGTTTGATTTGGTGGTAGCACTCCCTTCTCCTCAATCTCACTCCTTAGCCTCTCCCCCAAGATTCCCGCATACACTTTATACAGCGTCGGCATTAAAGTTACCCCTCTGTATTGCTCTACACTTACCCCCTTCCCCTTTTTCACTATTGGCACTATTATGCCCTCTTTCCATTGCTCCGGCCAACCTTCTCCCCTCCACACCTTATTACACACACCCCTGACCCAGTCTCCCATTTCTTCCCCCCCCCCCCCGTACCTCCACACCTCATTGGGCAGCTCGTCTATTCCCACCGTCTTCCCGTCCTTCAGCTTTCCTATCGCCCTCCTCACCTCTTCTCTGCTGATCTCTCTCTCCTCCTGCCCTCCTCTGCTTCCTTTTGCCCCTCTTACCACTTTCCCTTCCACTCCGCCTAACCCCCCCATAAAATATTCGTTCCACATCTCCATCGTTATCTCTTCATTCCCCTTCACTCTTTTCCCCCTTTCACTATTCACTATTCTCCAGACCTCCCCCTCCCGCCTGCTCTTCTCCATCTCCTCATTCTCCTTCTCACCTCGCCTTTCTTCTCCTCGCACTCCTCATCCCACCAGCCTCTCCTCTCCTCCTCCCGTCTTCTTCCTCTTCCCCCTGCCTCTCCATCGCCTTTTTTATCTTCTCCTCACATTCCCTCATTTCCTCCTCCACGTCTCCTCCCCCCACCTCCAACCCTTCAATTCCCTCTCTAAACTTCCCCCTTCCAACCTCCGTCCAGTCCCTCTTCCTCTTACCCTCTCTGTTTCGCTTTTCCTTCTTCCTTCCCACCTTCCCCCTTACTTCCACTATCAGTGGCTGGCGGTCCGAATCCACGTGGTCCCCTACCTCCATCTTCTTTACCCACTCCCTCGTTCTCTCCTCCCCCAACATATAATCTATCACCGTCTCTCTTCCTCCCCCTCCTGTATATGTGAACTCCCCTTCCTCATCCCCTTCTGTGTTTCCGTTAAAAATCTGCCACCCCGTCTCTATTATTTCTAACATTCTCCTCCCCTCTCCATTCACCATCTTCTCCTTCGACCTCCCTCTTTCCTGTCTTTCCTCCTCCTCCCCCCTTACCCCTCCCCCTTTCTCCCCTGTCCTGGCGTTAAAATCCCACCTGTTACGTGGCGCGGCCTTTTGTGTTCGAGCGGCGCGTTTTAGACGGCCAAATTCTGATCAGGGGTATCCCACAATCATTCGGTTATCAGAATTTGTCGTATTTATGTAGGTAATGGCAAGGAGGCTCGCCGCACTCGTAACAGTCAATTATTTTATTTAATTATCTAAATACCTTATCAGAAGGATAAGGGGTAGATTTTGGGATCGTTAGTGCACGAGACCCATACGGGTCTTTTCAAAGGAATCAGGCAGGTAATTAATGAGTAGAATTTTATGAACAATAATTGTTTAATAGTGAAAGAAAGCAAAAGAACATGACATATTAGGGAAATATTCAATAAATCATTTTATAAAATAATAATCAGGGATAATTCCTGACAAGGGGAATCCCACAATGCTTTGATTGTCAGAACTTATCGTTATATACGAATGAATATTGACAAAGTAATAAGGGTTATAGAAAGAGATAAAAGGTGCAACTCACCAGACAATTGATATTGAATTAACAAATATAATTTGTGTTTTCGCTTGCAATGATATCCTGTGCTTTGATGCTAGACCTAAATCAGAAAAATAGATGAGACGCGAACACACACACACTTGGTTATTTGAGTTCTTCGAGAAGAGGGGGTGGAAGATGGAAGATTTGGAAAGGATTAGGGAGGCTGGGGGACTACGAGGAGAAGAGTTGGTGAGTAGGGAAAGGAAAATGCAGCAGGAGGAGAGGTTGGAAAGGATAGGGGACTCAGGTTACAATAGGTGGTACGGAAGGGTGAAGGGGGAAGGGTTGCCTGGCTACTTAAAGAAGGGGTGGGGGAAAAGTAGGTGGAGAAGGGTGGTTAGGTTTAGGTTGGGTAACGAGATGAGGGGGGGTAGGTACTGGGAGGATAGAGACAAGAGGAGGTGTAGGGTATGTGGAAGTGGAGAAGAGACATGGGAGCATGTGTGGGAGCAGTGCATGGTGTGGGGGGTAGAGAGAGGGTGGCAGGAAATGGTGGGAGAGGTGCTTGGTGATGAAGGGGAGGGGGAGGAATGGATGAGGAAGATAGAGAATTGGAGGATGTTGTGTAGCGGAGTGGAGGTGGGTGAAAAGGAATGGAATGAAAGGGAAGACGAGTGGAAGCGGAGGTCCGGGGGCGGATAGGTGCGGAGGGGCGCGGAGGAGGAAAGGGGAGAGCGAGCGAGCGTGCGGGCGGAGCGGATTCGCAATCCGATGTTTGTAAATATTGTACATAGTGTAATATTAAGGTAATATGAAGGTTTAGGGTAAACTAGGTTAAGTTAAATTAAGATAAATTAAGTTAGGTTAAGGTGGGTAGGGGGAGAGAATGTAAAGAGTGGAGGGAGCGAGGTCGGAGGAGATTGTAACCCCTAGGGGCCCAATAAAGAGGAATATATACTTTCTTAAAAACATGGTCCCTTGAAAACAAAATCAACCACTCCCAACTCGGTAATTTATTAAAAGGCTTGAAGGACATTTTTCCGGAGTATAAAATTCCACGGGATGCGCGAACTGTGTTAAAAACTAAGCGGTCATCAAATATTGTACCAGCTATTAGCAAAAAGAACACGATAGCTCAGTATACATATTTTGGTATAAAGGGGAATTTATTAAATCTGTTGGAAAATGAAAGTTTATTAAGTGAGCTGAAAGAAACATTTACATTTCGATTAATTGTTAATGTCGATGGCATTCTCCTTGCAAAAAGTTCGAACAAACAGTTTTGGCCTATTTTGTGCAAAGTAATACTGAAACACTATACGGTGTGTCCTTTTCCGATAGCAGTATATTATGGGGATTCAAAACCAAATTCCTTGACCGAATATTTAAATGATTTTATACATGAATTAAACGATCTTTTAGAACATGGACTGTTTTACGATGGTAGTAATTTTAAAGTAACTCTCATATGTTTTACATGCAAGAGCATTTCTAAAAAACATTAAAGGACATACAGGTCACAAAGGTTGCGAAAGATGTACGGAAAAGGGTAGAAGTTACAAAATTGTTTATGTAAGACATAATGCAAGTGCTCGAACACATTCCCATTTTAAAGACTTTGATGACATTGGTCATCATCAGAACGATCAAAGGATACCTCTGTTAAATATAATTTAATTGGATATAATAGAACATTTTGCTTTAGACTATATGCATTTATGTTGCTTAGGGGTAATGAAGAAACTACTCTGTCATTGGTGCAAGAAACAGCTTGCATTACCTTGTAGAAAAAAGCGATCAAAGAGAATGATTTTTTCTGCAAAATATGTATCTTCTGAATTTAATCGTACATCGCGACCCATATCGGAATTGCCTAGATTTAAAGCTACAGAGTTTCGTCTATTTCTATTATATTTGGGGCCCATTGTTTTGAAGCGAATTCTTTCAAATGATTATTACAATCACTTTTTGTTATTTCATGCAGCTATTAGAATTCTATTACACCCTAAGTTACATTTGAACGCAGAGTGGCTAAATACAGCTCGGTAAATGCTATTTAAATTCCTTAAGAAGTGTTCCGTTTTGTATGGCAGAGAATTTTGTACATATAACGTTCATAACTTAGTGCACATTACAGACGACGTTAAAAATGTGAAATATTCGTCAGAGGAATTAAGTTGTTTCCCCTTCGAAAACTATTTGGGAAAATTAGTAAGCATGCTACGTAGGTGGAATAAACTTTTAGCACAAATAGCAAATAGATTATCGGAAAATGGAACACCTACGATAAGAAAAAATGTTAACACCGAAATAATTGTTAATATACAAAAAAAATAAAAAAATAATAGAACTACCTTATATTAAAATAAAGGCTTACGAGTTTCGTGATTGTTATGTCTTTTTAAAGAATGGCCATGTCCTACAAATCACAGACATATTAAAAAATACAGTAGTTGGGAAATTATCAACAAAATTGGAAAATTTGTATAAATTTCCTGTCAAATCCAAAATAATAGGATTATTTAAATTTGATAAATTCACTGATGAAATTGTTTCATATACATTGCATGACATTTTGAGCAAAGCATTTCTAGTTAAATGCCACTCATACTTTGCAGCATATGAACTGCTTCACCTGTGCAATTAATTAGTGTATAACTATATAATTTGTTATAATTAGTGTATAATATGTTATGTTAAATTAAATAGATTAATTTATTTTTTAATTATTTTACTCGTTAACCCGCATAATTTATAGACTGCCATCCAAAAAAGGATCTCGCTTATCAAAAAAGCGGTGTTTTATTCAGTCCTCTGACTCCGATTCTGAGAGTGGAAGCATACAAATTCCACGACCGGATATACAAACACCAAGTAAGTTGAAAATATAAACATTTATGCTAAAACTGTATTATATTTCCTTAACTCTACTTAAACCTATTTCCTACCCTTATAACTATCTCTATCCTATATTTACACTATTTACACTCTCGCCTTTTCGTCTCATCGCCCTCGCACGCATCTCGCTTGCTTCTCGCCGCTCTCGCTCGCATCTCGCTCCCCCCACTCCTCCCATATCTCCCCCGCCCCCCTCTCTCTCTCTCACTCACTCACTCACTCACTCACTCACTCACTCACTCACTCTCTTTTGCCCTCTCCCCTCTCTACCCACCTCTTTCTCCCCATTCTCCCCCCTGAATCCTATTCCTCTCCTCTTCCAGCGCTCTTAGCAACCCCTCACCCTCTCCCTCTTCTCCCAACACTTCTCTTACTTTCTCTTGCCAGCTACTAATAAATGGAATATATAATTATACATAAATACAAATAAATTTAATAATAAATGCTATAATAATTATAATAATATTAATAATACTGTATGGCATTGTACAGGTCCAGATGTTGTAACTTCAGATGAAGGACAATTGGCCATGTTAAGTCGGCAGTACATTGAATTGAAGTACGACATAAAACAAATCTTCAGCAAATTAGAAAATATAGAAAGGATGGGGAAAAATCTGGATGGGGAAAAATCTTTTCTTGAAGAATTGCCATTAACGTTTGTCGCCAAAGTTACCGAGTTTGACAGTACAATAAAAATTTAATTCATTGGTTTGTATTCTAAAGAATCCACACTGACGATGTTATATTACTGCATTTTTATGAGTAGTTTTGGCAATAACGGCCTAAAATCCAATTCTACAACATACTTATCATCTCTCTTCATTCTCAAACTTGTCAATTCACTTAATGATCTCGCCTTTGTTTGTTCCCACTCAGGTGCCATATTATCTTTTATTGTATTCCATAATTTATCTGCATTTCGTTCATTGCTATATCTTAATAGCTGTGCCTTAGTTATTGTATTTATTATTATTGCCCTTGCAGCATGGTTATCGTCGTCCCACGTATTCCATATCGTGAATTTCCTCTCATATCCTTCTTCATTTTCTTCAGGTTTCACCGGCTCCTTCACACCCATTATTTTCTTCCATAGCTTCTTCGTTCTTAGAATCCCTTCTATTTTTTCTTTTCAGAGGAAATAATTCTTGTCATCAAGTGGTTCTACTGCCATCAAGTTCCATCCGTCCGTCATTATGCCCCTTTTCACTTTCCCACACACGTGGCACACGTTTTCACTTTTCAAAATTTCCTCTTATTCCACGAATCTCTCAAACCACGCTCGGTTACCACATTCGGGGGTAGACGACAGAAATAGCAATTCACTCCATATATACTGAATAAGAATAGAAGTGTATTTTACGTAAAACATATATTAGAATAAGTATTAAAGACATAACCTCTTCATATCGACAATGGCTAACATCATACTACCCAGTGATGCCAGAATGAGGACGGGAGCGCTCGAGAATTTCCCCCACCTCGCATGCACACTACGCCGGAGTGCGTGCCCGCGAAGCGCCGAGTTCACGGACAGGCACTCCGGCGTAGTGTGCATGCGAGGTAGGGGAAATTCTCGAGCGCTCCATCCTCATTCTGGCATCACTGATCTGCCGCGCTTCACCATGCATCCCTGCAGATGGCTTACATGATTGCCAACCTCTTGCAACAAAAACAACCTCACAATATATATACTTGCACTCGATCACGCATTCTCCACTCACTCGCGACCATGTTTTCATTCATATCCCACAAATAAATAATGGCATATTTTTCAGGTACAATTAATATACTTAGTTCAGCGCTGTCCAGCGTAGGGGCCCCTCACGCGCCAGCTTCCCCTTCCAATCTTTCTCTCGCACCGCGTGCCTTCCGTCGTCAAGGAGACCGCGCGACGCTAAGAAGGCTGCCACGTCGAGCTAGCCGCGCAAACGTCTTCGCGGTTAGCGTTGCGCAGTATCCCTGACAACACGGACGAGAGTGGGAGAACCCCAAGCTTACGCGTAAGCGACCTTGAACAGCGCTGACTTAGTTGGTGGCGATACCACTAAGAAAATTATTTATAATGTTATGAACAAATTAATAACAAATGACGCAGCTACTAATCTTTCTATTATTAATTTAAAATTATATGATGCAATAACTAGTAAGAACCTACCGCTTTTACGTTTTCTTTGCAATACACGCATACATATATGTATAATACAGAATTTATTTTATTTTTAATTTCACAGCTGCAACAAGAAGGAGGCAACCTTCCGTTACGGAGGTGGAAATTAAGCACGCCGTCAGTTTGTTTTTAGCAACAGCCACATCGAGAATGAAGCAACAAAATAATATAAAATGTATATATTTAATGTGTTGTATATGTTTCTATACATATTTATGTATAAACAAATTAATTGATATTTAAATAAATATAAAATTAATTTTCATGTAAATGGTTTTCAAGTGTTTATTCAATATAGGCTGAATATTTAAATCACATTTCTTAAATATTAATTTCACATTTCCTGAATAATTATTTTACAATTTTGAATATTTATTTCACATTTTCTGAATATTTGCTTTACATTTTTTTACTATTATTTTTAAATATTCTGAATATTTATTTTACATATCCTGAATATTTATTTCGCATTTCCAGAATATTTATTTCAAATGTCCTGACTATTTACTAGGGTGAATTATGGTTTCGGCGCGAGGTTCGGTCATTTTAAACTTCAATTACACAAAGTCGTTTTGCAACTATTCACTTGTCTATAATATATAGATTTCCGACGTTTCGGTCTCGATTTAGACCTTTATCAAGGAAAGATATTAATAATTGAATATTGCGTGATCTATTGTATTTATTAAGTCGATACGTTCAAGAACTAACGTTCGACACTCAAGTCGGTTGGAAGCTGACTGAGGTAAATAACGGGCAAACGACAAGCATCAGAAGGTGAAAACAAAGGCAAGGTTACAACGAACCGTTGAATATTATCTATATACGTTCAAATTTCAAAGCAATACCGTTTACAAAACCAAACACTTTATTGTCCTTATGCCAAACGTCATGACATTTTTTTAGGTGTTCAATAGTAACAAAATATTACATAAGTGTTAAGATATGTAAGGAAAAAGCACGATCATAATTTTAGAATTATTAGAGAATTACATCATAAGACATTACTTTTTTAGTAATGTTGCGTAATATTCTTGTATTTTAGGTGTTTCATACCTAAGGTTTACGCTGGATTGTTTAATCATTTGTAATGTCTCTAAAAGAATTCTTTGATTTAGGTTGATTTCTTTATCTATAATTCTTGCATTTTCAAAATCAAATCTATGATCATACTCTATTGAGTGCTCGGTCAGAGCGGTATGTTGTACGGGAGACAAAAATATATTTCTTTTATGTTCGTAAATTCGCCTTTCTAAATATCTTGAGGTTTGACCGATATACACCTGATTACATCCCATGCATGGAATTGAATATATAACGTTTGAAGCTTTTGACATAGGTATTTTGTCTTTGATTAAAGGAAACAAGTGCTTAGTATAGGGACTTCCGTTTCCGGTGGCTGGAGTGTGTGTAGCGAGAGAGTGCGAGCAAGTGAAAATACGAGTGCGAAAGTGAAGTCAGAAGGTAGGGAAGGGCTAAGGCAGTGGTGAGTGAGAGGTGTGGGTGCAAGGGAGCTAGGGAGTTGAGTAGGCAGGGGAGGGAAGGGAAGGGCGGTGCATAAGGGCGGCGAGCAGCAGTGAGTGAGAAAGTGAGGTTAGGGAGAATCGTCTGGGAAAGGCGGGATAGAGGATAAGGAGGAAAGAAAAGGATAACGGGGACACCTGTGGACGCGAAAGCGTAGTAATAGGAAGAAGCAGAGAGGTCGGTAAGGTAGGAAAGGGGACAAGGTGGAGAAAAGTGTGAGGATGGCAGGAGATAGTGGCGAGGCGAAAGGTGAGCCGGTAAAGAAAGGCAGGCCCACAAATGCAGAAAGATTAGGAAGGGAAAGGGCGAATAGTATGACCGGTAGCATGGAGTTTATGTACTGGGGAAGTGGCTGCGCCCTTAAGAAGAGCGCGAAGACGGAGGAATTGCTGGCAAAAGGGGAAGGGGAGGTGATGATGGCGGTGCTGTTAGATTTAAGGGAGGAAGTAAGGGGGATGAGGGAAGAGATGAGAGTAACCAGAGAGGAGCTAACAGATGCGAGAGAGGAAAGAATAGCGGTGAAAAGGATGATAGAAGACATGAACAGAAGTGCGGAGGAGGATAGGGAAGAGCTGGGCAGAAGGATGGAGGAGATTGAGAGAAAGTTGGACGGAATGGTGGTGAAAGAGAAAAAGTGGGAGGGGATGGAGAGGAAAATGGAAATACTGGAGAAAGGGGGTGGTAATGGGACGGGAGGGGGTTTGAATGAGAAGGTAGAGAAGTTGGAGTGGGCAGTGGAGATGCTGGAAAGGGAAAGAAGGAGGAATTGCTGAAGTTGGAAGGGGAGGGAAAACAGGGGATCAGAGAGGGGCTGGAGAAGGTGATGGAGGAGATCGGGGTCAAAGTGGAGGTAAAGGACGTGAGGAGCCTAGCCAGGGGGGACAAAGAGGGAAGGGAAATGGTGTGGGCGAAACTGGGGAGTGATGAGCAGAAAAGGAAGGTAATGCAGGAGAAGAGGAGGTTAGGGGGGAGGAAGGAAAGGGTCGGGGACGACTATACGGAAAAGGAGAGGAAAGCTGAGTAGATGGTTAATAGGGAGGCGGAGAAAGAGAGAAGGGAAGGAAAGAGGGTAAGGGTAGGATATATGAAGTTGTGGGTGGAGGGCAAATGCAAAATATGGGATGACAGGGAAGGAGGCTTCAGGGAAAGATTGAGTGGGGGTAGAGAAATGAGGGAGACGACAGAGGGTATGGGAAACGGGCAGGGGTGGGGAGGCAAGGGAGTAAAAAAGTGAGGAGTAGGGAAGGGTGGGGTAAGGTGAAGATATACTTCTGGAACGTGGCGGGGCTAAGGGGGAAAGACGAGGACTTTTGGAGGGGTTTAAGGGAGTGGGACATTGTGTGTCTGATGGAGACATGGGTGGAGGAGAAGGGATGGGAGGGATTAAGGAAAATGCGGCCGAGGGGGTATAGGTGTTTGACAGGGGGCCGTTAGGGTGAGTAAAAAAGGCAGGGCGAGCGGGGGGATGTTGATGGGGGTGAGGGAGGGTTTGGAAGCGGATGAGCAGGGGGAGGTGGGAAAGGAGGTGGGAGAGGGGGTGATGATGAGAAGGGTAAAGATAGGGAAAAGGGTGTGGAGGGTGGTGGGGGTCTACGTCAATGGGGATCTGGAGAGGAAATGGGACAGAATTAAGGGCTGGGGGGAGATGACAAACGGGGAGCTGGTGTTGGTGGGTGGTGACTGGAATGCCAGGACAGGGGAAAGAGGGGGAGCTCAGGAGGTCGAAGGACAAGAGGGTAAATAAAGAGGGGGAAAAGTTGTTAGAAAAGATCGGGGAGATGGGGTGGGTAATATACAATGGGGCGATAAAGGGGGATGAGGAGGGGGAGCTGACGGTCACGGGAGCGAGGGGACACACAGTTATCGACTATGTGATAGGAGGTAGGGAGGTAAAGGCGGAGGTGGAGGGGATGAGGGTGGGGGACAACGTGGATTCTGACTATCACCCGCTGGTGGTGGAGATCAGAGGGGAAGGCAGCAAGGTAGTAGGGAGACAGGAGGGGAAGATAGGGTGGAGGAAGGGGTGGGAGTGGACGGCGGAGGGAATAGAGAGGTTTAGGGAGGTGACTGAGGGGTGGAAGCTAAAAGAGGGAGGTATAGATAAAATGGTGGCTGAGTTAGCGGGAAGGGTGGAGGAAACTAGAGAGGCCCTAGGGAAGGAAAAGGGGGGAGGGGATAAGAGGGGATGGTGGGATTGGGAATGCAAGGCGAAAAAGGAGGAGGTCAGAAGGGCGTTGAGAAGGTGGAGGAGATTAGTTGTAGGGAGAGAGCAGTACGGAGCAGAGAGGGGGCGGTATAATAGAATGTGCGAGGAGAAGAAAAGGAAAAGAGCGGAGGAGTTCATGGATGTGGTGGGGAGGGTGAGGTCGGAGAGGGAGGTTTGGGAACTACTGGGCAGAAACAGGAAAAGGAGAAAGGGGGTCAATGAGGGAATCAAGGAGGAGGAATGGAGGGAGTATTTCATGGGCCTCTTAGGGGGCACGGACGTGAGAGTGCAAGAAGGGTTGGGGGGGTGATGGAGGAGGGTGAAGCTGAGGGTGTGGGATTGGAAGAGGTGGAGGAGGCTATACGGAGCTTGAAGGTGAATAAGGCGGCAGGCGGGGACGGTATAGAAGCAGAGGTGTTAAGGTACGGAGGGCAGGGTCTTAGAGAGTGCATTTGGGTGTTATGTGACAAAGTGTGGAGAGGGTGGGATGGCCAGAGGACTGGAAAACGGGGTTAATAGTACCGCTGCTAAAAAAGGGGGAGGGGAGGAAGGTGGAGGAATACAGGGGGATCACGTTGATGGGAGCGGTATATAAGGTATACACAAGGATTATTGAGAGAAGGCTGGGTAGGGAAATGGAGGAAAAGAGCATGTTGCCAGAGAATCAGGCCGCTTATAGGGAAGGTAGGAGCACTTTAGACCATGTGTACGTCCTGAATTACCTGGTCAATAGGGAGCTGGCCAAGGACAGAGGGAAAATGTTCGCTTTCTTCATCGACCTAAAGGCGGCTTTCGATTCGGTCAACAGGAAGGTGCTGTGGGGGGATTTGGAGAGGAGGGGGGTGAGTAAGGGGCTGTTGAATAGAATAAGGGAGGTGCACAGGGAGACGAAGAGCAGGGTCAGGTGTGGAAGGGAGGAGGGGGTGTGCTTTTGGACGGCGAAAGGAGTGAGGCAGGGGTGCTCTTTAAGCACCAAACTCTTCTCGCTTTTGATAGCGGATCTGGAAGAAAGGATGGAAAGGAGAGGGAAGGGGGACATGGTGATAGGGGGTAGAAAGTTGTTTAGCCTGGCGTATGCGGACGACATCGTGCTACTAGCTCAGGACGAGGGGGGGGGGGCTAAGGCTCATGATGGAGGAGCTGAGGGTGTACCTTAGGGAGAAGGATCTTGAGCTGAACGTAGGGAAGTCGAAGGTGATGTGCTTTGGGAAGGGCAGGGGGAAGAGAAAAGACAGGAAGTGGAAGTGGGGGGACAGAGAATTAGCAGAGACGAGGGAATACGTATACCTGGGGTATAGGCTGCAGAAGAACGGGAAGCAAGAGGCGCAGGTGAGAGAGAGGGGAAGGAAGGCAGCGGGGGCAATGCGGGAGGTATGGGGCATGGAGAAAAGGTTCTTCGGGAGCAACTGGAGGAGGAGGGTCCGGTTGTATGATACCTTGGTGTAGACGGTGGCAGGGTACGGGGTGGAGATTTGGGGGTGGAAGGAGAGGGAAAGAGTCGAAAGACTGCACGAGCGTTTTTTGAGGTGGGTGATGGGCTTAGACGCGTGTACGCCGGGGTACATGGTTAGGGAAGAATTAAAGAGGGAGATGATGAGGCTAAGGGCGGGCAAGAGGGCATGGGGGTACGAGGAGAGGGTAAGGGGCGGGAAAGGCGGGGTATGGGCAGACAGATGCCTGAAAGAAATAGAGGATAGGGCATGCAGGGGAGCGGGGAACTCAGAGTGGGAACGAGAAAGGATGGGGTACCTGCAGGGGAAAGGGGTGAAGGCGAAGGAGGTGGGGAGATCAGAAGAGCTGTGGGAAAGAATGGAGAGAGAAGAGAGAGGGATTCAGGCTAGGGAAAGATGGGAGAGGATAGCACAATCAGGGTATAATAAATGGTACAGGGTAATAAGGGTGGAAGGGGTACCTGAATACCTGGATGCAGGGTGGAGGGAGGAGAGATGGAGGAGGGTGGCCAGATTCAGGCACGGAAATGAGATTAGGGAAGGGAGATACTGGTGTTACGTGGTCCCTTCAGGTCCATCCGTCCTCGTTGTCCTCGCGTATTTTTCCGGCGGCGATTCAGCGGAATCGCCTCGCGCGTGCCGGTCACGTTGTCAAAGAACGTGAAGCGACACGCGGAGCGTCAACGTGACCGTCGCCGGCCCGGGCCCAGAACCTTCGCGAGCGAAACAACTGCCGACGGGGCAGTTTCCCCCATCGTGCGAAATCGTCCGACGGGCGGCCCGCGATGCGAAAAGTAAGGGAGTCAATTTTTGGATTCGGTTGAGAACGGACTAGCGAACGTGCTACGCAGGGAAAACTTCGAATCGCGCTCGGCCGATCAGGTTAGGCGAAGTGTGCCTCCATCCGACGTACCGAGAAACGGCCTAGCCGGGAGGGCACTTACGCGCCGATACGGACCACCGCGATTCGGGGGAAACTCCGTAGTATCGAAGTTAGGCGTTTTCAAGAGTCCATCGTAATAAATCGAGGGAAACCGTCCCTATCAAAGAACCGCGTCTTCGACTTTACGCAATTACAAACACAGAATCGCGTTCGGCCGCGATCATCCGCCGTGGCGTAACTCCATCCGACGTACAGTGAACGGCATAGCCGGGAGAGCAACCACGCGCGTGTACGTGCAAATGCGAACGCGACAGATTGTAACGCGAGCGACCGACGATAGACGCGCGAGTTCGTCAAACCCCGAGTGCCAGCGAAGAGGACGACCGCGACCTACGGCGTTCGAGCGGCACGCGAGCGAGGCGATAACGACAAGGCGGATCACCCCGTAAGCTAAGACCTGCGAGCGACAGCTGAGACGAAGCGCCGTCTCAAGGTAGGATAATCCAGAATCTTCTATGTAACATTATATTTCTCTCTATTGTTTTTCCTTTATACCTATTGTATTCTTTGGTTTAACCCCTTATCACCATCCTCTTCCCCCCGCGAGTATAGTCAAGGCGTGCTTTAGCACCTTGATAGAGCAAGAACCCGGTGAGTCACCCTAACCGCTCGGGGTGGTTCACAAAAGTCCCTTCAGGACGTAACACTGGCTAAAGAAGGATGATAATATGTGTAGGGCGTGTGGAGGGGAGGTGGAGGAGTGGGAACATTCTTTGACGCGGTGTGAGGGAGAGGAGGATGAGGGGGAGGGGATGGTGGACAAAGTGAAGAGGGTCCTGGACGGTAGTGGGAAGGGAGAGGTTTGGATGAAGAGAAGGATAGAAAGAACAAATAAGGGAGGGGGGAGTAAGGTTGTGGTCGGATGAGTGAGAAGTACGGCGGAAGCGGAGGTCCGAAGGGATGAGTGGGAGAGAGTGGAGGGATGTGTGAGGAGGGACGGAGTGTGACGAGAGAGGAGAGGCACGGGGCAGCGATAGCGGCGCGCGAGGGCGAGGCATAACGGCGGGTAGAGCAAAGCGGACTGGATGTGAGAGACAGAGGGGAGGTGAAAAGAGGAGAGTTGTAAGGCAGAGCGGGGTCTGCCGTTGTACCCCGTAAGGGAAACATTAAACTTATATACAAGTGCTTAGTATAGAGTGGTATTTTAAAAATAGTGTGTATTCCGACTCTTCTGAATATTCTTTTAATGTCGTTTGAAATGTTATTACAAAATGGCAAAACGACAGTGTTTCTCCAACTGATGGAACCTATTTCTTTGCTTCTTTCTTCTTTTCGTTTTTCCACCAATACTGGATGGTAAACTTCAAAGATCCGTTCTTTAATAATTGCCGAAATCATATCTATAGGATATCCATTGCGTTTTAACGTATTTTTCAGAAGGAGCAAATTATTTGGTCGGAATTCCGGTTCCGACAGTAAAACAGCACGATCTATTAGTCCTTTAAGGGAAGAGGTCACTGAAATTTGGAAATCCGAAAATATTTGAGACATGCGGAATTCCTTTTAAGGGAAGGAAGTAGGTTTGAAGTAAAGGCCTTATGCCAGTGGGAACACAGTTTTAATCACTGGTTGTCATAGAATTTACATTACGTTACAAAAATCAAGCATAACTTCAAAAATCTTCTTGCGCAAAGTGTGTGATGCCACAGCCTCCAGGATTTACAGCGAAGAAGGGTCCATAGTGAAGTAAAAAATTGTGTATCGAGAAGTTTCTATGTCTCATACTTTTTAAGCTAAAAATGATTGAATTGATTAAATAGCAAAAATGCAAAATTTCATCAAAATTTTGAGGAAAAGCAAGCGCAGCGCAAAGAGTTTTGCAGATTTCTTCATGCCGATACACAATCTTTTTGGTTTCATGTCACTCTTGAAGCACGCCAAGCTGTAAGAGAATCGGACCAACAGTTTTGCGCAAGGAACATTAAATATATTAAAAAAGTAAGTTTTGAGATAAATGCATTTTAAATCTAAAGAGTAAATTCCAGACTACTTCCCTTTTTGTATAGTCTAAAATCCACCTGGTTGATACACATTCTCATCAATCTTGCGTCTTTTCCTATCAACAGCAATTTTCTTTGTGTTTTGTTTCTTCTTAAAGCGCTTTCTTGTAGTGGATTGCTGTTGTGTACTGCAGGTTTCTCTTCTGTTGTCTCTGTCTCTAGCTATACTCATAGCTGTTTCAGATACAACTTTCCCAGCTGTTTGTTTCCTCACTGTCAATGAGCGTACACAACCCATATTAAATTCTGAAACAACGCGTGCCACAGGTACTTCAAGTATTGCCTGCGATACAAATGTTGTCTTCGGGCAGGATCTCCACACTTTTGGATGGAGAGATTAATTTGCATTTTCAGTGCCTCCCTTACAGCACCTTGCCATCAAATTTTTATTTGACAGTCTTTCGTATCGGGTTTTCACTTTGGTGGCCACATCTTCAGACAGCTTGAGTGACATGTGTGTGGGGCTCATTGGTTTTAGTCTAATACTTTTTGCTCGATTGTAAAAGTACCACGATTGCTTGCCCTTAGGACATCTGGCATGGTTAGGTTTGCTGTCTATAGAGCTACAGTGATCTAAAATAGCCATCACAGCATATTCCATGGCCTTTACATTTGGCATATTTTTTACAATAGCATTTTTGTAACATTAGAAATAACTTTTGCAACCCGACAGAAAATATCAAATTGATAAAATATACATGTTTTCTACAAATCGCTTTATAACCTATAATAATAGCATGCTTCATTCTACTCCTACTCTTGCGATATTTTCTTCTAATGAGGTCCATTTCACTCGTTTTATATAAGCTAAGTTCACTGCACCGTAAAATCTCACTCTGTATTTTCACGTAAACCGAAGTTTTGAAAGATTTAAAAAAATATAGTGTCTAGCGCCGGAGAGACTGACCTCTGTCGGCAACCACTGACCCTTTTGGGCCCGCTTAGAGAGTTACCTATTGTACATGGCGGAGTTACATATTGGCCGCGTTACAGATAGCCGAGAGATACGCAACCTGACCACGAACTCAGTCACATACTGTACTTTGTAAGAAAGCGTTCGTAGTTTAGTAGGCGCAGTCAAATGGATTCTGTTACAGAGCACGCGTGCGTTTTAGAATCGTGAAACGCATTTTGGCCATTGGAGAAAATAAACAATTTCAAGTCCATGCAGTTAATTTGGATTTCCCAAAACACTAGCCAGCGATTGAACATACTCGAACAGCTAAATAATAGAGAAATATACCGAAAAACCAAGGTATTGGTTTTCGGCTCTTTCGCAACGTTTTGGAGAAATAGGTTTTTCTGGTAGAAAGACAACACTATGTGTCAAACCATGTTGTGTACGGTTGAACAAGGGTTCAGACTTGCCAAAAATGCAAAAAACAATTCTTAGAAATGGTCGAAAATCGCGATTTTTTCAGTGTCCTCTTCCCTTAATCATACCAATTTTATGATGTATGGGATCAGCAGAATGGAAATTAATGTATCTTCCCGACCAACTAGGTTTATGGTACCAGTTTGTAATAAGTTTATTGTTTGATCTGATAACTATTGTATCTAGAAAGCTAAGACAAGAATCCTTTTCGATTTCATGAGTGAATTGGAGTCTATAATGAAAACTGTTAAATGCATCCAGTAATGTTTGTAAATCCTCTAATCTAAGACAGGTAATGATATCAGCCACGTATCTTTTATAAAAAATAAGTTGAAAAGGTACCTTTGAAAGGGAAACAGACTCCAATCTTTCCATTACAATGTTAGTGTTTGAGTTGAGGTGAGCAGAGTTTGAGAAGAGAGGAATCTAAGACAGGTTATGCACAGAGATTGGTTGCAGTAAACACTTTGTCAAAGTTTATTGTCGAATAACACAACAAGGGGCACAATGAGACGCTTTGAGGCACAATGAGACGCCTTGATAATATTTATCGCGGCACAATGCTGAGTGAGACGAAAGTGAAACCGCGCGGTATCGCCACGTGGCCTCCACGCGATTATATTAATCGGAGGAGTTTATGGTGAGAGTTCAATTGAGATGAGATGAATGATCGAAGATCGCGTTGCACAAGGCACTGATCTGAAGCGTGAGATGAGCGTGAGAGTGATATGAAATACGATAATTCACAATATATGAAAACTGGGCACGTTCTCGGTACAAAGCACACAAGAGAATGGCTGAACATGGCCGACTTCCGCTACCGCGTCTTCTCCGTTCTTCTCGAACCTCGACGCGGCTCGCTGATTGGCTCATCGATTTCGGCGACGGTTGATCGATCGCCGCTGATTGGCGGCTCGCCAATCGATCAGCGCTGCTGAATCGCGGTCCGCGAGGTGCTGCCATGAGAATGAGTGTGGCGGCGTGGGAAACTTATTTCATTCCCAAACATTCCTCTCGCCGTCAGCAACAGAGTTGATGATGTTAGCCTGAAACAGTCAAAATTGCCAACTTTGCGATTGGCCTCGTTAATGTGGTGGTCGCCGTCTTGACGGTTACGACCCTGGTGAGACCATCCTTCCCAGGATGCAGCGTGAGAACCCGAGCAAGTGGCCACTTGCTCGGGGGGAACCTTTCGTCTGTGATGAGCACCAATGACCCGACCTTGATGTCATTGGAGGGATGGTGCCATTTGGAGATGGACTGTTGACGCTGAAGGTAGTGAGCTGACCATTGAGACCAGAAATGTTGCATCTTCTTCTGGATGAATTGCCATCTTGCCGATGGTGAAAGTGATGAGTGTTCCACGGATGGTTCAGGCAAGGTTGAGAGCGGTTTACCAATGAGAAAATGAGCTGGTGTTAGTGTTGAGAGGTCCTCAGGGTCATCACTGAGAGGCTCGAGAGGTCTTGAATTGAGCATGGCTTCGATTTGTGTGAGAAGTGTGCTGTACTCTTCATACGTGAGTACAGTCTCTCGAACAGTCCGTCGTAGATGGTACTTGATGGATTTCACGACGGCTTCCCATTTTCCACCCATGTGAGGAGCAGCTGGTGGGTTGAAACACCACGTTGTATTGTCGTTGACAAACAGAGAGGCCAATTCTTGATGATGCTGTGAGCCCTGAGTGAACATGCTCTTGAGATTTGCATCTGCACCGACGAAGTTGGTTCCACAGTCCGAGTAAATGGTGTGTGGAATTCCTCGTCTCGATGAGAACCGCCTGTACGTTGCGATGAACCCTTCGGTTGAATAGTCTGTCACCAGCTCGAGATGAACAGCTGACGTTGTCATGCACACAAAAACACAGATCCAACCCTTTTGTGTTTTTGCTCCTCGCCCTTTCTAGGTTTTGAGAATGATCGGACCAGCGTAGTCAATTCCAGTGTTTGTGAATGGGTGTGAGGGTGTGACTCTAGAAAGAGGTAGTTGGCCCATCAGTTGATGGGCATGGATCCCCCTTTGTCGAGCACATACCACACACCGCAGTATATGAGACTTCACTGGAGCTCGACCTCCGATGATCCAGTATGTTTGTCTGATGTGAGCGAGGGTGAGCTGAGTGCCTCCGTGAAGCGTTTGCTTGTGTGAGTGGTCTATAATCAGATCGGACAGACGTGAGCTGCGAGGTAGTATTGCAGGATGTTTACCTTCATAACCAATATGAGCGTTACGAAGTCTGCCTCCCACTCGTATGACTCCTTGTTCATCGATGAATGCAGTAAGTCGACTGAAGGCGTGAGATGAGGGCAACGTTGATCTCGAGCTGATAACTTTGAACTCGTGGTTGAAGTAGAGTGCCTGAGTCATCTTTGTCCAGAAGATGCGAGCTGTTTCCAAATCCTTTGGAGTGTGTGAGATGAGTGGCAATGAAACAGGCAATTTTCTTAACCTTGAGATGAGTCCGAAACAAGCTGAAGTAATGCGAATCAGTTTGTTGAGAGAAGAGAATTTGTATATGAGGTCCCAGTGATATTTAATTTCTTGAATGTTAAGTAAGGTCGATGTTCCTGGACGAGCCTCTAGTGCACTCGAGTTGTCCTGATGCAGTGGTTGTGATGGCCATGAGTCACTGGGTTGAGAAAGCCATGATGGTCCCGTCCACCATAGCTGATGATGTTCAAGCTGAGATGTCGTTAAGCCTCGAGAAGCACAGTCAGCTGGGTTAGAAGTGCCTGGAACGTGTCTCCAATGTGCGTGTGCTGAGAGTTCCTGAATTTGAGTGACACGATTCCTGACGTACTTCTTCCAGCGGGAGGCGTGAGAGTTGATCCATGTAAGTGCCACTTGAGAGTCCGTCCACAGATGAGTAGATTCAATGTTGAGCTGAAGAGTTGCTTGAACATACTTGGCAAGCTTTGCCAGCATTAATGCTGCTGTGAGCTCGAGTCTCGGGATTGTAAGTTTTTTGAGAGGTGCTACCTTAGTTTTGGAGCACACCAGTGTCGACACTTTGAGATTTGTGGACGGTGAGATAACGGTAATGTAGATTACCGCTGCCATGGCGAGCTGAGAGGCATCAGAGAAGCCGTGGAGTTCCACGACCGAATTGGAGTATGTGTTAAACCACCTAGGAATTGAGAGCCTGGCCAGGCTTGTGAGATCTTCTCTGATGGAATACCAATGAGATGTAACTTGAGGTGGCAGTGGATCGTCCCAACGAAGTTTGTGCAGCCATAACTCTTGCAAAATCATCTTTGCTCGAATTATGACTGGTGAGAGGAAACCAAGTGGGTCCAAAATTTGCGAAACTTCTGACAGAATGATACGTTTCGTTGGGCAAGAGAATGAACTGAGAGGTTTCGATGAGAAGGTGAAGTTGTCCTGGAAACTGTTCCATTGCAACCCCAGAATTTTTGTATTGCAGTGGTCGAGTGAGATGGTCGAGCTTTGAGCTCTTGAGATGGAGGATATTTCTTCTAGCAATGCAGGATGCGTAGAATGCCATTTGGCGAGTGGAAAACCTCCCGCGTGACACAGGCCTTTAAGATGTTGTGCAATTTTGATGAGTTGCTCACCTGTGTCCGCGCCGCCAAAGATGTCGTCGACATATCGTGCGTGAGTTATGGAAGGTACAGCCAATGGGAAGCGGTGCCCTTCGTCCTCCGCCAGTTGTAGCAATGCTCGGACAGCCAGAAACGGAGCAGCCTTGGTGCCGTAAGTGACAGTCGTGAGCTGGAATGAGATTTCCTCCCCCTCCTCATCCATCCACAGTATGCGTTGGAGATCTTGATCGTCTTCATGGACTCGGACTTGTCGATACATCTTTGTGATATCTGTGGCAAAGATGAACCTGTGCTGCCGAATCCACAGCAGCACGTCTGAAATATTGAGCAGAAGGTTACGTCCTGTGTGCATGAGATCGTTGAGCGAATACCCAGAGGACGTTGCACACGATCCGTTGAAGACAACCCTCAGCTTGGTGGTTTTGCTGTCGGGCTTGAGCACTCCATGATGAGGAAGGTAAAAGATTGAGTTGTTATGAGGTGAGATAGATGGTGCTCTTACCATATGATTGAGATGTTCGTACTCTGACATGAAATCTTCATAGAGTTTACGATACCCATCGTCCCTGTTGAGCTTGACGAGAGTGCGCTTCAAGCATGCATGAGCTGCTGGATATGAGTTGTCCAATGCACTGGATGGTGATTTGAGAGGGATGCGAACGATGTATCGCCCTGTAGCATCTTTGGTGTGTGTTGCTCGAAAGTGATCTTCGCACTCTTGCTCTTCAGAGTTGAGTTGAGATGAGGTGTCATTCGGTAGCTCCTCTTGAATCCAGAACTTCTCCAATAAATCACGTACGGACGGCTCGCCCTCTTGTACAAATGATGCATGATATGATGACTGGATGAGAGTGTCGGAAGAAGTCACTGGTCCAAGTATGAGCCACCCAAAGATTGAGAGTTGAGCGATCGGCATGGATGGAGAGCCCTTGATTATATTTGGCCTTATGATCTGTCCATATGTGTCAGCTCCGATGATGATGTCGACAGGTCGTGGCTTTAAGAAATCAGGATCTGCCAACGTGAGCCCAGCAAGATGTGGCCAGTCTTGATTGGGCACCTCCGCTGAAGGTACCCTTGAAGACACTGATCTGAGAACATGGGCTTGAAGGGAAATTGAGAATGGTCGATGGATTGAATGCAGCGTTATTGAAGCGATGCCTCTTGTCTGCGTGGACTTCTTCCCTCCAATGCCAATAATTGATATGGATGACCGTGACCGCTTGAGATTGAGCTGAGTGAGGAGCTCCTCCTTCACGAAGGTAAGCTCTGAACCAGAATCTATGAGTATACGAACCAGATGAGTTGACATTGGTGGGCTGAGATGAGCCTGTGCGGTTGCAAGGAGAGTGAGATGGCTGCTAGCTGAGCGTGAGTGAGATGAGCGTTCCGGGGTGAGCTGAGATGAGGAGTCGACGACTGCGGTGAGACTTCAATGTTGAGATGTCGACGCCTGTGACGCCTCAGTCTGAGGTGGAGGTTGAGCGGGCCTTGAATCAGGGATGTGCAGCATAGTGTGGTGCTGGATTCCACACTGTTTGCACTTGTGCGGTGACTTGCAGTTTGCTGATGAGTGGCGCCCGCAACAGTTGTAGCATAGCATGTTGTTTGCTACAACTTTCCTCCTTTCTGCCACAGTCATCGCCCTGAACTTTGGGCACATAACCACAAAGTGGTCCCCCTTGCAAACGTCACAAGGGAATGTTTTGTGGCGCGGGGGGCCTTGAGCAGCCGAGTGAGATGAGGCTCGTTGAGCTGGTGGTTTGGGCGCTGCCTTTGCCGTTGAGTTGGTGGGGCCTTGGGAGGACGGAGCCTCCGCCCTCTCCAGTGCCCTGATCCTGTTGTTCACGAACTCCCTTATCTGCTGGAAGGTGGGATATTCGTTGCTGGGGCTTCTGGAAGTTTCCCATGCTTGTCTGGAGCCTTTATCCAGCTGGCTTGCCATGAGGGGAGTCAACATGGCATCACCCAGATTTGTAGTTACGCCCAGTGAGCTGAGCGAGGTCTGAGCACCTTCCAGCTTGGAGACGAGATGCTTTAATGCGGCAGGCACCTTGAGATTCGCAGGATTCTGCTCATACAGCCTATCGAGCTGAGCCTGAATGAGATGGCTCTTGTTGGCGTAAGCCTCCTTCAACATTTCCCAGGCTGGGGTGAAAGAGGCTCCCTTGAGAGGTAGAGCCTCTACCTTCTGTGCTGGTTCGCCTGTCAGGCTGGACAGCAAGTATTGAAGGCGTTCTATGTCCGTCAGATCCTTCCGTGAGATGATCAAGGATGAAAACAGCTCACTATATGCTATTTTTTAAAATATGACAATTTCTAGAGTTTGTAGACTTTTTGGGTTCCACAATTTCACTTTTTCCTTTTTTGTTTGTCCAAATTCGCTTCCAAAATAACTCTTTTTTGAAAGTTTTTGTCTGAGAGTCTATTACACTTTGGCGAGTTTGTAATGCTCGCATACGAAAATAGTCTTTCTACTGGTGCTGACGACGGTAATGGTGTATTATATTGGAAGAATATCTTCTTTATTTCGGGATATTTGTCTAAGACTGTCTAATCTTTATATGTCTCGTCGAAGAAATGTAATATCTGTAAAATAACAATATGCATGCGGCATTATATATTTATTAACTAGAAAAAATATATTTACTAATGAGGTAAAAATATACTGACCTGCAATGATGCTTTTGATGAATAGTCGATAACTTGGTGCGTTGGATTTTCGCCGAAATCGAAAATGTCTTCATGAGTCGAGGTTGTAGGCCTTCGTGTAATTGAAGACTCGCCGTTCTGTTTCCGTTCCTGTACGATTTTTTGTTTGAAGAGATCCTGGTGCTCCTTCCGATGATGTTCCGTGATGCACAGGAACCACAGGTTTTTAAAATGCGGATGTGGTAAAGCCGCAAGCGCAACATTCAAAGCCTCCGGTGTTGTAAAATTCAAGTAATTTACAAATCTAGTTTGTAAACTAGTAAGGAGGGATGCAATTAAGGGTTCACAAAATTTCCATGTCTTGTCTTTCAAAATGTTCAACTTCCGTTGTAGAGACAGCAAACAGGGTAATAATATTCCGTAAAAGACGTTGTTTTCACCTTGTAAAATGTCTATTGAACCCGCTATCGGTGATGTACACTGTAAATGTTCTTCTATGTATAGGAATTCATTGGATTTTAGACAGTCGCAGAAAAAATCCCGAAATAAAGAAGATATTCTTCCAATATAATACACCATTACCGTCGTCAGCACCAGTAGAAAGACTATTTTCGTATGCGAGCATTACAAACTCGCCAAAGTGTAATAGACTCTCAGACAAAAACTTTCAAAAAAGAGTTATTTTGGAAGCGAATTTGGACAAACAAAAAAGGAAAAAGTGAAATTGTGGAACCCAAAAAGTCTACAAACTCTAGAAATTGTCATATTTTAAAAAATATAAAATTATACGTTATTGAAATAAGCTATCAAATTAACCGGTTAACTAGCAATGTATTATATATGATCAACAAAAAATCTGGCCAATTCTGCTTATGTATCATATATGATAAAAAAAATCTGGCTAAATCTGCCAATTCTGTATCATATATGATGAAATAGAATAACTTTGTGATTCACTTAATTTTTCAATGTTGCCAGTTTGGGCACGAATAATAAATAAAGCCGTCCTGCCAGTTAACCAGTTAAAGAGACTTTATCTTTATTTGTCGTCGAATAAAAATAACACAGAGTAATTTTTATTTGAACCGCCATGGATGAATCAGTTTATTCGACGAGAATTCATCCGTCTACCACAAATCATTTTTTTAATCGAAGGCCTACATTCTTGAGCCCCCTCGAGACCCGAGCCGAACGACGTTGTACATCGCTCACACGTCTAACCTGCCGCCTGGAGTTTAACGAAACGTTTCTTCATTTCTGCAAATAAATTTAAGTGTAATATCGCTAATAATGACAGTTCAAATTGTGTCGGGTCTGGTATCTTATCCATCTGTCCTTCTTACACTCCCGGACCTCTCTATCTTTCATTATTGCTACGTTCAGGCGAGGCTCTAACCTCTGACGCTAGACGCAGCTCTCGTGCCATGTTCCCTCAAGACTACTTCCTCGCATCATGCTCTCCTGCTTACCACACTCTAGCACACGCTCCCCATCCCTCTCGCTCTCCACTTCCAGAGTTATTTGAGATTCAAATAATTTTCAAAAAAAATTAATTCCTATTCGTCGAATAAATTCTCTGCGGACAAAATTATTTATTCGTTGCTCTTCGATTAAGATAACTTCCATTATTTGAGTTTCGAGTAACGAATAAAAGTTATTGATCTTTTGTTCGTTAATTGAGATTTTTATTTAGATAAACTTTTGCCCAACTTTGCCCTCTGGCATGCGTTTATACTGGTAATGACCGTTTGGCGTTGAGAAAGCCGTCTTCAAACTATCTACCAGATCCATTTCAATTTGTTGAAAACCTCTAGGTAGGCCAAATATTGAAAAATAACGGGCCTCTCCCAATTGGTCTAATATATCCGTAATGTTGGGTTATGGGTATGTATCTCCAATCGTTTTTTCGTTCAATTTGCGGAAATCTATTACTATTCGCCAGCGTAGGTTACCTTTTGCCTCAGGTTTCTTTGGCACGATCAAAAGTGGAGAGTTAAATGGAGAATTCGAGAATTCTATTATTCCTTTAGTTAATTTGGCGGAAATTTTCTTAGCTATTTCCTCTTTGTGTACCGGGGGAAATCTGTATTGTCGCGTGTCTATCGGAACATCGTCGGCTGTAGGATTTTTATGCTTCATGCACGGCGTAACTTGCAAATTATCACCGGGTAAATGAAATATACCAAAAAATTCCTCAACAAGATCAATCACGTGATCTACCTCCTCATCATTCAGATGAGGTAGGCGTAATCTCTTTACTATTTCATCTACTCGGTTCGTTTCTATTTCAGAAATTTCTGAGTCCGAATCATGAATTTTTTCCTGTGACAAATTATAATGTTCAAATGGGATTAGTTCCTGTGGTGAAATTTCGATATCAACGTCCTCTGCTAAAGTATTAATTGCTAGGACATGGCACATGCCCTGATCGTTTGTTGATACAACGGCTTCACCGATATAGACTCCGATTATTGTATCGATCTTTGGTAAATATCCCTCTTTCAAATCGCTATTTATGACATCGATGGCAATAGGCTGTCTGTCTCTAGCACCAATTCGTAAAATACGGGGTTTATTATTCAATCTGTTTTTAGTTAAAGGTTTCTCTCCTACAAAACGTATAGGTCTAATTGGATCTGATTGGGTGACCAATGTGTTATGAGCAAAAGAAATTTCTGCTTGCTCCTGTCTTAAACATTCTTTTCCTAAAATACCGTCGGCTCGAATCGGGAAACAAGATTTTACTATGTGAACTCTAATCGGTTCTAATTGCAATGTGATAAAAGTGGTTCCTAATGTTTCTGATGTTCCCGACGTAATTCCTGAAAGGGTTGCTGATTCCTCAAATGCCGCTATCGCGTCATCAAATAGTGCGTACAATTTAATTATATTAATATCCGCCCCAGTGTCTACCAAAAAATGTGCTTGCCCGGACCGCAATTTGTCTTCAGACATCTTAACCACCGAAGTTTCGGTTTTTACACATACCATTACCGAATTCGCTTTAGATTCCTCGCGGTTGTGTGACGCTCTGTTGACGTTGGACTCATCGCCGCGTCTTCGCGACGAGTCGTCTGCGAGTCTAAAGCGGTATTGTCTGTTGTCGGATTCGTTTTATTTGGATGTGGCGAAGGTGGTCTACTTGAAAAAGGTGAATTTGGTCGATTCGACGCGCTTGGAGGTATATTATTCAAATCAGGATGATATGGGTAAGGTGGATAGTATGGGGGAAATGGTGTTTGAGGGTAAAAATAAGGTGGATAATATGGATAACTTGGATGCCCTTGATATTCACAGCGTTGGCGATCCTGGTAACGAGGGTAATTAGTGTAATCAGATGAGGTAGGTTTAGATGATTTTAACTTGGCATCCTGAGTATCAGTTGCATTAGGTGATGGGGATCGCGAACGATTTCCTTCACGTCTAGTTATTGAGTAATTCTGGTAGTGTCTTGAAGTGCTATGATTATTGGAATTCGAATAAGATGGAGAAATTGGTCTAGAATTCGTGGAATAATTACGGAATAATATTCGTGGAAAACGTTACTCGCGAAGTTTCACCGGACGGCAATATTCCAGATCTGATTCTGATTTCTGTCCTTCGCGCAAATTTTAGTGCTTCTTCCAGATTTTTGGGATCGCGTGCGTCTACAGCTCGCGTGATTTCATCGGGTAACCCTCGAATAAAAGCTTCCAGAGTTACCTCTTTAATAGGTTCTAACATTTGTCCCGCATTTTCGGGGTATTTATCCTCTAAAATCGTTCTAGCTCCATTAAACAGGATATTTAGTCGGTCATCAAAGTCGTTAAGAGTTTCCCCACGCTTCATCCTAATATTCTCGATTTCATGATGATAATCAGGATAGGTTTTATATGATCCGAATCTGGGTTTTAAATGTTTTATCAATTCGTCCAGATTATTGAACGTTTTGCCCCATGCGCTATCTCTGGCGGCTTTTAGCAATATACCTAGCACTGCTTTTAAGAATGATGAATCCAACGCGGGAGGAACAAGGACTGCGCCGTTTCTAATGTCTTATAAAAAGTTTTTTTAAGGGTATGCTTTTACCATCGTAAAACGGTATGTTTAAAGAACTGTGCTGAAGTGTGAAACACTCCGCCATTGAGGTCATAATAGCGTTTGAAACATTTAGATCATTTGAAGAATTATTTCCAGAAACATTCGCGTTCGTGCCCGAAGCACCCGTTCGTCCTGCTTCCGTCATTTTGAGTACTAAGTTTACCAACACAAGATCACATACAAAATTGGCAAATAAACAGTAGCGAATATGTCAAAATAAAAAAAAAATGATAGTGTCACGTCCCGGGTGGAGGGTTTTGGGGATGATGACAATGGGGTCAGAAGGGGGAAGCCAGGCTCGAATGCGAGATTCGTACACTGATCGTGGATGGATTTTAGGCTCAAATGCGTGAATCGTAACACTGATCGACCGAGGAAGGTTTAAATTGTAATCACCGCGGTGGGTGACACCCGTTACAGCACTTTGTTTTGGTCTGGTAATTGGATTTACCGTTGCACGAGTATAAGAAGTTATACGTAATATTTTCTCGAAATATGTCTAGACGTATGACTGTACGCGGGCTATGCAAAGGTAAGTTGATAAACACAGCATGAACTCTCGCGTTCGCGAACCAGAATCAGCTGATGCAGGAGTCTGTTTTTATTTGGAGCCTTCGTTAGCAGAGGATTGGCACAATAACTCGAAGCGTGTATAAAGCAAAGCGGTTTATTAACTTGGTTAGAGCACGTTTATATGCACGGTTTTGTGATTTGTTATAAGAATGCGTAGGACGTTAAGCATTAACACAGTACATTTATTTAATGCGGTATATGATGTAGAATATATGTATGGACATGAATAACAGGTGTATAAACCGAAGAACGAAATACGTTTAGCAATAAACGGTAATAATACACAGAAATGCAATAAACGTTTACTGAAATACTATAAAAGACGATAAACGTTCGAAATACTAATTATATATATATATATTAGGGTGGTTACAAGGCATAGGGGGAAATTTTTTTTTCATCGTATCTTCGACGGGAACCCCTAAAAAGTTGCCAATGGGTAAAAAAAGGAGATCCTGAAAGTTACAGCTCAATCGGATAACGTTAAGAACTCCCTCATCAGCCCTAAAGTATGAAAAAACAACAATTTTTCTAAAAAAATTGGAGTTTTCCGCTATAACATTAGAACAGTTATGCTAGGAACTTGTTTTTTTTAGTTTTGTAGAGAATGTTCCAGGCTACAATTTTTATTGTTACAACTTGCTTGACAAACGTACAGATCCGAAGATATATGGCTTTTTCGAGGACTTTTTCTGGACCCGGAAAATCGATTTTTTCAGGAAACTGTAATAATTCGCTTAAGTTGGTAATAATTTTTTTTTAATGTGTTCCTACTATTTTTTAGTTATATAGCATCAAAGAGTTCAAGTAAGATACTTTTAAAAAATAGATTTTTAACCACGTAGGTGAAAGGAAGGAGTGGGTTAGAGGGGGGGAGAAGAAAGCAAATATTGTCATGCGAATCATTTATGTATTATAATTAAACCATACTGAATTTATAACCTGAAACTTAGTTATTATACATACATATACACATGTTAATAATAATATATAAATTAATAATAATTGGTAAAAAATCGAATTGGCAGCTTTGTTAGATTGAGTAATTAGAATCAAGCAGGTGGTAGAGGTTTTGAAAGGATAGATTTCAATGCGTCGGGGAATAATTTTCGCCATTCAGCAACTACTTTGTAACGTTTTTGAACGAGACGTTGCCGTAGTTACAGGAGTTTTCACAAGTAGAGCGGTTTACCTGGGAATTATGGGATTGGTTCGGGTGGCATGCGTTTAAGAAATGAATTTCAAGACGCAAGAGTCCTTCTTTTAACATGAAAATAACAAAGGTTTATTAAAATATTTGTTGAGACACTAGGTCTATAATGAACATATATGGTACTCAGTACTTGAGTGTTTTACAATTGAACAGAAATAGTAATGATGTATCGCTCGGTGAGTAGTTTAAACGCTAGGTCGGTAATAAAGTTTATAGTTGCTTTAGGTTACGACGCTAAGTCGGTATTATAGAATAGAGTTCTTTTGTTGATAAAACAGGAAATATCGCTAGGTCGATTCGAACGTAGAATTTTGAGAGGATTCCTTCTCTCTGATTGAAATGGCTTCCAGTTGCCTATCAGCTTGCCCACGTTTTCTAGGATGGTAGCCGATTATTGCGTACCCAGATAGTGTCTTCCTTTCTTCGGATTTGGTACTGATTTCTGATGCCTATTAGCTGGCTCACGCTTTAGAGGAATGATGTATTGAGGGGGCTAACTAAAGCGACCTCGGATGGAATTTTGAGGGGGCTAACTAAAGCGACCTCGGATGGAATTATGATAGGTTTTAAAGAGATACTACTTAGACTTTTCCCAAACTAAAGGGGGCTAGTTAAAGCGACCAAAGTTTGGTAGGTTTGGTGGCAGAACCAAGTCTGCTCTGCTGCTGCCGGAGCGCCTGTATTTATACAGACTCACAGCACTAGTCGCACCAATCATTATTCACGTCCGGTTCGCGCCACTCGCGTATTACGCTCGGATAATTTAGCGTCCGGTTGTTCGTGCGGTGTGCGTAAGCGTGCTTGATTCACGCGCGGCACTGTGTTTATGTTTGAATGCGCGGCTACGCGCATGCGTTGCGCGTCACTGAATTCACTGTCTTCCCGCCGCATGGGATGTCGCTCGCAAGTGTTTAATATTAGTAATACAAAAGGTAAAAATGAATGGAAATGAACAGAAATGTCAATTAACAATAAAAGGAAACGAAAAAATGTAAGGCGGTTTGTAGTGGCACGTTACATCTCGCCGCCTGGTTTTTCGCTCGTCCCGAGAGATGTAGGTTTAGGTGTGGGCGCTGCGTCGATTATTGGCTCGCGTGTAGATGTCTGATTTTCTACTTCCTCTGCTATCTTCTGAAGTTTTTCTGTGTTTTGGGTAGCCTTGATTGTCGTTCCTGTTGTTGGAGGTGGTGCGTTCCCGGTCCCGAATAGGAATATATATTGATCGTGGATCGGAGTGTGTGAGCTGTGTATAGGGTATGCAGTCCACTTCCGGTATGGTTTTTTACGCAATTTCCATTGTGTTGGATTTGGCGGTGGTGATATTGAGTTTAGTGGTATAGGTCAGGCCTGGGATTTAAGTAAACGCAGCGGCTGATTTTCGAAGGCAACGCCTCCGTTCTCCCGCCGCGCGCCTCGGCCCCCGCGGCGGCCTAGGAGCTTGGAGCGCCTCAGGCCCGTGACATGTGGAAACCTATTGATACGGGGGGTCGCCCCAATGAACTACGTGTGGTTCATATGGTACGGTCCTGAGGCGCTCCAAGCTCCTAGGCCGCCGCGGGGGCCAAGACGCGCGGCGGGAGAAAGGAGGCGTTGCCTCCGAAAAACGGCCGCTGCGTTCACTTAAATCCCAGGCCTGGTATAGGTTTTGCGTTTGACGACTTTGGACTCAATTGAGCTCTTAACTTTTTAATTTTCTTCCCTGATCGCATAGGCATTCTATATGTTAGTTCTGTGTTCGCTAATATGGCTGTGATACTTGAAACCGAATGCAGCTTGGGTGTACAATGTCCTTTAAATACTTATAGTTCCCCTTACGTGGTATGTTTGAATGTATCCCAATTATTGACTATATTTTCCCCTGAATTTTATTGTCCTTTTCTGTTTCGTAATGCCACTTTGTTTTCTTTCTGTTTGGGGTTTGTGATTTCTATCTTATTCTATTTACTACGCGACTCTGTTTCTCTATGTTTCAGGAATGCGCGGTTTGTTTACATCGCGACTTCGCTGACCTCGGTATATAGCTATCCTTCTTGCTAAGGGTTTTTCAGGAATGTCGAAGTATATTACGTAGTAGGATATGATTTGTAACCTTGTTCCGTGGAGGTTAACTAACGGACGGGTGTTCCGGGTGACCGAGAGAGTGAGACAAGGTGAACTGGGTAGACTTGCTTTATTCCGTCGTTTATACAAAAGAGCCCGGCCAGGTCTGTGCTGGCTAACAGTGTCAAAGCGGCTTATCCTACGACTAAAACTAGCGGCGGGTCGCGGTTCGGTCGCGGCGGAGTGCGGACGGCGCGTCACGGTCGCGTTCGCGATCTCGGAGCGTTTCGGCGGCAGAGGGGGGAGGAGTGGGGTTGGCCTCACAGGTGCCCTGGCTGTTGACTCCACCAAGAGCCCTGACCGGGAAGTCTTGCGTCCGTTCGCCCAGTGGGTATAACCCGCGGGAGATACGGAGACTATGGGATGTCCTCTGGGACAGACGGAGTCTGACCCTAAGATTGACGGCGGATATCGGCCTTCGTCTAGAGATCGGCGAACTCGCGTTTCTCTAGGAGCCGTGGAGGTATGGAAGTCCAAAAATTCGCAGTGATACAGCTTGTTTTCACAAGTGATCACCGGGAGAGTTCTGACCGTTTGCCTGTAACGCTCGTGGCAGACTCTGTCTGACGGGCCCGTCGCGCTGGCCTATATTGGGCATCGCGGCAACTTCGCCAGCGAGAACGCCGCTCGGCGCGTGGCCATCTCGCGGCCGCGCTCGGCAGCGGCGGGCTACGCCAGGCGCGCGTGGTGGGGGAAAGATTCGCGTCCCACCGTAACTAACTCGTTACAGATTGGATTTATTTGGAAGGTAATTGAATTTTTACACGTATGTATAGTGGAAACGAAAAATATGGTACTTTATTGTGGTGCTCGCCGCTCATTTCTAGTTAGTACATTTAACGCTACCCCTAAATTTAAAGCCTCTTTGTTTCCGGGGCTCATAACAAAAAATGTATCGATGCAGTCCGTGCATTGAGCTGCTACTCCCCATCTATATATATCTCTCGTACAATTTAGACAATATTTGAAATTCACGAGATGTCTCCGTAAGGCGAGCAGATGCCGGCTTGCGGGGGTGTAGTATTGTGTCTCCTCCGCGTATAAATTCTTGTAACAAGGGTAACAAATCTTGCGCCTATATAAGTCGCTGCAATCCGTTTTATATGCAGGCCATTTTGCCATTAGGCACACCATTCCGAGTAGTTGGATCATTGGATCCTTTTCTTCGTCTTCTGGACGAGGGCGGTGGATCCATTTTTCCTCCGCAGATTTTTTTAGCATTTTGTCTGTACCGGCACACCACGTTTAATAATACCTTGATTTTTTTCTTTTGTAATTTATTTCTCTCTTTTCTTTTCATTATTAATATGTTTTTATATAGTTCCTACCTTAGCCTTTTGAATGGTAAGTCCTTCAGTATTGCTTCCTTTCTTCACTGTCTTCTTTTTAGAGAAATTTTCCGCGTGTTTACCCAAGGGTGTCACTTTTCAGAATGAGCCCTTTTGCGTAATCCCCACCACTTAAAAATTTAGCGCTGTGAAGTTTGTTAATGGTTTGCCGTAATGTCCCTTGGGGCGGCGCAGTCTGGTGGCGTATAGGCCTTTTTTATTCTATCCTTGTGGACGACCTTAGTTCGACGGGAGCTCACAGCTATCTTTACATTGTTGTTTTTTAAAATCTCGATGATTGTGTAAGGCCCATCGTATTCATCACTAAATTTATCTCTTTTCGGTTTTAAAACCAGTACTTGTTCTCCCTTGTGGTAATTAACAGAGGACACCTTTCGGTCGTAGTAGTGTTTTTGACGATATTTTGATTTTTCTAAATTTTGGCGTCCCAGTTCACGAATGTTGAGCAACTTTGTTACTAACCTCTCCACAAAGTCTGGATATGTAGTTAATGAATCATTTGGCATTAGGCTTGATGGTTGTCTGGCTTTTTTACCATATATTAATTCGTAGGGAGTGTATTTAGTACCTTCATGTATACTAATGTTATAAGAGAACATTGCTTGTGGTAGCCACTGATCCCATTGTTTTTCTTTGGTTATGTAATATTTTAAATATTCAACTAATACATGATGGCTTCTTTCCAGGGAACCATTTGACTGTGGATGAAATGCTGAAGTTTTATACTGCTTGATATTGAAAGCCCTTGCAAAGTTTCGCATGAGAGAACTGATGAATGAAGATCCTTGATCTGTGAGAACGGCTTTTGGGCATCCGTATTGGCATATGAAATGTGTGGTGAATGCCTGGGCTATTTCTTCGCTTGTGAATGAGAGTAATGGTATTGCTAATGAAAATTTTGTTCGATTGTCCTGTATGGTAAGTATATATGTTTTTCCTGATCTTGTGGGTGGCAATGATCCCACAATATCCATGGATATTTTGTCAAAGGCGTCGACTGGTGTATCTGTTATTATCATGGGTTCTTTTGTTTTAGTTCGTACTAGTTTCTTCTTTTGACAACTTATGCATGTTTTAATGTGTTGCCTTACATCCTTTTTCATGTTTGGCCAATGGTACATGTTTCTAATTCTGTTATAGGTTTTGGTTACCCCTTTATGTCGTCCTACTGGTGACTCGTGGTTTTCCCTAATTATTGTTGGACGATCTAGTTCTGATGGCAGCTGTACAGTGCCATTGCAGATTGTGATGCTGATATTTGTTTGTAGGAATCATAGGGTGATCATTTGTTTTAATTTTTTCCAAGATATATTAATTTTTGTTTTGGGTAGTGAGATTTTGTTAATGTTATTTTGTGTTAATTTATTATATAGGTGTCTAATGATGGTATGATAGGCTTCTTCGTTTGGAGGATCTGGCATTACCATACCTAAGATGGTTCGTTCTTGTTTGGGAATTTCTATTATACTTCCTGCCTGAAGTGGCAGGGGTAAGGGAATTTTAATTCGTTCTTTATTCATGAATTCCGTATTTCCTTCGCCCACTGGTTTCCCATGTATAGTGATAAATATCCCTGCGGTTTCCCTTCTTATCCATAAATGGTCTGCAATTTCTTTGATTCTACTTTGATATACCTCTTGGTTCACTATTCTTGGTGGTGCTTGTTGTGGTGGTGATTTTTGTTGCTGGGATGATTTCTGTTGGCGTGATTGTATTTGCTGTCGGGGTGGTCCCGTGGATGTTTT